>JAWNOK010000059.1:0-600000 GCA_035046005.1 Drosophila acutilabella
TGTGCTTGACGGAATCTTCCACCGATGAATGGGAAGATCATAGTCAGGTTGTCTGCTCGTAATCGACTTTAGCACCCAGAAATCGGTGCTAAAATGATGATTCGATACTCGCGATGACACTTCTGTCGATACTTCGCTTTTCGCTACTAGACTCGACTGTCCTACTGATGTTACAGTTAAGGTCTTGCTCTTGCGCTGGAGCCGCAAAGCTCGAGCCAGACTTTCTGTCATGAAATTTACATGAGAACCAGAGTCTAATTGCGCTCGAGCGCTTTGATTCTGACCGAATCTGTCTTTTACAGTTATCACTGCCGTTGCCAGGAGCACCTGATCGACTTCGCTAACCACGTGATTAACTTGGGCATGACCGGACACTTGCTGCTCTGCGGCTGTGTATTTATGCAGGAGAGTATTATGTGGGCGAGAACATACTCTACACTTTGACGCAGTGCAATCGGACACTCTGTGTCCTGAATACAAACAATTAATACAAAGTTGACTAGATTTCACGAAATTGAATCTTTCGTCAACAAGCAATGCTGCGAATCCCTGGCAGTTTCCAATCATATGGCTGGCACTGCAAAAGTTGCATTTGGGTTCCATTTCTTTCTCGACATTCGTGCATGCAAATGACGACTTTTTTGCATATTTCATGTCGGATTTCTGCTTTATTCTGGACTTTGAACTTTCTTCAGCAGATAAGTGCTGATATCGCCTGTTCAAAGCCATAACGCAATCGGTCCATTTCGGCAATTTGTTATAGTCCAGTTGCTCCTCATACTTCGATTTCGTATGCGGATCAACCTTTGACATGACTATGTGTATTAGAATTGCGTTAGCGAAATCTTCCTCATTCCCAACCGACATTAGCGAATCGAAAATTGCCGACACTGAGTCAACCATTGTTCGAATTCCGAGTGCCGATGGCTTGGACATCGGCTCAATGTCGAACAACTGAGCGAGAGTGTCAAAGAAAATCAGGCATTTGTTGTCGTACACTCGACTTAAACTTTCTAATGCCTTTGGGTAATTAGCGTCAGAGACCTGGAAGGCTCTGATGATCCCTAACGCCTCATCCGATAAGCACGATATCAAATGATTGAATTTCTCAATATTTGATAGCGAGCGATCGGAGTCTACTAAACTGTTGAACAGACCGATAAATTGTCTGTATTCCGAATGCTTACCACTGAACTTGGGCAACTAAAGTTTGGGCAGGTGAGAGAGTGGAGGCACAGTTTCAGATGCCTGGTACGCACTAAGGGCAGACATGTATGACGATCGAGCCAAAATACACGTTTTCTCAAGCATTGCGCGGCTAGTATTGTCAGGCTCTATCGAATCGATCTCTGACTGCAGATCCATAGCCTTTGAAATGTATGAATTAAGGATATCTAGCCGGCACTGAATTTCGAACTGACTTGGAGTCACCATTTTATTTATGAGTGAACTCTTTTGTCGTTCGATATCGCTCTCTACTTTTTCCAATTTAACGAATAGTTGACTTAGACTATCACTAAAGCAAGCTCCTGCGTCAACCAGATCGGTTTCATTAAGATCTGTTTTTTGCGCCATATTAATTTTTTTTTTTTATACTCTGCAAGAATATATTGGGTTTGTGAAAATGTATGTAACAGGCAGAAGGCAGGAGGTGCGGCAGACCCCATAAAGTATATATATTATTGATCACCATCACAAGCCGAGTCGATATAGCCATGTCCGTCTGTCCGTCTGTCTGTCTGTCTGTCTGTCCGTCCGTATGAACAAACAGATTTCAGAGATGGTAAGAGCTACAAGTTGGAACTTGGTCTCAATCGATCACATATTTAGTCAGTCAATACAAGAATCTTTTTTTTTCGATGCCACGCCCCCTTCGCCCATAATGAGCAAAAAACCAGACACACCTCGGCAAAAATCTGTGTTTTCGGCGAATATCTCAGTAACTATTGAACTTAGGAACACCAATATTGGTACAGATGTTCCTAGAGGCAGATTAAATACAATGTCATTAAAATTTTTGAGCTGCCACTCGCCCTTTTTCCACAAGAAATAAAAGTAATTCTCAACTTTCGCTCCGTTTTTAGGCATTTTTTAATATAGTACAGTATTGTAATTTATAATACGTGTGAAGACCAACTGTATCAAACTATCCTGAAAGGGGATTGAAATCGCACTACAAACAAGAAAACTGACGGCAGCGCTGCCACATTCATATCAATGTATGAGTGCAAGCGAGACAGAAACATACAAGCACATGTTTGAATGTTTTCGTTGCTTGCGTGGCGGCAGCGCTGCCCGCCGTCGCTGGCCGCGCTGAATACACGCATACATACATATATGCATCATGTATTGGCTTTCGTATGTGTATTCCCATACAGACAAACAGATGTATGTTTGATAATGCTTAGATTGTTTTTGTTAAACTCTCTGCAAGAGTTTGTGAAAATGTAGGTAACAGGTAGAAGGAGGCGTGGCAGACCCCATAAAGTATATATATTCTTGATCAGCATCACAAGCCGAGTCGATATAGCCATGTCCGTCTGTCTGTCCGTATGAACAAACAGATTTCAGGGATGGTAAGAGCTACAAGTTTGAGCTTGGTCTCTATCGATCACATATTTAGTCAGTCAATACAAGAATCTTTTTCTTTCGATGCCACGCCCCCTTCGCCCACAATGAGCAAAAAACCAGACACACCTCGGAAAAATCGGTGTTTTCGGCGAATATCTCAGTAACAATGGCACCTAGGATCACCAATTTTGGTATGGAGGTTCTTAGAGACTGAGTAAATTCATGCCATCAATTTTGGGCTGCCACACCCCCTATTCCCATAGGAACTAAAAAACTATTCAAACTTCAATACGTTTTTAAGGCATTTCTTCTTATCGTAGAGTATTCTTATTTATAATTCGTGTGGAGACTAACTTTATCAAACTATCCTGAAGGTGCATTAAAATCAGACTATAAACAAGAAAACTAGAAGCGTTACAATATTGATAACTGAATGCAATATCGTGTATGAGTGCAAGCGAGACAGAAACATACAAGCACATGTTCAAATGTTTTTTGTTTATTTTTTTTTTGAAATTCGTACCTTTTCGAATGCACGTAAGTGTACATTTTTTTTTTTATTTCGGACCTATTCGAATGCACGTAAGTGTACTCTCAAGAGTCAGCTGAACAGCAGGAAAATACAAAGCTGACTACACAGACCCTTCAAATATTCGAAATGAATCACCTACACCAAATGCAAACGCAGGCACAACGTTTAACAGCTGAGAACAACAACACGAACGTATGTATGCAAGCAACGAAGCGAATATACCAACAACAACTGAAATGCTCGCAGCTAATTAGCATACGTATGTATGTACGTATGTTGCTAGTGCTTATGTATGTATAAGCAGACAAACGATGCGATCAACAAACAGCAACAACAACAGTGTACGTAAGCGCGGTTCGCTGTACATATTTCGCTGTATATATTTCGTGGATTTCGATTTGCGTTAGTAACAACGGTGATTGAACAAACATACGCACACACAGGGTACCCGCTTTTACTTATGTGCAGATTTGAAGAAAACGACAAAGCAAAGGTCAAAAACCACCACCGAACAACCGTCGATCAAAACGAATAGCGGAATCAAGAGAACGGCAATATGTAGATATGTATGTATATGTATATGCACACATCAATATATTTACACAAATTTGATTTAAATTTGAATATAATTCTTTATTTTTAGTTTTTCTCGTTAAATGTTTTGCTTCGAATTGTTCTATAAATCACATTTATCAGTGCCGAAACGCAAGGTCTGTTATGTGCAATAAAGGGAGCGGTACTTAATTATGTACATATGTATTATTTGCCGTTTCTATGCACTTTCACCTATGCACTGACTCGTTTGGGCACTGTTACCTGGTCATCAGAAGAGTCGCTCATTGGCTCAATTCTGGGCATTATATTCCAAGTAGTTTCCGCAACAATAGTGGTCCAACTCCAGAGTTCGTCTTCGTCCAGCTCGAAAGGGAACAGCTCCAAGAATCAGGCTTGTCGCTGCCGCCAGCTGCACTCCCGAATGCAATTTGAGCTTACAGACTAGCTTACCGTATAAGAGAATCAATTCATTTTTACCTAAAGCTATCAACTCATTTTGTCTCTTAACTAATACTTAACTTATACTTCATTATGATCTTATACTAACTTATGCTATGATCCAACAATGTTATTTTTCTAGTTTTCTTGTTTATAGTCCGATTTTAATGAAATAGATAGTTTAATATAATTAGTCTTCACACGAATTATAAATTTCAATACTGTGCGATAAAACCTAACGCCTTTAAAACGGCATCGAAGTTTGAATAGCTTTTTAGTTCTTTTGGGAAAGGAGGCGTGCCAGTCCAAAATTTTTAATGAAACTGCATTTATGCTGCGCTAGGAATCTGCATACCAAAATTGGTGTTTCTAATTGCCATAATTACTGAGATATTCGCCGAAAGCATTGATTTTTCCGAGGTGTGTCCAGTTTTTGCCTCTTTGTGGGCGAATTGGCATCGAAAAAAAGATTTTTGTATTGAATCACTAGATATATGGTTATAAACAGGGACTAAAAAGTCATTGTCATCATTTTCGGCCACTTCATAAATTATCGGCGACAATTTTCGGACAAAGGGAACAGCGAGGGAGCTTATTATCTTTCGTGCGAGCAGAAGGCGAGAAGCAAGAGACCCATGGATTTGCTGCAAACCAATGGTTTAGCCTAATTATTGCATTTTTTTCGGTCCCGGTAGCTAAAACAAGTGATCTGCACGTATCGTCGTAAAACATGTTCTTATTAACATTTTTTTTTCAGCATAATACTTGACTCCGTACACAAAAAAAGGTTAGAGGGGTCTATTAAGTTTGGCAGAAGCGAGATGTGCATAACAGGCAGAAATAGGCATGGCAGACCCCATAAAGTATATAAATTCTTGATCTGCATCAACAGCCTCGTCGATTTAGCAATGTCCGTCTGCCTGTCTGTCTGTCTGTCTTTCTACAAAAGCTAGAGCCACGAAATTTGGAATGAAAGTCGGTAATCTTCTTAAGCAGATCAAAACTATTTCAAATTGTTGCCACACCCTTACCGCCCCCGCAATGTGCAAGAACCAGACAACTCGAAAAAAGTTTTTTTAAGCGAATATTTCAGTAACTATATTACTTGGGAACACCAATTTTGGTAGCCAGGCTCCTAGAGACAGCCTTAATATAATGTCATTCCAAGTTTTTAGCTGCCACGCCCCCTTTTCTCATAAGTTAGGTTAGGTTTAGCCGGTTGTCCTCGAGGGACCGAGCGTAGGCCAGTTATGGCCCTTAGTCAACTGGTTGGGGGAGGATTACCACGGCTTGGGGTCTTCTAGAATCCGTGTGCGCTTCGCGAACGGTAGCAGGTTACTTGCGGGTATGTTGGAGGCTTCCATCAGTGAGTGGAGTATTGGAGTTCCCAGGTACCTAAGCCTCATGCGCTCTAAGGCATGGCAGTTGCATAGGAGGTGCTCTAGCCTCTCTGCAGAGTCTGGGTCATTGCATTTCCTGCAATCGATACTGTTGGTTATTCCTAGCTTAGTTGCATGTGCGGCCGCTAGGCAATGACAAGTTAGTATCCCGACCATGATTCTGCAGTCTCTTCTGGGGAGGTGCAGAATATATTGCGCTAGTCGAGAGTTGATATTCTTGCAATATTTTTGGTTATTCTGCATGTTTCTCCATCTACGTCTGATTTGGTCATTGGTGCTTCTCTCTAGATCACTATGTAGTGATCTTAGGGGGATGGCTACATGTTTTGTCCTGTTAATTGATAGGTCAACGCATGCCTTTGCTAGGATGTCTGCCTCCTCGTTTCCTGGTATGCCCTGGTGGCTGGGTACCCAGTAGATGTGTACTGAAATTGTCGTACGTAATTCATCTAGTGCTTCCCTGCTCACCCTGATGGTCCGGGAATTGACAGTAGACGACATCATGGACTTAATCGCTGCCTGACTATCTAACAAGATGTTGACATTATAGAAGTTGATGCTGAGATGTTTTGCGGACTCTGCTGCTTATCCAACCGCAAAGACTTCTGCTTGGAAAATGCTACAGTGATCTGATAGCTTAAATGTGAGTTTAAGGCTGGGGTTTTCGCAGAAAACAGCGGCTCCTACTCCTCCCTCCATTTGAGAGCCTTCTGTGTATATATTGAGCTCAGTGTGGTTGTTGAGACAGCTTCGAGTCGGTTTTCGGGTTTGATATAATCTGAGCGCGATGTCATGCTCCTCCCTATGGAGCTGTGCCCATAGCTTCGTAGCGCCATGCTGCCCAGCGCTGTGAGACGTTGGGCTGACTTTGCTGCTACTAGTTTTGCTTGCCTTTTCATTAGGGCGAGATATGTTTTCTTTTCCGTAGCCGCCCACCACACAACACATAGAGCAGTGTCGGATGCACAACTGAAATATATATCCAGTGCATGAGTCTGGGTGACAGGCCCCATGTGATGCTTAGCATCTTCTTGGATGTGTTTAGCGCCATGGTGGCCTTCTTCATCCTTTCTTCTACATTGGCTCTCCATGCCAGTTTGTTGTCCAACACTGTTCCTAGGTACTTAATGCGGGTGCTGGGCCTAAGTTGTTTGCCATTTAGTTTCCGGGGGTACAATGTGGTACCTTGTACTTCTTGGTAAAGAAGATGAGGTCCGTCTTTTCTGCATTAATATGTAGTCCGGCGTTCTCCGCCCATTTACATATTTCCATGAGGGTCCGTTCAACTATGGAGCTGAGAGTCGATGGGCAAACTCCCGTTATAATTATACCTATGTCGTCCGCATAGGCAGTTATTTTAGGGGCTCCTCTACCAAATCTCTTAATTAGATCGTCGACAACTAGGTTCCATTGAAGGGAAGAAAGGACTCCTCCTTATGGGGTACCCCTGTTCGTGATTTTTATTGTGGTTGCAGCACCACATTCTGATTGAACTCTGGTTGGTTGTTGTTAGCTGGTCGAATATGAACGCTCCTTTGATGTCCACAAAGGCACCCAGAGCATATTCGTTATTGTGTAGGGCTCGTTCTATAGTCCCCACTAGCGAGTGTAAGGACCTTTCAACGGACTTGCCCTTGCTGTACGCATGCTGATCAGTCGACGTCTGTTCTAGCAGCTTTTCCGTAGTTTTCAGCATAAAGGATGTAAGACTTATTGGTCTATAATCCGATGAGCTGTTGTGACTACATTTACCCGCTTTGGGAAGAAAAACAACCCTTGCAGTTCGCCTTTGAGTTGTTATGTGGCCAGTTTTGGGACAGGCTTCGTAGATCTTAGCTAGCCATGGAATGACGGCATCCTTGGCGGTTTGTAGCACGGCTGGAATGATCCTGTCGATACCTTGGCTGTTAATTCATAAGAAAGAGTTAATTGTATTTTCGTTGTGCTGAATAATCCTCTGGGACGTGTGTATATTTGTTCCGTATTGTTGTGTTGTTCGTCCACCACAGGTGGTGTTGAACATCCTGGAAAGTGGGTGGACATGAGTACATCTAAAGTTTCCTCGCTGCTCTCTGTCCATTTACCATATTCCAGTTTTAGTTGACTTTCAAGTGGTCGCTGTTTTGGCGGCAGCTTTCGAAGTCTTGCGGTCCCAGGCACCGTTTTCAGATTGGAAAAGAAGTTCCTCCAGGAGTTTCTGTTGGCTATCTTGATTTTGGACTTTAACGACTCAAATCTTTGGCCGGGGTATGTCTCAGTCCGGCCAGGGCTGTATTTTACAGAAAATTTATATTTGTGCACAGAAAACACTAGTAGAGAACGATAGGGCGCAACAGAAAAGGGGCCGTTCGATGCTTTCTTGGACAAAACCGAGAGATTACCTAGCAGGGCACATGAACGTTAGGTGTCGACTCCGCGACGGACTGATCTGAGCATTCAGCTTTCTGCGGCCAGCAGACGCTACGGCCTAGGAAGGCGGAATACCCTCTGTGTCGGCACTGACTCGTTCAGCAACAACTTAGCCGCAGCTACTGTAGGTGTTGTCGTTTCGGCCGAAACTGTCCGAAACCGGTGTCGTATGGTAAGATGCACTCTACTTCCGCAGCCAGCAGACGCTACGACTTAGGAAGCGGGTACACCTTAGGCCGACCCGGGTCCAGCAACTGCTAAACGGCCAATAGCCAAAATAGCAACTGGCGGGCCCGGCGGACACTTGGGGGAGCCTCGCAAGAATTTGCCTGTACTGGTTCAAATGTGTTCCGATTCGACAACCAGCAGACGCTACGGTTGCAGGAACGGAGCACACCCGATATCGACACGAACCCCCCAACAGCTATTCGGTCGAAGCCACAATAGCAATTTGCACCGCGGTCACTATCGTTGTGTTCCGCCTCAGCGGCCAGCAGACGCTACGGCCACCGATACGATACACACTCGATATCGGTGTGGATCCACACGCCAGCTAGCCTAAGCCACAATAGCGGGCGGTGGTCCCTTTGTTGGACACTGGCACGATAGTCACTGTTGCACTGTTCCTGAAAAATAATAGGCACATGTCGAGATTATGGTTTTACTTGGTTTCTGGTATGTTCAATTATCTTTTATTTACCCGTTGCACAGGTTCTTTTATTGTTATCTTATTTCGCAGTTCGCTTGTTTTCTACTTCGATTTTTTGCTTGGCACGCTGTCCCTAACCACACATAAAACCATTTCTTCAGGGACTCTTGTGGCTCATCCCGTTTTCAATGGGTATGGCGTCACTCGCTTGGTCGTTCATGATCGTTGATGTCTTCTGCGTGTCCAATGTCGTTCTTGTAGTCGCCTTTGTGTGTTATATCCCTCGTTGTGTGTTGCCTCAAACGTGTTTGGTTTTCACGCCGCGTGGCTTTGAACTTGAGCTTTTCCGAATTTCGCACTTGATTTCTTGTTGGCTGAAGATCAACTGACGCGTGCCAAAGTTCTGCCAGCATGCCAAACGTCGCATAATTATTTTCGCCTGTGTCGACGTCGGCGATGTCAGCATAGACTGTAATGTAGGTCAGACCGGCAGCGCTGCTTCTCTCTCTCTCCTCTGCTGCTGCTGCGCGTCGCTTTTTCGATGCTGCTGGCAGCGCTTAGGCACGGTTCCCGAACATTCCATGGTTTGCAGCCAGCTTTGTTGCTATGCATTGATGACGTTGCTGCGTGTGTGCGTGCGTTGCGACCAATGCTGTGGCTTCTCTTCCCGACGTTCTCTCTTTGTTTTTTATCCAGCGTTTTTGTTCCGCGCACTGCGCATGTATCGGCTCTGCTGCTTGTGATCGCGCTATTGTTAGAGTAAGCCAACACACTGTCTTGTGCTGCTTTCTTTGCTCTCCTCTTCTCGCCGTACACTGCCGGCTGGCAGTAATGGGACGGTGCCCGTTTAAAATTTAAACGTAGTTACTGACAGTTTTCGGCCAGTACCATTAAATTTTTGTGCGCCTTATTATGGGGCGTCACAAGACTTATACGTCCTGAGCGCGACTTTGTATTCGTCGTGGATTATTTCCATACCGGTCTGCTTTGTAAGCTTAAACAGATCCTTAGTAGTTGCTCTCTGTATTGAGAGCTCGGAGTTCCACCCTACTGGTTTTGATCTAGTTTTGCGTTTGGATGGCACACATGCGCTGTTATAGGCATCAGATCTGATGTCGTCTAGTGAGCTAAGTTTTTCTGCCACAAGGACTCCTGAACTTGGACCAGTCAGTGTTCTTGGTGTTCTTTAACTGAGTTGGTTTGAGGTTGTAATCAAAGTTGCATTCAAATCGAATGTACTTATGATCAGAGAAGGATGGTTTGTCTAGGACCCTCCAGTTTGTTACTGTTACACCTGTTGCGAGTGTTAGGTCAAGGACGTTGGACGAAATGAGACCTACGAACGTATGTGCCTTCCCCTTGTTAGCGATACTTAGGGTTGTGGTTAATAAGAATTTAAGTAACGACTCACCCTTGATGTTAGTGTCGGTTGATCCCCATACGCAGTGATGTGCGTTGGCGTCTGTGCCGACTACCAGATGCGAGTTGTTGTTGCGGGTGGTCCCAGCCACAAGTTTTACCAGTTCGTCAGGTGGTGCTGGCAGGTCGTGAGCCATATAGCAGGATGCTAATATAAAGCGCATCTCCCCGTTCTCCAACATTAATTAGACATGAGGTAAGCATGGAGACCTTTCCGTACATGTACGGCAGTTCTTGTTCTGCTTACCGTTGTGATGTTAAACGCATTGCAGTTGATCGACCTCAGTCCCGTTACCATGTTACCAGAGGCAATCCATAGTTCTTGGACTAAGGCCACATCGACGGGCCCTTGCTCAAGGGTTAAAAGGAGCTCCGTCGATGCCAACTTGCTGTTATGCAGGTTTTTTTGCAGTACCCTCATGTGTGTGGGTTACTGGACCGGTGGCTTCGAGGACCGATTCGAGTCCCAGGTCCTTCTCCACCTCCCCAACCTTGAGTGTGTGCGTGTCCTTATCTCCGGGATGACGCTTCTTTAGGCGAAGGTACACGCTACCAACGCCCCAACCCATCTTCCGAAACGTGGATACAGCACGTCTTCCGCCTCCTTGTTGATCTGGAGGATCACACTCTGGGCCCCCTCTGATGAGGAGAAGGGACCAGCGTGCAATACCTCGACGCAGGGCTTGTTTGCTTTTGACGATAGGGAAGAGAACTTTTGCCTTTGGTTTAGACAGGATTTCCTGTCGACCACCTCCAGCAAATCTCCCTCAGATACCGCTCCAAAATTCGGAACTACCTTCTTCAGCCAACTGAGTGTTGGCTCGTCGTTACATTTTAGGATTTTAGCGCCGTTCAGGAACCCAGCCCCATCGAAGGTTCGGCCATCATCTCCTCGACCTTGTTGGCGTACCCACTTGTTGTTGCTCGCATTTGCAGGGAGCTGGAGCCCTAAACCGGGGAGCGCAGTAGGCTCTCCTCTACCGTTTTCGTTACTAAAGCAACGCTCTCCAGGTCTAAATCTGCGTCGATTCCGGCACCCGTGCGGGTCAGCTTGTGCTTGTTGTTGTTGTTGGCAGTCGTAGTACAACTGAAATGGCCTGCTCCCGCCACGTCAGAGGTGTGACCACTGGCGACACGCAGAGAGGATTTCTCCTCCCGATCACGCCTGCCACCGAAGTTTGGGCTGACATCGCCCAAGCAGCCCAAGCTGATTTTCCTTTGCGACCTTCCGTGGTGGTCCACGACTGGCTATTTTGATTCGGGTGGCCACCCCTAGTGTTTTATGCCTACCACCAGGCACCTCTAGCCATGACGTATGTTCAGCTTTTATGACATGCCAAGGCATGGCAAGATACCGGACCGCGTCTTAGCTAGACACTGCATCGCCTCAAGGGCAAGTGACAGTGCACCGTCCTCAGACGATCCAGTGTCCATTGCCCAGCCAGCACCCTCGAGGAGGGTTCAACTAGAGGATTTTTGCTAGCTTTCTCGTTGGAATGTATGTAACAGGGAGAAGGAGGCGTGGCAGACCCCATAAAGTTTTTGTATTCCTGATTAGCAACAATAGCTGAGTCGATATAGCGATGTCCGTCTGTCTGTCTGTGCGTCTGTCTGTCTCTCTGTCTGTCCGTATGTACACCTGGATATTTTAAACTACAAAAGCTAGAGCAACCAAATTTGAAATTAAGGTCCGTCATATTTGCGAGCAGATCATGTTCTCATAAGAACTAAAAAGCTTTCCAACCTCAATGCCGTTTTTAAGGCATTTGTTCAAATAGTAGTGTTGTAATTTGACATTCGTTTAGGGACTTCTCATATCTAACTATCCTGAAAGTTACATGGTTCAAAGTTTATGTTATTCAACTGCACTATTACTGAATGCGCTCAAGCGTGACAGAAACATACAAACATATGTTCGAATGTTTTTGCTGCCTGTGTGGCGGCAGCGCTGCCCGCAGACGCTTGCCGCGCCGTCCTATGCTATACATACATATATATACATATATATGTGTGCATACATAGAAATAATTTTAAACGAATTTGTAGTATGTAAATGCAGATTATCGGAATGATGTTAGAAGTGGGACATAGTGCAACTGGTAGAGTTGCGACGCAATATGGAACCTTCATGTAAGATCACAGGTTCGAATGCTGACAATTTAATTTTTTAAGTGGTTCACAAATTTATTTCATCAGTTACCAAAGAGAAATTTTCAACAAAGTGAAGTCTTCACGATATGTGCATAATTCATTTTCTTTTCGAACAGCAATTTACAGTGGAACCCAAGGGAGCGCTTTTATCGGTGGATCAAAAGTAAATATTTTAAAACCTACAGGTTTTGAAAATTAAATAAAAATAATAACGAATGGGCATAATGCTTTTTGGCGCCCAAAATATTAAAAAAAAAAAAGAATGAAACATCAATAACTAGTTTTAGCACATTCGCATGCACACATTTCGTTTTCTTAATTAAGAGAAATCACTTGCAGTGCTTCATTTTGCTTTATGAAGCTGGGTTAAAGAGAATGATACATATTTTATTCTAACTCTTGAGCCTAAATTCTTTGATCGTTTTATATACATGTAAGAATTGTTTATTATGACAAAGTTTATTAATATTATAACCCGAAGGTAGAATAGAAAATCTTAATTTAATACAAAACGCAAATTCTACTTTTCAAACGACGTGCGCGCTTCGGCCGACTTGCTTCAACAACTTTTCTCGCACTTCTCCGATCTTGCTCCTATCGATAACAACCTCGGTTTCAGTATCGGTAACAGCATCGATAGTATTGCCGTCACCGTGCCACTATGACCACCTCTTACATTCGGCCATCCTGTTCTTCATCATCCGTCCCGGATGACAACAAATCCTCATTTTCGGCCACGAATCTCCACAACTTCATATTATCGCAGCTGGTTGCTGTAACATTCGGACCCTCGATATCTGCTGCAGCTTTCCTCACATCGTATCGGCCATTTCTTTTGATTTTGGCCACTTCGTACGGCCCCAAGTACTCGCTTGCTAGCTTTCGGCCAGCAACGAACTGCGTTCTCTTAATCGCTACCAAATCGCCCACCTTATATACCAGCTCCGGTCGTCTCTTCTTGTCAAAGTTTCGCTTATATGTCTGCTGTGCCTCCTTGATGTTTTGTCTCGCCTCTTCTCTCAGCTTTTGCCGCTCTTGGTCAAAATCCGCTAGTAGCTCCTGATGCAGCAACTCGAGTACTCGTCCCTCCGGACTGGCGTTCATTTTTATTCCAAACATAATTTGGAATGGTGACAACTTTGTGGATGAATGCACACTAGAGTTGATCGCCATCTGAACTTTCGCGACGTATCTGAACCATATCGATGGTGCATCTATAGATAGCTTGGCTATAATGGATATGATACAATGATTCACGCGCTCCACCGGGCCATTGCCTCTAGCCACTCCTGTCGTCGACCATATGTGCTCTACCTTGTTTACAGCCACAAAATCCGCAAACGCATTTGATGTAAACGCAACGCCTCTGTCGCTTATTATGCGCCTTGGAAAGCCAAACACACTTGACCAATCGCTCAGCTTCTTGACAACTTCTTCTTGCCCTGTCGACCTGGTCGGGTATAGCCACACAAACTTCGAAAATGCATCCACGACGGTAAGGATGAACTTATACTGCTTTGAAGTTGCATCCATCGGGCCTATGTGGTCTATGTGCAGCGTATGAAGTGGAGCCTCGTCTTTGTCAATGCAATGCAAGAACCCTTCCTGCTTGCCGGTTTTTTTGCTGTGAATAATGCAAGTGACACAATTAGCTACAAACTTTCCTACTTTACCTTCCAGATGCGGGATCCAGAACTGCTGCCGAATGTTATGCATTGTCTTCTGCACCGCAAAATGCCCCTGGTTGTGTGCATTCCGAATAATTTCGTGCTCCATCGACTTTGGCACGACCAGCAACTCAATTCCTTCGACTACCTTGTAAAGAAGTCCTCCCTTCGTTTTATAACACTCGCACGGTTTAGTTTGAAGGATTTCTTTAACTGCTTTTATATGGTCATCCTTCTCTTGAGCCTGCTTCAACCTTGCTGACACCTCTGATGCGACGAGTTGGACCTCCAATGAATAACGGCTGAGGTAATCGACATGTCTCATTTTCTCCGCAGCGCGATGTTCAATTTTAAAGTTGAAATCCTGGAGATAGAGAATCCACTGTGCGACTTCTCTCGGTATATCTTTTATACTCGTAGTCTGCTTGAAGGCGGTACAGTTAGTGACCAGTTTAAATTCCACTCCTAGCAAGAAGTGCCTAAACTTCTTCAAAGCCAGGAAAGCAGCTTTTACTTCTAGGATGTAGCTGTGCTGTTGCGACTCTGCTTGCGACGTCTTCTAACTCCAATAGTATACTGGGTGCAGCCTCCCGTTGAAGATTTGCAGCAAAACAGCACCGTAACCGTTTTTAGACGCATCCGTATGCATCTCCGTGACAGCTTCACGCGCGTACATAAGCAGAATCGGCTCTTTGATCAACACATCCTTTAGCTTCTGCATCGAACTCATCTCCTCTGGCCCAAACTTAAAATCCACATCCTTTTTAAGTAGGTTTGTAAGCGGACGAGCGATCTGGGCGTAGTCAGGTATAAACTTACGGAAAAAACCCGTCAGGCCTAAGAACGACTGGACACCTTTGACATTTTTCGGCGTTGCAAATCGGCTGACTGCTGCTGTCTTCTCCTTTCCGGGCCAAATTTTCCCATCTTCCACAACATGGCCGAGAAAATCTATCTGCGTTTGCAGGAACTTGCATTTTTTCCAGTTTATTTTCAGCTCATACTCTGCTGCCGTCTGTAGAACTACTCTGGTTTTTACCATACACTCTTCTGCTGACTTGGCGTAGACAATTATGTCGTCCATATACAACTGCATTACGTCTTCGTTGATTAACTGCTGAAAAATATGGTAAACAAATCGAATAAATGCAGCCGGCGAATTCTGGAAACCAAATGGAGCTTTGTTAAACTCGAACAGCCCCTCTCTTGGGATGAACGCAGAGTACGCCTTGCTCTTTTCTCCACTGGTACATGGAAAAAGCCATTTTTCAGGTCCATCGTTGTAAACCACGTAGCAGCTTGCAGTCTCTCTAACACGTCTTCGATTAAAGGCACAGGAAAGCAGTCCTTCAACACCATACTGTTCAGCTTACGAAAGTCGACGCAAACTCTTCTTGTCTGGTCCTTTTTCTTAACTACGACGACTCGGCTAGCAACATGAGAGACCGACTTTCGAACAACACCTTGGTCCAGCCACTCTTTAACTTGTGCTTTTACGGCATTAGCTTCTTCTGCCGGCAAACGACTTGGTGCATGGCGAAAAGGCTTGATCACCCCATCAGGGACAATGCTAAGCTCAATTGGGCATTCCTTCGGCACTGGCGGCGACTTGTAACTACTGGCGATTAATTGCTTCATCTCATCCTCAAACTGCGACGGTACCGATATGCAATGCGACGTTTCGGCAACATTCCAGACATTAAGCAACAGCTCTGCTTCGGTACTAACAGCGCTTTCGTCTAGGCGTACAAACATTAAACCTTCTGGACCTACACTCAAGCGGAATTTTTTGATGAAATCATAGCCAATGATGGCATTGCAGGTCATTGTGCCATCTGCAACAATCAATAATTTCTGCTCACTGTCGACGTTATCGATTTTCACTCTGGCTTGGATCGCACCCAATGGCTGTGTACATTTGTTACCAAGTCCACGCAATCTGGACGTACTCTGCATGATTTGTACTTCCCTTAACTTTCTAAGCACACTTTCGTTGATCATCGACACGTCAGAACCTGTATCTATTAAGCAATCCACCGAAACATCGTTTAAAGTCGCTGACTTTATACGGCTCTGGTCTACCACCACTTGGACAGTGCTTATTTTACTTGGGCAATTCGGCGAGATGTGCCCCTCTTTGTTGCGAGGAAAGCACTTTGTTGGAGCCTTACAATCCTTCCTTTTGTGCTCATTTGACCCACAGTTGAAACACGACTCTTTTTTGTTGACCTTAAAATCTTTTTTCCTTTCCGCTGACCAGCGTGTACTCGAACTGTTGCGTGCTTGCTCTTTATCGTCTGCTCCGTTGACCAACTCCAACAGCTCGTACTCTCCTTTTAGCTCCGTGTATGTTTTGCAGCGAAACATGGCCACTTTAAACTCATTCTTTATGTTCAAACCGTTAACAATATACCGCAGTACTGCCGCCTCTTCAACGTTTCCCAGACAAGCCAACTTTTTCATTTCTAGCATGTATTCGCGGAACGACTCGTTCTTATTTTTCTTCCTTTCGCTTAGAGCTTTATGTACATCTGCACTGTTTTGTACTGACTCAAACTCGCTAAATAATTTTTCTTTCAGCATAGCAAAGTCGCTCACACACTCGGCTTCTAAAAACAGTCTGGCAGCACCTGTCATTTTGCCCCTTGCTTGAACGTACTTCTGCTTTTCCGTTAATTCGTACGACTCAGCATTGCGCTCAAAAATCTCAAACCATTTGACCACTGGTATCGACTTGCCATCAAAATCGCTTACTACTTTTTCAAAATTTTCAGCCGATATTTTTATCTGCCTGTCGCGATTTTCGTCCACTTGTATCTTTAATGTTAACAGCTGAATAATTTGTTGCAACTGCGTACTATTATCTGCACCCGCTGCGCCACTGTTTGCTGGTTCCATCATGTTTGTTTCGGCGTTTTCAACTTGCTCGATGTCACTGTTCTCCTCGTCCGATTTAAAAAGTCGCTTTCATTTTCTGCTTTTCTTTGTTTTTGTCATACCTTTCCGTTCAAACACACTATCAACTGGACAACTTTCGTGGTTTTTTCAACTTATTGGTCTCTGGCTATATTATTGTAGAACCGCAACTTGACAACTTTAACAACTTTTTTGTTTACAATAATAAGCGCATACAACTGTTTAATTTATAACCATTTTATTCATTCGTTGTGTGTTATTAACGGCAACATTCGCAACTCAGTTCCAAATTCGACTTTAAAATTCCACTTCGCACTAATTTCGTCATTCGAGGAAATCACAGTTATATTTCGTATTCTGCTTTACACGCCAGCGTATGTATCCATAATTGTGCGTGTGTCTCAACTTTTCGGCACTTTTTACTATTCTAACGCATTCAGGCACGGTTGAGCCCCCAAATGTAAGAATTGTTTATTATGACAAAGTTTATTAATATTATAACCCGAAGGTAGAATAGAAAATCTTAATTTAATACAAAACGCAAATTCTACTTTTCAAACGACGTGCGCGCTTCGGCCGACTTGCTTCAACAACTTTTCTCGCACTTCTTCGATCTTGCTCCTATCGATAACAACCTCGGTTTCAGTATCGGTAACAGCATCGATAGTATTGCCGTCACCGTGCCAGTATGACCACCTCTTACATACATATACACATACATAAATAATAACAGTTGCCATGCGATGTATATGCGCTGAACAGTGACTTGTTGAATTTTTTTTGGTTCTTGGCATTGCATTGTTTGCAACTGTTGTGAAGCATTACACTGCGAGATATAACTTAGTTTTTTTTAATTAATTAATTTTTTTTTTCTCACACAGTAAAATAATTCTACAAAGTAACGTAACTCAATAATTACATGATAATTCTACAAAGTAACGTATCTCAATAATTACATAATTATATATAAATACTTGTTCTAAGTTTTAATTTTAATCCGTATAATTGTATTGCTATGCTTATATATATTTAAAAAATTATACAAATTAATTAGTTAGTTATTAGTAGTTCCCCACCGAAATAAATTATAAAGCTCGGGGAAAGCGAGAATATAAGAACCTTTACTTAAGGGCCGTGTGTTGCTTTTCTAGCGCCGCTGCCGCAGTCGACGCTGGCTCTTGGAAGCCGTTTGGTTCGCTGGGCGCTCACACTTAACTACTCCCCCCTCCAAAGACTGACTGTCCTTGGTTACGTAATCGCTTTTCAGCATGTGGTCGATCCGCACTCACTCAAGCGGTGAACTGTGACTGTGATACTCAACAGTGGTGACCCTGCGACCCCTGAAAACCGCTCTTGAATGTTGGTTCGACAGGACTTGTTTTCCGCATTCTGCAGAGCCGTCACCGTCACCAGTATCGTCAGTAGTGTCGCTTAAAATCTGAAATGTAACTTACTCGGGCTGTGATGTGAGGTCACTATAAAGATCTACAAACTAACTACTTAATTATCGAAGGTTTTTCTTGTGGACCACATTCCCCTTAATGAGGACTGTTGTCCCCAAGTCCGCTTCTACACTCCCTTCTGTGCAAAGCGGGGTGAGCTTGTTTCCTAGTCGCCTGTTCGTTTTGACGAGAATTTTTTTTGTGTAGTCTGGTAACATCTGCTTCGATTCTCTCCCTAACATTCTGCTGGGTTACCTGCGAGTTATCATACAATCCAGCTATATGCCTTTTCCTGGTAACTGAATGTACTGATTTGTTGTACTATATTAGTGCGTACATCGCCAGCTCGACTGTACTATTTATACCCCTCTGTAACTTGAAGAATCTAGCTTAATCTGCTAGTATGTTAAGAAAGCGCTCAACTTACCCATAGATCGTTTACTGATCGTTCGATCGAACGAACGAGTATTCGAACGCAACCTGCCTGCCCGTAATTTCAGTACAAAACGTTCGAGTATCAACAACCCAAACAGAAGTGTGTCTACCTGCTGCACATATTGTGCTAAATACAAAATGTCCCCTTTACAAAACACAGAGTCATACTCTGGCCAAATAAGGGAATTTCCAAAACGTCAGCCCATCTACGCTTAACTGTTGAGCGTTATAAAGTGTTTCAGCACATTTTAATTGTGTAAAAATGTTATCTATGAGCAGAGTATTGAAAACAAAATTTCTTTTATTATTAAATTTTAAGTTATTTTGAAAACATTCTTTAACGCCGCCAATACATTTAGTTTTGTACCACAGCTGAGAACATTTCATGCAAAATTTTATAAGTTTCAGTTTTGCTTGCTTGCAGCATGTTCCATATAACGGCAAAATACTCGAGTATATACTCGAGTAAAACGAGTATAAGTAGGCCCGCGGAGAGTATACTCGAAATTTTTATACTCGTTGCAGGTCTCTGTTGCCCATGCGAAGTACTGTGTAAGGGTGTCGCGTTCTCTTTATTATTCCCATAGCTGTTAAGAAGTTAGGCTGTTATTGTTTCCGACTTAAGCGCTGGCTCGTTGTCGCAATACACCTGTTTGGTTTGCGGGCAAATGTTTATCAGAGAAAGTAGGACGGAGTTAGGTCCTCTATGTTGGGAGACACTATGTGCTTGACCACAGCGAATTTAGAATGCTTATCGAAGCATGTGTAGTTTGCGATCTGAAGAGAATATGTCGATGTGTATCATTTCTCTCACTCGCGAAGTGATCGGCGCCTGACCGATCTCCTGCTTCCTAGGGTGTCTGTTGAACTTTCTGGTTGAGCAAATCCGACAATTTAAAACTGTCTCGTTCGCAAGCTTTGTCATTTTCGGAAGTAGTAGTCCGTCATTACGTTTTCTTGCACCGCTCTATGAGCAAGGTTGTGCTCCACTGTTAGAATATTCCGTCTCTCCCCGCTGTCAAGAATGTCAATGATAATGTAATGCCAGAACTTTGTAGTGCTGAAACCCTTCACAAGGTCATGCTGCAAACGGGCCAGACCAGCACCTCGCCGTGTATAGCATTCACAACGTTTGGTTTAACTATTGGTTTTACCAAATCAAGTCAATCATCTCTGTTGGTAAAGTTGAGCACATGGCCTGTTTTTCGCTAAACATGATATAGTTCCTTACTAAAGGGAAATAAGACTCCTCCAAAACAATCTGATTTCTGAAGCAATTTACTGGCTTCTCAGTTGTTTAGATAGTGTACGTCAAAGATGCTTTGCTATGAATCGTAGCTGCATCCTACTCGGGCTCGGCGCTGTAAGCGTGTTGATGTTTTGCCGTGATAGGGCATCAGCTACGAGATTCTCCTTACCGGGTTTATAAAACAATTGAGCCCCTTTCTCATCAATGCGTGCCATCTAACGTTTGATCTTGGTGTTAGGATTTCTCTAAGATACCGCGAACGTAAGTGGCTGGTGGTCTTTGAAAATATTTGTGTCCTTAACACCATAGAGATAGTGCCGAAACTTAGCTAGAGCCCATATAATGGCTAGCAACTCACGCTGGTTAGTAGCGTAGTTTACCTCCGTGTCCTTCAAAGTCCGGGAAATCATTGTTATTGGGCGCCCGTTTTGGGATAGAACTGCCCCGGTTTCGTATGCTAATGCATCAGTTTTCAGATCAAAGGGGTTCTTGTAATTTGGCTACATTAGCATCACGTCCTCTGAAGCTACAATGTTGTTGAGTCTCTCAAATCCGTGAAGCTGTTTTTCATCGAGTTTGACTGGGATCTTCTATGATTTGTATTTGCTCACTGAATCGTTTTCTTCCTCGAGGATGTCCCAGAGCGGCTTTGCTATTGCAGCGAAGTCTTTGATGAAGCACTGTGTAAGGTGGGCCCCAAATTGTCCGCCTAACATAGCATTATTTTATTTGTTTTTTTTAGTATTTTATTAGTACGCCACTGAAGGCCTGTTAGTTTGTAAGCTTTGCATATAGCGGCAGGAATCTTCATTAGATTGGCGGCGCCCTCTATCGGTTGCGCGGGGAGCGGTCGGATGCAGCTCTGAACGAAAGCTCTGTGGTGAAGAGAGAGCTTTCGTAGTGGAGCTCTATCATGACACCATCCGCGTGGGTCGATCGAGAGCGTCGAGTTTGCTTTTTGATCGGCGACGAAATAGAACAGACGTTGCGAGTTGGCCCGTCTGCGAGAATAGATAAAAGAGTAAATTAATGGTGGCGGAACATTAGAGTTCCGTTAAGACTTGCAGCAGGACAATTTAGGGTACAATAAATAACCACACTAATTGTAAAAGAATTAGAAATAAAGAATTGCATTGAACTCAAATCAAACGCTTTCTTTTTTACTTCCATATAATCCAACATTCACTACCAAATAGATGGGTGTGAATCTGATCCCATCCGCCGCGGGCTAATCCCGTCACGGTATCATACTAATATCAATGTATGAGTGCAAGCAAGGCAAAAACATACAAGCACATGTGAAGGACGGGACTTTGCCCATGGCCTGCTTGTCCTTTGTCGGTCATCGTTCCTTGCCTTGGCTTCAAGATTTTGCAAAATTTGTTGCAAACGTATACCGATCATGATTCGCCTCCACCTTGTCGGACCTGCAAGGCACCTGGACATCTTGCATTACCTTATCTAACATATCATGAATGTTTCTAATCGCTTCAAAAACAAAAGTTTGTTTGATCTAACAATCTAATAATTAGGACAAATGGCAAACTCGTCATTCCGATCCTCCAGATAGATTTGCCATTACATACAACATCTTTTCTGCAGTCGGTTATAACATTTCATGAATACTTTTAAAAGTAGATCATAAAATTGTTACCAATTAAAAATATCGCTGTGAAATTTGGGTTTAGCAACCTTTTGTCTGTGTAAACACACTTGTTAATGTCTCAACACTGTTTCTAGAATTTTTACAACAGCTGTAAAATTATCAAATTTGTAGGCCAAGTCTTTGGGATTTTCAAACTCGCTATAAGTCCTAATGAATCAAAGTAATTCCAAAAGTTTTTTATAACTTGGCAATGCCAGCGTTATTATCCTGGGTAATAAACTCAATTAAGCAATTTTTTTGTCTCATAAGAGGCTCAATACAAATGTTGTCAATGTTGTCTACCATTATTTTCCAGATTTTCTTTCAGATTTATCCAATAATTCAAGAATCCAATTTGTAGAGATTCTCAACCCCCAGTCGTAATTGGAAATCTTGCGTTTTTACAAAGTGTAACCAGTTCTAATAAAATAAGCGTTAATAACTCATATAAATCTAAGAGATAACTTCAATTAACTCGAAAAATGTCCCAGTTGTCGAGTTGCCAGTTAGGGCTGCTGTAGTACTAGTCCTTAAGTGACTACAAATGTTCTAATTATATATAATCCGTTTTTATACTCCCAGCAAGAGTATATTGGGTTTGTGCAAATGTATATAACAGGCAGAAGGAGGCGTGGCAGAACCCATAAAGTATATATATTCTTTATCAGCATCACAAGCCGAGTCGATATAGCCATGTCCGTCTGTCTGTCTGTCCGTCCGTATGAACACACAGATTTCAGAGATGGTAAGAGCTACAAGTTGGAGCTTGGTAAAGGAATCTTTTTTTTTCGATGCCACGCCCCATTCGCCCACAATAAGCAAAAAACTAGACACACCTCGAAAAAAATTGGTGTTTTCAGCGAATATCTCAATAACTATGGCACCTAGGATGACCAATTATGGTATGAAGATTCCTAGCGACAGCGTTAATACATTGACATTTACAATTTTGGACTACCACGCCCCTTTTTCCCACAATTAATGAAATAAATTCTCAAGTTTCGTTCCGTTTCTAGGCATTTGTTCATATAGTACAGTATTGTAATTTATAATTCGTGTGAAGACCAACTGTATCAAACTATCCTGAAAGGTGCATTAAAATCGCATTACAAATAAGAAAACTAGAAGCGTTAAAATATTGATAGCAGAATGCAATATCATGTATGAGTGCAAGCGAGACAGAAACATACAAGCACATGTTCGAATGTTTTCGCTGCTTGCGTGGCGGCAGCGCTGCCCGCAGTCGCTGGCCGCGCTGAATACACACATACATACATATATGCATCATATATTGGCTTTCGTATGTGTATTCGCATACAGACAAACAGATGTATGCGTGATTATGCTCAGATTGTTTTTGTTTCAACTTGTTTTAATGCAAGTACTACACATTGTAATATCTCCAAACCAATTTTAATAATTTAATCGGGAAAAAAATTCAGAGAGTATTTTACGCTCGGGCGTGCTCGACTGCACTTTTCTTTCTTGTTTTTCGTACTTATCTTGTCTGACTTTTACCACTGGACACTCTAAACAATTCAGAAAGTTCCGTTATTCCTTTTTGGTCATCCTGTTGTGATGTGGGTTTTGCAAAACACCCCTCCTCATAAGTTACATAAAAAACAAGAATAAACAGTTATCTTCGGTTCGCTGAAGATTGTATACCCTTGCAGTCATCCACATTGCGTTAATTTGGTTTCAATCACCAATTCTTTCTATGGTAGCTATAGGATATAGTAGTCCAATTTGGATGAAATTTGGTCAGCACATTGAAATTTATAGAAAACGTGTATTATGTGAATTTGGTTCAAATCGTTCAAGAGACACCGAAAATTTTTACACTAAGCATTTTCAGCATTTTCAACCGATTGTTCCTGTGGCAGCTATATGATAAAGTTGTCCAATCCGAAAGAAATTTAGTCGGCAAATGGTAAATGATTACAAATACATATTGCGTGTATTTGGTTCAAATCGTACAAGAGACACAGAAAGTTTTCATACTAACCATTTTCTGCATTTTCAACCGATTGCTCCTATGGCAGCTATATGATATAGTGGTCGGATCTGGATGAAATTTGGTTTGCACATGGGATTTTATGTCAAATGCATATAGAGCTAATTTAGTTAGCATAGCTAAAAAAAAATTTTGTTTCATCCGATTGTTCCTATAGGAACTATATGATATAGTCATCTGATCTGATTTAAACAAATGATCTGCGTGCAAAGGGAATACACATCTGTGCCAAGTTTTATCAAGATAGCTTTAAAACTGAGAGACTAGTTCGCATAGAAACAGACAGACAGCCGGACACAAGGACATGGCTATATCGACTTAGCTGTTGAGGCTGATCACGAATATATATTCTTTATGGGGTTGGAAACGCCTCCTTTAATGCGTTACAAACTTGGTGACAAAAACAGTATACCCTCTGCAAGGGTATAAAAATCATATTAAATTTACAAAAAGTTCTCGGTTGACGAGCGAACGTACTCTGGGGTAAGATAATTAGCCATGGTCTAGCATTCGCACCAATGGGTTGAGGAAAATCCAATCGAAATTAAAAATAATATTTAAAGTACACCGAAATAAAAATTTAAAGTAATATATAAATTTTTGTTAATATGTAGCATTACACTAACTTAACATTAATATTTTTAAATTCAGCAATTTATTTGCTTCTTATTTTTGTTTATATTAAAAACAAGAAAGAAAGTACAGTCGAGCGCACCCTACCGTATAATACTCAATGCTTTTGTTCCCGATTTAAATATTAAAATCAGTATCTAGGCATTACAATGGATAGTACTTGCAATAGAACAAAATTTTATCAATGGGACAAAAAAAGCTAAGTATAATTGAACATAAATGTGTTTGTCTGTGTGCACATACACATCGGAGACCTGCAACGAGTATACCCAAGTACGTTTGAACTTTTCATCAAACGATCGGGTAACGAGTATTCCAACGGGCTATCCGAAAAATGTTCGAATCACAACGATCAGTTGCCCGTTTTCTGAAT
Source organism: Drosophila acutilabella (assembly GCA_035046005.1). NCBI lineage: Eukaryota > Metazoa > Arthropoda > Insecta > Diptera > Drosophilidae > Drosophila > Drosophila acutilabella. The sequence goes on from JAWNOK010000059.1 coordinate 24,499, forward strand.
CATTCGAACTTGATCGTTTGATATCAAACAATTTGGTTGCGATCAAAACGATCAGCCCCAAAGATAGTTTGCTGTTCGTTCAATTGAACGAACGAGTATTCGAGCGCAGCCTGCCTGCCCGTAATTTCAGTACAAAACGTTCAAGTATCAAGCAAGTTCGTTGGTTCGCTTGAGTTGCGCGACGTTTGCTCGAGTTGCTCAATGTTCTCAGTGTAGTCATTTATTGGGAAGAAAATATGCTAGTTCTATCGGAAAATAAGCTATAAGGCAAAATTCCAATGAAATTTAATAAGAATATTGTATAAATATATATTTCTCTCATTTTATTATTAAAAATTTTATGAACCATAATGTGTAATAAAAACAAGTAAGGAAAGTACAGTCGAGAAAGCCCGACCGTAAAATACTCTCTGCATTATTTTCCCGATTAAATTATTAAAATCGGTCGAGAGATATTACAATGTGTAGTACATGCATAAATAAAACACGTTGAAACAAAAACAATCCAAGCATAATCACACATACATACATCTGTTTGTCTGTATGCGAATAAACATACGAAAGACAATATATGATGCATATACATGTATGTATGTATGTGTGTATTCGGCGCGGCCAGCGACTGCGGGCAGCGCTGCCGCCACGCCGGCAGCGAAAACATTTGAACATGTGCTTGTATGTTTCTCTCTCGCTTGCACTGATACATTGATATGAATGCGCAGCGCTGCCGCCACATGTGCTTGTATGTTTCTGTCTCGCTTGGACTCATACATGATATGGCATTCAGTTATCAATATTGTAACGCTTCTAGTTTTCTTATTTATAGTGCGATTTCAATGCGCCTTTCAGGATAGTTTGATATAGTTAGCCTCCACACGAATTATAAATTACAATACTGTACTATATTAACAAACGCCTAAAAACGGAACGAAAGTTGAGATTTATTTTTAATTAATTGTGGGAAAAAGGGGCGGGGCAGCCCAAAAGTTTAAATGTTAATGCATTTACGCTGTCGCTAGGAACCTCCATGCCAAAATTGGTGATCCTAGGTGCAATAGTTATTGAGATATTCGACCAAAACATCCATTTTTTCCGAGGTGTGTCTAGTTTTTTGCTCATTGTGGGCGAATGGGGCGTGGCATCGAAAAAAAAACAGATTCTTATATTGACTGACTAATTATGTGATCGATTGAGACCAAGCTCGAACTTGTAGCTCTTACCATCTCTGAAATCTGTTTGTTCATACGGACGGACAGACAGACGGACAGACAGACGGACATGGCTATATCGACTCGGCTTGTGATGCTGATCAAGAATATATATACTTTATGGGGTCGGCCACGCCTCCTTTTGCCTGTTACATACATTTTCACAAACCCAATATACTCTTGCAGAGAGTATAAAAATTAAATAATTGTAATATATGTGCATTGATTTCCCATGTGCACAAATGTAAAGCTAGATCTATCGGGAAACAATTTGAAGAGCAACACTGATGGCACGCGCAACAAGCTGAGGGTTGTTTTTGTTTGTGTGTATTTGTGCGAGCAAGTATTGATATGTGGCATACCACGCATTTTGCTTATATTTGTTTTAAGACAGAAGAGTGTCTTCCTGCTGCACATATTGCACTAAATGCAAAACACCCCTTTAAAACAAGTAAGAAAAGTACAGTCGAGCACGCCCGACCGTAAAATACTCTCTGCATTTTTTCGCGATTTAATTATTAAAATCGGTCTAGAGATATTACAATGTGTAGTACTTGCATTAAAACACGTTGAAACAAAAACAATCTAAGCATAATCACACATACATCTGTTTGTCTGTATGGGAATACACATACGAAAGCCAATATATGATGCATATACATGTATGTATGTATGTGTGTATTCAGCGCGGCCAGCGACTGCGGGCAGCGCTGCCGCCACGCAAGCAACGAAAACATTTAAACATGTGCTTGTATGTTTCTATCTCGCTTGCACTCATACATTGATATGAATGCGGCAGCGCTGCCGTCACATGTGCTTGTATGTTTCTGCCTCACTTGCTTTCATACATGATATTGCATTCGGTTATCAATATTGCAACGCTTCTAGTTTTCTTGTTTATAGTGCGATTTCAATGCGCCTTTCAGGATGGTTTGATATAATCTTCACACGAATTAAAATTTACAATACTATACTATATTAACAAACGCCTAAAAACGGAGCGAAAGTTGAGAATTACTTTTATTAATTGTGGGAAAACGTGGCGTGGCAGTCCAAAAATTTAAATGTCAATGCATTAACGCTGTCGATAGAAACCTCCATACCAAAATTGGTGATCCTAGGTGCAGTAGTTACTGAGATATTCGCCGAAAACAACGATTTTTTCCGAGGTGTGTCTGGTTTTTTGCTCATTGTGGGCGAATGGGGCGTGGCATCGAAAAAAAGAAGATTGACTAAATATGTGATCAATTGAGACCAAGTTCCAACTGGTAGCTCTTACCATCTCTGAAATCTGTTTGTTCATACGGACAGACAGACAGACAGACGGACATGGCTATATCGACTCGGCTTGTGATGCTGATCAAGAATATGTATAGTTTATGGGGTCTGCCACGCCTCCTTCTGCCTGTTACATACATTTTCACAAACCCAATATACTCTTGCAGAGAGTATAAAAACTTATTTATTAGCATAGTATTAAAATCAAAATGAAATTTATTATTAAATGTCAAATTAATAAAAAAAAAAACATTCTTTAACGCCGCTGAGAATGTTTCATGCAAAATATTTCAAGTTTCTGTTTGGCTTGTTGGCATGTTGTTTCATTTAACGGCAAAATGCTCAAGTATATACTCGAGTGAAACGTGTATAAGAACGCCCGCAGTACGCACACAAACGTTTGAATATCAAAATTGTTTGAACAAATTGATCACGAGTAAGCGTTCGAGTAAACTCGAATTTTTTATACTCGTTGCAGGTCTCTGATACATACACACCAGAGACCTGCAACGAGTATAAAAATTTCGAGTATACTCGAACGCTTACTCGTGATCGTTTTTGTTCAACCAATTTGATACTCGATCGTTTGTGTGCGTACCGTGGGCCTGCTTATACTCGTTTTACTCGAGTATACACTCGAGTATTTTGCCGTTATATGGAACATGCTGCAAACAAGCTAAACAAAAACTCATAATATTTTGCATGAAATTTTACAGCGGTGGTACTACACTAAATGTTTTGACGGCATTAAAGAATGTTTTTTTTTAATAAATTTGCATTTAATAATAAATGCAATTTAGGTTTTAATACTCTGTTCATACATAAAATTTTTACATAATTAAAATGTGCTGAAACCCTTTCTAACGCTCAACAGTTAAGCATAGATGGGCTGATCTTTTGGAAATTCCCTTATTTGGCAATATGTGCAGCAGGTAGATACTCTTCCATTTGGGTTTTTCTGTCTTAAAAAAAATATTAGCGAAATGCGTGGTATGTCAAACATAACAATACTTGCTCGCACAAATACACACAAACAAAAACAACCCTCAGCTTGTTGCGCGTGCCATCAGTGTTGCTCTCCAAATTGTTTCCCGCTTGATCTAGCCTTTACTTATATGTACATGGGAAAATCAATGCACATATATTACAGATATTTCATTTTTTATATTACCCATTATGGTTTATAAAATTTTTAATAATAAAAGAAGAAGAAAAATATATACTTATACGATTTTCTTATTATTTTTTATTGCAATCTAGCCTTTTCCGCTAGAACTAGCATATTTTCTTCCCAATAAATGGCAACACTGCGACCGTCACGCAACGCAAGCGAACGTCTCGCAACTTAAGCGAACCAACGAACTTGCTTGATACTCGAACGTTTGTTTGTGCTTTTGTACTGAAATATTACGGGCAGGCAGGCTGCGTTCGAATACTCGTTCGAATACTCGTTCGTCCAATCGAACGATCACCAAACGATCTATGGGGATGATCGTTGTGCTCGCAACCAAATTGTTTAATATCAAACGATCATGTTCGAATCAAGCAGAAAACGGGCAAATGATCGTTGTGATTCGAACATTTTTCGGACAGCCCGTTGGTATACTCGTTACCCGATCGTTTGATGAAAAGTTCGAACATACTCGAGTATACTCGTTGCAGGTCTCTGATACACACATACATATGCATACATATGAAATATACAAGGTGGCGCAAAAGAAATCACCATATTGGAAGATGCTCTCATTTTTGCAAATGGCCGCCAATGTCAAATCTGTTTTGACATTTGTGGACTAGACAGATACAGAATACAAGTGAATAAGCCATGGAGCGATACACTTCCCAAGAACGCGGAATAATAATAATAAACGCCTTTTCGGGTCGCTTAATTTCGCGTTTGGCGATTTGCACTGGCCCGCCAGATCGCCCGATTGAAGGGTCCCGGACTTCTTTTTCTCGGGTTTTTTGAAGTCCCGTGTTTACATCAACAAGGCTGAGACCTTGGAAGCCCTCAAGAAAAATATCCGATACTAATGCGAGAATTTATCGCCCGAAACGCTCGCCGAAGCGATGGAAATGCCATAAAACGAGCCCGTATGGCAATCAATTGCGACGGCGCCCATCGGCGATATCTTCTCGACTTAACACAGTTCTAAAGGTCTAAATAAACATAATCAAAAAACAGAATCGAAGTTTTTCATTTAGGAAAAAAATAAGAGCCAAACAACATCGGATGACTTCTTTTGCGCCACCTTGTATAAATAGATTAATATTCGATTATACTTAGTTTTTATACCCGTTACTCGTAGAGTAAAAGGGTATACTGTAATCGTTGGAATGTATGTAACAGGGTGATGGAGGCGTGGCACACCCCATTAAGTTTATATATTCTTGATCAACATCAACAGTCGAGTCGATATAGCCATATTGTTCTGTCCGTCCGTCCGTCTGTATGAACAAAAAGATCAACAACAACAAAAGATCGCAAATTAAAGGTACAATACCCAAACAGTACGAGTTTGTTTTTGTTTTTTTGGCACGCCGACTTAAGGGCGTTCTTTCTTCATATAAAGATAAATGTACAGGTAAAACTAAAATGTTTTAGTATAGAAACCTTTTGTTAGCTATGCTATCTGAACCAGAATTACACGAAAAGTAAATGTCAAGGACATGTCGGACAACTCCATCGTGTAGTTCCCATAGAGCAAATCGGTCAAAAATACGCTCCAAATATAAATTAGTATGAAAAACTTTTGAGTTAAAGAAGCTATGTTAATCAAACACTTACATTGAACACATTTTCTAATAATATAAACATATTGACCAAGTTTCATCCAAATGGAATTACTATATCGTATAGCTCCCATAGGAATAATCGCTCGAAAATTTATGAATTTGTTTGAAAATTTTGTGTGTTTAACAAGCTATCTTATCCATCATCCAATCAAAGTCACTAACATTATTTTGTTACTAACATATTTAAATTGATTAACGGGTATCCTAAAGACGCGAGGTGACTATAGAATACTTTCTTGTATTTATACTCTCTGCAAGAGAATATTTGGTTTGTGCAAAGTATGTAACAGGCATAAAGTATTTTTATTTTTGATCAGCATCACAAGCCGAGTCGATATAGCCATGCCCGTCTTTCTGTCTTTCAGAGATGGTAAGAGCTGCAAGTTCGAGCTTAGTCTCAATCAATCACATATTTAGTCGGTCAATACAAGAATTTTTTTTTGATGCCACGCCCCATTCGCCCACAATGAGTAAAATACTGGACACAACTCGAAAAAATCAGTGTTTTCGGCGAATATCTCAGTAACTAATACACCTAGGAACACCAATATTGGTATGGATGTTCCGACAGCGTAAATGCAATGACATTTAAAATTTTGAACTGCCACGCCCCTTTCCCCACAAATATTAAAAATAACTCTTAACTTTCGTTCCGTTTTTAAGCATTTGTTCATATAGTACAGTATTGCAATTTATATTTCCTGTGGAAACTAACTTTATCAAACTATCCTGAAAGGTGCATTAAAATCGCACTATAAACAAGAAAACTAGAAGCGATACAATATTGTATGCAATATCAATGTATGAGTGCAAGCGAGACAGAAACATACAAGCACATGTTCGAATGTTTTCGCTGCTTGCGTGGCGGCAGCGCTGCCCGCAGTCGCTGGCCGCGCTGAATACACACATACATACATATATGCATCATATATTGGCTTTCGTATGTGTATTCCCATACAGACAAACAGATGTATGCGTGATTATGCTAAGATTGTTTTTTTTTCAACGTGTTTTAATGCAAGTACTACACATTGTAAAATCTCTAGACCGATTTTAATAATTGAATCGCGAAAAAATTCAGAGAGTATATTACGGTCGGGCGTGCTCGACTGTACTTTTCTTACTTGTCTTAATTTGAATTTCTACGAAATTAATTTTCCTTCTTTATTCTTCATAACCTTTGCTCTTTCCTAAGGGAGGTAAAGCTGTTGGTATTTCTTATGGATCTGATGCTCCAAAATTAGTTGCTGTCATTTCAAAAGAATTGGAAAAGACATTGCAAAATGCATCTCGACCAACATTTCAAATTGCAGACCTTCAGCCAATTGAAGCTGAAGCTTTGAGAATTAAAACTGAAACAATTCAAAGAGCTGAACGCATTGAGCATGAGAAACAAGAAAAGAAGAAAATAGATTACCTTAACCATTGTACAGATGTCATAATGGAAAATTTACCGGATATAGGTGTGACGGTTTTTGGACCACAAGTATCTCGAGACATGTTTAAAAAGCTTTCTGAGCCTGCAGAACACCTAAAAATGCAATGCAAAGATCGAAAATATCTGGAAGTTTTTGCAAAAGACTTCGAAATTATTAATTATGCTTGCAAGAATCCCTTATCTGCAGACATAATAGATCAATTGGATGGCAAAGAATTACTGGTTTGTTTTTGGAAAATAGATGAGACGTCTGGGCCCGTTACCCATGTGCTAGCAACGTATGCTCATGAGTTAACAAAGGAAAGAGTTGCCCCTCCAGATGATGAAATCAATGTTCCACATCCCATTCCACCCATTATAACACCAATTAAAGTTAAATTTGAAGTTGAAGTTGAAGGTAAAACTACACACATTTTTATTTTTGTCTTTTAATAGTTACTAAAATAATTTGTGTAGATGGTGAAGTATGGGTGGAAGAAGTAAGTTCTGAAGAAGATGCAAAAAAAGCAGCCGATAAAAAAGTCGAGGAAAAAAAAAAGTCAGCTACTCGTCTGCAAGATGAATCTCGTGCAAAAGACCAGGAGGGAGCTGAAGAAGCTGGTGAAGAGGAAGGAAGTGAAGAAGATGAGGTGGTACAAGAGCAGACAGCATTTCCTAATATGACTTTCGATATAGATTTGGGTCTTGACGATAATGTGGTCAGTGAAGAGGAAATGGTAGAAGAAGAAGAAGAACCACAAAAGCACTTAACTCGCACAAAGCGCGTTAAGATTCCTCCCATATGGGTTGCAAACAACCGCCGGACCCATGCTGCGTTGATCTATGTTTTTTTCCGAAGTCAAACCACCGGATTTCTGCCAGCTGATCCACCTCCGGAACCGCCACACATAATTATGGCATTCGAAGCATCCAAACGAGATGACATAATGGAAGTTGTCGAAGTAAGCAGAGAAGATATACCCCAATATGGGTTTTTCACTAATGATATACCAGGCGAAGCAAAGCTAATAACGAACTCTGTCTTTAAATATGACGAGTTAGAAGAACCATCATCGTACGTTTCCACTATAAATGACGATCGCAATCTTTTAACTTTATTGATAAAACATTTTAATTACTGTTTTAATTTTAGGAGTGATAAATTTGTTCTTAAAGTTAATAAAGTGCAATCGTACACGATGCTGTCATTGGTACAATTTGAGCCCACATACTGTAGTACTAATATTAAGTCTGGTCACTTGGATGCACTCAAATTCTTTCCCGAAGATTACAAAACCGATGAAGATATACCATCGGATGCGCAAAAAAAACCGAAGAAGGTATGTAATTTACAATATAATATGTGTCTGCTTTCAAAATTTAAACTTTTATTGTTATAATGGCTTCTATATTATGGAGTAAAGGCATATCTAAATATAAATATTAAGCATGTTTTTATCCAAGGCTCTCAGATTTTACAATTTCTGATACATTTAGGCTGGACAGCATATTTAAACAAGTAAGAAAGGCTACAGTCGAGCGAGCCGACTATAGAAGACCCCGCACTCTCATAGTAGTGCGCATAAAATTTTAAAAATACATTTACAAAATTAAAATTTAATATTTACATTTTTAATTAAAATTAAAAAATGTATATTAACAATTATCATTGTCAGCATTCGAACCTGCCCGCGATCTCAGACGAAGGTTCCATATTGCGCCGCAACTCTACCAGTTGCACCACGTTCCTCTTTTATCATTCTTCCGATTATTTGCATTTACATGCTACAAATATATGTATGTGTGAACCAGAGACCTGCAACGAGTATAAAAATTTCGAGTATACTCGAACGCTTACTCGTGATCGTTTTTGTTCGAACAAATTTAATACTCGATCGTTTGTGTGCGTACCGCGGGCCTACTTATACTCGATTTACTCGAGTATACACTCGAGTATTTTGCCGTTATATGGAACATGCTGCAAACAAGCTAAACAAAAACTCATAATATTTTGCATGAAATTTTACAGCGGTGGTACTACACTAAATGTTTTGACGGCATTAAAGAATGTTTTTTTTAGTAAATTGGCATTTAATAATACATGCAATTTAGGTTTTAATACACTGTTCATACATAAAATTTGTATATAATTAAAATGTGCTGAAACCCTTTATCACGCTCAACAGTTAAGCGTAGATGGGCTGACCTTTTGGAAATTCCCTTGTTTGGCAAGAGTATGATTCTATGAGTTTTGTAAAAGGGGCATTTTGCATTTAGCGCACTATGTGCAGCAGGTAGATACTCTTCCATTTGGGTTTTTCTGTCTTAAAAAAATATTAGCGAAATGCGTGATATGTCAAACATAACAATACTTGCTCGCACAAATACACAAAACAAAAACAACCCTCAGCGTGTTGCGCGTGCCATCAGTGTTGCTCTCTAAATTGTTTCCCGCTTGATCTAGCCTTTACTTATGTGTACATGGGAAAATCAATGCACATATATTACAGATATTTCATTTTTTATATTACCCATTATGGTTTATAAAATTTTTAATAATAAAAGAAGAAGAAAAATATATACTTATACGATTTTCTTATTATTTTTTATTGCAATCTAGCCTTTTCCGCTAGAACTAGCATATTTTCTTCCCAATAAATGGCAACACTGCGACCGTCACGCAACGCAAGCGAACGTCTCGCAACTTAAGCGAACCAACGAACTTGCTTGATACTCGAACGTTTGTTTGTGCTTTTGTACTGAAATATTACGGGCAGGCAGGCTGCGTTCGAATACTCGTTCGAATACTCGTTCGTCCAATCGAACGATCACCAAACGATCTATGGGGATGATCGTTGTGCTCGCAACCAAATTGTTTAATATCAAACGATAATGTTCGAATCAAGCAGAAAACGGGCAAATGATCGTTGTGATTCGAACATTTTTCGGACAGCCCGTTGGTATACTCGTTACTCGATCGTTTGATGAAAAGTTCGAACATACTCGAGTATACTCGTTGCAGGTCTCTGGTGTGTACATATATATGTGTGTATCAGAGACCTGCAACGAGTATACTCGAGTATGTTCGAACTTTATATTTTTCTTCTTCATTTATTATTAAAAATTTTATAAACCATAATGGGTAATATAAAAAATGAAATATCTGTAATATATGTGCATTGATTTTCCCATGTACACATAAGTAAAGGCTAGATCAAGCGGGAAACAATTTGGAGAGCAACACTGATGGCACGCGCAACAAGCTGAGGGTTGTTTTTGTTTGTGTGTATTTGTGCGAGCAAGTATTGTTATGTTTGACATACCACGCATTTCGTTAATATTTTTTTTAAGACAGAAAAACCCAAATGAAAGAGTATCTACCTGCTGCACATATTGCGCTAAATGCAAAATGCCCCTTTTACAAAACTCATAGAATCATACTCTTGCCAAACAAGGGAATTTCCAAAAGGTCAGCCCATCTACGCTTAACTGTTGAGCGTGATAAAGGGTTTCAGCACATTTTAATTATGTAAAAATTTTATGTATGAACAGAGAATTAAAACCTAAATTGCATGTATTATTAAATGCCAATTTACTAAAAAAAAAACATTCTTTAATACCGTCAAAACATTTAGTGTAATACTACCGCTGTAAAATTTCATGCAAAATATTACAAGTTTCTGTTTGGCTTGCTTGCAGCATGTTCCATATAACGACAAAATACTCGAGTGTATACTCGAGTAAAACGAGTATAAGCAGGCCCGCTGTACGCACACAAACGATCGAGTATCAAATTTGTTCGAACAAAAACGATCACGAGTAAGCGTTCGAGTATACTCGAAATTTTTATACTCGTTGCAGGTCTCTGGTGTGTATGTATAGCATTGGTCGGCGCGGCCAGCGCTGCCGCCAGCCAGGTAGAGAAAACTTTCAAACATATGTTTGTATGTTTCTGTTTCGCTTGCGCGCATACAGTGATTTTGCAGCTAAAAAACATAAACTTTGAACCGTGATAACTTTCTTGTTTGGCGCAGAATTTTGATGTAACTTTCAGGATAGTTTCTGTCACTAAAGGAGTGTTCAATAACAACACTGTACTATTTGAACAAATGCCTTAAAAACGGCATTGAAGTTGGAAAGTTTTTTGGTTATGAGAAAAGGGGGCGTGGCAGCTAAAAAGCTTGAATTACATTATACTAAGGCTGTCTCTAAGAACCTGTATACCAAAATTGGTGCTCCTAATTGCTATAGTTACTGAGATATTCGCCTAAAACACAAATTTTTTCGAGGTGTGTCTGGTTTTTTGCTCATTGCGGGGCCGGTAAGGGACGTGGCAACAATTTGAAATAAACTTGACCTGCATGACATAATAACGGACTTTCATTGTGAATTTGATGGTTCTAGCTCATGTAGTTTAAAAGATCCAGGTATTCATACGGACAGACGGACATGACTATATCGACTCGGCTGTTGATGCTGATCAAGAATATATGTATTTACTTTATGGGTCTGCCACGCCTCCTTCTGCCTGCTACGCACATCTCACAAACTTAATAGACCCCTCTACTCTTTTTAGACCCCGTACTCTTTAAAAAAGAGTATAGGGGTCTATTAAGTTTGTCAGAAGCGAGATGTGCGTAACAGGCAGAAGGAGGCGTGACCGACCCCATAAAGTATATATTTTCTTGATCAGCATCAACAGCCGAGTCGATATAGTCATGTCCGTCTGTCCGTATGAATACCTGGATCTTTTAAACTACATGAGCTAGAACCAGCAAATTCACAATGAAAGTCCGTCATTATGTCAGGCAGGTCAAGTTTATTTCAAATTGTTGCCACGTCCCTTACCGGCCCCGCAATAAGCAACAAGTAAGGAAAGTACAGTCGAGCAAGCCCTACCGTAAAATACTCTCTGCATTTTTTCGCGATTAAATTATTAAAATCGGTCTAGAGATATTACAATGTGTAGAACTTGCATAAAAACACGTTAAAACAAAAACAATCTAAGCATAATCAAACATACATCGAAAGACAATATATTATGCATATACATGTATGTATGTATGTATGTGTGTATTCAGCGGGGCCAGCGACTGCGGGCAGCGCTGCCGCTACACAAGCAACGAAAACATTCGAACATATGTTTGTATGTTTCTATCTCGCTTGCACTCATACATTGATACGAATGCGGTAGCGCTGCCGCCACACAGGCAGCAAAAACATTCGAACATGTGCTTGTATGTTTCTGTTTCGCTTGCACTCATACAAGATATTGCATTCAGTTATCAATATTGTAACGCTTCTAGTTTTCTTGTTTATCGTGCGATTTCAATGCGCCTTTCAGGATAGTTTCATATAGTTAGTCTCCACACGAATTATAAATTACAATACTGTACTATATAAACAAAAGCCAAAAAACGGAACGAAAGTTGAGGACAATATGTGGGAGAAAGGGGCGTGGCAGTCCAAAATTTTAAATGTCAATGCATTTACGCTGTCACTAGAAACCTTCATACCAAAATTGGTGATCATAAGTACCATAGTTACTGAGATATTCGCCGAAAACACCGATTTTTTCCGAGGTGTGTCTAGTTTTTTGCTCATTGTGGGCGAATGGGGCGTGGCATCGAAAAAAAAAAAGATTCTTGTATTGACTGACTAAATATCTGATCGATTGAGACCAAGCTCGAACTTGTAGCTCTTATCATCTCTGAAATCTGTTTGTTCATACGGACAGACGGACAGACAGACAGACGGACAGACGGACATGGCTATATCGACTCGGCTTGTGATGCTGATCAAGAATATATATACTTTATGGGGTCTGCCACGCCTCCTTCTGCCTGTTACATACATTTTCACAAACCCAATATACTCTTGCAGAGAGTATAAACAAGTAAGAAAGGCTACAGTCGATCGAGCCGACTGTAAAAGACCCCGTACTCCCATAGTATTGCATTTTATTTAAATTAAAATTTTCAAATGAAATTTAAAAAATTAAAATTAAATAATTACATTTTGAATTAAAATTAAAAAATAAATAAATTAACAACTGCCATCGTCAGCACTCGAACCCGCGATCCATGCGAAGGTTCCACATTGCGCCGCAACTCTATCAGTTGCACCACACCCCTCTTCTATCATTCTTCCGATTATTTCCATATAAGTATGTGCACACATACATATGTGTGTATGTATAGCATTGGTCGGCGCGGCCAGCGGCTCCGGGCAGCGCTGCCGCCAGCAGGTAGAGAAAACGTTCGAACATATGTTTGTATGTTTCTGTGTTTGTTTGTATGTGTTGCGCGCATGCAGTGATTTTGCTTTAAAATAACTTCGACTTTGAACCGTAATTTCTCTGTTGTTTGACATAGGATTTTGATGCCACTTTCAGGAAAGTTAGAAATAATTCTCTAAGCGTATGTTAAATTACAACACTGTACTATTTGATTTAATGCCTGAAACAAGGCATTGAAGCTGGAGAGTCTTTTATTTCTGATGAGCAAAGGGGGCGTGGCAGCTCAAAATTTTTAATGACATTATACTAAGGCTGTCTCTAAGAACCTGTATACCAAAATTTGTGCTCCTAAGTGCTATAGTTACTGAGATATTCACCTAAAACACAAATTTTTTCGAGGTGTGTCTGGTTATTTGCTCATTGCGGGGGCGGTAAGGGGCGTGGCAACAATTTGAAATAAACTTGATCTGCTCTACAAAATAACGGACTTACATTCCAAATTTGGTGTCTCTAGCTCTTGTAGTTTAAAAGATCCAGGTGTTCATACGGACGGACAGACGGACAGACGGACATGGCTATATCGACTCGGCTGTTGATGCTGATCAAGAATATATATACTTTATGGGGTCGGCCACGCCTCCTTCTGCCTGTTACGCACATCTCGCTTCTGACAAACTTAATAGACCCCCTTTACTCTTTTTTAAAGAGTACGGGGTCTAAAAACCAGACACACCTCGAAAAAATTTGTGTTTTAGGCGAATATCTCAGTAACTTTAGCACTTAGGAGCACAAATTGGTATACAGGTTCTTAGAGACAGCCTTAGTATAATGTAATTCAAACTATTTAGCTGCCACGCCCCCTTTTCTAATAAGAACCAAAAAACTTTCCAACTTCAATGCCGTTTTTAAGGCATTAAATCAAACATATGTTCGAACGTTTTCTCTACCTGCTGGCGGCAGCGCTGCCCGGAGCCGCTGGCCGCGCCGACCAATGCTATACATACACACATATATGCATATAATCGAAAGAATGATAGAAGAGGGTCGTGGTGCAACTGGTAGAGTTGTGGTACAACTGGTAGAGTTGCGGCGCAATATGGAACCTTCGTATGGATCGCGGGTTCAAATGTTGACAATGACAATTGTTAATTTATTTATTTTGTTATTTTAATTCAAAATGAAAATCTTTAATTTTATTTTTTTTAATTTCATTTAAAAATTTTAATTTAAATAAAATGGGCACTACTATGTGAGTACGGGGTCTTTTACAGTCGGCTCGATCGACTTTAGCCTTTCTTACTTGTTTAATAATAATATTTGAAAATAATATTTGTGCAATTATTTTGGATAGCTTTGTACACACCGGAAATTTTTTACTGGTTGTTCCTATGGGAGCTATATTAGAAAATTCATTTTTTGTGAATATATAGCTTCTTCAACTCAAAAGCTTCTTACATTAATTTATATTTTGAGCATATTGTTAACATATGGTCCGCATGGGAACTATATAATATTGTAGTCCGATTTGGATCAAGCTTGGTCAGTACATGTACTTTTTGACATGAACTAGCAGTGTAAATTTGGTTCAGATAGTATAGAAAACAAAAAAAAATTTCTATGCTAAAACATGCTATTTTAGCCGGTACATTTACCTGTTCTTGGAAATATACCGCCTAAAGTAGTCGTATGAAAACACAAAAGAAAACTTGTACTATTTGCCTATTTAATCTTTTATTTGCGATCTATTCCATCTAATTAGCTCAAATAGTTTCTGTGATCCTATTGTTGAAACAAACGGATTGACAGACGCACATGGCTATATATTTCTATTGTTTTCTTAATAATAAGTATAATATATATGAATGGTGCCATAGATATAGTTTCTTTTTACTTTTTATACTCTCTGCAAGATTATATTGGGTTTGTGCAAAAGTATGTAACAGGCGAAAGGAGCCGTGGCAGACCCCAAAATGTATATATATTCTTAATCAGCATCACAAGTCGAGTCGATATAGCCATGTCCGTCTGTCTGTCCGTATGAGCAAACAGAGTTCAGAGATGGTAAGAGCAACAAGTTCGGAGTTCGTCTCAATCGACTGCACATGCACATATTGTCATTCAATACAAAAATCTTTTATTTTTTGAATGCCACGCCCCATTTTGCAACAATGAGGCAAAACCTGGACACACCTCGGAAAAAATCAAGGTTTTCGGCGAATATCTTAGTAACTATGGCACTTAGGAACACCACGCCCCTTTTCCCCATGGGAAATAAAAAACTTTTTAAAATTGCATGCCATTTTGAAGGCATTAGTTCTTGTCGTATATTATTGATATTTTAAATTCGTTTGGAGACTAATTATTTCAAACTATCCTGAAAGTTTCATAAAAAAATACAAATATACATACAATATGCATACAAACAGATGTCTCTTCGATTAAACTTGGTTTTCACTTGATTCAACGAGTTCTAACCCAAGTACAAGCCATTAAAAAACCTGGATACCAATTTAATTAATTTAATCGGGAATAAAAGCAGAGAGTATTATACAGTCGGGCGTGCTCGACTTTACGTTTCTTTCTTGTTAATTAACATGTAATTTTTTCGGAATAAATTTTATTTTGTCAACTTTGTATTAGTATTGTTTATATAATGTGACTCACTTACTATGACTCGCAAAGTATCCGGATGTAATGTATTTTTGGCAGCCACAATAGCTTTTTATACCCTTGCATTAGTGTACATTGAAGGAGGCGTTTCCGACCCCATAAAGTATATTTATTATTGATCAGCAGAGACGATATAGTCCGTCTGTTTCTATGCGAACTAGTCTTTCAGTTTTAAAGCTATCTTGATGAAACTTGATACAGATTCTTTCTGCACGCAGTTCATATGTATGTTAGCACTGCCAGATCGGGTCACTATATCCTATATCTCCCATAGAAACAATCGTCTTGAAATTTTCTTTTTAAATTTTGTCCACCAAATTCATCCTATATGCTTTTAGTACTAAATCCCACGAGCAAACCAAATTTCGACGACATCGGACCACTATATCACATAGCTGCCATAGGAACAATCGGTTAAAAATGCGGAAAATGCTGAAAATGCATAGTATGCAAATTATCTGTCTCTTAAACGATTTGAAGCAAATTCTTGCAATATGTATTTATTACCATTTTCCACCTGCTTTATGCATATCGAAACACTGTATCATATAGCTGCCATTGGAACAAACGATTAAAATGCTTAGTATGACAATTTTCTATGTACATTGAGCAGTGCAGTGCGCATTTGTTTTCATTCCCAATGTGATGAACAAATTTCTTCCAAATCGGATTGCTATATTATATAACATAGCTGCTATAAGAAGAATTGTTGATTAAAACCAAATTAACGCAATATGCATGACTGCAAGAGTATTGCAAGGATATTTTTTTGTAAAGTCCAACATATTTCAAACAAGTAAGAAAGTACAGTCGAGCACGCCCAATTGTATAATACCCTCTTTTATGCCCGATTATAATATTAAAATCGGTGTCCAGGTATTACAATGGACAGAAAGAACGTAAGAACAATCTTACATCTGTTTGTCATATATATATATATACATATATACCATTACACTATGTGTCAAGATTATTAAATTTATTGGGCATCCTTTAATAATGCCCAATGTTTTTTAACAAAATTTTAACAGGGGCACATTCTGTTAAGAAAATAGATCCACTGCAAAAGTCCGCAGGCAGCGGTGCCGCCACATTTTCTGAGATAATGTTCATGCATTGGAATTGCGTTCAATTATTAATGTTATGTTTCCAGCTTTCTTGTTTAAATTCCGAATTTCATGCAACTTTCAGTGTAGTTTGATATATTTAGTCTCCATACGAATTATAATTACAAAAACGTCTTAAAAATGGCATTGAAATCTGAAGTTTTGAATTTCTTCGAGCGTGGCAAAAAATTTAATGAGATTACAATAACCTGTGTAAAAAATTGGTGTTCCTAAGTGCCATAATTACTGAGATATGCGCCGAAAATATTGATTTCTTTCCAAGGTGTGTCCGAGGTTTATCCTCATTGTGGGCGAATGGGGCGTGTCATAATTTTTAAATTGACTGACTAAATATGTAGTTGATTGAGACTTTTTTCACCTGTAGCTCTTACCATCTCTGAAATCTGTTTGTTCATACGGACGGATAGACAGACAGACAGACAGACAGACGGACAGACGAACATGACTATATCGACTCGGCTTGTGATGCTGATCAAGAATATATATACTTTATGGGGTCTGCCACGCCCCTTTCTGCCTGTTACCTACCTTGAAAAAACCCAAAATACTTATGCCGAGAGTATAAAACTATGACATAAATCTTGTTTCCATGCAAGTTAGTGTTTGGTGCAGAGAAAGACAGAGGACGAGTTTCAGAACAAATATTGTTTCTCTCTTTTTTGACCCCGTATTTCTTTCTTTTTTTAACAACAATATTTCAAAATGTTTTATTTTATTTAACTTTGTAGAAAAAAATTCAGATCGCAAACGAGATGGACGTTCAAGACGTTGAACCCTTTATACTGTCTACTGAGACTGGAAAATTGAATGAGCTTGTTTCTGGTGAAGAGTCAACCGAAGGCGTTTCCCGATTAATAGAAGCGCAAACAACATCAGGGGATACACAACCGACTGAAATTGTTGCTACCAACGGTGCAGCAACTACAGAAGCAGCGACAGCACCATCTGGCGAAGTTATTCTACAAGAGTCATTAAAAAAAGAAAACTCAGCTGGATTTGCCGATTCACCTGTAGCTGATGAGTCACTGGCGCCAGCTATAGCTGCGCAGTCCGAGCCAGGTGTACTTGAACATCGTGCTTGATGCGCTAACATTTCATTATTGTTAAATAGTTCTGCTATGAATAATTGTGGTTTATGAAAACATATTCAAAACGTGAAAAAAAATTAAATCAAAATAACAAATTATATTTTTCTTGTCGAAAATAACATAAGTATTTCAACCAACTAAAGATTTCCATTAGTAAATTCGTACTATGGATTTTAACAGATGTTTAAGGTTAAGTAAAACTATAAACTAGAATGATTTTTATTTTAACCATCACTAATTATCTTCTTAAGTTGAATTAGAAAACCTATGTTCTAACGGTTCATATCTGCCGCTGTTCCTATCGCTGATGTCGTGCTTTGATGGTAATTGTCGATGATGACCAATGGTCAATGCTGCCGCTGTTGGAGTTGTAAGATGTCATCGTGCATTCCCTGGTTCAACGGTTAAAGGCATATTATCAGCAGTCTGCGTTCAATGGCTAGTGCAATTTTCGACGACAGGTTGCTATCGTGGTTCACACGGTTGACTGCTGATTATATTTGGTGAGCTTGGTAAGGCGATGAGCTTGTTCAGGCTTAGCCGCAATTCAATGTGGCCCTGAAGATCCAGAGCCACATCTAAGACAATGCTGCGCAACCGGAAGCTCCTATGCCTTTCAGATCATCAGCAGCAAAGAATGGTTCTCGAAGTCACCAAGTCAATGAAGATAGTATCGGATGAGGAGGCGACGGTGACCTGACAGCCATATTCAACCCGTCCTCAGCAGGTGACACATTAACCCACATAAAGAGGGTACTGCAGATTAATCTGTATTACTTGTGCACAGAATGCCTACCAGAAATCTTGTCGACCTTTTAGTTCGAAAAGGGAAACCTAGCCGACATGGTGGAATACCTAACTCTCCATACAATAAAGATACATCAAATAACTGATTAAACTTGCAAAACAGACCTGGGTGGAACTTATATACGACGAGTATAGGCTCACTCTAGGTTAGGTCAGGTTAACCCACGCGTCCTCCCAGGTGTAGCACATAGGCCAGAAATGGCCTTTAGTATTCCGTGCGCTGGAGTTTTTACGGCTTGAAGTCTTGTAAGATTTGGGAAAATTTCGCGAACGTTCATAGGTCTTTTAGTTGGCGTTTGGATGCCTCTTTTAATGAGTTGAGTTGCGGCTGCATGTGCCGCTAGGCAGTAACCAAGCAGTAACCAGTGAGGATTCCTACTATTAATAATGCTGCAGTAGTTCGGTAGCTTAATAAAAGCTTGATACTGGGATGTTCACAGAATACTGCGGCACCTACTCCTCCCGTCATCTTGTGTATAGGTTCAGATGACCCTCTTATCTACCAAGGCAGGATTTCCATTCGTCTGGCCCGAAATGTGTTCGGGTCCTGACTTTTAGACAGTTTGGTGTAGTTAGAGCTTAAGGCTATATTTCTCCCTATGGAGCTGTGTCCGTAGCCGTGCAATGACATGTTACCAAGCGCTGTAAGTCGATGTAAGTAGCAGCCTTTCTTTCAGGTCTAAGGGTGGTAGACCCAGCAGAGTTTCTAGAGCTTTAATGTGGATAGTTCTTAGAGCGCGTGTGATGCATAAGAGCGCTTGACGTTGGGCTTTCCATTAAGGCAAGGAAGTTTTTTTTTGGTGGCCTGCCACCACGTATGAACTCGGTAGGGCAGTGTTAGGTTGAAGACTGAGATGTAGATCCAATGCATAAGTTTTGATGACAGACCCCAGGAGCAGCTGAGCACCGTTTTGGATGCATGCAGCGCGATGGTTGCGTTTTCAACCTTTTCCATGTCATTGGCTCTCCACGTCAGTTTGCTGTCCAGCACTGTTCCTAGGTACTTTACGTGGGTGCTCGGATTTAGGCATTTACCGTTTGGCATTGGTGGGGTTCAGCACGGTACCTTGTACTATTTGGTAAAAAGGATGAGGTCCGTCTTTTTTGCATCGATATGTTATACGGCGTCTTTCGCCATTTTATATATCTCAGATATCACAGAGAAGATGGGCAGACTCACGTAATGATTATGCGTTTGTCATTTGCTTTGTGCCTTTATTCGCGATTCTAATTGTTGTTGCTGGGTCCCAATTCGAATGGACTCTCCTGCGGCCCAGGAGATTTTTAAACCAGTGTGTAATGTTTGCGTGCGCGTTGATTGCCCGCATCCTGTTAATTATAGCGTTGGTGCTGACATTGTTGAAAGCACCTGAGATGTCTTCAAAGACTCCTAGTGAATATTGTTTTTTTCGTAGAGCCTTCACAATGATGCCGATTAGTGAGTTTAGTGCCATCTCAACGGACTAACTCCATCGTATAGGCATGCTGGTTGGCTGACATTCATTCTTCAACTTCATTTCTGATGCTGAGATCCAGCAGCTTTTCCAGCAGAAAGGATATAAGACAGAATGGTCTGTAATCCTTTGGGCTGCTGTGACCACATTTTTCTGCTTTGGAAGGGAACGCGATCCTCGCCGTTCACCATTGAGTTGAGATGTGGCCGGTTTTGAGACATGTTTCAAATATCGTAACCAGCCATGGAGTGACCACGTTCTTGGTGGTTTGAAAGATAGCTGGTATGATATTGTCTACATCAGGACTCTTGATCCTTGAGAATTAGTTTATGGCCCATTATATCTTGTGCGTCGTGAATAGCCCTTCAAGGAGTAGAAATTCCTGATTCATATATGCTCTGAGAGCGACCTTCATCATAGACTAGTTTCGATTCGGTCTGTTTTGGAAGCTTAAATAGAACCTTAGCATTGTTTGTCATTACTTATAGTTCGGCAAAGTCTCAAAAGTCCTTCTGTTTGAACCGGCAGGTCTTGCACCATGTAGCATAATGCTCCGTGAGGTGCACCCTGTTGTTCTCCAGCCTAACTGTCGTTAAATCTTTAGTGCTGTAATTAGACATAAGATAAGCAGGGCGGGTCTGATTCTGCTTACCGTCGAGATGTATAACGCTTTATAGATGTTTGACCTTCGGCCCGAAACCTGATTGCAAGATGCAACTAACGGTTCCTGTATTAAGGCCACATCGACAGGCCCTTTCTCTAGGCTCAGTAGGAGCTCTGTCGATGCTAACTTGCTCTTATGCAGGTTTATTTGCAGTACCTTCATCAAATGGGGTATTTGCACCTGGCAAGTACGGGTTAACTATTACAATCAGGTTACCGTCTTCTTCTCGTACGCCTCTTCATTAGTAGGCCAGGGTGGCTTCAAGGACCGATTTAAGAACGAGATCCCTCCCCTAGGGAGATCCCTCCTTAGCAAAGATCTTATGGTTTTGTCTTCGGGATGGCGCTTTCTTAGAAGCAGTTAAATACTCCCTACGCCCCATGCCATCTTCCCGAATTGTGTATATAGTTTGTTCTCCGCCCCCTTGTTGATTTGGAGGATCACATGCTGGCCCTTTTGGCTTATGGAGAAGGTACCGGCATGTAAAACCTTCCAGTCACTGGACGGGACATCCTTGTTCTGCAGCTGAAGCAGGCGTAGGGCTTGGTCTCCTTGGATATCGACCAGGAAGATAACCTTCGCATTTGGTTTTGGCTGGATACTCTCCCTGTCGACCACATTCAGCTGGGCTCTCTCCCAGACCGCTCCCTTCAGCTTTCAGCCACAACCAGTCGAGAGTTATACCATCGTTGCACTTCAGCCACCCAGCACTATCAAAAGTGGGCATGTGAGCTGCGGAATACTCTTCGGACAAGCTCGCAATGCCATTGAGGCGACTATTGATTTTAATAGCCGCTTTATATTGTGATTTAGCCTTGTGCCCTTCTCTGGTGCGCTTAGGCCTTTCCGTAGGTAGGGTGCTGGAACCTTGCTTCGGAGAGCATAGCAGGTTTGCCTCTTCGGTCTTCGTTATTGCCGCAAGGTCCGAGTCTTCGTGGACTATGGTACCTGAGCTGGTCAGTTTGGCCTGGCCTGCTTCCGCCATGTCCGCGCTGTGACCACTGGTGTTATGTAGAGGAATTTCTTTCACCCGTTCCGGCCCGTGGTAGCAGTCACACCTTCCACCGACGTTTGGGCTGACATCCAAGCTCGAGTTGAACTCTTCTGTTGACTTTCGATAGCGGTAAGAACCTCATTAACACCGCTTCATATATGCAGGTGGCCACCCCTAGTGTTTTATGCCTGCCGCCAGGCTTACTCCTATCCATGGTGTGTGTTCGGCGCTCTAAACACGCCGCGGTATGTCGAGGTAAGGAACCGTAGCTTGGCACTGCACCGCCTGGGAGGGAAAGTGACTGTGCATCATCCGTTCTTCCGGCACAATGCAGTGTCCATTGCCCGGCTGGCATCCTCGGAGAGGGCTAAGCTGTAGGATTTTCGCCAACCTAGGCCCACTCTAAAAAGCTACAAAATCTTCCTCAGGAAGACCAAAAAGATCTGCTCGAAAAACTTCTGTTAAAACTTAGCTGCTTTCCAAACAACCCATGATACAAAGTCAACTAAGACTTGACAATTAGTGCGGAATGTCCACAAACTTTCTGAACTGCACAAAGCTGTCAAACGAGATGGAGCGCCCATTTACCTAGAGCAAAGACTATAAAATTCCAATGGAAATTGTCACAGATATCGATGGACACTCGCCCTGCCATCACCCAGTGGATCAAAAATGTCCTAAGCTGTAGGAAATATTAGTCGGAATGGGGTACGACAACAATAAAGAAAAGTGCAGGAGGAGGAACTCCTCTGTCACCACTTCTATAAATACTAGTGGTATGCGATCTTGTTAAGAGATTTGATATGCATTTGGAACAGACACCCCGGATGATTTGCAAATGGGCCAGCGACGTACAAGAACACACTTTTCGCCTCAATGAAAAAGCTCAACATCAGGCAATACTATGCATGACCGGTGTCCTGCAAACTGCCCCTCATTCGTTTTGTTTCGATTTCGCTAACGGATATGTTTTATATCGCTTCTGATTGTTTTCAAGTTTTCCTCGCTTAAACGCCCACTTTTTAAATTGGTTTGGTGATAAAAATATTGGTCATTTTTAGACCTCGCACTCTATAAAAGAGTAGAGGGGTCTATTAAATCTAAATTCTTG
The DNA here is from genome assembly GCA_035046005.1 of Drosophila acutilabella. NCBI lineage: Eukaryota > Metazoa > Arthropoda > Insecta > Diptera > Drosophilidae > Drosophila > Drosophila acutilabella. The sequence goes on from JAWNOK010000059.1 coordinate 47,351, forward strand.
ATCAGCATCAACAGCCGAGTCGATATAGCCATGTCCGTCTGTCCGTCCGTCCGTATGAACACCTGGATCTTTTAAGCTACAAGAGCTAGAGCCACCAAATTTGGAGTGAAAGTCCGTTATTTTCGCGAGCAGATCAAGTTTATTTCAAATTGTTGCCACGCCCCTTACCGCCCCCGCAATGAGCAAAAAATCAGACACACCTAAAAAAAATTTGTGTTTTAGGCGAATATCTCAGTAACTATAGCACTTAGGAGAACCAATTTTGGTATACAGGTTCCTAGAGCCTTAATATAATGACATTCAAAAGCTGCCAAAAGCTGAGCTGCCACGCCCCCTTTTTTCATAAGAACTAAAAAACTTTCCAACTTCGATGCCGTTTTTAAGGCATTAAATCAAATAGTACAGTGTTGTAATTTAACATTCGTTTAGAGACTTACTATTTCTAACTTTCCTGAAAGTGGCATCAAAATCCTATGTCAAACAAGAGTGGAAAAACAACAACGACCAGGACGACCCAGCTAGATCCACGGATTGCGAAGACACCCCAACCGATCAGGAGCGACAAGGCAAATGATATATATTGACAACGAGGTGAGCCACGAGAGTTCCTTAAAAGGGTTTTATGTATGGTTCGGTACGGCGCGTCAGAAAATAACACAAGAACTTATTAGAGATTTAGAATAGTGAAACTTTTAATAAAATATTTAACATAAAAGGCTGAAACAGAAACAAAACATATCGTCATGTGTTAGCATTATTATGGGAATTAGTGCAATAGTGACTATCGTGCAAGTGTTAAACGGAGGGACCACCGCCCGTCTGATGACCAAGGACGGCAGAATACTCAGATTCGTCCGTCGCAGAGTCGACACCCAACATTCGTACGTGCACTGCTAGGAAATTTCTCTGTTTGTCCAAGAAAGCGTCGAAAGTGCATTTCTTTTGCGAAGGTGTTTCTTTGCACAAATATAAATTTTCGGTAAAAACTGCCCTGGCCGGACTAAGACATACTTTGGCTAAAGATTGAGTCGTTACAACATAAGAAAACTAAATATTTTCGATCATAAATCTGTCTGTATGTATACACATATATACACGTTTCAAATTATATAGTTGCACATAAGTATATACGAGGGTTGAACTACAACTTTCCAGAATATCATAGAAAAAACACAAAGTCAATCAGAAAATCAATGTAGTGTTTTTCAAAATATTCGCCTTCAAGATCAATACACTTTTGCATGCAAATAAACCAGTCATCAAAACATTCATTCCACTCCGAAGTCGGTAGGTCAAAAACATGAATTATGAAATATGCGGGATCCAAAAACTACAAATCTTCTTCACGCCCAAATGTTCATGAAAGATCATTTGTATTTGACTTTTGCCAATGCCCACTGGTGCATCTCTCTCACGGTATGTCACATGCCGGCTTGCCTCAATCATTTCTCTCACAACATCGATGTTTGCAGCAGTTAATGGACGGCCTGCACAAAATTCGTCACTGAGGCTAACACGTTCACGCTTGAATTCTGAAAACCAATTGTATACGGTGATTTTGGATGGTGCTTCATCAAAAACAGATTAAAATCGATCAATGCACGAAAAATGTCAATTTTTATTCAAAATTGATTTGTTTTTTAAAACGCTGTAAAAACCAAACCACTTGTCGAATTTCTGATAGGTCAAAGGTGTTTAACTCAAAAGATGTCAAACTTTAGGAAAATAATAATGACGCCGCTAGAAAATGCATCCTAGTGGTCGATTCCGGAAACTTTTAGTGTTTACCCTCGTTTATATATACTGTATGTACACTACGAGGGATTATTATTTTGGCAAAATATTTTCGCGTTTTATTTGTAAATGGCATATCAAAAAATTTAGTTAACTTTCATATTATATACAGACTTAACACAAACTCAAAAATAGACAAAGAAATATAACAATAAGTTTAAGAGTATGCCATACTCAATTATTTTGAACAAGTTTATGAACTAAACAAAAGTTATACAATAGAGCAGTTTTTAATAAAACGTATAGCCCCCTACAGCTTAAATTATTTTTTGGAGACGTCTTGCCACCGAATCAACCAAGTTTTGAAGAATCTCTGGAGATATCTGTTCCCAAAAGGGAAACTAGCTCAGAAATTGTGTCTTCTTGAGTTTTGTATAACGAAACTTGTCTTTGCGTTTCACAAGAAACCAGACGTATTCTATTACATTTAAATCTGGACTACGAGGAGGCTAGTTTAAAACGTTGACTCCAACATACTTCAGAAAATTTGTTACCATGCGGGCTTTGTTGCATGGGGCATGATCCTGCTGCAAAATAAATGATTCGCCGATGAGCCGATCACCGAAACATCGATTTTTCCGAGTTGTGTCCAGGATTTGCCTCATTGTGGGCGAATGGGCAATCAAATAATTTATTATAATGTTAATAAGTTTAAGAAAGGAATCCTATAAAAATAAAGTTTATAGCAGAGCTATTGGTAAATGACAACAAACTTCCCCATCCACGCCTCCTCCTGCCTGTTACGCACATCTCGCTTCTGACAAACCTAATAGACCCCTATACTCTTTTTTAAAGAGTAATTTAACATTCGCTTAGAGACTTACTATATCTAACTTTCCTGAAAGTAGCATTAAAAGCCTATGTCAAATAAGAAATTTATCACGGTTCAAAGTCTATGTTATTTCACTGTTTTTGTTTTTGATATTTCTGGCTTTGCAACATTGAGTGATACATTGGTTGTGTTGAATCATACCATTAAGCCAATTTTTAACAATTTGTGTTCAAACGCAACAACAATTTCATAGCCAAACATTCTGTTTACGTATTTCTGTGTTTGACGCTGTGAAATTGTTCTTGCAATTTTACTCCGTTTCTTGCGCTAACATTTTGTTTGATTTGTTATTGTCGTAAGTAAACACCTGTAGCTTGAACATTTATCATAGTTCGCCTACGTTTTTTCTTATTTCAACTAATTTCTTTTCTTATAATTCAGCATCTTCTTTAGCATCTTCGTATACTCTTTAATATATTTTTGATTTATTAATACTCAATGAACTCTAATATGTACGTCTGTTACAATTCCAACTGCTGAGAAAAGGACATGATGAGCTTCATACGGTATACTAGGAGAGGCTGTGGCTGATTTAAAAAACTGTCCAATGGTTTTACAGCTTTGGATAAGGAGTTCAAAGAATTAAAAGTCTTGAATTATTCTCCAAATCGTTAAAAGGGCCGATTGGCTCTAATAACTTTTCGGTCTCTTGCTCCTATATTCCTCCTTCTTCAGACTCTTTCTTTATTTATTGCACTCCTCAGCTATAAATTAGTTTCCTCAAAGCAATCCGATCATGATTTTCTTGTAGTTCCCCGCGATTTTAATATTGAAGGTACTACATGGATTTCATGTCCCGACTCTGCCGTGTTGACCCCCACGACTCAGCACGATTTCCTTGATAATCTGTTTAGAATTTCATTGTTTCAGATCAATGCTCTTCCAAACTCTTTGATTTGATTTTTGTTTTGGATTTATCCTGTTTTTCTGTTTTCGTACCATACCCTTACCGACTCCTGAAGATCCTTATCACCCGGCTTTGGAAGTGTTGACTGATTTACCTGCCCGAGTGATCTGTACTAGTAGAATATCTACTAAGCGATCTCGTCAGTTTCGGAAATCCGATTTTAATAAATTAATTATACTGTTATCCCAGACTGACTAGTCCATGCTGTTCATGTGTAGAGATCTGAATAGTGCATTTACAATTTTTTACTATACCTTGAATTCCTTAACTTATGTGTGTGTTACGCTTTGTGTTCAAATTAGGTCTAACAAGCCTATTTGGTTTGCCCGTGAGTAAACATTGTTTTAAAATAGATAGTCGAATTTAACAAGAGATTCAGAGAAACTGGCTCTTCTTTGTATCTCTCTCGCTATCTGATTGCTCAATCTGATTTCTCGGTTAAAGCCCAGACAGGTGACAAAGAAGAAAAGTTATAATTAAAGGAATTTACGAAGAACTTCCTACAACTCGGAAAAGTTTGTTGTCGTTACTACACAATACTCGGAACGGGTTATGGATAGCAAAATTAGTAGTGCAGTGCAGTTAGTAGTGGTAAGTGTTAGTAGTGGTTAAAGAGAGAGGGGAAACAAGTTTCTAGTGGGTCTGATCGGAACAGCGAAACTAATTTGGCTGATAAGAAGAAGAATCAATTTCACCCTTGATTTGTTTACGTAAGAAAATTACACTGATCAACGTTTTACGATCAGACAAAGAAGGACGATTAATTAGTATAAGTCTACTACGATAAGACGGCAAAAACACGATAAGTAATTAACAAAATATTCTTATCGAACTTAAGCCTTGGATCCATAACGACTCAATTCTTTTAAAAGAGTTGTCATTCAGAATGTAATTGTTAAGAAAGGAAAGTCGCCTACTGAAGGACATAACGTTACACTTACTATAGTTAAGATTTAAAAAATTGTCTTGACACCAGGATTGAAAGCAGAAGAGATCAGATTGTAACCTGGTTCCAAGAAGAGATTCAGAACCGACACACACAGTTTGACATCGTCGGCATACAAGAGTACCCGAGAGCGAATAATTGCAGTTGGCAAATTATTTATGAGCAATATAAATAGAAAAGGACCGAGATGGCTTCCTTGTGGGACGCCGGAAGTAACTTGAACAGATTTCGATAATGAATCTTTAAAAACACCTGTTGTTTTCTAAAACTTAAGTAATTCGATGTCCAAATAATAAAACTATAAAAAACCCCTACAAGTGGATCTTGTCGATCTATATTTCACAAACCCATGGTGGCAGTGTAAAATCATGGACTTATAGAAATTTTGCAGTTGAGAAGTTATTAATTTCTCAAAAGCCTTGGGAACAGCAGACAACTTGGAAATACCTCTAAAGATGCAGACATTGAATGTGTTTCCTTTTTTATACTCTCTGCAAGAGTATATTGGGTTTGTGCAAATGTATGTAACAGGCAGAAGGAGGCGTGGCAGACCCCATAAAGTATATATATTCTTGATCAGCATCACAAGCCGAGTCGATGTAGCCATGTCCGTCTGTCCGTCTGTCTGTCCGTCCGTATGAACAAACAGATTTCAGAAATGGTAAGACCTACAAGTTCGAGCTTGGTCTCAATCGATCACATATTTAGTCAGTCAATACAAGAATCTTTTTTTTTTTTCGATGCCACGCCCCCTTCGCCCACAATGAGCAAAAAACTAGACACACATCGGAAAAAATTGGTGTTTTGGGCGAATATCTCAATAACTATTGCACCTAAGATCACCAATTTTGGTATGGAGGTTCCTAGATACTGAATAAATGACATGCCATCAACAATTTTGGGCTGCAACGCCCCCTTTTCCCATAGGAACTAAAAAACTATTCAAACTTCAATACGTTTTTAAGGCATTTCTTCTTATCGTAGAGTATTCTAATTTATAATTCGTATGGAGACTAACTCTATCAAACTATCCTGAAATGTACATTAAAATCGGTTTATAAACAAGAAAACTAGAACCGTTACAATATTGATAATTGAACGCAATATCATGCACGAGTGCAAGAGAGACAGAAACATACAAGCACATGTTCGAATGTTTTCGCTGCCTGCGTGACGGCAGCGCTGCCAGCGACTGTTTTAATGCAAGTACTACACGTTGTAATATCTCTAGACCGATTTTACTAATTCAATCGGCGGAAAATGCAGAGAGTATTATACGGTCGGGCGTGCTCGACTGTACTTATCTTACTTGTTTTGAAGAGGAATAGTGTAAGATGACTTCCAAACATCAGGAAAACAGCCTGGTTCAACGGAAAAAGTAAAGAGTTTATAAATACAGGGGCTTTAACAGGGCATCTGCACAATTTCTTAGCACACAGCCTGGGACTCCGTCCGGTCCTGGTGAAAAATCAGGTTTAATTGACATTGGATTAAGTAATAGCGAATTTTACAGTGATCACTGGCGCAAAATTACTATTTAAAGAGTTAACATGATAAGGATACGGTGAATCAGAATATTAGTCCAGCTTAGAATAAGTCGTTTGAAAAAAATCGGAAAATAAATCGGCGATAACTTGTTCTGAATTAGCAGATTCTCTTCCAAAGACTACACTACATGGAAGCATTGATGATTTGCGCTTTTAACTAACGAAGTTATAAAACCGTCTAGGATTCCTTCGGAATTATTGTCTACAATCAGTAAGGTATTCCTTATAACAACGGTCGTTTAAGACAGAGAAATCAGATCAAGCAATCAGATAGCGAGAGAGATACAAAGAAGAGCCAGTTTCTCTGAATCTCTTATAAAATCTCGACTTTTTATGTTTAAGCAATGCAACGGGTAAACCGTTAAAAACGGCATTGAAGTTAGAAAATTATTTTATTTCTTGTGGGAAATGAGGAAGCCAAAACTTTCAATGTGTGACGCCCCGTTATAAGGCGCACAATATTACGGTACTGCCAGAAATTGCCAATACCTACGTATGTATGAATTGACGTGCACCGTCCCATTACTGCCAGCCGGCAGTGTGCGGAAAGAAGAGTTAAGCCATGATACAATAACATAAGGTAGTCTCGTCGGCGGCAGAGCTCGTCGTTTTTTTGAGGTCTTAGCTTCAGTGCGTTCGTGCTTGTCAGAGTGGAAGGTTGTCTGCGGATGAATTTTTTCGAAACGGTTAACCCTTGTGTGACCAAACAAAAATGAATTTTTGTTGAATTATTATTAAGATACGAATCTACATGACAATTAAGAATTTAAACAAAAAAATATGTATACAACAACAAAAACAACGCTTAGTTGGAAATACAAAATTATTAAAAATAAAACTTTGAAAAAATACTTAATCTATTTGTTTATTTGTATTTTTGGCCATTTTAAACCCCAAGGGCCAGCGGTGGGTTAATCAACACATTGTACAGTCGTTTCATTCGCACTCACTATACAAAGTGCCTGTCACTCGCACTTATTGCAAGCATAGCTAAGACTCTTCTGCTGCCGACGAGACTACCTTATATAATTGTATCATGAGTTAAGCAAAGTAAGTAGCACAAGACAGAGTGTTGGCTTACTCTAGTAACAGCGCGATTAAAAACGGAAGAGACGACACATACCCAGTGCGCGGAACAACGACACTGCAAAGAGAGACGACTCATGCGCAGTAGATCGCAGAGAGCGACGTCGGGAAGAGCAGCCACAGCATTGGTGGTAACGCACGTCATCGTAGCAAGAAAGCAACAAAGCGCTCACAACAGCGCCGAAAATGCGACGCGCAGCAGCGGCAGAGAATAGAGAGAAGCAGCGCTGCCGGTCTGACTGGCGAAAATCGACAGTCAAGTGCAAGTCCACGCGGCGGTACAATAAAATACGTTTGGAACAAACACAACGAGGAAGCTATAAGATAAAAACAAAGACGACCACTGTAAAGGTGTGGGACACGGAGAAGACGCCGATCAGGAATGACCCAACAAGTGACAACAAGCAAATATTGACAACGAGGTCAGCCACGAGAGTCCCTTAAAGGCGCGCAAGAATTTATTTAGAGTGAAACACTTAATAAAACATTTAACATTGAACGCTGAAACAGAAGCAAAACATATCGTCATGTGCCAACATTTTTATAGGAATAAGTGCAACAGTGACTATCGTGCCAGAGGGACCACCGCCTGCTATTGTAGCTTCGGCCGATTAGTTGACACGTGTATCCACACCGATATCGCGTGTGTTTCGTATCTGTGGCCGTAGCGTCTGCTGGCTTCTGAGACGGAATACACCGATAGTGACAGCGGTGGAAATCGTTGCTGTGCCTGTCTCCAGGCTCAACTGGCCCACCAATTGCTACTGTGGCTTCGACCGATTAGCTGTTGGAAGGTTCGTTTCGATATCGGGAGTTTTCCGTTCCTGAAACCGTAGCGTCTGCTGATTGTTGCAACGGAATACATCTGATTCAATCCAGGCAGAATGTATCGAGGCTTCCCCACATGTCCGTCGAGCCTGCCAATTGCTATTTTGGTTATCGACTGTCTAACAATTGTTGGACCCGGTTCGGTCTAAGGTGTATTCGCTTCCCAAGTCGTCGCGTCTGCTGGCTGCGGAAGTGGAGTGCATCTGACTATATGACACTGGTTTCGGACAGTTTTTACCAAGCCGACAACACCTATAGTAGCTGCGGCTAATTAGTTGCTGGCCACGGAAGGCAAAATACACAGATCCGTCCGTCGCGGAGTCGACACCTAACATTCGTACGTGCACAGGTAGGTAATTTCTCAGTTTGTCCAAGAAAGCATCGAAATTCCTTTTCTTTTGCGCCCTATTACTAGAGTTTCTTTGCACAAATAAAAATTTTCTGTAAAAACAGCCCTGGCCGGACTGAGACATACCTTGTTGAATGATTGAGTCGTTACAAATTACAGTGCAAAATTGGTGTTCCTAGGTGCCATAGCTTGTTTATTGTGGGCGAATGGGGCGTGGCATCGAAAAAAAAAAAGATTCTTGTATAAGTCTCGATTGAGACTAAGTTCGAACTTCTGGTTTTATCATCTCTGAAATCGGTTTGTTCATACGGACAGACAGAAAGACAGACGGACATGGCAATATCGACGTAGCTTATGGGGTCTGCCCCGCCTCCTTCTGCCTGTAACATACATTTGTACAAACCCAATATACTCTTGCAGAGAGTAAAATAACAGAACTGTAACAGAACTCATATTGTTAACAAATGTTAGGAAAAGCTTTACAGTACTTCCCTTAACGCAGATATAAGTTGGAAAGTTTTTTAGTTCTCATGAGAAAAGGGGGCGTTGCAGCTAAAAATTTCATTGTCATTATATTAAGGCTGTTTTGAGGAACCTGTATACCAAAAATGGTGCTCCTACACATAAGTGCTATAGTTACTGAGATATTCGCTTAAAACGCAATTTTTTTCGAGGTGTGTCTGGTTTTTTGCTCATTGCGGGGGTGGTAAGGGGCGTGGCAACAATTTGAAATAAATTTGGTCTCGGTACATCATCAACGGACTTTCATTCCAAATTTGGTTGCTCTAGCTTATGTAGCTTAGAAAATCCAGGTGTTCATACGGACGGCCGGACGGACAGACAGACGGACAGACGGACATTGCCATATCGACTCGGCTGTTGATGCTTATCAAGAATATATATACTTTATGGGGTCGGCCACGCTTTGTTTTGCCTGTTACGCACATTTCGCTTCTGACAAACTTAATAGACCCCTCTACTCTTTTTAAAGAGTACGGGGTCTAAAAAGAAGGAAGACAGCTTTTGTCGCCATGATTTTTAACAAAGATGAGATGATTAAAATCCTGAAAAAATATGATGTGGATGTGCCGACATCAGCCACGTTAGTACAGGTAAAGCGCCTTTTTGCTGAACTGCCGAAATTGTCAGTTGGCGCGGAAATTTCGCGTTCAGTTTTCGACGCTGACATTTCCACTGCCGTTATGCCAAGGCTGCTTAGATACACTGCTGAACAACTTACGGAAGCAGAAGGATATAATGGAACTTCTACAACAAATTGCCATGTTGCAGCAGCAGCTTAGTTCATTTGCTGAGAAGCCATATCAACGGGTCACAGATTTGAGCGTTATTAAATCTGTGGTGCCCCGCTTTTCGGTGAACAACGCATATGATATTAATAAGTGGTTCCTTGATTTCGAAGACCCTTTCGCAATTCTTCAGTTCGATGACCGTTTGCGCTTGGTTGGCTGCCGCCGCTTGTTGGAAGGGACGGCTGCTGTCCTCCTGCGCACCGTCCCTGTACTTGACTATAAAGAACTTAAGGAGTCGTTACTTTATGAATTCGGCAGATCGCTCAACACAGAAGAAGCGTATGCATTGTTGTGTTATCGTCGTTTGAAGTCTGGTGAGAGCTGCTTTCGCTATGCCATAGAAATGCAAGAAATTGCCATGAATACTACTATTCAAAAAATGAGGTATGCCGACCAGCCAAAATGCATCCGCTGTTCGTGTGCCTTCCGCCCCAACCACTGCTGTTCCGCCTGCAAGTGAAATTCGTTTTTCCAATTGTTCGACATTTGGACATTTCAAGAGTGAATGCCCCAAGCCCATTCGACCACCTAACTCGTGCTTTAAGTGTGGCATCGTGGGACATATGTACCGCAACGGCCAGGCTCGAATGGCTTCTGACGTTCCGAACACTTTTCCGGATCATGCTGCAGTGGAAAAAGTCGAGTATCTTAAACTGGTGAGTGTTGCTTTTTTATCAGATCGATTGAGGAGCAGTGAATCTAATATTTTTTCTCTTTTCGACTCTGGCAGTCCTAAAAGTTTTATACGTGAATATGAAGTCACTGTCAGCTGCCGTCCAGTATATTCACCGTTGAAATGCCGTGGTTTGGAGAACAATCGAATTGTCTCCCTTGGCGAAATTCAATGTGCCATACAAATTTTCCAGCAAACTGTTATACATACACTTAATGTCCTGCCAAATAATGCTACTAATTTTCCAATGATTTTGGGCGGAGACTTCTTCCGTAAAACGGATGTTAAATTATGTAAATTCAGATTGATGTATAATAGAAACAGACTGCCTTAAATAAAATTGATGTAGAATGCTCTCCAAAACTCACTGCTGTCCTTAATTCATTCTTAACTTAAATACGCTTACTGAAAATAAGTCTAATGAAAATGAGTTTGTACCCGGCGTTCCGCAGGCATGCACCAAGGATTTTGAACGTACTATTGTAGCCGATGAACTTTTTAGCAGTGCGTTGGCATCAATTAATTCAATTGAGTGGTCAATAGGTTAGGTTAGGTTAGGTGATTGCTGGTATCGAGAACACCAGCGCACATGAGCGAAAGTCGGCCCGTTGTGATACCAGGGGGGATCTGCGAGGGGGGGTAAAAGCAAAAAGCTGATGAGGAGAGCTAAGAGCCAACGTATGTAGAGCTCCATCCAGAGGCGTGAATGAAGCGAGAGAGTAGATTTGGCTGAACTTGGGATAGTTCCGGCAGATCATTTAAGAGGAAGGCACCGAGATAGTGGTGCCTATGATGACTCATTCCCACAGCTACAGAAGTCGTGGTAATTTGCCCACAGTCTAGAGGCATGTATGCCCACAAGCCAGTGCCCAGTGATTGCACGGAAGACAGCAGAGCAGTTTGCTTGAGTCAACCTGCAAAGCCTGGAGGATCGGTCTTTCGATCGGGTGGATTCCCACCTCAGGTCAACTAGGTGTTCGAAGTGTTTATTTATATTGAGTCTGCAAGTCGCCAAAGGCATGGATACTTGCCCTCTCTCATTTTCAAGGGGGGAGACTGTGCCCATCCCAGCGAGCTCGTCTGCAGCGCAATTTCCCTCTATGTCACTATGGCCAGGGACCCAGATGAGGTGGTTTTCGAATTGCTCCGCCATCTCCGTCAGAGATCTGCGACATTCGTTAGTGATTTTAGAATTGGAGGAGACAGACTTAAGTGATTTAAGTGCTGCCTGACTGCCTGATAGGATACGTATCATGCACCCATACAGTGTACATTGTTTTGCAGTCTCAAGCGCTTCTTTGATGGAGAACATTTCCGCCTGGAATACGCTGCAGTGATTTGGTAGTCTGAGCGAACTGGCAATACCGAGTTCTGCGCAGTAAATTCCCTCACCCGTTCTGCCGTCCGCCTTGAGCAGTCGGTGAAGAAATGGATGAAGGAGTGTAAGTGAGGGGGGCCATTATTCCACTCCTCCCTCGAGGGGAAAACCACCGTGAATGGAGTGTTTATATACATTATTGGGATACAGTAGTCAGTATTTGAGAGTTCGAAGAGAAACTCTGACATGATGCTTGAGTGACCAATCCTGTTCGAGCTCCAGAGGTTAGCTTCTTTCATTCTAACGGCAGAGAGGGTGGCTGATTTCCTGCCCATTATATCTAGTGGTGTGAAGTTTAGGATGGCGCCAAGGTATTTGGCTTTATTGCTTAACTCGAGACGTTTCCCCCGATGAAAGGGAAATCGGAGAGGTCGAATTTTGTATATATTTGTAAAAAGATCCAGCTCGGTCTTACTGGGATTAACTCCTAGACCATTACTAGTGGCCCAATTTGATAGGAAGAGTAATGAGTTACTCAACCGGTCACAGAATTTGACCGAAAAAATTATGCCAATATTATGTCATCTGCATAGGCAACAACCTTGCATCCGCCGCCTTCCAGAGAGCAGAGAAGTTCATTTACCATTACGTTCTATAAAAGAGGAGAAAGAACACCCCCTTTGGGAGTGCCCCTATTGACAAATTTAAAAAATATGGCATTCCCTAACGAGGCTTCAATGATCCTTCCCCTTAGCATTTGGCCGATGAGGCCCACAGAGAGGGGGTCTATTCCCATGGATGCCAGGGCTCTTATGAAGGGTTCTGGCAGAATATTATTGAAAGCGCCCTCCATGTCAAGAAACGCTACTAGAGAGGATTCTTTGAAAGAGAGCGATCTTTCGATGTGTGATGCTATGCAGGGCGGTTTCTGTTGACCTGCCTCTACGATATGCATGTTGTGAGGAAGAGAAGTTTTCCCTAGGAATCTTGGCCAGCAGATGCCAGCAGAAGAGCCTTTTTAGAGTCTTCAGAAGAAATGACGATAGACTTATGGGTCTGAAGTCCTTTGGGTTGCAGTCGGATGGTTTCGCTGTCCTTGGAATGCAAACTACCTTGGAGCGTAGCAAAGTCTTAGGATGGGATAATTTCTTTGAATATCTGATGCATAGGTTAGATGGGGGGGAATAATACCGTCTGGGCCAGGAGATTTAAAGGGTGTGAAACTTTTAATTGCTCAAGAGATATTGCCTTTGCTGATTAACGATAGGGGCTGGCAGTACCCGTCGCCGGATAATGAGCGTGAGGCAGGATAAGGATTATCAGAGCATCCTGGAAAGTGGGTATCCATCAGCAGCTCCAGCGACTCCTTACTTTTCGAGGTACAGGAGTTGTCACTGCGCTTAAGGAAGCCCAGAGAAGGAGTAGTGTGAGATAGTATCCTCCTTAGTATTGCGGCTTCTGAGGTGTCGCCAGGAGTTTCGTTTGGCTTTGCGTAGTTCCTTTTTATAGGCTGATAGAGAGCTTTTGTAGCTGCCCCATGCCTCTTCTGAGTCATAATATTTTGCTTGACTGAAGAGCCTTCTTGCTCTCTTTCGAAGCTCGTCACCAAGGGGGTCGTGTGCGTGAGGCACGTCTGGAAAATGTTTCAATTGGTCCTTTCCAAGTTCCTCAAAGGAACTGCTTTGGGAACCTCAAAAGATACAGGAGTCTCAATGTATCTATGGTCAGAGAAAGAGTCTTCCATAAGAACACGCCACGCTGCGATGCGCGGTTCTAGTGAGGTATACACAAAAGTGAGATCCAAGTCTGTTCTTAATAATAAAGGTCGATTCGTTACCCTTGTTACATATTACCAGTTTGGTGGAGAGTATTAAGTTAAAAAGAGACTGATGATGGTGAGCGTTGCCGTCGCAGGCTATGAGAAGATCTTTGGCCGGTCTGTCGCATGACGCCACGATGTCCCTGAGGAGCTGTGGGGCTTACAGCTTATGGCCTGAGGTCCTCAACCCAGAGATCCGGCCCTTGCCGAGCCATGGTTCTTGGATGAGGACCATATCGACTCCCCCTTTACTTAGGAGTAATAAGAGAGCGGCAAATGCCGCTTTACAGTGGTGGAGGTTTATCTGTAGGAGTCTGAGTGACATCCCGGGATGCTCCACTACTGTGACGTCGACGGCTGATTCGTCTTCCTCCAGATCATCCAGATCAGCCACGTCGACCTTCCTGAGACCTCTGGTCAGGTCACTCTCTTCGGAGACATACCCCTCTAGTATGTCATTCTCCATGTTGATCTCCTGCTTGAAATCCTGCAGCTCGGGGTCAGTCTTGGGTACTGATCCCTTACCTTTCGCATCCGCTTTAAAGAGGCGGAATGCACCTTCTTAAAGCCATACGTGACGATTCCGTCCGTTTTGGCTAGTGCATCTGCGGAGGCCCCATTGAGAAGCAGAATTGCCTGTCTCGAGAGGCCAACTGAAGCAACCTCTGGATTTTTTCGGGTTTCGTTGGCTTTGCGGAGACCCATATCCTCGCTCTTGGGTTGCTGGGCATTTCGTTCCAATCAACAACTCCGAGCCTTGCGCCTGTGTAGACTTCCCCGAGAGAGGTGACCGCTCTCCTGTAGAGATCCACGGAGCGAGCATCCAGACAGGCGATGGCTTTCACCCGGGGGTCGGCAGGTACACAGAGTCCGCATACTAGCGTGCGAGCACCCCCTCGACCATGCATCCGTGGGCATATGCTGTTCCACCTTTGGATTGGGGTGACTTTTTGGAGAAGTATTACACTTCCAGCCCAAATACCATTCGTCAGCATCCATGGCAGAGACATCACCTTACCATGGATCTGTTTCCAGCCGCCCTCGCGAGGAGAGTATAGTCGTACTGTCATCGGTATATACAGTTACGTCAGTAAGACCGAGATCCACTGTTCTTCCCCCTGTATATCCGACGGCTGACGGCCAATAGGTAATAATGATGAATCTTAAATCAAGCCTACTTTGTTAACTGAAGACTCCGCTTAAATACGATCACTTATTTCTTCCTTTTATATTGAAGTTCCCGATGGAATGGTTAAGCCAATCCATTACGAGATAAAGATCTAGGGGACAAATCGGACTCCTATTTTCTGCCGCCCCCGCCGTTTATCTCATTTTGACGTACTTCAGCATATACGGCCGCCGTACTTTTACGGATAGGCCTACATGCTTATCCTATACCTAATTACAGCACTGAAGATCTACCTGCAGTCAGGCTGAAGAACGGTGGGGTGCATCTCACAGTAGCATCATGCTACATGGCGCATGACATGCCGGCCCCAACCGCAGAACTGGCTAAACTGACGGAGCAAACAGGCCAACTCATTGTCGGAACAGACGCTAACGTACACCACTGCGTATGGGGATCAACCGACACGAGCGCCAGGGGTGAGTCACTCTTAGATTTTATCCTAACACTCGCGATGGGTGTAACCATAGTTAACTAGCGGGTCTTAGATAGACCGTCCTTCTCAGACCCCAAGTATATTTAATTGGAATGTAACTTTGAAAGTACACATATTAGAGACAGATCGAGGAACCCAAGGAATACCGACTGGGCCCTATTCAAGACACTTGTATCCAGGGTTCTATGCCGAACAAGTGTTATCGAGTCGGTGAGCGACATTGAGAAGTCTTTCCTACTACTAAACCCCACCCTCATAGACGCCTATAACAAGTCATGCCAACCATCGAGGCGGAAAGTGAAGACCAAACCACTCTGGTGGAATGCCGAACTTTTTGTACTAAGAATTGAGGCCAAGGCTCTGTTCAAGCTAGCCTGACTGACACGCAAATGATTCACGACGAATATAAGATTGCTCTCAGAGCATACAAGACTACCATTAGGAAGGCCAAGAGGAGCTCCTGGAGGAACTTCTGTTTCAAGCTGGAGTCAGTGCAAGAAACCGCCAGGCTGAGAAGGCTGCTGTCTAAGCAGCCGCCCATTCAAAGCCAATTGAAACTAGACGGCGAATCATGGACGGAGAGTGGTAAGGATACCCTAGAAGCTCTAATGTCCACACATTTTCTGGGCTGCTCTGCGCCGCCCGAAGAGGAGGTGCGACAGTGCTCCGTGCGTCACGACCTCTCACTACCAAGAGAACTATTTTCTTCACATAAAGTACTATGGGCCATTAATTCCTTCTCAAGGATAAAGGGTCCAGGTGTAGACAAAATCATACCTGCCATTCTGCAAACCACCAAAGACGTGGTCGTCCCATGGCTAGTCAAAATCTTCGAGGAATGCCTTAAAACTGGACACATTCCAACTCAATGGAAAACTGCACGCGTGGTATTACTACCCAAAGCTGGTAATTGTGGCCATAGAAGCGAAAGGACTACAGACCAATTAGTCTCACATCCTTTATGTTGAAAACAATGGAAAAGCTGCTGGATCTCAGCATCAGAAAAGAATATGCACTAGAAGTCTTCGTAGACATCTCGGGTGCCTTTAACAACGTCAGTACCAACGCCATTATCGATCGAGTCAGAGCGATCGATACACACCCATCCATTACGCACTAGATCAGCAGTCTTCTAAGTTGCAGAGTCCAGTCGGAGTGGGGTACAGCAACTATAAAAAGAATCGCAAACAGAGGCACCACCCAGGGAGGAGTCCTGTCTCCACTTCTGTGGAACTTAGTACTGGTAGACCTCATTAAGAGATATGACAGAGTAGCCTCTAAAATAACTGCAAATGCGGATGACCTATTGATAATTATTGCGGGAGTATGCCCATCTACTCTCAGCTCCATAATAGAACGGACCCTACGGGAATTATGTAAATGGGCGGAAGACTTCGGACTACATATTAATGGTGAAAAGACGGACATCATCCTCTTTACTAAGAGGTACACGATACCGCGCTGGCACCCACCAATGCTAAACGGTAAGCGCCTCAAACCGAGAACCCACGTGAAGTACCTGGGCATGGTGCTGGACAGCAAACTAACTTGGAGAGCCAATGTTCAAGAAAGGGTGAAAAGGCAACCACGGCGCTGTACGCATCCAAAAAGATGCTCAGCTGCTCTACATCGCAGTCATCCTTCCTACACTGCTCTATGGAGCTCTCGTGTGGTGGAAGGCCACCGAAAAAAAGACATACCTTGCCTTAATGGAAAAAAAAAACACCGCCAAGCACTCCTCCTAAATAGCCTCCGCGCCGGACTACTAAAGGACGTATGCGGTCTATACACAGTACCCGGGAGGACGTCCGGCTTAACGTAACCTTACCTACCTTAGGTTTGGACATTTTGTATACTCTCTGCAAGAGTATATTGGGTTTGTGCTAATGTATGTAACATGCAGAAGGAGGCGTAGCAGACCCCATAAAGTATATATATTCTTGATCAGCCTCACAAGCCGAGTCGATATAGCCATGTCCGTCTGTCTGTCCGTCCGTATGAACAAACAGATTTCAGAGATGGTAAGAGCTACAAGTTCGAGCTTGGTCTCAATCGATCACATATTTAGTCAGTCAATACAAGAATCTTTTTTTTTTTCGATGCCACGCCCCATTCGCCCACAATGATCAAAAAACTAGACACACCTCGAAAAAAAATCTGTGTTTCCGGCGAATATCTCAATAACTATTGCATCTAGGATCACCAATTTTGGTATGGAGGTTCCTAGCGACATCCTAAATTGATTGACATTTAAAATTTTGGACTGCCACGCCCCTTTTTCCCACAATTAATTAAAATAATTCTCAACTGTCGTTCCGTTTTTAGGCGTTTGTTAATATAGTACAGTATTGTAATTTATAATTCGTGTGAAGACTAACTATATCAAACTATCCTGAAAGGCGCATTGAAATCGCACTATAAACAAGAAAACTATAAGCGTTACAATATTGATAACTGAATGCAATATCATGTATGAATGCAAGCGAGACAGAAACATACAAGCACATGTTCGAATGTTTTCGCTGCCTGCGTGGCGGCAGAGCTGCCCGCAGTCGCTGGCCGCGCCGAATGCACACATACATACATATATGCATCATATATTGTCTTTCGTATGTGTATTCGGATACAAACAGATGTGTGTTTGATTATGCTTAGATTGTTTTTGTTTCAACATGTTTTATTGCAAGTACTACACATTGTAAGGTATCGATACCGATTTTAATAAATTAATCGGGAAAAAAATGCAGAGAGTATTTTACGGTCGGGCTTGCTCGACTGTACTTTCCTTACTTGTTTTCAAATGACTTATAGTATACACAAGTATAAATGTGACTCACTCTACCCCTATCATTTAAATTCCTTCTATTGTAATTTTATACCAGTCATCACCGAAAGTTCGCTTTTATGTAATATAATGGCAACTAAATCTGTTTTTTCTCCTTGTGCAAACGGAGTCCCTGACTGTGTGCTTAAACACTGTACAGAAGACCTATTAAAGCCCCTGTATAAACTATTTACATAGTCCGTTAAATTATGCTGTTTTCCTGATGTTTGGAAATCATCTTCCATTATTCCTCTTCACAAAAATGTAAACAAATCCAATGTTTGCAACTATACGGGTATTTCCAAGTTGTCGGCTTTTGAGAAATAAAAAACTTCTCAATTGCAACATTTTTGTAGATCCATGATTTCACCCTGCCAGCATGGGTTTGTGAAATATAGATTCACTACCACTAACCTGTTAGAATTAACATCATTTGCACTGAAGGGCTTTGAGAGAAAATTGCAAACTGACGTCATTTACACAGATTTCAGCAAGGCTTTCGACTCCGTTAATTACGGCCTATTGTAATATTTAACGATGATGGTGTTTGCAAAAATCAGCGGGCACGCGCTGGCTCCGGACCGATTGCAGTCGGCAGTTGGGGGGGGTAAATTAATTCGCTGCTCTGCAGGCTCGTCTGCTATTTAATATTCATATTCGTTAATCGCGTGCTATGATTTGTCCAAAAAAAAAGAGGAAGAAAGAAAGAAACACTAGCCTAGCGAGTTTGTTGCTCGATGGCGCAGATGGAACGCCAATTTTGCCCTCCCTTCCATGATCGCTAAATCCGAAAACAATTTTAAAGCGATCCCTACACAAACCCACTACACAACTAACATACTCCTAACGAACGACACATGATAACCCCACAACAAGACTTAGCAATTACACATAATTAAAACTGAAAGCAATAGTTAAAGGATTAGACATTTATAAGAAATAAAATATATATAAGCATAGTAATAATACAAATTAAAATTAATATTTAGGATAATTATTTATAAGTACTCCTTAAATAATGAATTTACGTTACTTAAAAAGAATTTAATTCACGACTGCGAGAGAAACTAAAGAAATATTAGGTAATTTATTTTCCGCAGTGTACAGCATCACAGCTGTTGCAAACATGCAAACAAACGACAAAAAGAAAATTCAAACAAACAAGTCAATGCTCAGCGCATAAGTATAGCGCATGATAAAATAATTATGTATGCACGTGTGTATGTATATGTATATGAAACAAAGCGTTTAGGCTAAAGAGTCAGAAATCCGTTGTTTTCATCATCCGCTTTAACCTAGCTTCGTGAAGCAAGATTAAAAATTGCACTTGTGCGTGCGCCAGAAGGGCCAAAGCAAAGGAGAGAATTATTTCTCTTAATTAAGAGAGACTGAATATGCATGAGATTGCACGACAATTAGATGGGTAATTCTTTTTGTGGATTTAACTTTCTTGGGCGACAAATATTGATAAGCCCATTCAATATAATTAATATGCAAAACTTACAGACTTTTCAAATGATTACTTTGTTTTCCACCGATGAAAGCGCTTCCATTGGCTCCGCTGTAACTTGCTGTGGAAATATAAAAGAATTAAACATCCACTTGCACGGCATCACAATTATTGAAAATTCTCTTTGGAATTGATGCTTGCAAAAGATGTAATAACTTATACCTTATTCTTAGATAATTTAACAAAATCACTTAGAAAAAAAACTAAAAAAAATGAATATTTCGCGTTTTGCGTGCAGATCACTACTTCTGCTACCGATAACGAAGACGCGACATGTAGGTAAGGCGATTGGCTTGTAACTAAACCATCGTTCTCTTCTTCCGCCTTCGCTTCTGCTCACACATAAAAAGGTGATAAGAAGATGAGAATAAAGCGAAATTGGATCCCTCCGCTGTTCCCTTTTGTCCCAATGATGGCTTTTATCTGCCAATCATTATTGCAGTGGCTGACAAAAAAAATGGTAATGGGTGAGCACGACTTATTAGTCCCTGCTGATGGACTTCGGCGAGGAAATGAATATATCTCTTATTACGATAATAGGGCCATATATTAATTCGGCGGCAATTATGCGTGCGTCAGTTTAATGCAATCGTCGCATGAGCGTTGTATAAGCGTCGTATCAGAGTAGCATAGATGTAGCATAAGCTTAGCATAAGCGTAGCATTAGCGTAGAAATAGGGTAGCAATAGCGGTGCAATAGCGCAGCAATAGCGCAGCAATAGCGCAGCAATAGTGCAGCAATAGCGCAGCAATAGCGCAGCAATAGCGGCCAATCTGTAGGATATTAATTTTAATCCCACTTCCTGCATATGAACAAAACAATCTCACCTCAATTGGCACACTAGTTTAATTATTGATTTTTGGTTTTTTTTTTTCGTATTTTCCTCTCGATGACATTAAAGTTTAACAGACTTGACACTTGAAATACTTGACACTTGAAAAAAAACTTTGGTGATACAGATTACGTCTGCCTTGATCAACGCTTCAAACGAAAAAGAACGCTGCATTAGCCAGAGTTCCAAATGATGCCTCGGAACTGGCGCCATACTGCCAAAGTTCCGTTTATGTCTGGGACCGTTGAACTCAACGATCTCCCTCGCTTTTGGGCAAACGGTTTCAGTTAAAGGGAACCGGCAATTGAGTGGATGTAGGGCAAACAAAAAAAAAGGATCAAAAAAGGGGAAATGTACCATTGGTACTTTTCATGAGCAAAATTTCCCTCAACCAATTTCGGTTGTGATTTCGGCTAACCAGCGCCACTACAACACCCCCTGCTAAAATCACACTTTACAGGGTGAAAACATGTTAAGTGTGATCCGCGCTGTAACCGATCTTATTGTTTTAGATCTTTTGCATGGTATTTCCCTAATAAGCGACCCTGTAAATCCTCAATTTCATAAAAGCTGTTTCCTAGCTTCGTTCTTATTCGGGCTTTACTGAAACTCGGAGCTAACTTGGCATTAAAGCCTTTCGCAAAATTGCTTTGCTGAAAGTTCCGCTTGTATATCTCTTGTCCCACCATGAAGGAAACATCACGACTGCGTCGATTATAATTTCGTTCGTTTCTTATTTGCTGTTGCCTCATTGACGCTTTTGCTTTCGATCGTATTAGGTCGAAAGAATCTTCTCTGTCAAATTGCACAGTTCTGTCTTCTAATAGGTCCAAGTTACGTAGTAAATTGTATGTAGATCCTGAGGTTACCATATTTTGTCCAAATGCTATTCGATATGGACTCGAGTTGACGGCTGAATGAACATTTGAACGCAACGAACAGCATATATGGCTAAGCTGCTCATCCCAGTTTTTTTGATCTGGATGTACATATGTCTTAATTGCTGCAATAACCGATCTATTTACTCTTTCTGAGGCATTCGCTTGGGGAGCATAAACTGCAGTATAAGAATGTTTTACATTATATTTTTCCAAAAGTGAATTAAAAACGTGAGATTTAAATTGTACGCCGTTATCTGAAACTACAACTTCCGGAACTCCGAAACAGTGGAAAATTTCTTCTTCCAAATATCGTGCGACTTCTTCAGCTGTAAATTTCTTGACAGCCTTTAAAAAAGGAAACTTGGAGTAATGATCCAAGACCACAAAGATACCAATATGGCCTGTGCGACTTCTAGGGTAGGGTCCTAAGAAATCTACGAAAAGCTTCTGGAAAATCCGTTGCGTCTCAGTAGTTTTTCCGAGTGGAGGGCGCAAGGGATAGTTAGGGTACTTTGTACACTTGCACACTTCGCAACTATTTATATATTCTTTGACATCTAAAACTAAATTAGGCCAAAAGAAATGTCGACGTAATTTTTCTAAAGTTTTACAAATACCAGTGTGAGACGAGATGGAGGATTCGTGGACATTTTTAAGAATTTCCGGAATCAACTCTTTCGGAATCCATAATTTCCAACATGAATCGTCCGCAATCTTGTCTCCATTTGCATGCTCTGCGCGTCGATAAATATATCCGTTTACTACCTTGAGATCAGGAGTGTGCGTTTGTTTGTTTTTAATTTTGTCAGATAAGTTTTTATATTCTGCTGATCGAAAGGCTTCCGAGTCCATATTAATGGAAATGTCTAAATCTAGTGCTGATAAATCATCACCATGTGTACGCGACAAAGCATCGGGGACAATGTTCTGAGTTCCCTTACGGTGTACAATTTTAAACACAAAGCCTTGTAGTTTCAATGCCCATCGAGCCAATCGTGAGCTTAGATCTGATTGGGACATAAGCCATTTTAAGGATGCATGATCGGTAACGATGGAAAACTCCTGACCTTCCACATATGCTCTAAACTTTTTAACAGCAAGAACGGCTGCTAAGCATTCTTTTTCAGTGACGGAATAGTTTCTTTGGCATCGATTAAGTTTCCGAGACATGAAAGCAATTGGAACTTCGTCGCCCTCATCATTGTTTTGCACTAAAACGGCACCAATACCAGTATGGCTAGCATCACAATGAATGGAAAAAGGCAATTCAAAATTTGGGCTATGTAGCACTGGTGCAGACGTGAGATTTGCCTTTAGCAATTCAAAAGCTTCTTGAGCCTCGTCACTCCAAAGAAATTTACGCTTCGATTTTAACGTATCCGTTATAGGAGATGCGATAGAAGCATAGTTCCGGATAAATTTGTTGTACCAACCAGTCATACCTAGGAAGCGTCTTACTTGCTTCACCGATCGAGGAGTAGGAAACTCTTTAATAGCGGAAATCTTATCAGGATCTGTAGCAATGGTTCCCTTTCCAACAACATGGCCTAAATATTTTACCTCCTCTAAACAAAAATTACTTTTTCCAATATTAATCGTCAATCCAGCTTCCTTTATTTTACCAGCAACTTCTCTTAAGACAGACAAATGACTCTCAAAAGTATCTGATACGATCAGGAGATCATCCAAATAGATAAATACTTCTCGTCTTAGTTGAGGTGGAATTATTTTGTCCATCAGCTTGGACATTGTCTGAGGGGCGTTACACAGACCAAAAGGCATTACAGTGTATTGATAGAGAGGCCTCCCGGGTACACTAAATGCTGTCTTGTCTCTTGAACTGGGTGTTAATGGAATTTGCCAGAACGCATCTTTTAAATCAAGGCTTGTTATAAATTCAGCTTTTGGTAGTCTGCTTAGAATACCATCGATAAACGGCATGGGATAAGCATCCTTCACAGTGACTGCATTAACACGCCTGCTATCCAAACATAACCGCACTTTACCAGGCTTTTGAACGAGAACAACAGGCGAGGACCAAGAACTTGAAGATTCCTCAATAACTCCTAAGCTGAGCATCCTATCTAGCTCTTGATACATAAGCTTTTCGACTGCAGGTGAAACAGGATAGTGTCGTTGTTTGATAGGTATTGCCTTATCAACGTCTATCTCATGTGAAAGTAATGAGGTTCGACCGAGACCTAATTCAGCGAATGAAGGAAACTCCTTGATGACTTCCTGTAAAGCCGTATGTTGTTCGAAACTTAGTCTTCTTAACAAAGGGTCTTCTAAAGCTGCAAGTCGTACGCACCCTGAGTCGAAACCTGATGGCCACAAGTCAAATGCTCTCCAAAAATCTATACCTAAATATAAATCTTGTGAAAGTGAGGGTACCAAATAGAAAGTCAAAATATGTTTATTCCCACGAAATTCAATTTCCGAATTGAGTTTCCCAACTATGGCTTGTGCATTGCCATCCGCGGTTCTAACATTCGACGTTAAAGGTCTGTAAAGATGTTGTGAATTGAGTATTTCTGTCGCAAAGCTACCTCCTATGCAACTTATTGATGCACCGGTGTCAAGGAGGCCACTTATAGTCTTCCCTAAAAGAGAAACGTATGCGTATGGTCGAATATCATGCGAGTTGTTAATTACTGCGGCCAAAAGCTTTTTCTTCTCCATTTTTTCGAGTGCTAAATATTCTTTTTGACGGGTTACGGAGCGAGAAAGATAATTAGATTTAATAGGTTTATTAATTTTATGAACGTCCGGTATTGTAGATATGATCTGTGTTTGGATAACAGAAGAATCTGAATCCACTTCTAATCTGTGTTGGTCGACTTCGAATTCATCGGTTTGCGTGCACTTTTCAACGGTGCACGGCCTACCCAGTTTTTTTGGTGGCTATTGCATTTGCTACACGATGGTTTGTATGTATCGGCTTTACCACACCCGTAGCAAAATACTCTACGAATTTGACTAACACAGTCTTGGTAACGGTGTCCGGTTTCTGCACAATTCCAACATACTAACTGAATAGCGGCTATATCTGCCTCTTCTTGTTCAAAAGTCTCTGATTCTGATTCGTACTCTATTGGACCTTGTACAGCATTGATTGCTCGTCGTGGCATCGGCACTGGGCGAGGTTTTGGCGCTAAAGGTTTCATAACATTTTGTAAAAAGAGTTCTCGGGTTCTTACTAAATGACGAAGTTTTGCTACGGTGCCAATCTCCTCATACAGCAATTCATGTTGGATTTCCAATCTTAAATTAGATCGGAGCGACTCCAAAAGCGAAAATTCAGAAAGCGGAACTGTAAGTTTATCTGCTAGGGTGATAATTGATTCGTAAAACTCATCAAATGTTTCTCCCTCTCTTTGCTTACGCCTATCTATAAGGGCTCTAATATGCAAATCGGTACGTTCGTCCTTAAATTGACTTTTGAGCGCACGGCGCAATCCTTCCCATTGGATTTCTGGCACACTCTTATGGTAACGCCAGAACCATTCACTGGCCGTTCCTTCGAAGAGGTTGCTAGCATACCGCGCAAGAACTCCAAAATTCCCTTCTAAGGTCTGGTGAGTAAGTGCTTCGGCTCGATAAATAAAATCGTCGACGCCTAACGAAGACTTCCCAGAGAATCGAAGCTTCCAATTTGTTATTATCTGGCTGATTCTATCTGGACGCAATTCAGGACCATAAGGAGAGTATCGGTCGGAGTGATGACCAGAAGGCATCATTGGTGGTAATGTAGCTGAATGCTGATTTGGAATTTCGCTACTAGTTGTTGGCCTTACATTTGGCGGTGGTGGTGTAATGGACCCTACAACACTCAGAGTTGAGGACAATTTATCGAAACCAGTCTGCATTGTACGAATTAGTAGCTCAGTTTGTCTAGTAGTGGCTTGAGCCAATACTTCTGACTGGTTAACTGCTGCTAGAGCTAGCGCATTTGCAATCACTTGCTGCAAGCTCTCATTGGGCGGCATTGCTGAGGATTGGGCGGCAGGATTGTTAACTGGAACGACGTAATCGTCAATAATTTCGGGACCAGACACGCTAGGTTCTCTCCTAGACTTAGCTCTCGTTACCGTACCAGACACAGATGGTTTTTCGGATGTAGGCTCCTCAAGGGGTCTTTTACAGATAGGGCACACTTTTTTATTCTTAAGCTTTGTATTAAAACATAAGATATGAAAAGTGTGTCCACAACTGACTTTCAATAATTCTGTCTCTTGAAGAATTTGACATGAGCATATAAAGCAAGTAACACCTGCTCCGGTTGACACGGGCATTCCTGAGCTGTCTTCCATAAGGACTTAGTTAAGAAATAAATAGACCGAATACTAAACAACACTAATAATAAATATAATAAATATAACAAACTAGCTATTAAAGCAATTAATGATAAATAAATAAATAAATTCAAAAACAAAGATGAGACTGATCAATAAATCATATTAGTTTGGGGGTTATCACATGAAAATTTTCAGGGAACAATGCAATCGAAAATGCTAGAATAAAGTAGACGAAGGTAAACAAAATGGTACCTAATTGAGTGGACGATTATTTTAATATATCGTATCCAGCAACAACTAGTACTCATTATGTACGATAGTTTGCAAGGCGATACTGAATGCAATCTTATGCGCGGAGGATTCTAGCTCTTGGCCAAATAACCTTATCCAGCGTCATGAGATACAGTAACAAGAGTTGATAATGCAATATGTTGAAAGCAACGGCAATTAAGCAATTTAGAGCTAAAAATTTATCCAGTACACTTTACATATGCATGTTTTGTTTTTATCAGTGCAGTAGCAAAGATTTATAATGCAATTTCCTAAAAGCAACGGCAATTAAGCTATTTAGAAGCTAAAATTTATCCAGTACACTTGGCATGCATGTTTTGTTTACTTTCCATTACTTTAGATTTGGCCTTGGACTTATTTAAAATCCATTAAAACCAAATGTCTAAGTACTACGGAACACAACACAGAACGGAAAAGGTGAAAAGAAAGAAAATGGAAAGAGTTGGACAAATCGAATTGGGAATGTAACATAAGTCTGATGAAATTGACTTTACGCAAATATGGTTATGGGCTACCGGAACTTGGCCACACATGTTGGGCGCCAGAATATATAAAAATATTAAATATATATATAAATATATTAGAATCTGTAATATTTAACGATGATGGTGTTTGCAAAAATCAGCGGGCACGCGCTGGCTCCGGACCGATTGCAGTCGGCAGTTGGGGGGGGTAAATTAATTCGCTGCTCTGCAGGCTCGTCTGCTATTTAATATTCATATTCGTTAATCGCGTGCTATGATTTGTCCAAAAAAAAGAGGAAGAAAGAAAGAAACACTAGCCTAGCGAGTTTGTTGCTCGATGGCGCAGATGGAACGCCAATTTTGCCCTCCCTTCCATGATCGCTAAATCCGAAAACAATTTTAAAGCGATCCCTACACAAACCCACTACACAACTAACATACTCCTAACGAACGACACATGATAACCCCACAACAAGACTTAGCAATTACACATAATTAAAACTGAAAGCAATAGTTAAAGGATTAGACATTTATAAGAAATAAAATATATATAAGCATAGTAATAATACAAATTAAAATTAATATTTAGGATAATTATTTATAAGTACTCCTTAAATAATGAATTTACGTTACTTAAAAAGAATTTAATTCACGACTGCGAGAGAAACTAAAGAAATATTAGGTAATTTATTTTCCGCAGTGTACAGCATCACAGCTGTTGCAAACATGCAAACAAACGACAAAAAGAAAATTCAAACAAACAAGTCAATGCTCAGCGCATAAGTATAGCGCATGATAAAATAATTATGTATGCACGTGTGTATGTATATGTATATGAAACAAAGCGTTTAGGCTAAAGAGTCAGAAATCCGTTGTTTTCATCATCCGCTTTAACCTAGCTTCGTGAAGCAAGATTAAAAATTGCACTTGTGCGTGCGCCAGAAGGGCCAAAGCAAAGGAGAGAATTATTTCTCTTAATTAAGAGAGACTGAATATGCATGAGATTGCACGACAATTAGATGGGTAATTCTTTTTGTGGATTTAACTTTCTTGGGCGACAAATATTGATAAGCCCATTCAATATAATTAATATGCAAAACTTACAGACTTTTCAAATGATTACTTTGTTTTCCACCGATGAAAGCGCTTCCATTGGCTCCGCTGTAACTTGCTGTGGAAATATAAAAGAATTAAACATCCACTTGCACGGCATCACAATTATTGAAAATTCTCTTTGGAATTGATGCTTGCAAAAGATGTAATAACTTATACCTTATTCTTAGATAATTTAACAAAATCACTTAGAAAAAAAACTAAAAAAAATGAATATTTCGCGTTTTGCGTGCAGATCACTACTTCTGCTACCGATAACGAAGACGCGACATGTAGGTAAGGCGATTGGCTTGTAACTAAACCATCGTTCTCTTCTTCCGCCTTCGCTTCTGCTCACACATAAAAAGGTGATAAGAAGATGAGAATAAAGCGAAATTGGATCCCTCCGCTGTTCCCTTTTGTCCCAATGATGGCTTTTATCTGCCAATCATTATTGCAGTGGCTGACAAAAAAAATGGTAATGGGTGAGCACGACTTATTAGTCCCTGCTGATGGACTTCGGCGAGGAAATGAATATATCTCTTATTACGATAATAGGGCCATATATTAATTCGGCGGCAATTATGCGTGCGTCAGTTTAATGCAATCGTCGCATGAGCGTTGTATAAGCGTCGTATCAGAGTAGCATAGATGTAGCATAAGCTTAGCATAAGCGTAGCATTAGCGTAGAAATAGGGTAGCAATAGCGGTGCAATAGCGCAGCAATAGCGCAGCAATAGCGCAGCAATAGCGCAGCAATAGCGCAGCAATAGCGCAGCAATAGCGCAGCAATAGCGGCCAATCTGTAGGATATTAATTTTAATCCCACTTCCTGCATATGAACAAAACAATCTCACCTCAATTGGCACACTAGTTTAATTATTGATTTTTGGTTTTTTTTTTTCGTATTTTCCTCTCGATGACATTAAAGTTTAACAGACTTGACACTTGAAATACTTGACACTTGAAAAAAAACTTTGGTGATACAGATTACGTCTGCCTTGATCAACGCTTCAAACGAAAAAGAACGCTGCATTAGCCAGAGTTCCAAATGATGCCTCGGAACTGGCGCCATACTGCCAAAGTTCCGTTTATGTCTGGGACCGTTGAACTCAACGATCTCCCTCGCTTTTGGGCAAACGGTTTCAGTTAAAGGGAACCGGCAATTGAGTGGATGTAGGGCAAACAAAAAAAAAGGATCAAAAAAGGGGAAATGTACCATTGGTACTTTTCATGAGCAAAATTTCCCTCAACCAATTTCGGTTGTGATTTCGGCTAACCAGCGCCACTACACTATTGATACATAAGCTCAATCTTTTGTGTCTTTAAATTTACTCTTTGGATTTTAAATTACTTAAGTTCTAGAACATAACTGGTTTATCTAAAAGACATTTTGTCTTAATCTGTTCAAGTTACTTCGGGTTAATACAGGATTCATCAGGATAGAATAGTATCTGAACTATAACACACCGATTTATCGGGTGTAATTTTAATCTTTTTTATTTTCTTTTGGAACACGTCTGGCTTCCATTAAATTTTCTTAAAGATTAACATTACAGAACTATGTTAAAAACTACCAGGGATGAATAACTTAACAGGTTCATGTAACATTCAAGGGCTGATAACCATATAATATTAGAGAGACAATCGATAACCATTAAATTCAAAACCTTACAAATCGGTCATCCTGATGGGAAATCGACCTCGATTTTCTAAATAGTATTACAATTACCTTATAACAGTAATTTACTACGCTACACCAGTGAGCGCTGCTTGTCTCGTGTCGTCAGATACACAGTTCGCGGTTGGCGTGAGCCACATCTTGAGTTTTGATGCTTCTAACACTCCATCATAAGGCAGTTGGGTAAGCTGAGAACCTTCCACATCTCGTATGACATATCTGTCATTCGGAAGTTTCTTATGTATGACATAGGGACCGCGATATCGTTTAATGAGTTTTTTATTTGTACCCGCTGTTGTATCCACATTTTTAACGACTACAAAATCGCCTACTTCATAATTCACTGCAGGAAGATGATGTCTACTAAAATACTCCGTATTATATTCCTGGGACTTTACGATATTTCGTAAGGCAATGGTACGAGCATCAACTGAGGAATGATCACTACTAACGGACCTTTCATCTAGTCGTTCCGTCAATTCATCTATCACAGTACCTCGCTGTTGAACCCCAAAAAGAAGGACGGAGGGTGAAAACTTGGTTGTAGAATGCACGGAGTTATTAAGAGCAAATTCAATTTTCGGCAGTTGTTTTACCCAATCCGCATGATCTAACGGTTTAGTTAACCTAGCGAGCATAGGACCTAAGACGAGGCAGTGGCATTTTGCACATGAATATTGTGGTGAGATTCTAAGATTTCAGTAAATTCGGCAGATGTAAAACATGTTCCCCGATCGCTAATAATTCGGCGTGGTCGGCTATAATTTAAAAAGTATTCCGTTTCTAAAGTATGACACGCTTCTCGAGAACTGGTAGTGGCGGCAGGGTATAATTTTACAAACTTAGTGAAAGCATCAATAACAACCAGCAGATACTTCTTTCTAGATTGAACAGACGGAAGGGGACCCAAATGATCTATGTGAATTGTGTAAAACGTATGCGGTATCTTTGGAATACTGTACAATGTGGCATTATGACTTTGTGCAGAGGCAGAGTAATAAATACACTTAAGACAGTTTCTAATATAGTTATTGACGTAAGATTTCATGTAAGGGAACCAATAATGTTTCTTGATCTGCGAACAACACTTATCGGTCGAAAGGGGACCCAATTTCTCATGAACGACACGGATGACACTATTAATCATTAAGGAAGGGACATAAAGTTGTAGTACATTGTTTGGGGATCGGCGGTACACTACACCATCTTGTAGCTCGAAATCAGGCACACCACCATCCTCCAAGCGACCACAGAGCTTAACAATTTCACTATCGCGATTCTGAGTCAACTGCAGTTGAAAAATCCAGATTCAAATCGTCGACATGTGCGGCGGTGTCTAATCGACTAAGGGCATCTACATGTGGCATACAAACGCCAGAACGGTGAACAATTGTGTAATTATAATTTTCCAGCAACAGTGCCTACCGGGCAATCTTTGCAGAAGAGCCACCATTTTTAAGTGTTCATGCTAAAGAATTACAGTCGGTGATTATTTTAAAAGTAATAAACTTCAGGTAAGTTTCAAATCGCTTCAGTGCAAAAATAATCGCTAATGTTTCCAACTCATAACTGTGTAGCTTAGATTCGGAAGCGGAAGCAGTTTTGGAAAAATAAAATACAGGATGAAACTTGCCATCGGTCTGTTTCTGCAGTAAGACCGCACCAAAACCAGCCGAACTTACATCGCAATGCAATTCAGTTTCTGACTTAGGATTATAGATGGACAACACCGGGGATTCTATCATTTTGGACTGCAGAGTTCGGAAGGCATCGTGACACTCGTCAGGAAAGACATAAGGGGAATCCTTTTTTAAAAGTCTGGACATCGGGTACGCAATTTTAGCAAAATTCGATACGAATCGACGGAAGTAAGAAAACAATCCCAGACAACGCTCCAATGCTTTTCTATTCTTTGGCACTGGGATATTACTAATAGCATGAAGATGAGCAGGCTTCGGGGTTATTCCGGCAGAATTTGCTAAATATCCTAAATATTCTAATTCTAGGAAGGCAAACCGACATTTAGACAACTTAAGGCATAATCCATTAATTCGTAGTATATGCAGCGTTTCCGTCAGAACCCTCAAATGACTTTCAAAGTCATGTGACGTGATCAGGATATCATCCATATAGATCACTAACTGGCCCTGGTGGATCAACTTCTTTAGTACAAAATACACAAATCGGGCAAAAACTGAAACTGTCCATCAGGTGTTACGAATGCGGTATACTTAATGGAATCGGGATGCATTTTTACATGATGGAAGCCACTTTTCCGGTCTAAAACAGTAAAAAACGATCTGCCACCCAGATGCTCAACACAATCATCTAATAATGGCATCGGAAAGTGGTCACGGACTGTGATTTTATTCAGCGGACGATAATCAACGCACTTTCTTAATGTGTTATCTTTTTTACGGACAGGCACTATAGCGGATGCATAAGGTGAACAACTATGACGAATTATACCAGCACTTAACAAGTCATGACAAATCTGACGTACTTCATCACGCTCAAAATGAGATAAACGGCGAGGGCGGCAGAAGATAGGAGTCTGATTTGTCACCTCGATCTTCATCTCGTAATGGATTGGCTTAACCCTTTCATCTGGAACGTCGATATAGGAAGAAATAACTGATCGTATTTTAGCGGAGTCTTCAGTCAGCAAAGTAGGCTCCATTTGAAAATCATTATTATTACCTATTGGCCATTCAATTGAATTAATTGATGCCAAAGCACTACTTAAAAGGTCATCGGCTACAACAGAACGTTCAAAATCTTTGGTGCACGGCTGCGGCACGGCGGGTACAAACTCATTTTCATTAAACGTATTATTAGTAAGCTTATTTATATTAATTTCTTGAACTGTGTGTCTGACTTCAGTTTTTAACAAATCGAATGAATTAAGGCCAGCTGTGAGTTTTGGAGAGCATTTTACATTAAATTTATTTAAGGCAATCAGTCTGTTTCTATTGTACTTCAATCTGAATTTACATAATTTAATATCCGTTTTATGGAAGAAATCTCTGCCCAGAATTATTGGAAAATTAGTGGCATTATTTGGCAGGACATTAAGTGTGTGTATAATGGTTTGCTGGAAAATTCGTATGGAACATTGAATTTTACCAAGGGAGACAAATCGATTGTTCCCTAAACCACGGCAGTTCAACGGTGAATATACTGGACGGCAGCTGGCAGGGACTTCAGATTGAAGTATAAAACTTTTAGAACTGCCAGAATCGAAAAGAGAAAAAATATTATTAGACTCACTGCTGCTCAATCGATCTGATAAAATAGCAAAACTCACCAGTTTAAGATATTCGACCTTTTCCACTACAGCATCAGAATAATCCGCAGAAGTATGTAGGACGTCAGTAGTGTCGATAGCAGCAGCGTTGGTGGAGGCGGCTCTTGCCATTCGAGCCGGGCAGTTGCGGTAGATGTGTCCCACGATGCCACACTTAAAGCACGAGTTAGGTGGTCGACTGGGCTTGGGGCATTCGCTCTTGAAATGTCCAAATGCCGAACAATTGAAACAACGAATTTCACTTGCAGGCGGAACAGCAGTCATTGGAGCAGAAGGCACACGAACAGCGGATGCATTTTGGCTGGTCGGCAAACGGGGGAGTCGGGCGACTTACGGCAGATACTTGTCGTGTAGCGGCAGATTGAAGTCGACGTCTTTCATATCTCTCCAGCAGGGGCTTCAGGTCACGCACAGTTTTGGCAGAATACACCATGCCCATCGCCGGTGAATTATCATGAAGACCATCGATGATCATGTCTACTACCTCATTTTCCGGAATCGTAGCATTCATGGCAATTTCTTGCATTTCAATGGCATTTCGAAGGCAGCTCTCACCAGATTTCAAACGACGGTTCCGCAATAAGGCATACACTTCTTCTGTGCTGCGCGATCTGCCGAATTCATAGATTAACGTCTCCTTCTGTACGCTATAGTCACGCACAGTGACGGTGCGCAGGAGGATAGCAGCAGTCCGTTCCACGGAACCACTTATTGACGTCAAATGCGTTATCCGCCGAAAAGCGGGGCACCATAGATACAATTACGCTAAAATCTGTTACCCGTTGCTGTGGCTTCTCAGCAAGTGAACCAAGCTGCTGCTGCAACATAGCAATTTGTAGTTGTAATTCCATTACCTCCTTCTGTTTCCGTAAGTTGATAAGCAGTGCATCTAAGTCTGCATCCGGCGATACGGCAGCAGAACATGGGACCGTCAAGGCGGATGGAACAGTTGCAGCAGGAACAACAGCAGCAGCAGCAGCGGCAACAGCAGCGGCAGGAACAGCAGCGGCAGGAACAATAGCAGCAGGGCAGGAACAACAGAATCCGCAGCGGCAGGAACAACGGCAAAAGCAGAGTCAATGGCAGCAACGGCAGAAGCGTAGGCAGAGGCGTCAGCAACAATGGCGTCTGGCATAACGGCACCAGAAATGTCAGCCTCGAAAACTGAGCGGGAAATTTCGGTGCCAACAGGCAATTTCGGCAGTTCAGCAAAAAGGCTCTTTACCTGTTCTAAAGTGGCCGACGTCGGCACATCCACATCATTTTTTTTCAGGATTTTCACCATCTCATCTTTGTTGAACACAATTGTGACGAAAGTTGTTTTCCTTTGTTTTCTTTTCTTCGCACAGCCAATAGTCACCGTTATAACGGTAGCTTGTTTTTGCCCGGCGACGACCTGTTGATAATTACCAATTGGCGGGACACTCCACTTGACACTTTGCAATACGTTTGCAATTTGGCCGAATTGTTTTATTTTTGTTAAGGTATCCCACTTCTGAGATGTAAAATACCGATTTATCGGATGTAATTTGAATCTTTTTTATTTTCTTTTGGAACACGTCTGGCTTCCTTGAAATTTTCTTAAAGATTAACATTACAGAACTATGTTAAAAACAACCAGGGATGAATAACTTAACAGGGACATTTAACATTCAAGGGCTGATAAAGACATAATATTACAGAGACAATCGATAATCATTCAATTCAAAACCTTACAGTACAAAAACAATTTCTTTTTTTTGCACTAAGGGCTCTCAACTGAAACACTAACATACGCTTACCATCCTATCGTAGTACTCCCTTAATTAAAACTCTTCTCTGTCACCTGTCTAGATCTTAATTAAATTAACTTTATACATTTAAAATGAAATAAAATAAAATGAATTAAAATCTGATGTTAGGAGCAGTGCATATAAAGGTTAGGTTAGGTTAAGCCGGACGTCCTCGAGGGACAGAGCATAGGCCAGTTATGGCCCTTAGTCGACCGGTTGGGGGAGGATTACCACGGCTTGAGGTCCTGTAGAATCTGTGCGCGCTTCTCAAACGCTAGCAGGTTACTTGCGGGTATATTAGAGGCTTCCATCAATGATGGAAGTATTGAGTTTCCTAGGCACCTAAGCCTCGTGCGCTCTTAGGCGTGGCAGTGGCATAGGAGGTGCTCTAGCGTCTCTGGAGAGTCTGGGTCATTGCATTTCCTGCAATTGATACTGTTGGTTGTTCCCAGCTTAGTTGCATGTGCGGCTGCTAGGCAATGACCAGTGAGTATCCCGACCATCATTCTGCAGTCTTTCCTGGGGAGGTGCAGAATATATTGCGATAGTCGAGAGTTGATGTTTTTGCACATGATCTTTGCAATTCTGCATGTGCGGGACTTTCGCCATCTATGGCTGATTTGGTTGTTGGTGCTTCTCTCCAGATCACTATGTAGTGATTTAAGGGGGATGTCCATCTGTTCTGTCCTGTTAATTGGTAGGTGAACGCCTGCCTTTGCCAGGATGTCTGCCTCCTCGTTTCCTGGTATGCCCTGGTGGCTGGGTACCCAGTAGATGTGTACTGACGTTGTCGTACGTAATTCATCTAGTGCTTCCCTGCTCACCCTGACGATCCGGGAATTGAGAGTAGACGACATCATGGACTTAATCGCTGCCTGGCTATCTACCAAGATGTTGACTTTATGGAAGTTGGTACTGATTTGTTTTGCGGTCTCTGCTGCTTTTCCAATCGCAAAGACTTCCGCTTGGAAAATGCTACAGTGATCTGGTAGCGTAAATGTGAGTTTAAAGCTGCGGTTTTCGCAGTAGACAGCGGCTCCTACTCCTTCCTCCATTTTAGAGCCGTTTGTGTATATATTGAGCTCAGTGTGCGACAGTTTTTCCAATTATCAGGCCCAAGGTGTGCCTTTATGTGGGCTTCGAGTCTGTTTTCGGGCTTGATATAGACTGAGCGCAATATCAAGCTCCTCCCTATGGAGCTGTGCCCGTAGCTTCGTAGCGCCATGTTGCCCAGTGCTATAAGACGTTGGGCCGACTTTGCTGCTACTAGTTTTGCTTGTAGATTAAGGGGAGGTAGTCCCGTCAGAATCTCTAGTGCCTTCGCTGGAGTGGTTCTGAGTTCGCCCGTAATACAGATTAGCGATTGACGCTGTACCCTTTACAATAGGGCGAGATATGTTTTCTTTTCCGTAGCAGCTCACCACACAAGAGCCCCATAGAGCAGTGTCGGGCGCACAACTGAGATATATATCCAGTGCATAAGTCTGGGTGACAGGCCCCATGTGCTGCTTAGCATCTTCTTGGATGCGTGTAGCGCCATGGTGGCCTTCTTCACCCTTTCTTCCACATTGGCTCTCCATGTCAGTTTGCTGTCCAGCACTGTTCCTAGGTAGTTAATGCGGGTGCTGGGCTTGAGTTGTTTGTCGTTTAGTTTCGGGGGAGTCCAGTACGGTACCTTGTACTTCTTGGTAAAGAGGATGAGGTCCGTCTTTTCTGCATTTATATGTAGTCCGGCGTTCTCCGCCCATTTACATATTTCCCTGAGGGTCCGTTCCATTATGGAGCTGATAGTCGATGGGTATACTCCCGTTATAATTATACCTATGTCGTCCGCATAGGCAGTTATTTTAGGGGCTCTTCTATCAAATCTCTTAATTAGATCGTCGACAACTAGGTTCCATAGAAGGCGAGAAAGGACTCCTCCTTAAGGGGTACCCCTATTCGCGATTTTTGTTGTGGTTGCAGTGCCCCATTCTGATTGAACTCTCCTGCAGTTCAGAAGGTTTCCAATCCAGTTGGTGATCGTTGGGTGAGAATTGGTAGTTGTTAGCTGGTCGATTATGACCTTGGTGCTAACATTGTTGAACGCTCCTGAGATGTCTACAAAGGCACCCAGAGCATATTCGTTGTTGTGTAGGGCTCGTTCTATAGTCCCCACTAGCGAGTGCATGGCCTTTTCAACGGACTTGCCCTTGGTGTAGGCATGCTGATCAGCTGACATCTGTTCCTCTGCCGAACTTCTTATGCTGAGATTTAGCAGCTTTTCCATAGTTTTAAGCATAAAGGATGTGAGACTTATTGGTCTGTAATCCGATGGGCTGTTGTGAATGCATTTGCCCGCTTTGGGAATAAAGGCAACTCTTGCAGTTCGCCATTGAGTTGGTATGTGGCCAGTTTTTAGGAAGGCTTCGTAAATCTTAGCCAGCCATGCGGTGACCGTATCCTTGGCGGCTTGTAGCATGGCTGGAATGATCCCGTCGATACCTGGGCTCTTTATTTTTGAGAAAGAGTTGATGGCCCATTGTATCTTCGTTGTGGTGAATAATCCTTCAGGGAGTGTGTATGATTGCTCCGTATTGTTGTGTTGTTCGTCGGACACAGGTGGTGTCGAACAACCTGGAAAGTGGGTGGTCATGAGTGCATCCAGAGTTTCCTCGCTGCTCTCTGTCCATATACCATTTCCCAGCTTTAGTTGACTTTGAATTGGTCGCTGTTTTTACAGCAGCTTCCGAAGTCTTGCGGTTTCAGGTACCGATTCCAGGTTGGAACAGAAGTTCCTCCAGGAGTTTCTTTTGGCTTTCCTGATTTTGGACTTGTACGTTCTGAGCGCGACTTTGTATTCGTCGTGGATAATGTCCATACTGGTCTGCTTTGCAAGTTTAAACAGATCCTCAGTATTTGTTCTCTGTATTGAGAGCTCGGAGTTCCACCATAGTGGTTTCGATCTCGATTTGCATTTGGATGTCCGGCATGCGCTGTTGTAGGCATCAAGCAGAGTTCTATTGACAATCGACATTGATTTCTCAATGTCTTTTGCAGATCTGATGTTGTCTGGTGGGCTGAGTTTTTCTGCCACAAGACTTCTAAACTTGGCCCAGTCAGTGTTCTTGGGGTTCTTAAACTGGGTTGGTTTGGGGTTGTGGTCAAAGTCGCATTCAAATTGAATGTACTTATGATCAGAGAATGAGGGTTTGTCTAGGACCCTCCAGTTTGTTATTGCTACACCTGTTGCGAGTGTTAGGTCAAGAACGTTGGACGAAGTGGGACCTACGTATGTATGTGCTACCCCCGTGTTAGCGATACTTAATGTTGTGGTTAGTAGGAATTCAAGTAGCGACTCACCCCTGATGTTGGTGTCGGTTGATCCCCATACGCAGTGGTGTGCGTTGGCGTCTGTGCCGACTACCAGATGCAAGTCGTTTGTTCGGGTGGTCTCAGCCACAAGTTACACCAGTTCGTCCGGTGGTGCTGGCAGGTCATGAGCCGTATAGCAGGATGCTATAATGAGGCGCATCCATCCACCATTACCGCCGTTAGGTCATCAGTGCTGTAATCAGACATGAGATAAGCGTGGAGACCTTTCCGTACAAGTACGGCAGTTCTTGTTCTGCTTACCGTTGTGATGTTTAACGCATTGTAGTTGTTCGACCTTAGTCCCGCTACCATGTTACCGGAGGCAATCCACGGTTCTTGGACTAAGGCCACATCGACGGGCCCTTGCTCTAGGGTCATAAGGAGCTCCGTCGATGCCAACTTGCTCTTATGCAGGTTTATTTGCAGTACCCTCATGTGTGTGGGTTACTGCATCACCCTCTGCGGACGGGTTGACTATAACCGTCAGGTCTCCGTCCTCGTCGTCGTCCGCCTCCTCATCGGAAGCAATTTCCAGTGATTGGGTGGCTTCGAGGACCGATTCAAGTCCCAGGTCCTTCTCCACCTCCCCAACCTTGAGTGTGTGCGTATCCTTGTCTCCGGGATGACGCTTCTTTAGGCGAAGGTATATGCTACCAACACCCCAAGCCATCTTCCCAAAGCGTGGGTACAGCACGTCTTCCGCCTCCTTGTTGATCTGGAGGATCACACTCTGGCCCCCCTCTGATGGGGAGAAGGGACCAGCATGTAATACCTTCCAGTCAATGGTTGGCCTGTCCTTGTTTTGCCTCTGAAGCAGGCGCAGGGCTTGTTCGGCTTTGACCGCGATAGGGAAGAGAACTTTTGCCTTGGTTTAGACGGGATATTTTCCCTGTCGACCACCTCCAGCAAAGCTCCATCCCATACCGCTCCAAAGGTCGGGACTACCCTCTTCAGCCAGCTAAGTGTTGGCTCGTCATTGCATTTGAGGATCTTTGCACCGTTCAGCCACCCAGCCCCATCAAAGGTAGGCATGGGGGCCTCCGGATCCTCCTCCAGTCGTTCCATCAGCGACCCGACCAGTTTCTCGTGGACGATTTTCCATCATTCCTCCGAGATCCTGCCGTTTTTCTCGCTGCGATCGATCAACGCCACGATCAGGTGCCGCTGCACGACATCTCTCATCGAGGCCTTTTTGCGTCTTGGTCGAGGGATGGCTCCTTTGGGACCCCTCTGCCGTTTGCAGTCGGGAGCATCCTTGCTCGCGCTGCTCTCGGCTGAGCGTTGCCTCTTTTCGGCCATCATCTCCTCGACCTTGTTGGCGTACCCACTTGTCGTTGCTCGCATTTGTGGCAACTGATCGAAGTGGCGACGGCTTTCTTCGATCCGTTGTTCGGCCCAGGCTAACTTGGCTTTATCCTCAGGGGACAAGTCTGTTTTGCCTTGAAGCCGGCCCTGGATCTTCAGAGCCGCCTTGTATTGCGCCTTAGCCTTGTGCCCTTCTCTGGTTCGCTTGGGCCCTTCCCTACGCAGGGAGCTGGAACCCTGAACCGGGGAGCGCAGTAGGCTCTCCTCTTCGGTCTTCGTCACTGACGCAACGCTCTCCAGGTCCGAATCTGCGTCGATTCCGGCACCCGTGCGGTTCAGCTTGTGCTTGTTGTTGTTGGCAGTCGTAGTATAACTGACATGGCCTGCTCCCGCAACGGCAGAGGTGTGACCACTGGCGACACGCAGAGAGGATTTCTCCCCCCGTGCCCGCCGGTGGTAGCGGTCACGCCTTCCACCGACGTTTGGGCTGACATCCCAGCTAGAGTTGATTCTCCTATGCGACCTTCCATAGTGGTCCATGACTGGCTATTTTGATTCGGGTGGCCACCCCTAGTGTTTTATGCCTACCACCAGGCACCTCTAGCTATGACATGTGTTCGGTAATCTTGGCATGCTTTGGACCGCGTCTTAGCTAGACACTGCATCGCCTCAAGGGCAACTGACATTGTACCGTCCTTAGACGATGCAGCGTCCATTGCCCAGCCAGCACCCTCGAGGGTTCAACTAGAGGATTTTGCCAGCTCAGGGCATATAAAACCATGGATACTCTTTTACAAAAATTTGTGCGGTTTTTAAGGCGTATTTGCGATAGGTATCAGTGTTTATTGAATACCCGGACACAATACAACGCAAAATGACACCAGGCCTTTTAATTATTCATGGCTAACCCCGGTAATTTCAGCAGACAAATGATAATTTTCAAACAAAAATTTTCGAGCAGTGTTGCCACTGTTTGTGTTCCCAGAACTTTGCATTGTTATGTCTAATAACAATGCCATTTCTATTCGGAGCCTGTCTTGAATGGCTGCCTTATGTTGGTCAACTATGCTCTTATCCAAAGCACGGACTTGCAACTTTTTAATCGGAAGCCGATAACCTATGTGCAACATGCACGCAAAACAACGAATCCAACAATGCAAACTCGATAATCCGAAATTGTTGAGGAAATTGTTTCTTGGCAAGCTGTTTATAGCATCTAAATCATTCATCATCTTAGGTGTACCCTTACAAATTGCGCATGTTTGCAATGAAGTTTCTGCTGTCACGTTAAAAACTCTTCCATCTATCATCGTGAACTGCAATTTATGTGCAACTTCGAATCTGCTTAACCTTGTGGGCACAATTTGTTTTATTTGAGTTTCGATATTCTCAATTTCGGCTCTTACTAAATCTGTAGACTCTATGGCAAAAATTATTTTTAGAGGTCTACAATACCATGTCGATGATGGTCGAGGATTTGCCCAAAGACTATAGTTTCCCATTTGCATTTGTAGTTATGCTAAAATTCTGCCAATAGGTTGAGTGTGCTGAACTGCCATCGTAGCCTCATTTGGAGAAGAGGGTCAAATTTTTATAATCATTGTTATCATCTAAAATTAAATTAAATGATTCGGAGTGTGCTTCTGCAATTCTAGCAATTGTTTGATTCAACATGTCTGACAACGGAACTTCTCCCCATTTTTCTTCCACTCTAATAGAATCTGGATAACACTTTGTCTTGGCAGATCGAATCACATCATATGTTGGAAAAATTTTGGCTTTTCGCGCATTTGTGCCAGCTTGTAAAAGTTTGTATGAGTTTTTGGTGTAATCGGCATCAACATAAAGTGTCAAAGCTTCTTTCGGAGTATATTTAATAGGAAGTTGTTGCTCTATATGCACTGTTTTTTTTTTTATTTTGCTTGGGCGCGTCGGGATCTGCGTTAACCATTGAAACTATGTCAGATGCACTTCGTTTTCCATATTTATATAGACTTATATGCGTTGCCCTCAAAAGCTCATGGCGAGAGTTTTCCTCGTCAAGTTTTGAAACTTTTATGCATTGACGACAATCAATTTATGGCAATCGTTCATTTCCTGTTCTTATCGGCCTGGAATCGCTTTCGTATCTGTCCAAAAGAATCAATGGTTCATCCAACCATTCTGCGTTGTAGTCTTCGAATCGCTTTGAGTTCCTGTGGTATCTGCTCCACTTTTCAGCCAATCGTTTGCAGAAACTTTTCAATTTTCCAAGCACCGAATTGTAGTCCGACTTGTCAAGAACATTTTAAAAACAAACTCAACTAAAGCTGAAAATTTGTATGAAGCTTATTTTTCTGCAAGCCATAGTGAAAAAAGCGTTCGCCTTCATGCCGACACCATACCTAAATAAACAAGTAAGATAAGTACGGTCGAGCAAGCCCTACCGTAAAATACTCTCTGCATTTTTTTCCCGATTAAATTATTAAAAACGGTCGAGAGTTATTACAATGTGTAGTACTTGCATTAAAACATGTTGAAACAAAAACAATCTAAACATAATCATACACACATCTGTTTGGCTGTATGCGAATATGAACATGTGCTTGTATGTTTCTATCTCGCTTGCACTCATGCATGATATTGCGTTCAATTATCAATATTGTAACTGATCAGGAACTATGACACTTAGGAACACTAATTTTGGTATACAGGTTCTAAGAGGCACCATAAATGCAATGCTATCAAAATGTTGTACTGCCACGCCCCCTTTTGCCACAGGAAATAAAATAATTTTGAAACTTCAATACGTTTTTAAGCCATTTGTTCTTATTTTATAGTATTGTAATTTTAAATTCGTGCAAAGGCTAAATAAATCAAAATATCCTGATATGTGGATTTAAATCGGCCTATAAACAAGAAAACTAGAATCGTTACAATATTGATAATTGAACGCAATATCATGCATGAGTGCAATCGAGGGGTTTAAAAGCCAAAAACAAAATGGCGGCTCCAATATGGCGGTTTCCTCCAATTTCTTTGCTTCAACAACTTATCGTGTGCAGGATCGAGTACTATTCGAAAATCTATAAAAAGTCTACAGAATAAAAGGGAATGAGTAGTAGTAGTATAGTCAAAAAAAAAACAAATTAATATGCATTTCGAAAAAAAAATTTAATTTTCCTCCTTTTTTGTACTTTAAAATTCTTAAATTAGAAATAAGCAATTTCTAGATTTAGGTATAAAGCATGGAAAATTCGATTTCCTTTCATTTAGTTCTTGAATGAAATAAATCTGATGGATAATTCGGTTGAAAAACAGTGTTTTGAAAAACACGCGTTAAAAGTTTTTTTTACCACTTTCAAGCGCGTAAAAGGCACGTGCATCGGAAAATCGTTTTGCACACATGTTCTATATGTATCCCCTTTAATTTAAAACCAATGATTCTGAGGCTATTTAATCTTTGGCGAGCCGTTAATAATAATAAATTCATGCTAAGATACTACAATTTAATTAGTTACTTAGCTATAAAACTTCTTTTCTTTGTAGATGACCAGATTATTATAAGAGTTCCACCAAAATAATTAAAATTCATTTGATCTTGCCTAGCCAGTTGCAAACATTTTATTGTTA
Source organism: Drosophila acutilabella (assembly GCA_035046005.1). Taxonomy (NCBI): domain Eukaryota; kingdom Metazoa; phylum Arthropoda; class Insecta; order Diptera; family Drosophilidae; genus Drosophila; species Drosophila acutilabella. Next base: position 89,606 of record JAWNOK010000059.1, read on the forward strand.
AAATTTCCATTCTTAGCGTACTTTTCTAGGGTATCATACAGTCTGCAGAGCCCGACTGTACTTTACTTCTTATTTAGCAACGAAAAAAAAGTTTACATTATTAAAACTTGAAATGTTTTTTTTTATTAAATTCTATATTGGTAGCAAAACAAGTAAAATAAAAGCAGAAATATTCAGATTTTTATGTTGCCTTTCAAATATGATTGGACCAGAGCTAGCTATTAAATAATACATATGTATATTGAAACAACGTATTACTTATGCAATTCTCTGAAAATTGTTTTTTCGGCAGAACCGAATAATGTTTAAAAGTAGTTTTGGATTTTTATCGTATTTTTTTCACCACAATTAAAGCACAAATGTATGGTGAATTTTGAATTTAATATTTAAGAAGCGGTCTGTCTTTTAAATTACTTTAAGGGCATTCCTTTGTTCTTTTTATACTCTTTGGAAGAGTATATTAAGTTTGTGCAAATTATGTAACAGGCAAAAGGAGTGGAGGCAGACCCGATTAAGTATATATTTTCTTGATCAGCATCACAAATTTAGTCACTATCGACTACACATTTAGTAATCAATACTATCTTTTTTTTTATGCCACACTCCATTCACCCACAAAAAGCCAAAGTCTCGAACTCAATGTTTTTGGCGAATATCTCAGTAACTATGGCACGAATACTGTGTCATTAAAATAATTTGCTGCCCTCTTTTTCCATAAGAAATAAAAAAAACTTTTCAAACATTCGTGAAGTTTTTAAGGCATTTGTTCTCATTGTACAGTATCAAATAATCCTGAAATTTGCATACTTATATATAGCAATATATATATATATATATATATATATATATATATAAATAACACTATATATAATATAATTGCTTTTTATTTTATGTTCAAAGTTATTCCTTTACAAGTACAATTTTTTATAATACACGGTAATATAGTATTTTATACTGTCGGGCGAGCTCGGCTGTACTTTTCGTGCTTGCCTATAAAATACATTATGGTTTATATTTTCAATAAAAAAATAAGAAGGAAAATATATATTAAAACGATTTATTATTATTATTATTATTCATGGAAATTCAACTCTTTCATTTTTTTAGAATTAAAACTACATTTTCCTCTCAATAAATGGCAACATTGCGGACGTCACGGATGTAAACCAACGAACATACTCAAACGTTATGTACTAAAACAAGAAAGAAAAGTACAGTCGAGCACGCCCGACCGTAAAATACTCTCTGCCTTTTTTCCCCGATTAAATTATTAAAATCGGTATCGAGATATTACAATGTGTAGTATTTGAATTAAAACACGTTTAAACAAAAACAGTCTAAGCATAATCAAACATACATCTGTTTGTCTGTATGCGAATACACATACAAAAGACAATATATGATGCATATATGTATGTATGTGTGTATTCGGCGCGGCCAGCGAGTGTGGGCAGCGCTGCCGCCACGCAGGCAGCGAAAACATTCGCACATGTGCTTGTATGTTTCTGTCTCGCTTGCACTCATACACGATATTGCATTCAGTTACCAATATTGTAACGCTTCTAGTTTTCTTGTTTATAGTCCGATTTTAATGCACATTTCAGGATAGTTTTATATAGTTAGTCTCCACACGAATTATAAATAAGAATACTCTACGATAAGAAGAAATGCCTAAAAAACGTATTGAAGTTTAAATAGTTTTTTAGTTCCTATGGGAAAAGGGGGTGTGGCAGCCCAAAATTTTTGATGGCATGACATTAACTCAGTCTCTAAGAACCTCCATACCAAAATTGGTGATCATAAGTACCATAGTTACTGAGATATTAGCCGAAAACACCGATTTTTTCTGAGGTGTGTCTGGTTTTTTGCTCATTGTGGGCGAAGGGGGCGTGGCATCGAAAAAAAAAGATTCTTGTATTGACTGACTAAATATGTGATCGATTGAGACCAAGCTCGAACTTGTAGGTCTTACCATCTCTGAAATCTGTTTGTTCATACGGACGGACAGACAGACGGACATGGCTATATCGACTCGGCTTGTGATGCTGATCAAGAATATATATACTTTATGGGGTCTTCCACGCCTCCTTCTGCCTGTTACATACATTTTCACAAACCCAATATACTCTTGCAGAGAGTATAAAAACTCTACATAGTAAGAAAACGCAGTTTGTCGCAGCAAATGTTAGACAATTTACACAGAGGACGAACCATACTTTCAAACAAGTATAACATTATTGCCGGCCAACGCCGGGATCATAATGGTTTGGTCTACAGAAGTTAACAGTTACTCACAAATAGAAAAATAGAAAAAACAGATAAAAAATAAATTTTTTTTAGATTTTTATCAACAGTATAATGTGCGCAAAAAAGCTTCAAATAGGGTTGCACTTGCATATGTTGTGTTTGGGACCTTACAGCTGTTCAATCATATTGTCTAAAAGAGTTTTAATGTTATCGATCTTTTAATTAGACATTTTGCAATCGGAGGGCATTCAAATTTAGGCGAATTTTCAAAGTTGAAAATTTGTATTTCGTTACGCTGGATTGCTCGAATCACCCACTGTGTATCGTTTAAGATCCAATGTCCGTCTGGTTTTAAAGCTCCTCAGTATTAAACATTTTGTTTGTTTTTTTTGTTTTGAATAAAGTGCACTTAACTATTGTGTAGCATTTCCTTATATGGTAAGGGAGGAAGGAAGAACTTCCCCCATCCGTCGAACCGTATCTGAGCTTCGAAAGAAGTACAAAACCCCGAGCTCCCATAGCAGGTAGCAACCAAAAACGCTCAACTGAAAAGCAGCACACTACAAAGCACTATCCCAGAAACCGATTTTAATATTATAATCGTGCAGAGAGTAAAATATGGTCGAACATGCTGGACTGTACTTTTCTTTCTTGTTTTTATTTGGTAGATTAATGCATTGCATTGCATCTTGAATATAATTTCAGGTATGTAACCTATGGGTCCAATTTTCGACCACTTTGGACAACAAAAGTGGTCAAGGGCTTGCGGCTTATCCGCATGAACCAGTGACACCACAGAAATTAATGTAACGGGGTTAGATCACACGATCTTTGTGGCCAACTCATTGCTCCAAAACGGGAAATAAAGCTGTCTCCAATCGTCTCTTCCAGCAATTGAATTGTTGCACGAACTGTGTGGTGGGGAGCGCCTTCCTGTTGAAACCGCAGATCCTTGACATCATGGCTGATCAATAACGGAACCAAAAAGTCAGTGATCATGGCGCTGTAGCGATCGCCATTGACTGTCACGCCCTTGCCATCATCATTTTTAAAGAAATACGGACCAATGATTTCACAGGCCCATAAAGCGCACCAAACAGATCATTTCTCTGGATGCACTGGTGTTTCGATATAGGCATGACGATTTTCTTCACTGAAATTGATGAAATTTTGCTTGTTCACGTAGCCATTCTGCCTGAAGTGAACATTTGATTGTGAAATTCGTCATCGGCAGCTATCTTTCTTTGGGCGGATACAACGGACGTAGCACAATTGCAAAATTGGCAAGCGTTGCTCAGGCCTGAGTCTATTCATGATGAATTGTCGTACCAAACTAAGAAAAAATCACAAAAACTTTACATATGTATATCATTGGTAGGCACAACAAGCGTCAGTGCTGCAGTCGATTTGTCGGATTTTGATGCAACTTTCAGGATAGTTTGATATAATTTGTCTCGAACATATGTTTGTATGTTTCTGTGTTTGTTTGTATGTGTTGCGCGCATACAGTGATTTTGCAGTTGAATAACATAAACTTTGAACAGTGACAAATTTCTTGTTTGACATATTATTTTGATGTAACTTTCAGGATAGTTAGATATGATAAGTCTCTAAACGAACGTAAAATTACAACACTGTTCTATTTGAAAAAATGCCTTAAAAACGGCATTGAAGTTGAAAAGTTTTATAGTTCTTATGAGAAAGGGGGGCGTGTCAGCTTTAAATTTTGAATGTCATTATATTAAGGCAGTCTCTAGGAACCTGTACATATGAGATATTCGCCTAAAACGCAAATTTTTTCGAGGTGTGTCTGGTGTTTTGCTCATTGTGGGGGCGGTAGGAGGCGTGGCAACAATTTGAAATAAATTTGATCTGCTCGAGAAGATAATGAAAATTCATTCCAAATTTGGTGTCTCTAGCTGTTGTAGTTTAAAAGATTTAGGTGTTCATACCGACGGACAGACAGATAGACGGACGGACGGACAGACGGACATTACTATATCGACTCGGCTGTTGATGCTGATCAAGAATATATATACTTTATGGAGTCGGCCACGCCTCCTTCTGCCTGTTACGCACACTTCGCATCTGACAAACATAATAGACCCCTCTACTCTTTTTTAAAGAGGACAGGGTCTAAAAACCGAGTTTTTTATTTGTACGCCCAAACATTAATTTTCATGTCGATTTCATATATACAAATAAGTACAGTTTCCAATCAAAAATTCTTATATTTTTTAGTAAATTTAATTTACAAATATTTAATTTAAAATAAGAAATTGTGGATTGGCATACAATTTCTCGTTAAAAGAATTGCAAAGCAAAATTTTGTATGCCATGTGTCTAAGAAGTGGCTTTGTGAGTTTAATAACATAAAAATTACATAAATTTACAGTTCGCCTCCGGTTTAAAGATTAACAGCATTTATTTTTCACGCATGCTCAAAAAAAACTTAAAATTGGAGGAAAAGTGATTGCCGTCCACTTACAGGGGATGTATGTGTATACATATGACTAGCTTTTATGTATATATTGGTATTAGAATATATTCCATAAAAACCGAATTAATTTATCTTCATACTTAACTTTTGAAAGGAGAACGCATACAATGCACAGTACAAAACGTAGTATCCAGAAGGCGGATTGTCTAGCACCTTGAGGAAAATTTTAATGAAATTTTATTTATATTTACGTATAAAAATAAATATGTAGGAATATAAAAATAGGTTCCGCAACAATAAGCCTCAACATGTTTTTAAAATCTTAAAAGTCGATATGATTTGTTGGCTTTAACTGTCTCATTTATTGGCTACTGTCAATGTTCAGGGTTGGAGACACGTTAAGGTTCGGTCGATTTTTTGGGAACATGCACATCATTAACATTGCATATTTGTATAGTATATGTAAGGTCATGTATGTATGGTATCATACGAGTTGTTATTACGGTTTGCATTGCTGCACTAAAGCTGACAGTCGCACTCTCAGCAGAATTATTAAGATTTTAATATTCTTTTGCGAAAAGTTTCAATAACATTGTATATTAGTTTAAATGAGGAAAATGCTTTTGTTTCTGGCTTTTACTATATTGACGCTTTTGCTGTTTATTAAGAACGATCCATGTAAGATACTAGTTCCTCCTGTTGTTTTATATTTATTTTTGTTAGTTACACCAACAATGTGATAGTGACTATTTACGCAATTATTTTGAATTCTGTTGTTGATCTTCCAGCTGTAAATTGTTTTCTGGATGCACCTGCAACTATATCGCGTAATTTACCCGTATAACTAAAATGTTACTAAAACGTTGAGGCTGAAGTGACAGTTGCAAAGTTTTGGTTTTTAACGAAGTCGTTTCCTGACTTTCTTGCAGCGTTACCGAAATGGGGTTCTCATCTGTTACTTTCATACTTATGATAATCAATTTTTTGGCACTGTAACTTATAGTGTTGTGCACATTGTGGCTATTATTGATGCAGCTTTGGTAGGTATATGTGTTGGGGCTGCTGTTCTTGATGTAGATCATTTTATTTTTATGGCTTCTACTCGAATTATTGTTAATATATTCATAAATTTTTACATTGGTGGGGTGCACGGACAAAGTGAATGTTGCCTTATGTAGCTCTTGCTATTCTTTTTTAAGTCGGTAGATGTGATGCGTCGTGCCGCTATTTTGTGCCGCCACTTTGAATACTTACGCTATACAAAGCAATGTCTCTTCGGTTTCACGTGCTCGCATAACCTGACCAAATAAAAGCGGCGAAGCAAATAAAAAAAAAATTTGAGAGTATTATTTAAGTAAGAATAAAAAATCCATATCTTGTACTTACTTGTAATATGGTAAAATTTTCGAGCACACTATTCATCATGTAACGTTCAGGCAAATTCTTTAATTTTTATATAAAATTTATCATATACTCGCGCATTGGCGAGCGCTGAATGCGTTACATGTAGCGATTGTTTACCAGCCGTGAGTACTCCTTTTCAACTTTTTCCACGACCTGTTTGCCAAAGTAACAAACTATGGTGGAGCATATAAGCTCAATGTTTTCATTGCTTTCATATCTATATTTGAATAAATAACACGTAATTAACAAATTTGTGCAACAACATAGATCAATTCTAAAAGATTACTGGCTCGTAACACCATAGAAATCACCCGCTTCGCTGCCGGTAGTTACGTCCGTGTTGAGATCTGCCCAACATTTTACAAGGTAAAACGCATTTTGTGGACCTTTTTCATAGAGATCTTTGAGACCACCAGATTTCTCAGGGAATTTGTCAAATATTTGCCGAATGTCAATAGTCTGCAAATTAAATATACTGTTAGACACTTTTATCAATTAATTCTTAGGGTATACCTACCTCAAGTATCGGGTCGGAAAAGGATGGCTTTCCTCCCAGCTGACAGATGTCGGTGATACTGGGAAAAAGAAACAAGAAAAATCTCATAAGCAATAATAAAAGAGCAATTGTTTTTTCAAAGACACTAAAAATATTGCTTACGATATTATCTCTTTGAGTTTCCAAGAAGGACGTGAACTCAAGTAAGCGGAATTTGTGTGTGGCGATGGCACGCCCCTCCATTGGTAATTGTGCTAGCAGTATACCGGCCTTGATCTCACCGAATACCGCCGTCAAAGGTTTTCCTGAGGAATAAGGCGGATGTAGGAAAGGTTTAATGCTATAATAATTAAAACTTTTAGTCAATGCAAATGCTTTTCTTAAATTGGTTTTATTTTGGGCAATGGGACTTAGTCTTGGACGTACTCGGCTGCAGACCAGGCTGCCAAAATTGCTAAGAGAGAGTATAAACAAGTTAATTTAATTATTCTTGTATATAAATTGTCAAATCAGTAATTAAGCACTGAACTAGGTATAAAATCTGTGAGGTAGCAATAAGCTATTTGCACTTTGATATCAATTCATTCGAATGTATTCATTCGATTCAGTTCACGTATAACGAAATGTAAATTAGTTTAAAGAATTTTGACTTTTATTCGGCAGAAGCAAGTAAGGTCAGTCGTATAGCTATCGTATAAAATAAGGAGAAAAGATGCTTGCCTCTAAAAGACAGCCCCATCGACAAGCATGTCGAATGGGTCCTAAAGAGCTGACGTGATGTGAATATGAGAGTAGCTCATAGTTTACCACGTATTCACCGCAATGTAGCTAAAATGAACCCTGCAAAAGTAAACGCCACTCAGCAACACGTTGAGACAGAATCGCTCATTGCAGTACTTCGTCTCTGGGATTGGCTAGTCATCATCGATTCTATAATAAAATTATATTTTTTAAGGATTTTTCACCCAAAGCAAATCGGACGTTTTCAAGGATCAGAATAGGTTATCTTATTTTAATGTACCCTGGTTACAAAAAAACTCGAGGCGGTACTTTCTCAGAAAGGTAGGCCTGTAACAGTGATATCTCGTACCTTAAAGGCTAGGGAGGCTAACTACGCTATTAACGAACGTGAAATGCTGGCAATTGTTTGGGTTTTAGCTAAACTTCGTCATTACATCTAAAGGGTAGAAGACATCAAAATTTTCACAAATCACCTGCAACTGATGTTTGCGGTAACCAACAACTCTGATGCAAAAATCAAGCGTTGAAAAGCGCGCATTGATGGAACTGGAGTTGTTTTGTAAGCCCGAGTAAGAGAAACACTTAGCAGATGCATTATCCTAGCAAAAATTATATCTTTTGCTCCAATAAAGCTGTTTAAAAAAATTCAAAAGCACTTAATTGAAAACTTATTAAGCTTAAAATTAATGTTTGAACAGGGTGTTCCGTAAATAGGGAGCATCTAAAGTTAAGGCCGCTAATGTTTCTGCCTAGAAAAACATAAAATATAAATAAAAATATTTTGTCTGTCACAAAGTAATATTTTGAATGTTATTTTAACATTAATATAACATTTCAAAATGTTTTAATTTGTTTTCTTTACTAATTTTCTTTATTTTGCTACTAACAAATTTGGTTTAATTAATTTGAGGTTATATTCCTACATTTCTTTTTTTATCCAATTTTCATTAATATAAGCATCAACATTAATAGCAATAATTAATAAACTTAATAGTTTGAATTAAGTGGATCTCATTATGTTGCTTAAATGCTAAGTACTTTTAAAATTTCTGTAAAAGACACCGTACTTACAGTGGTGCGCATTTTTCATTCAAACAAAAAACATGAAAAAAGAAGCAGATCACATATTAAAATTTTCCAACTTGCCTTGTTTTCACAAGAAAGAAAAGTACAGTCGAGCACTCCCGACCGTAAAATCCTCTGCATTTTTTTCCAATTAAATTATCAAAATTGGTCTAGAGATATAACAATGCTAAGTACTTGCATTAGGACACGTTGAAACAAAACAATCTAAGCATAATCAAACCACGGTTGCCATACTTGGCGATTTGGAACCTTTTTTGGCGTTTTTTTTTATCGCTTGGCTCCCTGGCTCCTTTTTTTGGAATCGGCTCCTTTTGTTGACGATTAATTGATTTCAATATTACTAAGCTCTAATTAACAATATCGTTACGTTATGTTAATAATAAAACATATTAATAAGTTATGGGAGAAAATGAACAAAGCTAAGAAAAGAAAATCTGATTAACTAATCTTTAATAAAATCGTTAATTAATGGGATGTATGTAACAGGCAGAAGGAGGCGTGGCAGACCCCATAAAGTATATATATTCATGATCAGCATTAATAGCCGAGTCGATATAGCCATGTACGTCTGTCCGTCCGCCCGTCCGTCCGTTTGTCCGTCTGTATGAACAAAAGGATCTCAGAGACTATAAGAGCTAGAATGGTGAAAGGGGTCGCAAATGAAAGGTACAATACCCAAGCAGTACGAGTTTGTTTTTGTTTTTTGACACGCCCACTTTAGGGCGTTCTATCTTCATATAAAGGTAAATGTACAGATAAAACTTGAATGTTTTAGTATAGAAATCTTTTTTGTTAGCAATGCTATCTGATCCAAATTTACACGGAGACTACATGTCTATGAAGTACATGTACTGACCAAGTTTCATAGAAATCGGATAGCTCCCATTGGGACAATAGGTAAAAAATTTGCATTTAGTATGAATTTGTATAAAAATTTTCTGTATTTACCAAGCTATCCTAATGAAACTTATACAGAATAAATTTATCAATGTAAGGAAGTTTCTCAGGCCGGGGTATGTCTCAGTCCGGCCGGGGCTAACTACAGAAAATTTATTAGGTTGAGACGTCTGGTGAAAAGACGCAGTGGCGCGATGATGGGCTGGCCACTGATGATTGGGGAAGTGAACGAGAGTTTTTGGGTGCAATGGGGCTCGTGATTCGGAAACAACAACCGAGTATCGGCTATAGACGATGGCTCCGGATTCGCGGTGTTCGGGATTTCAGTTCAGTAGGTGGAGTACAGGCTACCACTACTGAACCTCAAACTCGTGCTCCCACGGGGCAGAAATGCCAACGATGAATCACGACTTCTACGCGATAGGAGAGTACAGGCTGCTCCCATCGAATAGTAGACACGTGTATCAAACGTTGCTTTTGCACTGGCACGTGGACGACTGCTGCTGTGGGCGGCGCAATGCATACGATGATTCACGACTTCTATGCGATAGGAGAGTACAGGCTACTCCCATCGAATGGTAGGCGCGAGTATCAAGCGTGGCTGTTGCACTGGCACGTGAATGACTAAGGCGACTGCTACTGGGTATCATTGGGTATCAGTCACGAGTATAGCACGCTGCCTATGTACGGGCACGTGCACTGATGAGATGATCGGTGCTAGAGGGGTAACAATGCGAGAGGCTACCAGATTGGGGTCTTGGTAGTCGCCGGCGCGGAGTTGCTCACGTATGCACTGCACGGAGTACCCTGTGTACTATCGCGCGTCACCTTTGTTTTATTTAATGCATTTGCTTGTCGTCGTTGGTTAGTATGGCTTCTTGCGTTTCTTTCATTTTTTTTATTTATTTATTTTTATTTATTGTCAGACTATGAGCAGTCGACACAAAAAGAAAAATAAATTAAATTTAAGTAACTTAAAATAAACAGTTTAACAATAAGAGTACAATTTAACATTAAAAACGACAAAAATTTTAAATTAAAATTAAGTTTAATTAATTAATTAATTACCTAACTGGGAAGAATTACAAAAATTTAGAAACGTTGGTCCAACATTCGTTGCAAGGGTTAGGAAAACCCCAGAAAAACACTAACCAGACCAAACTGAAAAAAAAAATTAAAATAAATAAAGTCAAGTGTTAGTAACGCGGTGATAAACGATAAGGCTCGCGGGAACGAAATACGCGATAACGATAAAAAAAAGAAGTATATTAAAAGATACTACGATTGACTGGATACGTAAGAAAGAAGTGACATTCTAAGAGAAGACAAAGAAGTGGCTCCACACACTACATGAGAAAGACTATTATAGTTATTACATAAGATACGAAACGGATTAGGTAAAGCATAATTCGTGGTACAGCGTTGAAGGGACAAAGGAAGAAAGTTTCTGGTATTACGGATCGGTACCGCAAAACTAATTTGGCTAATTAGATACGGAGAATCAATCTCACCATTAATTAATTTATGTAAGAAAACTACACCAAGCATGGTTCTGCGATCCAAAAGGGAAGGGAGGTTAATTAACAAGAGTCTACTACGATACGAAGGTAATCGAAAATTAGCATTCCAGCCCCTAAGGCCCCTAAGGGCAAACAGAAGAAATTGTTTTTGTACAGCTTCTAATCTCTCCTGATGAACAATGTATTGGGGAGACCATACACACGATCCGTATTCAAGAATAGGGCGTACAAGTGAAGTATACAGAGTTTTAGTTAGGTAGGGATCGTCAAATTCCTTAGACCACCGCTTTATGAAACCCAAGACACCAAAAGCTCGATTAACAGCAGAAGATATGTGCTTATCAAACTTTAGTTTTGGATCGAAAAGGATACCCAAATCATTGACCGACTCTATTCTCTGAAGAGGCTTGCCGTCGAGAAAGTAGTTATTAAAGGTAGGTATTCGCCTACTATAGGACATTACGTTACATTTACTGAAATTGAGATGTAGTAGGTTAACTTTACACCAGGCTTGAAGTGTGTCGAGATCACTTTGTAGACCGTGACTCAGGCCAGAGTCTTCTCTTGACAAACAAAGTTTTACATCATCGGCATACATCAGAACCCGGGAACTAGAAATAGCTAAAGGTAAATCATTAATGAATAATGAGAAAAGTAAAGGCCCCAAATGGCTTCCTTGAGGAACACCCGAGGTAACACGCACGGGCTTGGATAATTTGCCATTAAAATTAACTCTTTGAGTTCTTGAACATAAATAGTTCGCAATCCAAAGAATTAATTTATCTGGAAATCCAAGCAAATTAAGTTTATGAATTAATAGACAATGATTAACAGTATCAAAAGCCTTGCTAAAGTCAGTGTAAATGACATCCGTTTGCAATTTATTTTGAAACCCCTGTATCACAATGGAAGTAAATTCTAATAAGTTAGTGGAAGTAGATCTATATTTCATAAACCCATGCTGGCAAGGTGAAACAATAGATCTACATAGATGTTGCAATTGTGAAGTTATTAATTTCTCAAAAGTTTTAGGAATTGCAGACAACTTAGAGATACCCCTATAGTTGCAAGTATTAGATTTAGTACCCTTTTTATGAAGGGGAAAAATAAAAGATGCTTTCCAAATGTCAGGAAAGGAGGACGACTCAACAGACAAATTAAATAAGTTATACAAAGGTTTCAAAAGGCCATCGGCACAGTTTCTGAGCACACAACCAGGAACACCATCTGGACCCGGGGAAAAGACAGGTTTAACAGCCTTTAGATCACTCAAGAGCGATTCTTCACTGATCAATGGCCTAAAATTACAATTAGAGGCATTCACACTGTAGGGATAAGGCAAATTTGGATTATTTTGATGAATGCAATAAGTTGATTGGAAAAAATCAGCAAATAAATTGGCTATAGCCTGATCAGAGTTAGCAGTCTTATTGTCAAAGACCATTGAGGAAGGAAGTGTTGATGAATTGCGCTTCGCATTAACGAAGTTATAAAAAAGTTTAGGATTACTTCGAAACTGCTGACCATAGCTCCTAAGGTAATTCCGATAGCACAGGCTGTTCAATGCAGAGAAATCAGATCGAGCAATCACATAACGAGAGAGATCCAGGGAAGAGCCAGTTTCCCTGAATTTCTTATAAAATTTAGATTTAATGTTTTTTAAACGTGTTAATTCCCTTGTAAACCAAATAGGTTTTTTAGACATAATTGGAACACAAGATGGAACACAAAGGTCAAATAAATTATTTATAGTAAGATAAAAAAATGTGACTGCTTCATCCACATCCCGGCACTTGAAAAGCCAAGACCAGTCAGTTTGGGATATAAGCTGATTTAACTTGTTAAAATCAGCCTTCCGAAACTGGCGAATACGCTTTTTAGGTCTCGAGTTGGACTTTCCTATTTGGGTAGGCAATTCCATCAACAATTCCAAAGTCGGGTGATACGGATCTTCAGGAAGAGAAAGGGGAGCAATACGGGAAACAGATAGAAATGTTGGATCTAGGACAAAAATAAGATCAAGCATCTTATTTAATGAACTGCCATTGAGATAGAGAAATCCCAAATAAATGATCAAGGAAATCATTTTGGGTCGTGGAAGTCAATACAGCAGAGCCTGGGGTAGAGATCCAAGTAGTTCCTGCAATATTAAAATCACCCAGAACTACGAGGATATCCCGATCAGAAGTTAAAGAAGAAACAGATTTGATAGCTGAGAAATGTTCAAAATAAACAGAACTATCAGAAGAAGGAGGAATATAAGTTGAAAATATGAAGCTTTATAGCAATAAATTCTAAGTCTGTAGAAATGTTAAGATTAACTACTTCAGAGGTAAGATCAGCATCTACAGCAATAAGTACACCACCACCACGACGAGAAGTACGATCATTCCTAAAAATGGAAAATTTGTCGCAGAATATCTCTGCATTAAGAATGTCAGGCCTTAACCAAGTTTCAGTAAAGGCAATGACATGAAAGGGAAAAGAAACACTAGATAAGTAAAGGTTGCCAAGTTTGCTACAAAGACCTCTTACATTCTGATAGGCAAGCAAGAGGGAGGAGTTTAGTTTTTTTTGTTATTACCAGCTGATTGGTTAGAGGAAGAAATAAAAGGTTACGCAATCGGAGTCCGATTTCGTTTTTTAGCAGTATATTCTTTCACTACTAAGTGGTCCGGCCAGAACTCTTTACAGCATATTTTGCTAAATTGTTCGGCCGGAACACTTATTTTAAATGAAGAAATCGCCCGAATTTATTTAATATATATCTATTTATATGTATATCAATAAAGCGAATGGCCTATCCGCCCACACATAGGTTTCATTACATTAATTAATCTTTTATTATGTTAAGCTCACCACGTGGACTCTTATGGTGGGCTCCCTAGATTCGCTGTTCCAAGTTGTTGTTGTTGTCAATTTCCTGATCGTGTGGGGGGTCTTCGTTGTTCTTGTTTTTTCGTAGTCCTGTTAACCCTGGGCGTATCCCGATGTCTCTTGTTGTTTGCACTTGTAGTTTTCTCACGTGTTCCACTTGTGTGTCTTTCCGCGACTTTGTACTTTGCGTTCGATGCGTCCACTCGATCGTAAGCTCATAGGAAAACTAAACTCCCGTCCCAATTAATGTGAGCGTCGATTGCCAAAATTCTCCTCTGCCGACGTCGCTTCTTTTCGCTGCTCTGCCCTTGACACACATATTTTGTGCGCAGATGCAACAGTGATTTTCCCGGCGTTGATCGCATTTGCCTACAATTAGATGCTAGGCAGCGCTGCTTACGCCTCTGCTCATCTTTGTCGCGTGCCAAACTCATAAGTCGACGCAGGCGGCCGCTTGCCGTCTTTTGTTCTCTTCCGCTATCGCCTCTGCTGCACTGCTCTGACGAAGCGGCTTGCGCTTTGTGCTTGTAGTTCGTTTTCGTTGCTGTGACGTCAGCCATGCACTTGTATGTGTGCGCTATGTAGTGGCCGTTGTCTCTCGCTTTCTCTGCCCTGACGTAGCGGCTTGCTCTGTGTGCTTGCTTTTCGTCCGTCGCTGTGACGTCAGCCATGCACTTGTATGCGTGCGCTGTGCAGTGGCCGCTCTCGCTCTCTCTCTGCCCAGCCTCTGTCGATCCATGCATTGCACTGCGCATGTGTCGTCGCTCTTTGTTTTTCAGTTCTTTATCTCCGATCCCGCTGTGTGTGTGTATGCGACAAGTGTACATTGTTCTCTGTCTAGCTGCCGTATTGACTGGCTGCTTCCAGTGAGAACATTAATCGCCGCTTCTTTTCGAACACTGCCTGCTGGCTGTTATGGGACTGTGCCCGTATATTAATCAAACCGTGCGCACTGGCAGTTTTCGGCCAGTGCGCTCATTTATGGGGCGTCACACCCCTCCCCTTTCTTCCGGGATATGAGGTGTGATGGTGACATATTAATCTGTAAACGGAGATAATTATAGTTTCGTGTTTTATGGCCTGTTAGGATTGCTGCCTAGTATGCGAATAGGATTTGGGCTGACGAACGATCTGGGTTAGTTTAACTGGATTCTTGATCGCGTTGGAAATCCTCCGATCGATCAGAGGATTCCCCATGGTACGATTCAAGGTCTGTTATGCTCGCTACTTGACGTTCTTTAGTCGCGACGTTATGTATGCGTACGATTGTTGGAGAAACAAATTTCACGACCCGGTATAGCCCATCGTAACGAGGTGCGAGCTTAGCCGCAAATTCATCAGCAGCTTTTGACAAGTGATGTTGTCGTAGCAGCACCAGATCATTCAGCGCAGGTCTCCATTCCCGCCGACGTAGGTTGTAATGACTACTTTGATCATGAGCGGTTTGTTGGAGGTTCTCCTTTGCCATCTGAAAAATCTCTCGCAAGTGTTTCGCTTTGTCCTCCGGCGTTCTTACTTCGCAATTGTGTCCGGGGTTAACCTCGTTGTATAGTGATCCTTGTAGCATAGGCGCCCTTGAACCAAGTATGCCGGGCTATATCCACTGCTATCCGATGGGCTGGAGTTGATTGCTAAACTTAGCTCCGGTAGCAGAAAATCCCAGTTGCTCTGCTCTCCATCTAGATATTGCGAAATCATTGTCTTGACGGTCCGGTTGGCTCTCTCCGTGGGATTCTGCTGGGGCGTATAAGGTGCGGTGTGCTGCAAATCCATTTCCATTCGTTTGCAGAAGGCCTTGAACTCTCGGCTGGTGAACTGAGTTCCATTGTCTCATACAATCGTCTGAGGTATGCTGAATCGAGCCAAGATGCGCTCCCTGAAAGATCGCTCCAGATGTGCCCTCGTAGCCTTCCTCAAAGGGACAAGTTCCACCCATTTGCTAAAGTGGTCGAAAAAGACCAGAAGCATCGTATGTCCTTGTTTTGACCTGGGCAGTGGTCCAACAAAATCCGCGCAAAGTACCTCGAATGGCTCCTGTACATTCCTCGTGCGCATCTGTCCTGGTGGGTTCAGCTGACTGACCATGAACTTCTGACATGTTTCGCAATTTCTCACGTACTTGGCCACGTCTCGGTACAACCCTGGCCAAATGTACCTCTGCAAGACTCTTTTCGTAGTCTTCCGAATTCCTTGGTGTCCGGCGGAAGGTTGATCGTGGCATTCTTTCAAGACCCTTTTCCGCTGCTCTTTCCCTACGCAGAGTTTCCAGGGCACGTATTCTTCATCGTCGGGGCTTCGGTACGATCGGCGGTAAAGCTGACCTTCCTCTTGCACGTAGTCAGGGTACTTCTCTGGTTCCTTTTGTATGGCTTCCACCATACGTGTTATCCATTTGCACTGCAAGTGTTCCTCGGTTAGTTGTTGTAGCGTCTCCAGCGGTTGCCTAGACAGAGCATCGGCCACGACGTTCTGACTCGCTCGGCGATAATGCACTACGAAGCGGTATTGTTGGAGTTCGAGTGCCCATCGCGCAATCCGTCCCGTGGGGTTGTCGATCGAATTAAGCCACTTTAGCGCCAGATGATCCGTGATAACGTCGAACTCGTAACTCTCCAGGTTACAGCGAAGCTTACGAATCGCCAAAACGATAGCGACACGCTCCTTCTCGGTAGTGGAGTAGTTTTCCTCGGCCGATGATAACCGTCGACTGGCATACGCGATGACTCTTTCGGTCCTTTCAATCCGCTGTGTGAGCACCGCGCCCAGTCCATAATCGCTGGCATCCGTCTGTAGGGTAAAGAGTTCCGTAAAGTCCGGGCATGCAAGCCTTGGTGAGTCGAGCCTTCAGTTCTTCAAACGCCACCTGGTTGGCGTCCCATGCCCACTTCTGACCTTTACGCAGCAATTTGGATATCGGCTGCACAATGCTGGTAAAGTTGGGCACGAAGCGTCGATACCATGACGCAATAACCAGACATCGCTGAAGCTCCTTCGCATAAGTAGGTGGTAGCAATTCCTTTATTGCTTCGATCTTTGCCGGGTCGGTGTGGATTCCCTCTTCGCTGACGACGTGCCCCAAATAAACAAGACTCTTATGGAAGAAGCAGCACTTGTCCCGGTTGAGCCTGAGCTTTGCGTTCCGTAGTCCTCTGAACACCTCTCGTAGGTTTTCGGCATGTTGCTCCAGCGTGGCTCCGATGACGTCATCCAGATATGCAAACGCATATGGTTCCATCTCGGGACCAATAACACCATCCAACGCGCGCTGAAATGTTGCGGGGGCGGAATGCAACCTGAATGGCATCACCTTCCAGTGGTAGAGACCCCGGCCGGGTACTGTGAACGCCGTGCACTCCCTGCTATCCTCTGCGATAAGTATTTGCCAATACCCGTTCTTTAGATCCAACGTGGTAATATACTTCGCGTTCCAAAGCTTCTCTAGGATGTGGTTGATTCTTGGTAGTGGATACGCATCTGGAATAGACTGCGCATTAAGTTGCCGGTAATCGATCCACATCCGCACCTCTACGGCCTTCATTCCCACCAGTACTATGGGAGCACTGTGTGGACTTCTCGAAGGCTCAATCCGTCCGTCCCGAAGCAACTCGTCTACCTGGTCATCGATGATCTTTTGCATTGCGGGATTTTTCGGATAATACCGCTGCTTGATAGGACGGATGTCCCTAAGTACTATACGATGATCTGCGATGTGGGTGACCCCGGTGACTTCGTCGAACTTGGCCAGCTCCAGCTGCAGAAAGTCATCCACCCACTCGCGTTCCGTGTCCGTTATCTAGTCTCCAGTTATGGTTCTTAAATAGTTGGATGTGCTGCGGTGCTCTGTGGTCTCTCGTCTTGGTTTCCGAAACGGGTTGTTCCTCCTGGCGACCTCACAGATTGGAGGTAGTACTGGGCTTGCCTGTATACCGTTGGGCACGGTACGTATACTCCGGGCACTAGGTGTAGTTGTCACTTCCGTGGTAGGTGGTAGTTGGAGTTGGGCCTGGCCGCACTCTAAACGCATCTCTGCCCCGCACAAAAAAATCCATACCTAAGATGACTGTGTCGACCCGGACCATGAGCGCTTCCGTCACTTCTCTTCTTGTTCCATCAGCCAAACATATTCTTCTCCTTACAGTGCATCTTTTCGATGAAGTAGCGATGCGTTGTGCCACCTTTGCGCTTACGAAGCTAATCGTTGCCGCTGTGTCAATCGTAGCTACCAAGGCCTGGTCCTCAATCCGAACGGTCGCTACGATTCTGCCTCGCTCGAATCTCATTGCAGTTGTTAGTGGCGTGTTGGTTGTGCTGTCTCCAGCCTCGGTACTTGTACCAATTCACGAGGTCTTACCAGAGCACTTTAATCTGGCAGACAACTCCTCGGAGAAGTCGACGGCGCCCACCCAGTGGCAGGTTGTCGGAAGCCAGTATGAGCAGCAATCTTTGATTGCGAACAGCCGATCCAAAGCTGTCAATTTGGTACCACCGACTGGGCTGGTGCCAAGGCCAGTCCAATGAGGTGCGCCCCCTTTGTGGGAGTATCGTGGTGGCTGTTGGTTGGCCCAAATGCGGGCAGAGTTTCGGACTCGGCGTGGAGTTGCGTCATACAACCGGGTGCTGTACCCATAGACCAGCAGAGGCCCCTCACCAAGGGGGAATGTTATGCCCGACAGCAAGCATTCGATTTGGCACCTAAAAGCTTAGGCTTGCGGGTGCGTTGGTGGACGCTCAAATTCACCCGCTGTACTATGCGTCACATATGTTGCGCAACCGTGTACCGTGGTTGTAAACCCCTAAAGGTGGTAGACGCCACGTTAAATAAACTCTACTTTATGTCCGAACACCTCGTCGACCACAATCCCAGCAAAAGTTCAGTCGGGCGTTTTGGCATTCTCGGCTAAAGTGTCCCACTTGTCCGAAGTTTCTGCAAGCGCGGCGGATGTCAATGCATTCCTCCTCTTCTTGTATCCGCTGATTGCTTGCCTCTGAACTACTGCTTGGCTTGGTTGTCCTCTCTGTACGACCATGCTCCATGCTACTCTTAGAGCGTGCGGCTTTTCGTGCTTTCACGTCCTCGAAAGTCGTGATCAACTTGGTCAACTGGGCCAACGTGGAGAACTCGTGTCGCCTCGTGTAGAGCTAGTACTCAGGAAGCAGGTTCTCGTAATTCCGACTCAGTTCCTGATCCTCTGTGTACGCAGCACGGCGCATCATTACCCGAATGCTGAGAAGGTACGAAGTGAATAGCTCACCAGAACGTTGCATCCTATCCCGTATCTCGTCTTCAAGTCTTTGGAAATAGCGTGGTGGCAAGAAAAATTTCAAGAAATCTCTTCTGAACTCGTGCCAAGTCCCTGCGTACATCCTGGCGACTCGGAACCAGGCGGCCGCCGGTCCCGTCAACAACCCAGCGATTGCTGGCATCAATTGCTGTTGCGTATCGATTTGGTAGATGGCGATCATATCCTCCAGATGTTCGATGAAACGCAATGGGTCGGCCGCTCCTCGGTCAAAGAAGACGCCCCATTACCGCAGACGATCCACGAAACCGAGTTGCAAACTACGCTCGCTTTGTGTACCGGCGTTGCGAGAATGATCGTCGCGAATCCTTGTCGACTCACTGTTGCTCAGTGTTGACACAGGGATCCGTAACGACGACTGGTGTGTGTGCTCCTGTACAATGCTCGCGGTGCCAGCATGACTCGTCCCTGGTAAAACCAAGCATTCTGTGGTACTGGAAATACTCCACGGGATCTGGGTTTATTCTCCGGCGTTGGTGTTGTTCTGAGCGTAAGCTCTAGTTCGGCGAGCCTCTGCACGGCTTCCTTGGGTAGCTCCGGTTGACTTGCGAAAGCAGCCAGACGACTCCGCAATTATTCCACGGTGCCTTCTGGATCTCGACCGAACTCCTTCAGGATTGCTTGAAGCTCACTCTTACGGCGATAGGATATCCATTGCACACCCATGGCTGTAGTCTTCATCGTCGTTAATATTAATCCTCGTTGTATTCTATTGTAATAATCCTTGTAGTATTCCCTTTAATACCTCTTGTAGTATTCTGTGCAATAATCCTTGTAGTATTCTTGAAATAATCCTTGTAATAATCCTTGCCGGTTACGTTCTCGTGTTTGCTCTGATGTTTAAATGTTGCTTGCTGATGTTGACTCCTCGAGTGCTTGCTGACGACTGTCCTCTTAGGACCCTGTTGCTTTGCTTATGTAGGCTTCTGCTTAGGCTGCGTCGACGTTGGCAGTGACGCGACGTAGCCGTGGAACAAAAAAAGCTTCGGAGACATTAAATACTCCGCTGCGATGAATGAACAACCTATTCCCCCTCTCTCTCTAACTTCGTCACCCCAAGAATAGCTGATGACGTTTTAAGTCATAAAGGATGGAATGTCTCAAATTTTCTACCAAAGTCCCTGCTCGTGCGCCATCTGTAAGGAAGCTTCTTAGGCCGGGGTATGTCCGGCCAGGGCTAACTACAGAAAATTTATTAGGTTGAGACGTCTGGTGAAAAGACGCAGTGGCGCGATGATGGGCTGGCCACTGATGATTGGGGAAGTGAACGAGAGTTTTTGGGTTCAATGGGGCTCGTGATTCGGAAACAACAACCGAGTATCGGCTATAGACGATAAGACAATAAGTAGTTAGAATATAGGCACCCAGGAATTCTTGTTTGTAAGCGCCGGCTTTGGTGTAACCGTCAATACATTCATTGAAGAGAGAAATCCACAGGCCACCAGAATTTACGACGTGATACTTGGAAATACTCATTAACCCTTAAACACTTAAGAGTGATAAAGAAAAGGGACCGGTATACAAAACGATCTCAACTGACCTCCGTAAAGAAGGCAATAAAATGTGTTAACAACGATTGACAGCGGACTCAATTGAAAACGATCGGTACTGGCACACTTGTTTTGACACTAGATATTCGAGCTGTATGGCCGCTTGTGAAAGTCACCCCTTAATCATGTGCGCTGCAAGTATACAGTACCTTCATACAGTAACTGGTTTACCGTCCCTCCCGGTGTGCTCAACAGGTTTACACTTATATTTATCTATAGAAAATAGAAACTCTAGTGAAACTAGATTCGTTTTCGTAGAGTAAGTTCTGATCGCTTGGTTAAAAATTTTCGCGCGGAACGCAAAAATGAGAGGGAAAAAAAGAAAAACAAGAGAGGGAGAACAAGTAGTTATAATATAGGCAACCGGGAATCTCGCGCCCCCCTCTGGCGGAAAAACGTCATCTGGTGGTAAACTACAGGAACTAGGGAAAAAGTTGGATATGGTTTGTGTCCAAAATAAGAACCTCTGATCAAAATGATCTGTGTTCTATTATAAAATTAATTTGGTTTACTGATGCCTTGTGCTTGTATGTTTCTGTCTCGCTTGCACTCATACATTGATTTTGCATTCAATGATCAATATTGTAACGCTTCTAATTTTCTTGTTTGTAGTGCGATTTCAATGCACCTTTCAGAATAGTTTGATACGATTAATCTCCACACGAATTATAAATTAAAATACTGTACTATATTAACAAATGTCTAAAAACGAAACGAAAGTTGAGAATTATTTTTATAATTTCTGGGAAAAAGGGACTTGGCAGTCCAAAACGTCAAATGTCAATGCATTAATGCTTTCGCTAGGAACCTCCATACCAAAATTGATGATCGTAGTTGCCATAGTTACTGAGATATTCGCCGAAAACATTGATTTTTCCCAAGTAGAGTCTAGTTTTGTGCTCATTGTGGACGAATGGGGCGTTTCATCGAAAGAAAATATAAGATTATTGCATTGACTGACTAAATATGTGATCGATTGAGACCAAGCTCAAACTTATAGCTCTTACCATCTCTAAAATCTGTTTGTTTTTACGGACGGACAGACGGACATGGCTATATGGGCTCGGCTTGTAATGCTGATCAAGAATATATATACTTTATAGTGTCTGCCACGCCATCTTCTGCCTTTTAAATACATTTGCACAAACCCAATATACTCTTGCAGAAAAACATTCTTTGTAACTATAAAAAAAAATTAATATTTAAATTTGACTGTATTTTAAATATTAAAATTTTAAAATTAAATTAAAAACAAGTAAGATATGTACAGTCGGGCACGCCCGACCGTATAATACTCTCTGCATGTTCCGCCGATTAAATTATTAAAATCGGTCTAGAGATATTACAATGTGTAGTACTTGCATTAAAACATGTTGAAAGAAAAACAATCTAATCTCAATCAAACATACACACATATGTTTGTCTGAATGCGAATACACATACGAAAGACAATATATGATGCATATATGTACATATGTATGTGTGTATTCAGCACTGCCCGCAGTCGCTGGCGTTCGAAAACATTCGAACATGTGCTTGTATGTTTCTATCTCGCTTGCGCTCATGCATGATATTGCGTTCAATTATCAATATTGTAACTGATCAGGAACTATGACACTTAGGAACACTAATTTTGGTATACAGGTTCTAAGAGGCACCATAAATGCAATGCTATCAAAATGTTGTACTGCCACGCCCCCTTTTGCCACAGGAAATAAAATAATTTTGAAACTTCAATACGTTTTTAAGCCATTTGTTCTTATTTTATAGTATTGTAATTTTAAATTCGTGTAAAGGCTAAATAAATCAAAATATCCTGATATGTGGATTAAAATCGGTCTATAAACAAGAAAACTAGAATCGTTTAAATATTGATAATTGAACGCAATATCATGCATGAGTGCAATCGAGGGGTTAAAATGCCAAAAACAAAATGGCGGCTCCAATACGGCGGTTTCCTCCAATTTCTTTGCTTCAACAACTTATCGTGTGCAGGATCGGGTACTATTCGAAAATCTATAAAAAGTCTACAGAATAAAAGGGAATGAGCAGTAGTAGTATAGTCAAAAAAAAAAACAAATTAATATGCATTTCGAAAAAAAATTTATTTTTCCTCCTTTTTTGTCCTTTAAAATTCTTAAATTAGAAATAAGAAATTTCTGGATTTAGGTATAAAGCATGGAAAATTCGATTTCCTTTCATTTAGTTCTTGAATGAAATAAATCTGATGGATACTTCGGTTGAAAAACAGTGTTTTGAAAAGCACGCGTTAAAAGTTTTTTTTACCACTTTCAAGCGCGTAAAAGGCACGTGCATCGGAAAATCGTTTTGCACACATGTTCTATATGTATCCCCTTTAATTTAAAACCAATGATTCTGAGGCTATTTAATCTTTGGCGAGCCGTTAATAATAATAAATTCATGCTAAGATACTACAATTTAATTAGTTACTTAGCTATAAAACTTCTTTTCTTTGTAGATGACCAGATTATTATAAGAGTTCCACCAAAATAATTAAAATTCATTTGATCTTGCCTAGCCAGTTGCAAACATTTTATTGTTAAAATTTCCATTCTTAGCGTATTTTTCTAGGGTATTATACAGTCTGCAAAGCCCGACTGTACTTTACTTCTTATTTAGCAACGAAAAAAAAGTTTACATTATTAAAACTTGAAATGTTTTTTTTATTAAATTCTATATTGGTAGCAAAACAAGTAAAATAAAAGCAGAAATATTCAGATTTTTATGTTGCCTTTCAAATATGATTGGACCAGAGCTAGCTATTAAATAATACATATGTATATTGAAACAACGTATTACTTATGCAATTCTCTGAAAATTGTTTTTTCGGCAGAACCGAATAATGTTTAAAAGTAGTTTTGGATTTTTATCGTATTTTTTTCACCACAATTAAAGCACAAATGTATGGTGAATATTGAATTTAATATTTAAGAAGCGGTCTGTCTTTTAAATTACTTTAAGGGCATTCCTTTGTTCTTTTTATACTCTTTGGAAGAGTATATTAAGTTTGTGCAAATTATGTAACAGGCAAAAGGAGTGGAGGCAGACCCGATTAAGTATATATTTTCTTGATCAGCATCACAAATTTAGTCACTATCGACTACACATTTAGTAATCAATACTATCTTTTTTTTTATGCCACACTCCATTCACCCACAAAAAGCCAAAGTCTCGAACTCAATGTTTTTGGCGAATATCTCAGTAACTATGGCACGAATACTGTGTCATTAAAATAATTTGCTGCCCTCTTTTTCCATAAGAAATAAAAAAAACTTTTCAAACATTCGTGAAGTTTTTAAGGCATTTGTTCTCATTGTACAGTATCAAATAATCCTGAAATTTGCATACTTATATATAAAAACTTCACGAATGTTTGAAAAGTTTTTTTTATTTCTTATGGAAAAAGAGGGCAGCAAATTATTTTAATGACACAGTATTCGTGCCATAGTTATATATATAAATAACACTATATATAATATAATTGCTTTTTATTTTATGTTCAAAGTTATTCCTTTACAAGTACAATTTTTTATAATACACGGTAATATAGTATTTTATACTGTCGGGCGAGCTCGGCTGTACTTTTCGTGCTTGCCTATAAAATACATTATGGTTTATATTTTCAATAAAAAAATAAGAAGGAAAATATATATTTAAACGATTTATTATTATTATTATTATTCATGGAAATTCAACTCTTTCATTTTTTTAGAATTAAAACTACATTTTCCTCTCAATAAATGGCAACATTGCGGACGTCACGGATGTAAACCAACGAACATACTCGAACGTTATGTACTAAAACAAGAAAGAAAAGTACAGTCGAGCACGCCCGACCGTAAAATACTCTCTGCCTTTTTTCCCCGATTAAATTATTAAAATCGGTATCGAGATATTACAATGTGTAGTATTTGAATTAAAACACGTTTAAACAAAAACAGTCTAAGCATAATCAAACATACATCTGTTTGTTTGCATGCGAATACACATACGAGTGACAACATATGATGCATATATGTATGTATGTGTGTATTCAGCGCTGCCAGCGGAAAAATTCGAACATGTTCTTGTATGTTTCTGTCTAGCTTGCACTCATACATGATATTGCATTCAGTTATCAATATTGCAACGCTTCTAGTTTTCTTTTATAGCCCGATTTCAATGCACCTTTCACGATAGTTTGATATAGTTAGTCTTCACACGAATTATAAATTACAATACTGTAATATTTTAACAAACGCCTAAAAACGGAACGAAAGTTGAGAATTATTTTTATTAATTGTGGGAAAGGGGCGTGGCAGTCCAAAATTTTAAATGTCAATGCATTTACGCAGTCGCTAGAAACCCCCACACCGAAATTGGTGATCTTTGGTGCCATAGTTACTGAGATATTCGCCGAAAACATTGATTTTGTCCGAGGTGTGTCTAGTTTTTTGCTCATTGTGAGCGAATGGGGCATGGCATCGAAAAACAAGTAAGAAAGGCTACAGTCGATCGAGCCGACTGTAAAAGACCCCGTACTCCCAAAGTATTGCATTTTATTTAAATTAAAATTTTCAAATGAAATTTAAAAAATTAAAATTAAATATTTACATTTTGAATTAAAATTAAAAAATAAATAAATTAACAACTGTCATCGTCAGCACTCGAACCCGCGATCCATGCGAAGGTTCCACATTGCGCCGCAACTCTATCAGTTGCACCACACCCCTCTTCTATCAGTCTTCCGATT
Source organism: Drosophila acutilabella (assembly GCA_035046005.1). NCBI lineage: Eukaryota > Metazoa > Arthropoda > Insecta > Diptera > Drosophilidae > Drosophila > Drosophila acutilabella. The sequence goes on from JAWNOK010000059.1 coordinate 114,917, forward strand.
ATTTGCATATATGTATGTGCACACATACATATGTGTGTATGTATAGCATTGGTCGGCGCGTCCAGCGGCTCCGGGCAGCGCTGCCGCCAGCAGGTAGAGAAAACGTTCGAACATATGTTTGTATGTTTCTGTGTTTGTTTGTATGTGTTGCGCGCATGCAGTGATTTTGCTTTAAAATAACTTCAACTTTGAACCCTAATTTCTCTGTTGTTTGACATAGGATTTTGATGCCACTTTCAGGAAAGTTAGAAATAGTAATTCTCTAAGCGTATGTTAAATTACAATACTGTACTATTTGATTTAATGCCTGAAACAAGGCATTGAAGCTGGAGAGTCTTTTATTTCTGATGAGCAAAGGGGGCGTGGCAGCTAAAAATTTTGAATGGCGTTATATTAAGGCTGTCTCTAGGAACCTGTATACCAAAATTGGTGCTCCTAAGTGCTATAGTTACTGAGATATTCGCCTAAAACAAAAATTTTCTCGAGGTTTGTCTGGTTTTTTGCTCATTGCGGGGGCGGTAGGGGGCGTGGCAACAATTTGAAATATACTTGATCTGCTTGACATAATAACGGACTTTCATTGTGCATTTCATGGTTCTAGCTTTTGTAGTTTAAAAGATCCAGGTGTTCATACGGACAGACGGACAGACGGACATGGCTATATCGACTCGGCTGTTGATGCTGATCAAGAATATATATACTTTATGGGGTCGGCCACGCCTCCTTCTGCCTGTTACGCACATCTCGCTTCTGACAAACTTAATAGACCCCCTTTACTCTTTTTTAAAGAGTACGGGGTCTAAAAAAAGATTCTTGTATTGACTGACTAAATATGTGATCGATTGAGACCAAGCTAGAACTTGTAGGTCTTACCATCTCTGAAATCTGTTTGTTCATACGGACGGACAGACAGACGGACATGGCTATATCGACTCGGCTTGTGATGCTGATCAAGAATATATGTACTCTATGGGGTCTGCCACGCCTCCTTCTGACTGTTACATACATTTTCACAAACCCAATATACTCTTGCAGAGATTATAACAAGATGAAAAGTTGAAACATACTCGTGTATTTTTGATCCAGGTCTCTGGTACGGATCGGACAACCATATCCTTTAGCTCCATTAAGACGTCGAAAATGCGCACTAAAATCTGTGTTCCCGTTTTGGCTTATTTTCGGTCAGATCTGGACAATTTTTAAGAGCGTTTGCGGGTAAAATTCAGAAATTCGGAATCAAAGAGAGAATTGAAGGAATGGTTGAGAAAGGACTTAACTGATTTGACATAAGATAGCTTGTTAAACACAGAAAATATTCATACAAATTCATATTTAGACCATATTTTCGACCGATTGTTTCTATGGGAGCTATACGATATAGTAATCTGATTTGGATGAAACTTAGACAATATGTTTATGTTATGTTATTAACATAGCTTCTTCAACTCAAAAGTTTTTCATATTAATTCATATTTATAGCGTATTTTTGATCGACCGACCACAAGGAAGCTATACAATATAGTAGCATATAGTAGAGTTTTTTTTCGTCCTCACAACACTCTCTTTCACAAATTCACTCCCGTAGAAACATCTCAAGCTTCTGCTCATCTTGCCCATGTTGATCATGTTGCTATCGAAACCGACCAGGTAATTCTTCCAACGGCAGTCGTTATAGTTCGAGACAGACTCGGTTGGGATTCAGGATCACAGGTGAACTTCATGACGGAAGACCTTGCGGAAGCCTAGCACCTTCAACGAAAAAAGATTTGCTTAGCTGTAAAGTCGGTTGGACAGTCAAGATTGACTGCAAAAAGCCAAGTATCGGCAACAGTTTCGTCTTGTGTATCAAGACATTAGTTAAGCGCCGAATTTAATGTGCTGAAATCGATTTGTAGCAGATTTGTAGCCAGATTGTGATCTTTCCATTAATCGGTGGAAGATTCCAGCAAACGTCGAACTGGCTGACCCTGAATTCTATAAACCCCAGCAAATAGATACGCTTCTGGGAGCCGACACGTTTTTCGAAATGCTATGTAATGGCCGAACTCGACTGGCGAAAGGTGGTCCATTACTACAAAGGACGTTGTTTGGTTGGGTGGCATCAGGGCGGTGCAAGAAAATGCATACTCAAAGCCCAGTGTGCTGCTCAGTGATGCGACATAGAGATGTTCGATTTGAAGATAGTGTAGATCGAAACTGTGAGTTTGAAGCTGTCCCGGAGACAAGTGTGTAGGCAAATTGTTTTGCGGAGCACATCGTTTGCTAACAAAGCTATCGGGACAGCGTTCATAAATTGCCGACACTTTGGTGTCAATTTAACTTTTATGACTGATCAAAAAGTGCTGGAATTGCCACAAATTGCCGCGAGACATTTACTTTCCATGAAATTGGAAGTTCATGATGTATATTTGAGTTTCATGAACGTGATTCTTGACCTTGTTCTTATGTTCATAGATACAGAATTTCCACCAGTACCACGTTACACTCTTCCACACCAGTGCGTCCTGAGACCTGAGAGCAGTTCCACCAAACTTTGAGTAGTAGTGGACGCATCGTGTACGAAAACGTCGTCACACTTTCTCAAGGAATTACTGGTGGGACCTGCAATTCAGAGGGATCTAACTCATTCATTTTGTAGGTTCCGTCTGAACCGACCTGCCCTCACAGCAGATATCAAAACGGGCGAATTTCAATTGGCAAAATGGTTGTCAAACCATTCTAAAGTATTAGAAGAAGGCAGAAATGAGAACCTTTCGACTTCCACATGAACGCTTGGCATAATGTGGACACCAAGATTGGATACGTTTTGGTATCACTTCGTTGGTAACTTCGGCAAATTAATTCCCACCAAGCGAAAAACATTGTTTGATACTTTCCCGTATATTGGACCGATGTCGAATCGAGAGTGCTAGTTTCGGGAATGATTCAGAAACCGCACTACATTGTGTTAAAACTTCCCCTTCACTACTAGCAGCATTTGTAGTCAATCAAGTTGCAGCAATCCGAGAAATGGTCAAAAATGTATCTTGGAGACATGGAACGATATTGTCAAATCCAGCCGATTTGTCGTCAAGAGGGTGTGGCATTCAGAAACTCGATCAGTTCCTTTGGTTTCGTTGCAAGGCTAAAAGACATTGGTTGCAAAGGTTACAAGAAAGCTTATTACTCGTTTGTTTGGCTAGATTGGCAAGTTTGCAATCGCTGACTCTATGTATTCAAAAGTCGGACGATTATGTAAGACGAATCTGTTTGATTCATGTAGGTATATGTGTGGTGCCACAAATTTGTTGATAAAAATACGAGGACGAGCCCCACCAAAAGTGTATATTGCGCTGCTCTTGTGTTTTGCATCAAAGGCTGTTCATATTGAATTAACAGCACGATCCACTAAACCTCTTAATTTCACGTTAAAAAACTTGTTTGCTTGACATGGCACGCCAATCCGGCGATACTTGGAGCAGACACATGCGATTTTCGACGTCACCTGATTGACGTGGCGGTCATCCTCGACCCAAGGCCGCTGACTCCATTAGACACTGGAGTAGAGATCACGCCAGGGCAACCAAAGGATTGAAGGCGATCCCTTCAAATTATGCTTGGAGTAGCAAATAAGAGTAATTATAAACCCTACTAATTGCTGAGTGCAGTCCGAGAATATATTTTTGATAATTGGCAATAAGTGAAGAATATGTATGTATGTACTGTACTGCTTTTTCTGTTTCTTCGTTTTTATGAAAAATGCGCTCTACTATGAGTACAGGGTTTTATAGTTGGCTCGCTCGAATGTAGCCTTGCTTAATTGTTTTCTCCAGGATCGATCGAAAACATGCTCTAAATCTGAATTCGTATGAAAAACATATGGTTTGACCATGCAGTTATGAATAACGAAACTCACTCACATTCGCCAGAAATATATGCATACCGAAGTTTCATACTAAGTTTCATTCCAATTAAGCTTAATAGTGTCTGCAACCTGAGCGATTACACTTTTATTATTATCATACTACATAGTTAATAACATATTAAAACTCACTAATGGGTATTCCAAAGCAGCGAAGCGACTATAGCATTCTTTCTTGTTTTACTTCATTCCAATACTTGTGTTTTTTAACTTTTCATATTTAAAGCGGTAGGATCCTTGCGAGTCGTAGATTTTTTCCAAGTGCAGCCAATCTTCTGGACGTTGGTCAATCAGATGACGAATTACCTTATCGGCGCCGCACTTTTGTTTTTCAGTACACTTAGCACAGTCGGTCATCATGGCATCGGGCAAAATATCTGCATATAATTATAACCTGATCAACTTAATTTATCATTTTAATTTTGCTCTTACCCTTAAGCATATTCGCATCGGGAGTACATGGCCCAGTATTCTCTAGACACTTTATATAATTGTTAAGTAGACGGTCCTGGTTTAGTATCACATCCAAGTCAACGTTATCAAATTTGCTATTATAGGGTTGTTGGGTATTGTTGGGTATTGTTGTTGGTATCGGTGGATGACTATCAACGGTATGGGTAGCCAGAATCCCAAAGATCAAGATTCCTGAAAATCCAAAATTTACATTAAACATTTTCAAATACTTAGGGTTGTTCCTCAATCTACTGAAATGTCGAACTGTTGTTGCTTATATAAGTAACAACCCGATTTTGATGTGCATGTTAAATGTCGATTTTATGTGAACAGTAAACCTTCTACTTACGTACAAATTAAGTGAGCTCAATTACGAATTATTATTAGATTCAATTTTAGATAATGCACATTAAGTATGTACTTTGGGTAACGATTTATTAATCTTTTGAAGTAGGCAACAAGCGCAGTTCATTCGATAAATTCAATAATGTTAGATCAGCCGTCAAAATATCGAATATAATTACTTATATATACTATATATTTATAAATACTTCATTTGTAGCGATACACCGGGTTGATCCCCATACAAGTCTGTATGAAACTGCGTCGCTTATAGGACGGACTTTTTACCGAAATAATTCTAGCATAAGACAACCGATTTTAGGGATTTGCACGTCCATAACAAGAAAGAAAGTATAGTCGAGTGTGTTCAACCGTATTATTCCCTCTGCACCTAATTTTCGATTGTATTATAAAACAAGTAAGAAAGGCTACAGTCGAGCGAGCCGACTATAGAAGACCCCCTACTCTCATAGTAGTGCGCATAAAATTTTAAAAACACATTTACAAAATTAAAATTTAATATTTACATTTTTAAATTAAATTTAAATTAAAAGTTAAATTAACAATTGTCATTGTCAGCATTCGAACCCGCGATCTCAGACGAAGATGCCGCAACTCTACCAGTTGCACCACGCCCCACTTCTATCATTCTTCCGATTTTCTGCATTAACATACTACAAATTCGTTTGAAATTATGTGTATGTGTGCAAATTTCTACTCACCGCTAGATGGCGCTTTACCGCCGGAGGGGGGAGGGAAATTCCCGGTTGCCTATATTATAACTACTTGTTCTCCCTCTTTTTTTTTCCCTTTTTTTCTTTTTTTCCCTCTTTTTTTTGCGTTCCGCGCGAAAATTTTTTACCAAGCGATCAGAACTAACTCTACGAAAATGAATCTAATTTCACTAGGATTTCTATTTTCTATTGATAAATATTAGTGTAAACCTGTTGAGCACACCGGGAGGGAGGGTAAACCAGTTACTGTACTGTATACGTGCAGCGCACCTGATTTAGGGGTGACTTTCACAAGCGGCCATACAGCTCGAATATCTAGGGTCAAAACAAGTGTGACACTACCGATCGTTTTCAATTGAGTCCGCTGTCAATCGTTGTTAACACATTTTATTGCCTTTCTTTACGGAGGTCAGTTGAGATCCTTTTGTATACCGGTCCCTTTTCTTTATTACTCTTAAGTGTTCAAGGGTTAATGAGTATTTCCAAGTATCACGTCGTAAAGTCTGGTGGCCTGTGGGTTTTTCTCTTCAATGAGTGTATTGACGGTTACACCAAAGCCGGCGCTTACAAACAAGATTTCCTGGGTGCCTATATTCTAACTACTTGAAGCCAATAGCTAAGGCTAAACATGTCTGAACATGTTGAATGTGTTACAGGTGTCTTCTATTCAACCACCAAAATAAATTCTCAATCCATGTCATTGATTTTATGACTACTGTCACTTTTAACTACTTTACCCTTTATAACACTGAATACTTATTACCTTTCTTTCTGATCAAAACAGTTTCTTTTAAAACCGGGTCTAAACATGTTTGAACATGTTGAATGTTTTACAGGTGTCTCCGATTCAACCCGTCTCGATCGCCATGCTGAGTATGCCCCATGTCATTGATTTTATTACTACTGTCACATTTAATGTGTTTTTCTTTAATTTCCGGAAAATTCTAACCAAATTGCTGTGTTTGATTTTGTAATGATCCCCCCATTCCTCAGCTGATACATACGTCTGAACATGTTGAAGAATTTGTTGGTGTATTGGTGCTTGGTGTATACTATCCTTTTCACTCCCACCCTCAAAAATTAGGTAACGATTAACCCAACAGATAACCCTTGTCGGTGATTTAATTTCTCCGAACATTTTCCAACAGTTTCCCTTTTTCCTTTAATATATGTCACCTGCATAACAATTAAATACTAGGGTCAACCAATAATGATTTTCGGATACCTCTTGAAAACAACCCTGATTGAACTTGTTGACGATCCAATGGTATAAAGTGTTTCCCCCAATCAAATACTCAATGTTATAACTTTTAACTATTTTTATTTGTACTTAACTTTGCTTTTTTATTGCTAAAGTTATGCTTAGAAAGAACATGTTTTTTTAAACCAGATTTTGTTACGTATAGTTTTTTATAGAAACATAATTTACAAAGAAATTTATATTTTCGTTTTTCGAAACTAAAGTTGTGTTTCTTAAGAATGTGTTTCTTGAATCCACATTTACTTTGAAATATTTTTAAATTGGTACATAGGCTACAATAGTACTGAACCATCTTGCCTTTAAAGTTTTACTGCGCTGAGAACAAGACAAAGAAGGATTATATTTATTTAAAAATCAGGTTTTTACACAAGTAAGAAGAGGATGAATAATAATAGAATGAGAGAATAATAGAATACTATGATTTGATTGGATACTGGATTAGGCACCATGGGCTATATTTTTCTAATTGGTTATTGAAACTCGTTGAATTTCCCATAAAAGGCGGACGCATGTCATTCTATTCTTTAGTTCTTACAGTTTTGTTCTAAGTGAACATTAAGGTGCAAATTTGAAAAAATATATATAAAAATGGTATGTATTAGTAACAAATAACCATTTAAAACTAAATAACATTTACACTCTCAGGCTTTCTTGGATTCAATAAATGACGTGACAAGCCATGTAGAACAAGGATATACAAAAACTGAGAGCCTCACTATTGGATATGAGTATACTATAATAGGTTGTCGACTAAAGAAAACAGTTTTCGGTGAGAAAATTGCTCTTTACATAACTGATGCTGAAGCCAAACCCCTTTGGATTTTTCTACCTAAGGCATTTGTCAGGATTTCCCCCTCTAAAACTCCATACAAGAAGTTAAAGGACCACAATAATACTCATATAGTTTACAATGGTACAAAAAAAGACATCTATAATACCCCCCATTTCCAATTCTTATGTAAAAGTAACTTACTTACAGATCGAATGTACTCAAATAAAAAGCAATAACAACATTTAAACTATTTTGTTTTATTTATTTTTTAAAATAATTTCAGAACAAGCTTATCATTATAAATATAATCATTTTTCTTAAAGACATTTAAAAAACATTTTGTTGATTGTTTTTTACTCTTGTAAATACTAAATACGATGCAATAATGTCCACAGGTATTTGAAAAGTATCCCTGAACTTGCTGTTTATTATACGTAAATCTTTTGGAATTATTTTTTAACAGACTTAAAAAATATTTGTTTTGAGGATATTGTCCATATGAATCAAAAAACTCCGCAGTTGAAGCATTTTTAAAATAAAATGCTACCCAGTGTGAACCTGGTTTCTCAGATGAGTCTGTATTGGCAATTATTATTGAAGGAAATGTACGTATTTTAATAGGTAATTTATCTGCTGGGAATACCCCTTTAAATATATGTTTTGTACTCCGCTTACTAAGCATAAGTTTTTCAATTTGTATTGTATTCATTTTTAAAGTATAACTCTAATATTTCTATGTTTATCAATATCAATCTTGGAATCGTATTCACAATAAACAAGACATGTGACCGCTTCGGTTAGAGGTTCAGCAAATCGACCTTCAATACGAATTGTTCCTTGATTAATTAAATTTGAACATACTCAAGAATTTGAATGGTCGGCAGTTAAGTCAAACGCTAATATAAAACAGCTCGTATCAAACATTTCCTTAGTGATTTGCAGCCCCCTATCAAAATGCTTTATACCATTAGCACTAAATAGCATATTATATCCACGAGAGCTCTGAATGTTTTCGGGATTTGTAAAATCAAACTCTAGAGCTTGAGACGGTACTTGTACTCCATTAACTAAAAGATTAAAACGCTGAATTTCAAAATGTTCAAAGTTATATGGATCCAGGGCCCTATTACCTGAGTATGCTCGGTTTTTAACCATGCAAAATGCGATAAAATTAGGTAATTGTCCAATTACAGCATTGTCAATTGATAGGGTATTGTTTCCTGGATATAGAGTAAAAGATTTAACTTCAACTTTATTATATGGATATAAAGCATTTTTTGTTTGCAATACGCGATGATGTGCTAACAAAATACTTGGATTGACTGTTTCATATATATATATAGAGTTGTGCCTCTAAAATTTTTATACTTGATTCTGTTTGAACCTCCATCAAATAAAATGAAGTCTTTTCAATATTAAATGTTATTCTTAAATCTACATTATTTATCAGGAGCTTGGGTTTATTAAAAATATCTCCATGTACTTTTCCAAAGAGCTCTACCTTATTGCTTTTTTGGAATATGTTTTTTACAGGTAGAGTTTCATCAACATAACATTTAATAAAACTAGCATCACTTCCATAGTTTAAAATAGTTTGTAGATAAGACCGATAGTGATAATTATTATCGTTCTGAGAAACTAATGTGTTATTTAAATATACTGAGGAGCTTCTAAAAATAGAATGTAATATATTGTTTACAACGCTAACAGCATTATTTGTTATATTGTTGTTGGCCTGATCCTTAAGCTGTACTACTAATCTTAAATATACGCTTGACAGATCTCTATATGATTCACCATTTCCCAAACATAAAAATTCAATTGAGCTGGCTCCATCCAATGATGCTATAGGATTGTAAGTTACTTCTTCAGTGCGTAAAATACTGCTTTGTGTTGGATGCGGCTCAAACAAATCCAATTCACTTTTCATGCATTCAATATGGTTGTTTATCGTTTTGTTGAAAAAATATCAGCGATTTTCTTAGCTAGTTTTTTTGATTTCGGACGTTTTTGAAGCTTTTTCTTTGTATTCACTCTTGAATGTTTAGATTTATAATGAGCTCTCCTCGTAATAAAACGCTTCCTTTTATTCTTTCTACCTGAGCCTCGCAGAGTCATTTTATCTATTACTTTATTAGATAAATTTTGGAGTGCAATTTTGCTCTGTTCTTGGATAATATTCTGTAGAGGTTTTCGTCCCAAGTCATTTAAGACTGCTTTTCCTGTTTTCACTGCTTGATTTTTAACAGCGTTTAGTCCACTTAAGAAAAGTGGTTTAATGTACTTAAAAAGGCCACTAAAAAAGTTTCCAATGCCCCTTCCTTGCTGTACTATTCGAGGTGTTGCATAAAGCGACCCAATATGATTCAACCCTCCTCCACTTTGGTTTAGATAATACTCTTGGTAAAGTTTCTCCATGCCGGTTAATATCTTTATGAAAAATATATTGACTAAGTAGCAATATTTATAGCATACAACGTTTTTGTCTGAAATGCAACGTTATGTATATGGGAGTTGCTGATGGTTTAAATGGAACCTTATATCCTCTAGAGTCGGATATTAAAATTGATATGTCTCTAACTTCACAATTCTCAACGGGATAGTACTCAATATTTTTGAATTGAATCATTTTGGAAACTCCATTATGCATAAGAACCTTTAGACATCTTGTTCTTTTGTTTCCAACACATCTAGGCTTTATTATGTCAGTATAAACGAATATTATACCCTTTGACATACTTGGCATTGCCTGTTTCTTATCCATTACACATTGTGGGGAAGATCATTTAAATATTCCAACTTCCCAGTTCTTATCTATGTTTTGAGAGAAACTTACAATGTTTGTAAACGCACATTGTACATTGTCCGGAAAAACATTTAAAGAATTGTTGCTAAATAAAGTAACATAAAAGGATTCTAAGTTACTCATTTTTAAATGTGACTTTGGTTAGATTAAAGAAATCCAATTAATTTTATTTTTTTCAATTTGATATGGTTGTGCTCTATTGGAAGATCTTGTGCTAACTCCTGTACCTTTAGAGCGAGATTTTTCGGCTTTTCGGGATGATCGTCTTAGTTTTTCCCTTCCTGCAATGTAATTGAAGTTTCTTAAATTGACTTCTGTTTGAACAATTCGATTATTGGCTCTCTTTTTTTCAGGAGACTTAATTTGATGTTCAATGCGTTTCCTTTTAGGAATTGGTTCAATCATACCTAAATCATCATTGATTTCAGAGATTGTCCGCTTAGGGTTATCGTCTGGACTTTGGGATTCAGCAAAATCGTCTTCCTGAGAATTATTTAATATTTTGTCTGTGTTTTTTGAAACGTTTATACTCTTGTCTGCTTTAACGTTTAAATTTTTCAAAAACTCTTTGTTTTCAGCCTTTGATTCTCGTTTGGAGCTTGTAGGAAACTCTTCAAATGTTTGTGTTGAACTGCTAGATGTTAAAACATTCAACTGATTTTTGTTATCAGAATACGTAACACGTTTCCTTCTTTTGTGAAGAAAGTAGTTTAGTTCTTGTCGAATTTTATTCCATTTATCAAAATCACTTAGTCTACCATTACATATTATTGGTAAAAACTTTTGGTTTTATCAAATCTTCACCTCGGTTATTTGATATTAACTTTTGATATTCGTTGGGTTGCATTAAAATAACTTTAATCAAATTACTTTTTGAGTTATGCATTTCTTAAAATTTTTCCAAATACTCCGGCCAATAATGATGAAATAAGAATTGGAAGAGATCCGCCTTTTTGAACTAGAACTTTCCTCGTTGATTTTATTGTGCGCTTTGAAGATGAAATTGTACGCAGTACATTTTTATACCGTTTTAGTAGGCTAAGCTGTTTGGTTGTAAGTTGATGATTGCCTTGTAATGTATTTAATACAATCTCAATTAATGATTTTACCAGGTCATCATCACTATTACTTATAATAGCTTTTCTTAATTTGGTACTAGCTCTTTTCAGAACATATAATATATGTTTGTTCGCCATCAACCGTTTTAGACTCTTTTTGTAAACCATTTTCGTTGCAATAACAAATTGAGTATGTTGCGTTAAAAATATTGGAACGAAACCGTAAAAGATCGTTTATCCTTTGGGTAAGATCAATTAACAAATAACCATGAGGTTCTTCGGTTACTTCTTTATATATGCGCATCAATTCACTAGGATTTTCAGGAAAAATTTGTCTAGCCAAACAAAGAAATTGAAGTTTATCTCTAGGGTTTTTGAAAACGACAATGTACTTTGTATTTAACGATATATCTCTAGTATGTGAGGCTTTATGAAATATATTCTGAGTTACTACTATTACAGATTAGTTTCGATGATGAGAACCTTTTGTAAATAATTCACAAACGCTTTTGTTAAATGCTCCCATCATTAGATCATCTAATACTATGAGGATAGGCTCATTAAGATCATTTTCAATTATTTCTGGTACACCTTTATGATATTCAAGTCCTGTAAAACTAAATTGAACAAACATTGTTGATTTATTTAGGAGTATTTTATTTGCCATAAACTTCGTAATTTAAATTTTCCAATATTACAAACAGCTTAAATAGGTTATTAAGAGCACATCTAACTCCGAGTTTTTTATGTATTCGACAGTTAGTAAAGTAGTTTGGATAACATGTTAAACTTTGTTCAATTTCCACATCAATTACATTTGTGGCTAAGTATTTCTTTAAAAATTGTTTCTTTGCCTCCCCCTCGTACAAGAACTGTAGCGAAACTATTTAAAGGAGTTAGTATTTCACTTAGACTTAAATACGGAATGTCACCCTCAGACCAATCCAATCCATTTATATTTCTTTTTGTGGTGTGTTGAATATTCCGGATACAATCATCTAATTCCTTAACATGGTAAGGTGGTAAAAAGTGAAAGAAGTTCGGTATAACAGAGCCCGCTTGCATAAATGCTAATTCCTTCATAAAAATTTGTCTGTTATTTCCAACTATGTATTGGAAATCTACCAAAACAGCGGAATTTCTATCAATTTTGATCATTGTTGGTTGAATTTATATAATATACTGGTTGAACATACTATGATTTCACCGTTTATATAGCGTCACAGTTAACATGTAGCAGTTAGTTTGAAAAAGATACTCATCCAAGATGGATACATTCCAGTTAAAAAGGACAAAGGCTTTAAGAAAAACACAAGATCATGAAATTATTTTTGGTTTGGAATATTATGTATATCACAATTTAAAAATAAAGTGTGGTTTTTCAACTAATAGAAAATTTACACCAATGATCTGGATGCAGCAAAACAAACATAATTTCATTGGGTTTGATAAGGACGACTGGATTCAACTGTTAACATATAAGGAATATATTCAACTCAAGCTTGACCAGTACGAGTTTTTAATGCCGGATACTATTATTGACCACCCTTTACTTAGTTCAATTAAATGCCATTTTAAATATAGAACAATATTATACCTAAGTGTGCCCAAATGAATAAATATGAAATACGACTTACAGATTTAGAAGCCTCGTATGAGTCTGACGTTGAGATTGACTTAACTCGTTTATGTTTTGAGATTTCAAAGAAGATGCGAAAAGAAATAAAAAACGGCGTAATTCAATATAAACAGTTAGTATTATCAAAACCATCAGGAAAGTAATAATAAAGAAACATAATGAGTAAACTACAGGTTGTAACAGAAATTCATAAGCAGTCCAGAAAAAATTTTAGAAGGCGTAGTTTTGTTCAAAAAGGAATAAATGATACTTGGCAAATAGATTTAGTTGAAATGATTCCATTTCATAAACAAAATGGAGGTTATCGATATCTACTGACAGTGATTGACACTTTCTCAAAATATTCATATTCATATTCATATGTTTTACATATTTTACAAATTTTCATTGTTCAAACTTATTTTATAATGCCCCCAAGCCAGTGTGTTTATTGAATTTGATGTTACAAATCTTTTATCATCTTTATAATTTAAAGAAATTTTGTTAACAATTTCTGTAAACAGCTCATGCCCTCTACTTCTTATTACTCTCTGTTCACCATAATAAGTTTTTCGTTTTCGAATACATTCAATATAGTCAGAGTGGGAGAGTTTTTTAGCAACGCTTTCTTTGACACCTTTAATTTTCTTAATTTCTTTGTCCTTGGTCCCTTCACTGTTTTCAACCTTGTAGGAGTAAGCTTTTGCTTTTAAGCCTGCAAAAGATTTCATAATCTTTCCTGCATTTTCACCTTTAAATAAACCTAACTCTTTATTGTTTGCTGGAATTATGTTATATGGATTCATAGAGCTATAATTGGAGGTATCAAAACGTTCTGGATTTGTTTTTATAAGGTTATATAAATCTTCAACAGAGGATGTAATAAACGAATCAGTGTCCATATATATAATATTAGTAGAGGGACTTTTAATGCTTAAGAAGTTATAATAATAGTCATACATCAGCCATTTGGACAATTCTAAGACAGTTACCCCTATATAAATTGGTTTGTCATAATGAATTAGAGATGTTGTATGCTCAAGTGCTGCTAAGTCATTACCGAACAGGTTCATGCTATGGAAATTGTTCATTGCGACTAACTGTCTGAAGCCAGGAGAATTTTGCTTTGAATGGTAATCAGTAACTAGGCGTATTGAACGCCATTTCTCTACGTTTTCCATAGTCTTGCCGTAAACGGCATTATTCATTACCTTGAAAAAATTTTTTTGAAACTCATTTTTTGCTGATTTTCTATGTGAATTGTTTAAGTTAATGTAAGGCTCAAGCCAACGTCGTTGGGTGAAAGACAAAACTCTATGAATTTTTAACAATTTTAATCCTTGCTGCATGCAGAGTTGCAATTGCTTCAAATGGATAATATAATTGTGTTTATTATTCAATTCTGCAATTAATTTAATTTGTTTTCCTCCAGGAGGAACTTTATTTTCTGGACAGAATGGCAAACAATTATGTTTGTCATGAATTTCTTGGGGGTATTGCAAATCTACTTCTAAAATGTATCCTACAGCATCATCAACAGAAATATTTTGAACAGATAGTTTTGATATCTCATCATCAGATAAAAATTTAAAGTTCTCCTATTGAAGCAATTGACACATTGCCCACCCATATAAATTATTAGCATCTATATACGAAAGATAGTTTGTGTCAAGGTTAGGCTTAAAATCTTTTAGATGAGGATTATAAGCAATTGAAATACGTTCTCTACATTGGGTCAAGCCTCCACGAACAGCTAATTTAAGAAAATTATAGGTATCAGGGTCACTAATCAGCTCGAGTTTAACTTTGGTAAACTTGAGCATTGCGTCCCAAGAGATTGAAGGAGCCGTAACGTAATTAATTGGGTCTAGTTTATAAATTTTATAGCAGATGGCTCTAAAATTTTCAAAAACATCTGCAAGAATAACTACATCACTTTCAAGGTATAGTTTTAAATAGTCTGAGAGTGTTTGACACTTAAAACTATCCCATACCTGTTGTGCAAACTCATAGCTTTTAATGCTACACTCCTCATCGTTTAGTGCGTTATAAAATTGCTCTCTAGATGGGAGTTGTCTAGCGGCTAGTTTGGAAAAACTATCTAGATAGTCATAAGGGAAAACTCCCTTCCGACGCATTTGTTTAAATTGAATACCTTCAAACTTTCTACTTAAAAGTTTGAAGTCTTCATCGTTAAGATAACTAGAAAGTTTTTCTAAACTTGAGTTTAAAAATCTATTAGAGTCGATAAACTGAATATTATACAAATATTTTTTGTCTATGGTGACTTTTTTTGTGATAGATGTGTATAATTCCTTATTGCAAGGAATTATACTTAAGTCTCCCCCAAGCTCCGTTATAAATAAATGTATATCATATTTTGTTAAATTATGGAATACAACAGGTATTACAGGAAATCTAAACTTATAAGTCAACTTACATTTCTTATGAATTGGACCCTCATATTTTCCCGTAAAGAAATTAAAGAATTTTTCCTTTTCAGCATCATCAATCACGTCTTCACAGGCCGTACATTTATTGTATTCCTGCATACACTCTTCGTCAATATCCAGCAAATGGTTGGGGGCTTTGAATGCATTCCAATATTTGTTGTAAAGCATTTTTGTTTTTTCGTCAAGGGCTTGACAAAACTTTTTGATGCAATCAACTCCTATTAACAAAAGTAAGGAAAAAAAAAAAAATTAGTATGTGTTTTAAACGATTAAAAGAATAATGTTAATTTACCTTCGTAAGTCCAAATTTCATTTAGCTCGGGGCTATATTTGTGTGCAACGTAGAAAGAAACTGCACAAGCTGTATGTTTTTTCGCCTTCGTGGTTGACATCTTTGGATCATTTTGTGATCGATGAAATGTTTCCAATACTGCTTCAATATCCGCGTAGATGGTTACCGGTGGAGAAAGTTTTTTATGCCAGTTTTTGAAGCTGGCATACGAACCCACTTTGGGAAATGTGGATACGACTTTCCCGCAACTTTTCGTATGCATTTTACTATTGCAAGTATACCATTGCAAACAATTGTGACAAAAATCTCCAGGCGTATGACTCTTTGTAAATTGAGATTTAGACAATGTAGACATATTTGTTATATATGCATAATGCATTATCATTTCAGCCTCATTGTATATACCAAGGAGACTTAAATGTTTTTCGCGTAAAGTATCTGCTCGAATTGTTGGTCCGACAATCATCTCTTGCTTCTTTCTGCTGCAGTCAATTTCGTATTCATTTATACTAAATTGAGGATTTTGTTTTTCAAAAAGCTTTACGCCTTTTGAGTAAATTGGGAACTCTATATCCGAGAAGTTCAGTCGCTGCCCCCTATAAGTAATAAAAGGAGCAGCGATGTTGCTTATGTTATAGCAAGACGTATTTTTGAGATTCCTCCTTAGTTATACCCGTTACTCGTAGAGTACAAGGGTATATTGTAATCGTTGGAATGTATGTAACAGGCAGAAGGAGGCGTGGCAGACCCCATAAAGTATATATATTCTTGATCAGCATCAATAGCCGAATCGATATAGCTATGTCCGTCTGTCCGTCCGTCCGTCTGTATGAACAAAAGGATCTCAGAGACTATAAGAGCTAGAAAGGTGAAAGGGGTCGCAAATGAAAGGTACAATACCCAAGCAGTACGAGTTTGTTTGTTTTTTGACACGCCCACTTTAGGGCGTTCTATCTTCATATAATGGTAAATGTACAGATAAAACTTGAATGTTTTAGTATAGAAAACTTTTTTGTTAGCAATGCTATCTGAACTAATTTCACACGAAGAGTACATATCTGCGAAGTACATGTACTGATCAAGTTTGTTCGAAATCGGACAACTATATCGTATAGCTCCCATAGGGCCGATCGGTCAAAAACACGCTCCAAATATAAATTAGTATGAAAAAATTTTGCATTGACTAAGCTATCTTAATGAAACTGACACAAAATAAATAAATCATAAATATAAATATACTGACCAAGTTTCATAGAAATCGGACTACTATATCGTATAGCTCCCATAGGGACAATAGGTCAAAAATTTGCATTTAGTATGAATTTGTATGAAACTTTTCTGTATTTACCAAGCTATCTTAATGAAACTGATACAGAATAAATTTATCAAAAACATAAATGTACTGACCAAGTTTCATACAAATCGTATGACTATATCGTATAGCTCCCATAGAAACAATCGGTCGAACATTGAGTAACGGGTATCCTAAAGTCGCGGGGCGACTGTAGCATTCTTTCTTGTTTTTTTTTGTCGTTGTCACTATAGTTAGCATTTTCAATGAACTCGTATTCTATTGATGCCAGTATGCACCATTTAAAACAAAAAACATCATTGTTTTTAATGTTAATGGTTGCGTTCCTCTTTCTTATTGTTTCGGGCATTTCACAGTATCCGCCAGATGGAATATGTTCCAGTTTCACTATTGTTAAATCGCCATAGTTAAATGATTGGATAGCCCATCCACTATCTTTCTCTTGGAACTCACTGCTTAATAAATTTAAGTAATCCATTTTGTTTTCCAAAACATCATCAGCTGTTTCTAAATCATAGAGACACTGATATGATGTCACAAAATGTTTAGTTGATTCAATCAATTCGCCCTCATCTGTTTTAGATGAGGATTATAAGCAATTGAAATACGTTCACTAAATTGGGTCAAACCTCCACGAACAGCTAATTTAAGAAAATTATAGGTATCAGGGTCACTAATCAGCTCGAGTTTAACTTTGGTAAACTTGAGCATTGCGTCCCAAGAGATTGAAGGAGCCGTAACGTAATTAATTGGGTCTAGTTTATAAATTTTATAGCAGATGGCTCTAAAATTTTCAAAAACATCTGCAAGAATAACTACATCACTTTCAAGGTATAGTTTTAAATAGTCTGAGAGTGTTTGACACTTAAAACTATCCCATACCTGTTGTGCAAACTCATAGCTTTTAATGCTACACTCCTCATCGTTTAGTGCGTTATAAAATTGCTCTCTAGATGGGAGTTGTCTAGCGGCTAGTTTGGAAAAACTATCTAGATAGTCATAAGGGAAAACTCCCTTCCGACGCATTTGTTTAAATTGAATACCTTCAAACTTTCTACTTAAAAGTTTGAAGTCTTCATCGTTAAGATAACTAGAAAGTTTTTCTAAACTAGAGTTTAAAAATCTATTAGAGTCAATAAACTGAATATTATACAAATATTTTTTGTCTATGGTGACTTTTTAGACCCCGTACTCTTTAAAAAAGAGTAAAGGGGGTCTATTAAGTTTGTCAGAAGCGAGATGTGCGTAACAGGCAGAAGGAGGCGTGGCCGACCCCATAAAGTATATATATTCTTGATCAGCATCAACAGCCGAGTCGATATAGCAATGTCCGTCTGTCCGTCTGTCCGTCCGTCCGTCTGTCCGTCTGTCCGTCCGTATGAACACCTGGATCTTTTAAACTACAAGAGCTAGAGACACCAAATTTGGAATGTAAGTCCGTTATTTTCTAGAGCAGATCAAGTTTATTTCAAATTGTTGCCACGCCCCTTACCGCCCCCGCAATGAGCAAATAACCAGACACACCTCGAAAAAATTTGTGTTTTAGGTGAATATCTCAGTAACTATAGCACTTAGGAGCACAAATTTTGGTATACAGGTTCTTAGAGACAGCCTTAGTATAATGTCATTAAAAATTTTGAGCTGCCACGCCCCCTTTGCTCATCAGAAATAAAAGACTCTCCAGCTTCAATGCCTTGTTTCAGGCATTAAATCAAATAGTACAGTGTTGTAATTTAACATACTCTTAGAGAATTACTATTTCTAACTTTCCTGAAAGTGGCATCAAAATTCTATGTCAAACAACAGAGAAATTACGGTTCAAAGTCGAAGTTATTTTAAAGCAAAATCACTGCATGCGCGCAACACATACAAACAAACACAGAAACATACAAACATATGTTCGAACGTTTTCTCTACCTGCTGGCGGCAGCGCTGCCCGGAGCCGCTGGCCGCGCCGAACAATGCTATACATACACACATATGTATGTGTGCACATACTTATATGGAAATAATCGGAAGAATGATAGAGGAGGAGTGTGGTGCAACTGATAGAGTTGCGGCGCAATGTGGAACCTTCGCATGGATCGCGGGTTCGAGTTGTTAATTTATTTATTTTTTAATTTTAATTCAAAATGTAAATATTTAATTTTAATTTTTTAAATTTCATTTGAAAATTTTAATTTAAATAAAATGCAATACTATGGGAGTACGGGGTCTTTTACAGTCGGCTCGATCGACTGTAGCCTTTCTTACTTGTTTTGTGATAGATATGTATAATTCCTTATTGCAAGGAATTATACTTAAGTCTCCCCCAAGCTCCGTTATAAATAAATGTATATCATATTTTGTTAAATTATGGAATACAACAGGTATTACAGGAAATCTAAACTTATAAGTCAACTTACATTTCTTATGAATTGGACCCTCATATTTTCCCGTAAAGAAATTAAAGAATTTTTCCTTTTCAGCATCATCAATCACGTCTTCACAGGCCGTACATTTATTGTATTCCTGCATACACTCTTCGTCAATATCCAGCAAATGGTTGGGGGCTTTGAATGCTTTCCAATATTTGTTGTAAAGCATTTTTGTTTTTTCGTCAAGGGCTTGACAAAACTTTTTGATGCAATCAACTCCTATTAACAAAAGTAAGGAAAAAAAAAATTAGTATGTGTTTTAAACGATTAAAAGAATAATGTTAATTTACCTTCGTAAGTCCAAATTTCATTTAGCTCGGGGCTATATTTGTGTGCAACGTAGAAAGAAACTGCACAAGCTGTATGTTTTTTCGCCTTCGTGGTTGACATCTTTGGATCATTTTGTGATCGATGAAATGTTTCCAATACTGCTTCAATATCCGCGTAGATGGTTACCGGTGGAGAAAGTTTTTTATGCCAGTTTTTGAAGCTGGCATACGAACCCACTTTGGGAAATGTGGATACGACTTTCCCGCAACTTTTCGTATGCATTTTACTATTGCAAGTATACCATTGCAAACAATTGTGACAAAAATCTCCAGGCGTATGACTCTTTGTAAATTGAGATTTAGACAATGTAGACATATTTGTTATATATGCATAATGCATTATCATTTCAGCCTCATTGTATATACCAAGGAGACTTAAATGTTTTTCGCGTAAAGTATCTGCTCGAATTGTTGGTCCGACAATCATCTCTTGCTTCTTTCTGCTGCAGTCAATTTCGTATTCATTTATACTAAATTGAGGATTTTGTTTTTCAAAAAGCTTTACGCCTTTTGAGTAAATTGGGAACTCTATATCCGAGAAGTTCAGTCGCTGCCCCCTATAAGTAATAAAAGGAGCAGCGATGTTGCTTATGTTATAGCAAGACGTATTTTTGAGATTCCTCCTTAGTTATACCCGTTACTCGTAGAGTACAAGGGTATATTGTAATCGTTGGAATGTATGTAACAGGCAGAAGGAGGCGTGGCAGACCCCATAAAGTATATATATTCTTGATCAGCATCAATAGCCGAATCGATATAGCTATGTCCGTCTGTCCGTCTGTATGAACAAAAGGATCTCAGAGACTATAAGAGCTAGAAAGGTGAAAGGGGTCGCAAATGAAAGGTACAATACCCAAGCAGTACGAGTTTGTTTGTTTTTTGACACGCCCACTTTAGGGCGTTCTATCTTCATATAATGGTAAATGTACAGATAAAACTTGAATGTTTTAGTATAGAAAACTTTTTTGTTAGCAATGCTATCTGAACTAATTTCACACGAAGAGTACATATCTGCGAAGTACATGTACTGATCAAGTTTGTTCGAAATCGGACAACTATATCGTATAGCTCCCATAGGGCCGATCGGTCAAAAACACGCTCCAAATATAAATTAGTATGAAAAAATTTTGCATTGACTAAGCTATCTTAATGAAACTGACACAAAATAAATAAATCATAAATATAAATATACTGACCAAGTTTCATAGAAATCGGACTACTATATCGTATAGCTCCCATAGGGACAATAGGTCAAAAATTTGCATTTAGTATGAATTTGTATGAAACTTTTCTGTATTTACCAAGCTATCTTAATGAAACTGATACAGAATAAATTTATCAAAAACATAAATGTACTGACCAAGTTTCATACAAATCGTATGACTATATCGTATAGCTCCCATAGAAACAATCGGTCGAACATTGAGTAACGGGTATCCTAAAGTCGCGGGGCGACTGTAGCATTCTTTCTTGTTTTTTTTTGTCGTTGTCACTATAGTTAGCATTTTCAATGAACTCGTATTCTGTTGATGCCAGTATGCACCATTTAAAACAAAAAACATTATTGTTTTTAATGTTAATGGTTGCGTTCCTCTTTCTTATTGTTTCGGGCATTTCACAGTATCCGCCAGATGGAATATGTTCCAGTTTCACTATTGTTAAATAACCATAGTTAAATGATTGGATAGCCCATCCACTATCTTTCTCTTGGAACTCACTGCTTAATAAATTTAAGTAATCCATTTTGTTTTCCAAAACATCATCAGCTGTTTCTAAATCATAGAGACACTGATATGATGTCACAAAATGTTTAGTTGATTCAATCAATTCGCCCTTATCTGTTTGCTTTATATATGTGCCATAAAGTTTAATCGACATTTTTATGGCAGTATATTTAGCTAAACCAAGTGCAATTATTTTGAAAATGTTTTCTTTTTTTTGATTGTAAAAATCATGTAGAATAATTAAATTTTCATTTTCATTAAAAACACGATATGTTTCAACAGGAAATTTGGTTTCTGTTGAAATTAATACGACATTCGTATTTCTCACTATTTGAGCAACATGCGCATTTTTATGCTTGTCAGTGCGCAAGTGCATTTTATATGCATTTCCTTTAATTAAAATGTTGCATACTTGACAGTGAATATCATCGCTTTTCATTTTCTTAGCGGGTTGGTTGATCATATCTCCTGCTCTTTTCAAGGCTCTGGCAGAAGTCGTTGGCTCAGCGTCGATAGTTGAAGATGTTGAGGGACGATCAGCCGAAACTTGATTCCTTGACGCCTCCATCATTATTTGAAAGGCGTTTACCGGTCCGGTGCACTTGCTATAATGCACAGTAAAGGCATCCACTCCGTCAAAAGCACGGTTGCACATATCACACACAATTTTGGAGCACATATTTTTTTTTTTAATTATTTTTGTTTGTTTGTAGTTTATATGAAAATATTATTAACAATTGTTTTGTGTTAATAAATAAGAGTTCGATTTTAAGCAAATAGTTTACACTGAGCAAACGCGGGTAACTTTAAAAAATTGTGAGCAATTTTATTTTTTGAAAATCGGAATTTGTTTTTTGAGATTTGTTTTTTGTTTTAAAATTGAGAGCGTTGAACACACGGTTATCGGTTCTGAAAGTAGCACCAACTGAACTCCTACAGCAGGCGATTTGTACCTTTATACCATTGGATCGTCAACAAGTTCAATCAGGGTTGTTTTCAAGAGGTATCCGAAAATCATTATTGGTTGACCCTAGTATTTAATTGTTATGCAGGTGACATATATTAAAGGAAAAAGGGAAACTGTTGGAAAATGTTCGGAGAAATTAAATCACCGACAAGGGTTATCTGTTGGGTTAATCGTTACCTAATTTTTGAGGGTGGGAGTGAAAAGGATAGTATACACCAAGCATACTAAACAAATTCTTTCTTCAACATGTTCAGACGTGTGTATCAGCTGAGGAATGGGGGGATCATTACAATATCAAACACAGCAATTTGGTTAGAATTTTCCGGAAATTAAAGAAAAACACATCTGCAATGGTCATTGCGACAAACTTAAGTCTTTTATTATAAAACACTTCGCTTGAGTGCAGACGTGAAAATAAGAGAATTCTGTGAAATATATTCAGCTTTTCAAAGATAACCCACGTTTTTGCATGCACATCGCAAAAGCCTAAGCGATAAAGGATCTTATTCTGCTATTGCCATAAAAGAAAAGTATCGCAGAATTGGAAGCGCTTGCAGCGTAATTCCATGACTTGTGCCACAAAGTGGTTTAACGATTTCGAATCCTTTCTCCACACCCACGAGGTAGTGGAGCGAAAAGGAATTTCATCAGTACCCCGTGAATAAAATTAGCCAGGTATGATTTGGATTTTGAACTGGTTTATAGTCTAATATAGTTGTTTTGCAGTGCTAATACTGCAGTGCCTTTTTATGTTTATCATAATTTCTTGTATGGCATCCGAGGCAGTACATTGTGTTCGTTCCGGGACTTCTGGCCGTGCTTCTCTGATTGGAGACATTGCTAGTACTTTTCTAGTACCCAATAAGGATTTTGGAGCAAAAGAAAATAGATCCCAAAAATGTTTCTCACGCTTACATACAGCTCGATGAAAGAGCCCCAACCATTAATAATTCAAACAAGATTATTTTTTATACCCGTTACTCGTAGAGTACAAGGGTATATTGTAATCGTTGGAATGTATGTAACAAGCAGAATGAGGCGTGGCAGACCCCATAAAGTATATATATTCTTGATCGGCATCAATAGCTGAGTCGATATAGTCATGTCCATCTGTCCGTCCGTCCGTCAAGCAGTACAAGATTGTTTTTGTTTTTTTACTCGCCCACTTTAGGGCGTTCTATGTTCAAATAAATGTAAAAGCAGGTAAAAATAGCATGTTTTAGTATTGAAAACTTTTTTGTTCGTTACGTTAACCGAACCAAATTCGCATAGGATGTACACATCTATGGCGTTCATATACTGACCAAGTTTAATCCGTGGAAAATTTATTTGCAAAGATATCAGTGAATTGATTAGTGATGCGACAGCATTTAAAAAACATTGTGTATGGTTTTTATAAAGTATGTATTGTTATTAGCTATGCATTGTATCCAATAAATGTTACACGTAGGCTAAGGAAAAACCCTTGCTAATGCTTCGTCAAAAAAAGAATCGTTAGCAATGGACTCGGGAAAGAAAGTCTTGGACTCAAAGGCAATGGGGTACCATCATATTTAGCGATGGAGCTGAATTTGATGTTAGTGTTGGCGATACGAGAAAACGCGTCATCCGTTAGAGGATAGAAAAATACCATAAAGACTGCTTTAAAAGAACGGTAAAGTTTTCTGCAAACACTATAGTATGGGAATAGATGACTGCTTAAGGATTGGGAAAGCTGCAGTATCGATTAATGCTGAAAAATACATAAATATTTTAGAAGAAAGTTTGCTGCCATAAATACCAAAACTGGCAGATTGTGGTAAATTCACTTTTCAGCAGGACGGTGCATCATCGCACACAGCCAAACAAACCAAAAATTGGTTGGAATACAATCAAATGAAGGTTTTATATTAGCCATCAGATAGCCCAGATCTAAGCCCAATTGAAAATATTTGGTGGTTAATGAAAAGCAATCTTCGAAATAAGACACAAAGGAACATTTCTGACTAAAAAATTAAGTTGCAAGAGATGTGGGACTCAATTTCTCAAGACCACTACAAAAGTTTTTTAAAATCAATGTGAAACATCTTAAATGCGTTATACAGGCCAAAAGGGACGTTACACAATTCTAGCGTTAGTTAAATTATTGTTTTGAGTATTATAGTCACAGGCGCGTTTCGGACTACCCCCATCAAAGCTCTAGAGACCCTCCTGGCTATACCACCCCTAGACTTACACGCGAAGCTAGTGGCAGCCAAATCAGCCCAGCGTCTCAAAGCTCTAGGCTGCATGTCACTACAAGTCTATATTCATCGCTCCATAGGGAGGAATATGACCAGAAGCTCCGATTTCTTCAAACCTATTAACTGCCCAAAAGTTAGAACCCGGGTGCATCTAGGGGTGTCTATGACTGGAAGAACTGCCCTAGTTGGCAAGAAGGTCATCTCAGCATTTATACGGATGGTTCCAAGAAGGCAGGTGGAGTAGGAGCTGCCGTATATTGTGAACACCCTAACATCAAGCTCTCGTACA
This sequence comes from Drosophila acutilabella, assembly GCA_035046005.1. Taxonomy (NCBI): domain Eukaryota; kingdom Metazoa; phylum Arthropoda; class Insecta; order Diptera; family Drosophilidae; genus Drosophila; species Drosophila acutilabella. Next base: position 139,867 of record JAWNOK010000059.1, read on the forward strand.
AGCTACCCGACCACTGCAGCATATTCCAGACAGAGGTCTTTGCCATTGGAAAAGCAGCGGAGGTTGTGACTCATCTAGCCACGGATAGTCACACAATCAGTCAGTCACACAATCAGTCAGGCAGCCCTTAAGTCTATGATGTCGTCTACTCTCAGCTCCAGAACGGTGAGCAGGGAGGCAGTAGATACACTATGTACGATCAAGTCGGTACATATCTACAGCCTTGGTATTACCACGGACAGAAACTGCAAAAAATGCAAATACCCTAAAACCTCCGAAACACTAGAACATCTTCTTTGCCACTGTACTGCTTAAGAGCGAACAAGGTGTCTAGATGTCTAGATGCATTGCAAATGCGCTCTCTCGAAGAGTCATCAGAGCGCTCACAGAGTGACCTACTGATGTTCGCGAAACGCTCCCTAATTCTCACGGATTTCTAGCCTGAATAATTTCCACGCCCGGACTACTAAGGGCCGTATGCGGTCTATATACAGTACCCGCGAGGACGTCCGGATTAACGTAACCTTACCTACCTTAGGACATTTTTTGTATGAATCAACAGTATGAAAACTTAATAAAATGTTATCTGTAAGGAGTTTAAAAATGAAACTATAATTTGATTTTTTATCCGTCACTTATCACCGTCATGTCCTTTAATTAAGTACGATAGGAATTAAGATGGGGCGAACCATAACTCTTTTTAGGTTTACCAAGGTAGGGAGGTTGAAGTCAGTACATGATCAACAGCCAAATACTCCGACACTGTCGCACAGTGGCCGATTCGAGCAATCTAGAGTAACGAAATTAATTACTCAAAAAAAAACAATAACATTTTTTAGATATAAATTTTTATAAATTAAGAACTAATTAAGGAATAAAGTAAAAAAAATCGATTCGATTCGCTTTCGTTGACGGACGCGTTTTACATCGCTTCTATTTCTTTTCAAGTTTTCCTCGTATAAACGCTTTAATTTGTATCATGTTTTTGGTTAAATTCCTTTGTAACATTGTGTGCTACATGGATTGTGTTGACACACATTGTTTTAATAAATTTTTAAGCCAATTTTAATAATTTTGTGCTCAAAGCAACAACAATTCCACAGCTTAACATTCTGTTTACTGATTTCTGCGTTGGTTTGTCGCTGTGTAATTGTTCTTGTAATTTTACGCCGTTGCATGTGCTAACATTTAATTTGAGTAAACATTATCTCAGCGTTATCTTTGGGCTCTCTTCGTGCTCTCTTCTATATTTACGCTCTCGTCGCTCTCTCATCTGTTCTACCGCGGTCTATTATCTTATTTTTGGTGTTGGCCGGTAATTCCGTTTTTCTTTTTTTCGGTCGCCGCGCCCGCGTATAACTTGTTTTTGTGCATTACATTTGTTATTGTCGTCAACATCAGTAGCTTGCACTTTAACCCTAGCTTGCCTTTTTATTTTTCAAACAATTACATATTTCAACAGTGCTTATTGGCTTCTATATATTCTTTTTAGCCCCGTACTCTTTAACAAAGAGTATAGGGGTCTATTAAGTTTGTCAGAAGCGAGATGTGCGTAACAGGCAGAAGGAGGCGTGGCCGACCCCATAAAGTATATATATTCTTGATCAGCATCAACAGTCGAGTCGATATAGCAATGTCTGTCTGTCTGTCTGTCCGTCTGTCCGTATGAACACCTGCATCTTTTAAACTACGAAAGCTATAACCATCAAATTCACAATGAAAGTCCGTTATTATGTCAGGCAGATCAAGTTTATTTCAAATTGTTGCCATTACAGCCCCCGCAATGAGCAAAAAACCAGAAAAACCACGAAAAAAATTTTCGTTTTCGGCGAATATCTCATTAACTATAGATCTTAGGAGCACAAAGGTATACAGGTTCTTAGAGACAGCCTTAGTATAATGTCATTCAAAATTTTAAGCTGCCACGCCCCCTTTTCTCATAAGAACTAAAAAGCTTTCCAACTTCAATGCCGTTTTTAAAGCATTTGTTCAAATAGTACAGTGTTGTAATTTAACATTTGCTTAGAGACTTATCATATCTAACTATCCTGAAAGTAATATCAAAATCCTATGTCAAACAAGAAATTTATCACTGTTCAAAGTTTATGTTATTTAACTGCAAAATCACTGTATGCGCGCAACACATACAAACAAACACAGAAACATACAAACATATGTTCGAACGTTTTCGCTACCCGCTTTGGTGGCAGCGCTGCCCGGAGCCGCTGGCCGCTCCGACCAATGCTATACATACACACATATATATGTGCACACATACATATATGCAAATAATTGGAAGAATGATAGAAGAGGGGTGTGGTGCAACTGGTAGAGTTGCAGCGCAATGTGGAACCTTCGCATGGATAGCGGGATGACAATGACAATTGTTAATTTATTTATTTTTTAATTTTAATGCAAAATGGAAATATTTAATTTTAATTTTTTAAATTTAATTTTAAAATTTTAATTTAAATAAAATGCACTACTATGGGAGTACGGGGTCTTTTACAGTCGGCTCGATCGACTGTAGCCTTTCTTACTTGTTTATAATATATTTATTGCTTATATTAATTACATCAACTGTGAACGTTTTCTAAACTCAAATTGCCAGGTGCGAACAAACGATAAGGTGGGTTTTGTTTGCTGCTGGCTATATGAAAACATGAAAAATGTGGAGGCCTCAACAGCCGGATTATTGACCTGATTGAGTCTAAATCAGGTTAAAACTGGACATGTGAAGCTTGTAGGGATGTCGAAAGAGACATTATGAGCTTCATGCGACACACTAAAAGAGGCTTTGATGACCAATTTGGCAGATTTAAAAGTCTGTCTGATAGTTTCGCAGCTTTGAATAAGGAGTTTAGAGACCTAAAATTCTTAAATGATTCTCCAAAGCGTAAAAAGCCAAATTTTAGATTGTCGATTGGCCCTAACGAACTTTCAGTCCCTCATCACATTCCCAGCACGTCGACACCTACCCTAATAAATTTTTCATCCCCATCCCCAAATATTATTGTTAATAGTGATGGCAACTTTATTTTACCCACAGAAATTGTCCCCACGATTCCCGAAGTAATAGTTTCAGATCCGTTAACTGTCAATACTGTTGTAGTTGGCGAATTAAGCAATAAGTCAACCAGAGCTGTTGCTTCTGCGGAAGTAATTACAGTGTCTGATAAAAAGACTCTTGTAGGTGTTCCACCAAAGAAACAATTATTTGATTCCAGGCTTGCCCCTGATACCACATCGGATGATGTCAAGGCCTTTATTCAGGCTATATCAGAAGCCCAGATTACAGTGTAAAAATTTAAGTTCTCTTATCATCGGGAAATTGCATCATTATAAGTAAGTTACGGCCAAATATTTTAGTATAATTTGCTGGTAAGAATTTTGGCCAGACCATTTAATAATAAAGGAGTATACAGCGAAGAAAAGAAATCGGACTTCGATTGCACTGCCTTCCAACCCTGTCCCGGCCTCTGATTCCTTAGCAATATGTGGTTAAATAGTCTGGCTTTTCCATTTCATGTCGTGTTGTTCTAGACTGTGAAATCCTTTCCAATAAATTCTCTATCTATAGAAAAGATCGTACATCCCGCCGAGGTGGTGGTGTGCTTATTGCCGTCGATGTTCTTTGGAAGAAGTAACAATCGATGGCTCTGTGGATTTTGAATTTGTTGCTATTAAGTTCAGCCTAAATAACATTAGAGTATTCATTACTTGCTCCTACAGGTACTACATGGATTTCATGTTCCGACTCTGCCGTGTTGGCCGCCACGACTCAGCACAATTTTCTTGACGATCTGTTTGGAATTTCATTGCTTCAGATTAATGCTATTTCAAACTCTTTAAATATAATGCTTGATTTGAATTTTGTTTTGGATTTATCCTGTTTTTCTGTTTCCCGTATCAAACCCTTATCAAATCCTGAAGATCCTTATCACCCGGCTTTGGAAGTGTTGATTGATTTACCTACCCGGGTGACCCATACTAGTAGTAAATCTACAAAGCGATCTCGTCAGTTTCGGGGAGCAGACTTTAACAAGTTAAATGTACTGTTATCCCAGACTGACTGGGTCAGACTGTTCATGTGTAGCGATATGGATAGTGCAATCACAACCTTTTATTATACCTGGAATTCCTTACTTGATGTCTGTGTTCCGCTTTGTGATGCCACCAGGTCTAACAAGCCTGTTTGGTTTACCCGTGAGTTAACATTGCTTAAAAATAGAAAGTCGACATTTAATAAGAGATTCAGGGAAACTGACTTTTCCTTGTATCTTTCTCGATATCTGATTGCTCGATCTGATTTCTATGTTTCGAATGACTGTTGTTAAAAGGAATATCTTACTGACTGTGGACAACAGCTGCGAAGGAATCCGAGACGGTTTTATAACTTCGTTAATTCGAAGCATAATTCATCAACGCTTCCATCTAGTGTGGTCTTTGAAAGAGAATCTGCTAATTCGGATCAGGCTATCGCCAATTTATTTGCCGATTTTTTTCAAATGACTTATAGTATACACAAGTATAAATGTGACTCACTCTACCCCTATCATTTAAATTCCTTTAATTGTATTTTTATACCAGTCATCACCGAAAGTTCGCTTTTATGTAATATAAAGGCAACTAAATCTGTTTTTTCTCCTTGTCCAGACGGAGTCCCTGACTGTGTGCTTAAACACTGTACAGAAGGCGTTTTAAAGCCCCTGTATAAACTATTTACATAGTCCGTTAAATTATGCTGTTTCCCTGATGTTTGGAAATCATCTTCCATTATTCCTCTTCACAAAAAAGTAAACAAATCCAATGTTTGCAACTATACGGGTATTTCCAAGTTGTCTGCTATTCCCAAGGCTTTTGAGAAATAAAAAACTTCTCAATTGCAACATTTTTGTAGATCCATGATTTCACCCTGCCAGCATGGGTTTGTGAAATATAGATTCACTACCACTAACCTGTTAGAATTAACATCATTTTCACTGAAGGGCTTTGAGAGAAAATTGCAAACTGACGTCATTTACACAAATTTCAGCAAGGCTTTCGACTCCCTTAATTACGGCCTATTGATACATAAGCTCAATCTTTTGTGTCTTTCCTTTAAATTTACTCTTTGGATTTTAAATTACTTAAGATCTAGAACATAACTGGTTTATCTAAAAGACATTTTGTCTTAATCTGTTCAAGTTTCTTCGGGTTAATACAGGATTTATCAGGATAGAATAGAATCTGAACTGTAACACACCGATTTATCGGGTGTAATTTTAATCTTTTTTATTTTCTTTTGGAACACGTCCAGCTTCCATTAAATTTTCTTAAAGATTAACATTACAGAACCATGTTAAAAACTACCAGGGATGAATAACTTAACAGGTTCATGTAACATTCAAGGGCTGATAACGACATAATATTACAGAGACAATCGATAATCATTAAATTCAAAACCTTACAACTCGGTCATCCTGATGGGAAATCGACCTCGATTTTCTAAATAGTATTACAATACCTTATAACAGTAATTTACTACGCTACACCAGTGAGCGCTGCTTGTCTCGTGACATCAGATACACAGTTCGCGGTTGGCGTGAGCCACATCTTGAGTTTTGATGCTTCTAACACTCCATCATAAGGCAGTTGGGTAAGCTGAGAACCTTCCACATCTCGTATGACATATCTGTCATTCGGAAGTTTCTTATGTATGACTTAGGGACCGCGATATCGTTTAATGAGTTTTTTATTTGTACCCGCTGTTGTATCCACATTTCTAACGACTACAAAATCGCCTACTTCATAATTCACTGCAGGAAGATGATGTCTACTAAAAAACTCTGTATTATATTCCTGGGACTTTACGATATTTCGTAAGGCAATGGTACGAGCATCAACTGGGGAATGATCACTACTAACGGACCTTTCATCTAGTCGTTCCGTCAATTCATCTTTCACAGTACATCGCTGTTGAACCCCAAAAAGAAGGACGGAGGGTGAAAACTTGGTTGTAGAATGCACGGAGTTATTAAGAGCAAATTCAATTTTCGGCATTTGTTTTACCCAATCCGCATGATCTAACGGTTCAGTTAACTTAGCGAGCATAGGACCTAAGACACGGTTGACACGCTCAACTTGACCGTTGGCCCGAGGGGAGGCAGTGGCATTTTGCACATGAATATTGTGGTGAGATTCTAAGATTTCAGTAAATTCGGCAGATGTAAAACATGTTCCCCAATCGCTAATAATTCGGCGTGGTCGGCTATAATTTAAAAAGTATTCCGTTTCTAAAGTATGACACGCTTCTCAAGAACTGGTAGTGGCGGCAGGGTATAATTTTACAAACTTAGTGAATGCATCAATAACAACCAGCAGATACTTCTTTATAGATTGAACAGACGGAAGGGGACCCAAATGATCTATGTGAATTGTGTAAAACGGATGCGGTGTCTTTGGAATACTGTACAATATGGCATTATGACTTTGTGCAGAGGCAGAGTAATAAATACACTTAAGACAGTTTCTAATATAGTTATTGACGTAAGATTTCATGTAAGGGAACCAATAATGTTTCTTGATCTGCGAACAACACTTATCAGTCGAAAGGTGACCTAATTTCTCATGAACGACACGGATGACACTATTAATCATTAAGGAAGGGACATAAAGTTGTAGTACATTGTTTGGGAATCGGCGATACACTACACCATCTTGTAGCTCGAAATCAGGCACACCACCATCCTCCAAGCGACCACGGAGCTTAACAATTTCACTATCGCGATTCTGAGTCAACTGCAGTTGAAAAATCCAGATTCAAATCGTCGACATGTGCGGCGGTGTCTAATTGACTAAGGGCATCTACATGTGGCATACAAACGCCAGAACGATGAATAATTGTGTAATTATAATTTTCCAGCAACAGTGCCTACCGGGCAATCTTTGCAGAAGAGCCACCATTTTTAAGTGTTCATGCTAAAGAATTACAGTCGGTGATTATTTTAAAAGTAATAAACTTCAGGTAAGTTTCAAATCGCTTCAGTGCAAAAATAATCGCTAATGTTTCCAACTCATAACTGTGTAGCTTAGATTCGGAAGCGGAAGCAGTTTTGGAAAAATAAAATACAGGATGAAACTTGCCATCGGTCTGTTTCTGCAGTAAGACCGCACCAAAACCAGCCGAACTTACATCGCAATGCAATTCAGTTTCTGACTTAGGATTATAGATGGACAACACCGGGGATTCTATCATTTTGGACTGCAGAGTTCGGAAGGCATAGTGACACTCGTCAGGAAAGACATAAGGGGAATCCTTTTTTAAAAGTCTGGACATCGGCTACGCAATTTTAGCAAAATTCGATACGAATCGACGGAAGTAAGAAAACAATCCCAGACAACGCTCCAATGCTTTTCTATTCTTTGGCACTGGGATATTACTAATAGCATGAAGATGAGCAGGCTTCGGGGTTATTCCGGCAGAATTTGCTAAATATCCTAAATATTCTAATTCTAGGAAGGCAAACCGACACTTAGACAACTTAAGGCATAATCCATTAATTCGTAGTATATGCAGCGTTTCCGTCAGAACCCTCAAATGACTTTCAAAGTCATGTGACGTGATCAGGATATCATCCATATAGATCACTAACTGGCCCTGGTGGATCAACTTCTTTAGTACAAAATACACAAATCGGGCAAAAACTGAAACTGTCCATCAGGTGTTACGAATGCGGTATACTTAATGGAATCGGGATGCATTTTTACATGATGGAAGCCACTTTTCCGGTCTAAAACAGTAAAAAACGATCTGCCACCCAGATGCTCAACACAATCATCTAATAATGGCATCGGAAAGTGGTCACGGACTGTGATTTTATTCAGCGGACGATAATCAACGCACTTTCTTAATGTGTTATCTTTTTTACGGACAGGCACTATAGCGGATGCATAAGGTGAACAACTATGACGAATTATACCAGCACTTAACAAGTCATGACAAATCTGACGTACTTCATCACGCTTAACATGAGATAAACGGCGAGGGCGGCAGAAGATAGGAGTCTGATTTGTCACCTCGATCTTCATCTCGTAATGGATTGGCTTAACCCTTTCATCTGGAACGTCGATATAGGAAGAAATAACTGATCGGAGTCTTCAGTCAGCAAAGTAGGCTCCATTTGAAAATCATTATTATTACCTATTGGCCATTCAATTGAATTAATTGATGCCAAAGCACTACTTAAAAGGTCATCGGCTACAACAGAACGTTCAAAATCTTTGGTGCACGGCTGCGGCACGGTGGGTACAAACTCATTTTCATTAAACGTATTTTCAATAAACGTATTATTAGTAAGCTTATTTATATTAATTTCTTGAACTGTGCGTCTGACTTCAGTTTTTAACAAATCGAATGAATTAAGGCCAGCAGTGAGTTTTGGAGAGCATTTTACATTAAATTTATTTAAGGCAATCAGTCTGTTTCTATTATACATCAATCTGAATTTACATAATTTAATATCCGTTTTACGGAAGAAATCTCTGCCCAGAATTATTGGAAAATTAGTGGCATTATTTGGCAGGACATTAAGTGTGTGTATAATGGTTTGCTGGAAAATTCGTATGGAACATTGAATTTTACCAAGGGAGACAAATCGATTGTTCCCTAAACCACGGCAGTTCAACGGTGAATATACTGGACGGCAGCTGGCAGGGACTTCAGATTGAAGTATAAAACTTTTAGAACAGCCAGAATCCAAAAGAGAAAAAATATTATTAGACTCACTGCTGCTCAATCGATCTGATAAAAAAGCAAAACTCACCAGTTTAAGATATTCGACCTTTTCCACTACAGCATCAGAATAATCCGCAGAAGTATGTAGGACGTCTGTAGTGTCGATAGCAGCAGCGTTGGTGGAGGCGGCTCTTACCATTCGAGCCGGGCAGTTGCGGTAGATGTGTCCCACGATGCCACACTTAAAGCACGAGTTAGGTGGTCGACTGGGCTTGGGGCATTCGCTCTTGAAATGTCCAAATGCCGAACAATTGAAACAACGAATTTCACTTGCAGGCGGAACAGCAGTCATTGGAGCAGAAGGCACACGAACAGCGGATGCATTTTGGCTGGTCGGCAAACGGGGAGTCGGGCGACTTACGGCAGATACTTGTCGTGTAGCGGCAGATTGAAGTCGACGTCTTTCATATCTCTCCAGCAGGGGCTTCAGGTCACGCACAGTTTTGGCAGAATACACCATGCCCACCGCCGGTGAATTATCATGAAGACCATCGATGATCATGTCTACTACCTCATTTTCCGGAATCGTAGCATTCATGGCAATTTCTTGCATTTCAATGGCATTTCGAAGGCAGCTCTCACCAGATTTCAAACGACGGTTCCGCAATAAGGCATACACTTCTTCTGTGCTGCGCGATCTGCCGAATTCATAGATTAACGTCTCCTTCTGTTCGGTATAGTCACGCACAGTGACGGTGCGCAGGAGGATAGCAGCAGTCCGTTCCACGGAACCACTTATTGACGTCAAATGCGTTATCCGCCGAAAAGCGGGGCACCATAGATTCGATTACGCTAAAATCTGTTACCCGTTGCTGTGGCTTCTCAGCAAGTGAACCAAGCTGCTGCTGCAACATAGCAATTTGTTGTTGTAATTCCATTACCTCCTTCTGTTTCCGTAAGTTGATCAGCAGTGCATCTAAGTCTGCATCCGGCGATACGGCAGCAGAACATGGGACCGTCAAGGCGGATGGAACAGTTGCAGCAGGAACAACAGCAGCAGCAGCAGCGGCAACAGCAGCGGCAGGAACAGCAGCGGCAGGAACAGCAGCGGCAGGAACAATAGCAGCAGGAACAATAGCAGCAGGGGCAGGAACAACAGAATCCACAGTGGCAGGAACAACGGCAAAAGCAGAGTCAATGGCAGCAACGGCAGAAGCGTAGGCAGAGGCGTCAGCAACAATGGCGTCTGGCATAACGGCACCAGAAATGTCAGCCTCGAAAACTGAGCGGGAAATTTCGGTGCCAACAGGCAATTTCGGCAGTTCAGCAAAATCGCTCTTTACCTGTTCTAAAGTGGCCGACGTCGGCACATCCACATCATTTTTTTTCAGGATTTTCACCATCTCATCTTTGTTGAACACAATTGTGACGAAAGTTGTTTTTCTTTGTTTTCTTTTCTTCGCACAGCTAATAGTCACCGTTATAACGGTAGCTTGTTTTTGCGCGGCGACGACCTGTTGATAATTACCAATTGGCGGGACACTCCACTTGACACTTTGCAATACGTTTGCAATTTGGCCAAATTGTTTTATTTTTTTTAGGGTATCCCACTTCTGAGATGTAAAACACCGATTTATCGGATGTAATTTGAATCTTTTTTATTTTCTTTTGGAACACGTCTGGCTTCCTTGAAATTTTCTTAAAGATTAACATTACAGAACTATGTTAAAAACAACCAGGGATGAATAACTTAACAGGGACATTTAACATTCAAGGGCTGATAACGACATAATATTACAGAGACAATCGATAATCATTAAATTCAAAACCTTACAGTACAAAAACAATTTCTTTTTTTTGCACTAAGGACTCTCAACTGAAACACTAACATACGCTTACCATCCTATCGTAGTACCCCCTTAATTAAAACTCTTCTCTGTCACCTGTCTAGATCTTAATTAAATTAACTTTATACATTTAAAATGAAATACAATACATCTTGTATTTCGTTTTTAGTTATTTTATATTCTAACAAATAAATTCGTTTCGCGTTTATCGTTAGCCTTACGTTATGCGGTGGTTGGCGGGAGGTGGCTGCAATATTTGCAGGGTTCCGCACTCTAACAAGCACGTTGCTTGGTGTTGCTGGGCCACTTGAATGTTCTGAATGTAAGTTAGTACATCAACGTCCAATAATATAATAAAAAAAAACAATTTTTTTGATATTATTTAAAAAAAATTTGTACTATTTTTAATTTTGCTAAATTTGGTTTTAATTTGTTATGTATTATTAATTATTGTGCAGTTTATTTTAATTTAGTTATGCCACTAATATATTTTTTTATAAGTTCATTTTTTTTTTTAAAGTCAATTTTCTTTATCGGAGTCTGAAACCGATGATTCTTCATTGTTTGTATAAGGGCGGACACTGATCAAGTGTTAAATTGGCGGGTGCCAATATCTTCTGCTGTTGCCGCTGCGGTAAAGTTGATTTTGAATAAAAACGCGCGATACTGCGTTTAATGATTTTAAAGTATATTTTTATTTAAATGCACACGCGTATAGTGGTGAGCGGGTTGAATAAGTACAAAAAAGAAAAACTTAGAAAAAACGATGGCGATGGAATTCGCGTCTCTTGTCCAAAAAGCGATTTACACTGTAAAAGCCAGTCACTCGCTTCCAGTGTGACCGTCTTCGGTTAAGGTTGAAATCCACCCCCACACTCAACCTGTTCACCCTGTGGCGTGAATAGTCCAAAAGCAGCTTTTTGGCTTCTATGTCAAACGTATACGCTTTGTTTGAATTATTTACAGAGCTTTTGCTCAAGCTTGTAATGACAGAATCTGAAGAAACAAGTAAAGAAAAGAAAGAACGAAAAAGATCTTCCATCGTACTTAGTCTGGAACATGTTCGGGTATGTTTAAGCCGAAAATTTCTTAAGTTTTTGTTGCTGGCTTCCAAAGTTTCTTCCGACATCATGCCAATTGGGAGTGGTACACTTTCTATTATATCTGCTCCATGAATTAAAATCTGATGTAATGAGCAGGACATATAAAACCATGGATACTCTTTTACAAAAATTTGTGCGGTTTTTAAGGCGTATTTTATTAGGTATCAGTGTTTATTGAATACCCGGACACAATACAACGCAAAATGACACCAGGCCTTTTAATTATTCGTGGCTAACCCCGGTAATTTCAGCAGACAAATGATAATTTTCAAAAAATCTTCGAGCAATGTTGCCACTGTTTGTGTTCCCAGAAGTTTGCGTTGTAATGTCTAATAACAATGCCAATTCGGAACCTGTCTTGAACGGCTGCCTTTTGTTGGTCAACTATGCTCTTATCCAAAGCACGGACTTGCAACTTTTTAATCGGAAGTTGATAACCTATGTGCAACATGCAAGCAAAACAACGAATCCAACAATGCAAACTCGATAATCCGAAATTGTTGAGGAAATTGTTTCTTGGCAAGCTGTTTTTAGCATCTAAATCATTCATCATCTTAGGTGTACCCTTACAAATGGCGCATGTTTGCGATGAAGTTTCTGCTATCACGTTAAAAACTTTCCCATCTATCATCGTGAACTGCAACTTCAAATCTGCTTAACCTTGTGTGCACAATTTGTTTTATTTGAGTTTCGATAGTTTGTAGTTATGCTAAAATTCTGCCAATAGGTTGAGTGTGCCGAACTGCCATCGTATCCTCATTTGGAGAAGAGGGTCAAATTTTTAAAATCATTGTTATCATCTAAAATTGAATTAAATGATTCGGAGTGCAATTCTGCAATTCTAGCTATTGTTTGATTCAACATGTCTGACAACGGAACTTCTCCCCATTTTTCTTCCACTCTAATAGAATCTGGATAACACTTTGTCTTGGCAGATCGAATCACATCATATGTTGGAAAAATGTTGGCTTTTCGCGCATCAATCGCCATCAACATAAAGTGTCAAAGCTTCTTTCGGAGTATATTTAATAGGAAGTTGTTGCTCTATATGCACTGTTTTTTTTTTTATTTTGCTTGGGCGCGTCGGGATCTGCGTTAACCATTGAAACTATGTCAGATGCACTTCGTTTTCCATATTTATATAGACTTATATGCGTTGCCCTCAAAAGCTCATGGCGAGAGTTTTCCTCGTCAAGTTTTGAAACTTTTATGCATTGACGACAATCAATTTATGGCAATCGTTCATTTCCTGTTCTTATCGGCCTGGAATCGCTTTCGTATCTGTCCAAAAGTATCAATGGTTCATCCAACCATTCTGCGTTGTAGTCTTCGAATCGCTTTGAGTTCCTGTGGTATCTGCTCCACTTTTCAGCCAATCGTTTGCAGAAACTTTTAATTTTCCAAGCACCGAATTGTAGTCCGACTTGTCAAGAACATTTTAAAAACAAACTCAACTAAAGCTGAAAATTTGCATGAAGCTTATTTTTCTGCAAGCCATAGTGAAAAAAGCGTTCGCTTGCATGCCGACACCATACCTAAAAAACTCTACATAGTAAGAAAACGCAGTTTGTCGCAGCAAATGTTAGACAATTTACACAGAGGACGAACCATACTTTCAAACAAGTATAACATTATTGCCGGCCAACACCGGGATCATAATGGTTTGGTCTACAGAAGTTAACAGTTACTCACAAATAGAAAAATAGAAAAAACAGATAAAAAATAAATTTTTTTAAGATTTTTAGCAACAGTTTGCGAATATGTATAATGTGCGCAAAAAAGCTTCAAATAGGGTTGCACTTGCATATGTTGTGTTTGGGACCTTACAAAAGAGTTTTAATGTTATCGATCTTTTAATTAGACATTTTGCAATCGAAGGGCATTCAAATTTTGGCGAATTTTCAAAGTTGAAAATTTGTATTTCGTTACGCTGGATTGCTCGAATCACCCACTGTGTATCGTTTAAGATCCAATGTCCGTCTGGTTTTAAAGCTCCTCAGTATTAAACATTTTGTTTGTTTTTTTTTTTTTGAATAAAGTGCACTTAACTATTGTGTAGCATTTCCTTCTATGGTTAGGGAGGAAGGAAGAACTTCCCCCATCCGTCGAGCCGTATCCGAGCTTCGAAAGAAGTACAAAACCCCGAGCTCCCATAGTAGGTAGCAACCAAAACGCTCAACTGAAAAGCAGCACACTACAAAGCACTATCCCAGAAACCGATTTTAATATTATAATCGTGCAAAGAGTAAAATATGGTCGAACATGCTGGACTGTACTTTTCTTTCTTGTTTTTATTTGGTAGATTAATGCATTGCATTGCATCTTGAATATAATTTCAGGTATGTAACCTATGGGTCCAATTTTCGACCACTTTGGACAACAAAAGTGGTCAAGGGCTTGCGGCTTATCCACATGAACCAGTGACACCACAGAAATTAATGTAACGGGGTTAGATCACACGATCTTTGTGGCCAACTCATTGCTCCAAAACGGGAAATAAAGCTGTCTCCAATCGTCTCTTCCAGCAATTGAATTGTTGCACGAGCTGTGTGGCGGGGAGCGCCTTCCTGTTGAAACCGCAGATCCTTGACATCATGGCTGATCAATAACGGAACCAAAAAGTCAGTGATCATAGCGCTGTAGCGATTTCCATTGACTGTCACGCCCTTGCCATCATCATTTTTAAAGAAATACGGACCGATGATTTCACAGGCCCATAAAGCGCACCAAACAGTTCATTTCTCCGGATGCACTGGTGTTTCGATATAGGCATGACGATTTTCTTCACTCCGATTGATGAAATTTTGCTTGTTCACGTAGCCATTCTGCCTGAAGTGAGCCTCATCGCTGAACATTGTGAACATTTGTTTGTGAAATTCCTCATCGGCAGCTATCTCCCTTTGGGCGGATAAAACGGAGGTAGCACAATTGCAAAATTGGCAAGCGTTGCTCAGGCCTGAGTCTATTCATATGATAAGTCTCTAAACGAACGTCAAATTACAACACTGTACTAAAAATTTTGAATGTCATTATATTAAGGCAGTCTCTAGGAACCTGTATATATAAGATATTCGCCTAAAACACAAATTTTTTCGAGGTGTGTCTGGTTTTTTGCTTATTGCGGGGGCGGTAGGAGGCGTGGCAACAATTTGAAATAAATTTGATCTGCTCGAGAAGATAATGAAAATTCATTCCAAATTTGGTGTCTCAAGCTGTTGTAGTTTAAAAGATCCAGGTGTTCATACAGACGGACAGACAGACAGACGGACGAACGGGCATTGAACGAGACACGCAGAGGGACGCACGCTTTTTCCTGTCCTGCTCAAATGGTGTTTTTTTTACAAGTGTTTAGCCGTACTAAAAGAAAGAATTGCACGGTATAATCTATTCGTGGTGCTTCTTTACATACCACGTCAAGTGAGGATCCGACTGGAGGCCCATCGCTGGTTTCTTCCGCTGCAGTTTCTTGTTCCAGCGACTAGACCACCGTGGGCGTAGGCTGGTGAAGGGAGCGAGGGCGGGAGGCTCTGCTGGTAAGCGCGCTCTTCTGGCTTTCCTTTTTGAGCCAACTTTCTTTTCTTTTTGTTGGTAGTTTTGCAACAATCCTCTCTGCGAAGTGATCAGCACTTTTTCCTGCTGAATAGTGTTGGAAAACTCCGCAAAGCTATTTCCTCGGGATCAGCTGATCGCTATCGAAAGCATCAATGTAAGCTATCTATAGCATCCCTGGCTACTGCTAAATATCATATCAGGGAGACTTTGTCAGATAGCAGAGCTTTTGGCGCCAAACGGTCAGATCAGTTCAAATTAAAATTTGAATTGTGCTTACGCCAAAAATACTGCTTGACCGCAAAAATATTGCTAGCCCAGCTTAAATTATAGATTACAAGCTCGGATTGGCGTATTGTAGAGCAAAAAGTCAACGATCCCGACTATCTTCCATCCCCGCCACACTAGTGGTGCTCACTTAAGGGGGCTCTGGAGACCGAGTCTGGGCGGTATAAACCACCCAGGATGAAGCCAAGGGGAGATCCGTGGCCACCGGAGGAATATACCGAAGCTCGCTGGAGGACGAACAGGAAGGAAATCGAGCGGAGGAGGAATTGTTATCAAATTTCCACCTCCGCCCGAGGATTGCGAGAACGCCGCCAGGATGCGGGCCGGCATCCGCACCACCCAATGCTGCTGAACCTGTATATTTGTTCCCCAGCACCGAGAAAGGAGACACGCCCAAGAGAAGCGGAGAGATCTGTAGTGCGCAGAACTCGCCAGCAGCGGCCACTAAGAAGAAGAAAGGCAACAGGAAAAGACTTGTGGAATTGTCAAATGAACTTGGAGCCCTCATTGCAGACCTTATCCATGTCTTTAGGACCAAAGCTGTGAGGCATATCACACAGGCAAATAGGAACGCATTTATGCGAATGGAGGAGCTCCAAGTGGAGATTAGCGAAAGGCTGGAGGAGAAAAGCGTAGAGCCCAAAACACCTCCCAAAGACCCTGATCCGCTGTTGAAGAAAAATAAAACAGCTAGTAAACAGGAGTCGGCTACTCAAATATCTCCTAAAAACACAGGAGTTCTCCAGCGGAAGCCCACCTTTCAGCAGCATGAGAAACCACTCTTAGCATCAACGCAGATAGCTCAAGCAGTACCAAGGGCCAACACGGACGTGAACAGCTGGCAGACGCAAACCAGGAAGAGGAATTCTCGAGCTGATGCAATCATCATGCAGCCGGAAGATGGTTAATCTTACAGCGAGATCCTGAGACTGGTTACCAGGAGAGAGGACAACAAGCTGCAGAGCGTAGGCGAACACGTTAAGCACGTGAGGAAGACAGAGAGTAACGGACTTGTCCTGGAACTGGATGGAAAATGCAAGAATGCCATCCAGGAGATGAAAACTGCCCTTGGCGAAATCTTGGGGCAGCAAGCAAGAGTACGAGCAGTCTCGCACGAGGAATTTCTGGAAGTTAGAGACATCGACTGCTTAGCTACGGAGGACGATATTCATAAGGCGCTAGCCTCATTTATGGATGGTCCAGTCAACCAAGGCATGGTCAAAGTCCTCAGGCCGGGCTATAGTGGTATGCAGCTAGCTGTCGTCAGCGTACCAATTGAGACTGCCGCCAAAATTTTGAAGGAAGGAAAGATAAAAATTGGCTGGACGAGCTGCAGGGTTAGAGAGAGATCTCCACGGAAGAGGTGCTATAGGTGTCTCGAGTTTTTCCACATTGCCAGCTCTTGCAAAAACGCTGTAAGCCGGTCGGGTTGCTGCCTGAAATGCGGCCAGGAAGGACACAGAGCGGCCGCGTGCATCAACGAGGCTAGATGCTTCATTTGCGCAGCTGCCAACAGAAATGATGTCAAACACCACGCAGGTAAACGGTGTCCTCTAGCAAGCGATACGATAGTCGAGCCAACTCTCAGATGTTAAAAATAATTCAATTAAATCTGAACCACTGCGCCGCCGCCCAGGACCTTCTACACCAAACAGTTCGCGAACTGTCGGTAGGGTTCGCCATCCTGAGTGAGCAGTATAAAGCAATCGAAGGGCCAAGTTTCGTGTCCGACCTGGATGGAAAGGCTGCGATTTGGGTATGCGATCTCCAACAGCCGCAACTAGAGTATCTCCGCGCCTCACGGGGATTCGTGCTTGCAAAGTTTGGAAATCTGTGGCTCTACAGCTGTTACCTGGCACCAAGTCTCCAGACACATGAGTACCTTGGCATCCTGGACGACCTAGCTGCAGATATCCGTGGAAAAACAGATGCCATCATTGCCGGAGATTTCAACGCTTGGGCCGTGGAGTGGGGCAGTGCCCATACAAACAGTCGTGGGCAAGCAGTGCTGGAAACTTTTGCATCCTTGGATGTTGGTCTGTTAAACTGTGGAGGGCAGCATACTTTCAGCAGAGCTGGCGTAGGATCAGTTATTGACCTAACGTTTGCTTCCGGCTCGTTATGGAGACAATGCGGATGGGCGATTAGCGACGCGTACACGGCTAGCGACCACAACGCTATCGTGACTTCACTAGATAGACGGGAGGCTGCCGGGCAGACCTGGACCACGACAGAAGACATAGCTAACGCCAGACGAAGATGGGGGACGCCAAGACTATGAGTTTAGACGGGGGGCTTACGCCAAGAAGCGCAGAGAGCTCAAGAAGGCCATAAGTCGCAGCAAGAGAGATCGCTTCCTGGAGCTATGTGACGAAGCGGAACACGACATCTGGGGCAAGGCCTATAAGCTGGCGATGAAAAACCTGCAATCTCAACTGCGCTTGCCGCCAAAGTCCGAGGAAAAAATGCTGGAGATAGTGAAGACGTTATTTCCCGGGTCCTCAATCAACTGCCATCAGGCACCACAGTACGCCATGATGTACCAGGAAGCGCCAGCAGTCACGGTCGAGGAAACTATTATGCGTCATTCGAGACTCCAAGGCACCTGGCCCAGATGGAATACCCAACAAGGCATTGAAGTTGGAGCGACCGGAGCTATTCGCAAGCATCCTGGAAAATCCAAAATCTGGTGCTCATCCCGAAACCAAACAAGCCACCAGGGATACCATCCTCGTATAGACCAATATGTCTGATAGACTCTGTTGGAAAAGTATTGGAGAAGATCGTTTGCAGCAGACTGGGCTAAGCGATCAACCAAGCTGGCGACCTATCACCCAGGCAATCGGGTTCAGGAAGGCTCGATCGACAGTCGACGCGATCGCCGAAGTAACGAGACTGGCGGAAAGAGCCATTGAGGGGACCAGGTGGCGTGGTGGCGGTAAGGAATACTGTCTGGTACTTACGTAGGACATCCAAAATGCATTCAACTCTGCAAACTGGGAATGCATTCTGAGAGTTCTGAAAAACTTCCGCACCCCAGATTATCTGCTAGGAATAATTAAGGACTATTTCCGAAATAGATTACTTAAATATAAAACCGAGGCTGACGAGCGAGTCTACAGCGTAACTGGAGGAGTCCCACAAGGATCCGTACTTGGACCGCTACTGTGGAACGCCATGTACGATGGCATTCTGAGAATCCAACTCCCGGGGCAGGCAACGTTGGTGGGTTTCGCGGACGATGTTGCCCTAGTGGTAACTGCCAAGCAGCTAAGCGATGCCGAGGCCATGTGCAGCACAGCAGTCGATAGGATCAAAGACTGGCTTACATCCGTTGGACTCCAATTTGTAGATCATAAAACGGAGGCTGTCCTCATCAGCAGCAGAAAAGTTGTGGAGACCGCTCACATCAACCTAGGCAGAACCACTATCGTGTCCAGCAGAGCAATTCGATACCTGGGTGTATTACTGGATACCAGTCTGAGCTACAAGGAACATCTCGACAGCGTCAGCAAAAAAGCTGCAGCGATAGGACAAGCGCTAAATCGTATTATGATGAACCAGAGGGGGCCTAAGCAAGGACTCCGGCTGCTTCTCATGAACGTAGTTAAAGCCACAATCCTATATGCAGCGCCGATCTGGTCACACGCCATGCGGACCAAGGCATACAGGAGGAGCATTCAGTCTACCTATACGAGTCTGCAGCGGGTTTAGGACAATATTCAAAGACGCAGCACTGGTCATAGCTGGCATGATACCAATTGACCTGTTGGCATCCGAGAGAGCTCAGGTGTACTCGTAAAGACAAAGAGTAGAGCCTGCTCCGCATCGTCTAGTGGCTAGAGCAGCGAGAGAAGAGAGTTTAAGGGAATTGCAAAGGAGATGGGATAGTTCGACGAAAGGACGCTGGACTCATCGGCTGATACCGGACGTTGGAAAATGGTGCAGCCGGAAATTCGATGGAGTCAATTTCCACCTGACCCAACTGCTAACTGGGTACGGATGTTTCCGAAGCTACCTCCACAGATTCGGGCACGAAAACGACAAACTGTGTCTTTGGTGCTACCCTGACACAGAGGAGACCGCAGAGCACGTCCTCTTCAGTTGTCGAAGATTCTCGATGCCTAGAGAGGAACCCTGTCCGTCGAGAACTTTGGCATAAAAATACTCGAAACGGAGAGCAACTGGTCCGCAGCATGCCTCTTTGCACAGAGGATATGCAAGGGCTACGCAATCTAGAAAGTCAGAGACGAAATCTCAGTGGTGCTGCTTAAACACCAAGCCTATCCTGGACCCTTGCGAAGCAATACCTCTCGGCAGTACCACAAGGTAGCCAGGACCACCCCCCACCCTTATCAATACTAACCCAAATCTCTTATTGTTATCCAATCTTTATGTTATCCTATATGAAATAAAAAAAAAAAAAAAACAAGAAAGAAAAGTACAGTCGAGCACGCCCGACCGTAATATACTCTCTGCATTTTTTCCCGATTAAGTTATTAAAATCGGTCTTGAGATATTACAATGTGAAGTACTTGCATAAAAACACGTTAAAACAAAAACAATCTAAGCATAATCAAACATACATCTGTGTGTCTGTATGCGAATACACATACGAAAGACAATATATGATGCATATACATGTATGTATGTATGTGTGTATTCAGCGCGGCCAGCGACTGCGGGCGCTACACAAGCAAGGAAAACATTCGAACATATGTTTGTATGTTTCTATCTCACTTGAACTCATACATTGATACGAATGCGGCAGCGCTGCCGCCACACAGGCAGCGAAAACATTCGATCATGTGCTTGTATGTTTCTGTTTCGCTTGCACTCATACAAGATATTGCATTCAGTTATCAATATTGTAATGCTTCTAGTTTTCTTGTTTATCGTGCGATTTCAAAGCGTCAGAATAGTTTGATATAGTTAGTCTCCACACGAATTATAAATTACAATACTGTACTATATAAACAAATGCCAAAAAACGGAACGAAAGTTGAGAACCATTTGTATTAATTGTGGTAGAAAGGGGCGTGGCAGTCCAAAATTTTAAATGGTTATGCATTAACGCTGTCACTAGAAACCTTCATACCAAAATTGTTGATCATAAGTACCATAGTTACTGAGATATTCGCCGAAAATACCGATTTTTTCCGAGGTGTGTCTAGTTTTTCGCTCATTGTGGGCGAATAGGGCGTGGCATCGAAATAAAAAAAGATTCTTGTATTGACTGACTAAATATCTGATCGATTGAGACCAAGCTCGAACTTGTAGCTCTTACCATCTCTGAAATCTGTTTGTTCATACGGACAGACGGACAGACGGTCAGACGGACAGACAGACAGACGGACATGGCTATATTGACTCGGCTTGTGACGCTGATCAAGAATATATATACTTTATGGGGTCTGCCACGCCTCCTTCTGCCTGTTACATACATTTGCACAAACCCAATATACTCTTGCAGAGAGTATAAAAACAGACGGACGAACGGACAGACGGACAGACGGACATGGCTATATCGACTCGGCTATTGATGCTGATCAAGATATACTTTATGGGGTCTGCCATGCCTCCTTCTGCCTGTTACATACGATTACAATATACCCTTGTACTCTACGAGTAACGGGTATAATAAGATGTTGTGGATTGGCATAAAATTTCTCGCTTAAAGAATTGCAAAGCACAATTCTTCATGCCATGTGTCAAAGAAGTGGCTTTGTGAGTTTAATAACATAAAAACAAGAAAGAAAATTACAGTCGAGCACGCCCGACCGTAAAATACTCTCTGCATTTTTTTCCTGATTAAATTAAAATTATTATTGTTATTATATTAAACAAGAAAGAATGCTATAGTCGCCCCGCGACTTTAGGATACCCGTTACTCAATGTTCGACCGATTGTTCCTATGGGAGCTATACGATATAGTAGTCCGATTTGAATGAAACTTGGCCAGTACATTTATGTTATTGATAAATTTATTCTGTGTCAGTTTCATTAAGAAAGCTTGGTAAATACAGAAAATTTTCATACAAATTCATACGAAATGCAAATTTTTGACCGATTGTCCCTATGGGAGCTAAACGATATAGTAGTCCGATTTGTAGAAAACTTGGTCAGTATATTTATATTATTGATAAATTTGTTTTGTGTCAGTTTCATTATGATAGCTTAGTCAATGCAAAATTTTTTCATACTAACTTATATTTGGAGCGTATTTTTGACCGATCGTTCCTATGGGAGCTATACGATATAGTTGTCCGATTTCGATCAAACTTGGTCAGTACATGTAATTCATAGACATGTAGTCTCCGTGTAAATTTGGATTAGATAGCCGTTCTAACAAAAAAGTTTTCTATACTAAAACATTCAAGTTTTTTCTGTACATTTACCTTTATATGAAGATAGAACGCCCTAAAGTGGGCGTGTCAAAAAACAAAAACAAACTTGTACTGCTTGGGTATTGTACCTTTCATTTGCGACCACATTCACCTTTCTAGCTCTTATAGTCTCTGAGATCCTTTTGTTCATACAGACGGACGGACGGACAGACGGACATGGCTATATCGACTCGGCTATTGATGCTGATCAAGAATATATATACTTTATGGGGTCTGCCACGCCTCCTTCTGCCTGTTACATACATTCCAACGATTACAATATACCCTTGTACTCTACGAGTAACGGGTATAAAAATTAAAATTGGTTTGGAGATATTACAATGTGTAGTACTTGCATTAAAACACGTTGAATCAGACATACATCTGTTTGTCTGTATGCGAATACAAAAACGAACAAGAAATAACGATTATCTTCGGCTCGCCGAAGATTATATACCCTTGCAGTCATGCACATTGCGTTAATTTGGTTTCAATCACCAATTCTTTCTATGGTAGCTTTAAGATATAGTAGTCCAATTTGGATGAAATTTGGTCAGCACATTGAAATTTATAGAAAACGTGTATTGTGTGAATTTGGTTTAAATTATTCTAGAGACACCGAAAATTTTCATACTAAACATTTTCAGCATTTTCAACCGATTGTTCCTGTGGCAGCTATATGATATAGTTGTCCGATCCGAATGAAATTTGGTTTGCACATGGGATTTTTCGCCAAATGCATATGGAGCAAATTTGGTTAACATAGCTCAAAAAAAAGTTTTTATTTTATACGATTGTTCCTATGGCAGCTATATGATATAGTCATCCGATCTGGCCGATTTTAACAAATGATCTGCGTGCAAAGGGAATACACATGTGTACCAAGTTTCATTATCGACTCGGCTGTTGATGCTGATCAGGAATATATATACTTTATGGTGTCGGAAACGCCTGCTTCAATGCGTTACAAACTTCGTGACAAAAACAATAGACTCTCTGCAAGGGTTTAATAAGTTTCGCTACAGTAAGCCTCAACATGTTTTTAAAATCTTAAAAGTTTTAAAAGGCTGTTGAAAAGACTCGATTAGTGTTTAATCTACTAACTTATTGAGATTATTGTTGCTTTTGAGCAGACACTTCTGTGTTCTCGAAGCATCACCGAAAAAAGAAGGTGGAATCAAGCTAAGCTTATCTTATTGGCAGCAGGTACTTAGCACTACTTAATACATACATATCCTAGACGATACTACTTATTCGATACTTAACGTTATTTGCTTAACGATATATCGGCAGTCTCTTAACATTACATACATTATCGATATTCACTTTTTTTAAACATTTTACAAAGTCGATTTGATTTGTTGGCTTCAACTGTCTCATTTTACTTGTATAAGAAGACGTTAAATCAAATAAAAACTAAGTTCAATCGAAGAAACATCGGTTTTTCTGCAATCACAAATAAATTCGTTTGACTTTATATGTATGCACATATCAGAGACCTGAAACGAGTATTAAAATTTCGAGTATACTCGAACACTTACTCGCGATCGTTTTGTTTAAACAAAATTTGATACTCGATAGTTTGTGTGCGTACCGCAGGCGTGCTTATACTTGTTTTACTCGAGTATATACCCGAGTATTTTGCCGTGATATAAAACATGTTGCATTTAGAAACTTATAATACTTTGCATGAAATATTTTCAGCGATCGTACTACACTAAAGAATGAATGTTTTTTAAATAAATTGACATTTAATAATAACTGAAATGTTGTTTTTCATACTCTGTTCTTACACAAGTTATTTACAGAATTAAAATGTCTCGATTAGTAGAAATCTGCATTACAATTATTTATTGAAACCCTTTTAAATGCTCAACAGTAATACGTAGATGGCCTGACCTTTTTGAAATTCCCTTGTTTGGTAAGAGTATGACTCAATGGGTTTTTTTTAGAGGGGTGTTTTGCATTTAGTGCAATATGTGCAGCAGGTAGACACTCTTCTGTCTTAAAACAAATATAAGCGAAATGCGTGGCATGCCAAACATATAAATATTTGCTCGCACAAACTTGAACGTTTTGTACTGAAATTACGGGCAGGCAGGCTGCGGTCGAATACTCGTTCGTTTAATCGAACGAATAGCAAACGATCTTTGGGGCTGATCGTCTTGATCGCAACCAAATTGTTTGATATCAAACGATCAAGTTCGAATGATTCAGAAAACGGGAAACTGATCGTTGTGATACGAAAATTTTTCGGACAGCTCGTTGAGTACTCGTTACCCGATCGTTTGAACATAAGGTATCGTGACCAAATTCACACAATATGTGTATGGTACCACTTTAACTATCCTCACCAAGTTTGATCCAGATCGGACAACTACTATAGCCTATAGCTCCCATAGGGCAAATCGGTCGAAAATTAAGGAAAACGCGCACTTGAGGAATACGGGGTCTTTTACAGTCGGCTCGCTTGACTGTAGCCTTTCTTACTTGTTTACTTTAATAAATAGTAGGAATGGCACAATTAATCGACTATTATCTTTAAAATTGCGATTTAATTGTATCGAAAATTCGGTCACGATTTATTCAAATAATAATCGGTTATTTACAAATTCATCGAAAGAATTTGTACATCTCTATTAACGCGTTTCCACGAATCATAAAATTATCCAAAGTGTGCATTGAGTGTAATAGTTCTCGAGCTAAATCGATGTGGTTATTGCCTATTAAAAGATGAAGACGGTGTAACCAAATTTATACACCCTATCAGAAAAATATTGTGTTTTTTGGTTGGAACATCTGTTCCTTCGGAGGGCCTTTACTCAAAAGCGTGTGAACGGAAAGAGAAACCGGCTCACTACAATCAAATTTGGACTAAAGGTCCGTATATTTCGCAAGCAGACCAAGTTTATTTGTTGGAATGTATGTAACAGGGAGAAGGAGGCGTGGCAGACCCCATTAAGTTTATGTATTCTTGACCAGCATCAATAGCCGAGTCGATATAGCCATGTCCGTCTGGCTGTCTGCCGTCCGTATGAACAAACAGATTTCAGAGATGGTAAGAGCTACAAGCTCGAGCTTGGTCTCAATCGATCACATATTTAGTCAGTCAATACAAGAGTCTTTTTTTTTGATGCCACGCCCCATTCGCCCACAATGAGCAAAAACTAGACACACCTCGGAAAAAATTGGTGTTTTGGGCGAATATCTCAATAACTATTGCACCTAGGATCACCAATTTTGGTATGGAGGTTTCTAGAGACATCCTAAATGGATTGACATTTAAATTTTTGGACTGCCACGCCCCTTTCTCTCACAATTAATAAAAATTGTCCTCAAATTTCGTTCCGTTTTTTGGCTTTTGTTTATATAGTACAGTATTGTAATTTATAATTCGTGTGAAGACTAACTATATCGAACTATCCTGAAAGGCACTATAAACAAGAAAATTAGAAGCGTTACAATATTGATAATTGAATGTAATATCATGTATGAGTGCAAGTGAGACAGAAACATACAAACACATGTGACGGCAGCGCTGCCGCATTCTTATCAATGTATGAGAAGCGTTACAATATTGATAACTGAATGCAATATCATGTATGAGTGCAAGTGTGACAGAAACATATAAGAACATGTGACGGCAGCGCTTCCGCATTCTTATCAATGTATGAGTGCAAGCGAGACAGAAACATACAAGCTTATGTTTGAATGTTTTCGCTGCCTGCGTGGCGCTAGCGCTGCCCGCAGTAGTTGGCCGCGCTGAATACACATATACATACATACATACATGTATATGCATCATATATTGTCTTTCGTATGTGTATTCGCATACAGACAAACAGATGTATACCAATCCAAACTAATAACTCACCCGACATTTTATCAGCACAAATGCCACCCCCAATTCCTCCACGGTAATTCAACAACAACCCAGACCATTTAACGATAACCGATCAATTCCAAAAACCACCAAACAAATTTGGTTATCAAACACAATCTTGGCCACATCAAAACCAATTTAACCAATATCAACGGACTTAATAGCTCCACCTCGTCCAAATGCAGCTTAGCCTGCGGAACCAATGGACATCGACCGTAGTATTCAAACAAAAATGGTCAACTATATAAATAGACCTCAAGTTGAATCCGGTAAAAGGTGGCCTTTTACCGTAAACCAAGATGAGAAAAGCCAGAGAACCTTTAACACCCAGGGGAAGGAATGCCAGGAACAAGGGGAACAAGGCTACACTAAGGCATATGCCACAATGACAGATTATAAAAGATATGAACAAGAAATGACAGAAGTTGACAATCAGGAGGAATTCGACATGTCCTTAGTAGAGTACTTTGAGCAAAGCTACCCAAATGACGGGCCAGAAAACTCACAATATCCGGACTTGAATTTTTTAGAATGAACGACTCCTCATTGCCTTCCTTCGAGTGTAATGTGTGGCGTAATAAAGTACTAAAAATCCTTATCAACACCGGATCAAATAGAAACTACATACAACCTAAACTCGTACCAAATCCAAAACCAAATGAAAAACTTTTGAAAACTATATCTGTACGTGGTAGTGTTGCAATAACACATCACAATTGCTCAAATTTATTCAATCATCCAGAATATAACGTAAAATTCTTCCTATTACAAAATTTTAAATCATTTGATGCCACTCTCGGTAATGTTAGTCTTAGGGATTTGGAAGCCGTAATTTACGTTGCTCAAAAAGTAATGACAAAGGGAAAATTAAAACAAGAAAAAACGGTTATCTTCGGCTAGCCGAAGATTATATACCCTTGCAGTCATGCACGTTGCGTTAATTTGTTTTCAATGACCGATTGTTCCTATGGCAGCTATATGATATAGTAGTCCGATTTAAATGAAATTTGGTCAGCACATTGGGAATGATAGCGAATGCATATTGTGTGAATTTGGATGAAATCGCTCAATAGACATAGAAAATTTTTATACTAAGTATTTTAACCGACTATTCCTATGGCAGCTATATGATATAGTTGTCCGATTTGGATGCAGTTTGGTCGGCAGGTGGAATATGATAACAAATGCATATTGCGTGAATTTGGTTCAAATCGTTCAAGAGACACAGAAAATTTTCATACTAAGCATTTTCAGCATTTTCAACCGATTGTTCCTATGGTAGCTATATGATATAGTCATCCGATTTTAACAAATGATCTGCGTGCAAAGGAAATACACATGTGTACCAAGTTTCATTTAAATAGCTTTAAAACTGAGAGACTAGTTCGCATAGAAACAGACGGACAGACAGACGGACAGACGGACATGGCTATATCGAATCGGCTGTTGATGCTGATCAAGAATATAATATACATAAACAATAAAAAAATAAAAATAAAATAAAAAATCGAATGGACTTCGCCAGTGAGCACGTCTCCAAGCCTGCCACCTTCTGGAACAAAGTAATTTTTTCAGATGAGAGTAAATTTTGCATATTTGGAATTAAGGGAAAGAAGCTGGTATGGAGAAAAAGAGGAGCAGCTTCCGAAAAGGAAAATTTGGTTCCTACGGTAAAACATGGTGGAGGTGGAGTAATGGTTTGGGGGTCAATGGCTGCTAGTGGCGTTTGGAATTTGACGTTTATAGAGTCAACCATGGATCACAAAGACTACATTTGAATCTTGGATCAAAATTTGAAAGAGAGTGCCGTAAAATTAGCGATTGAAAAGGATTACTATTTTCAGCAAGATAATGATCCAAAGCATACGGCTCACAATGTAAGACTCTTGCTGCTTTATAATGTCTAAAAGCAGTTTCCCACGTCACCCCAATCTTCTGACTTCAATCCTATAGGACATCCGTGGGATTCGCTCGAGCGCCGGATTTGGCAACATACAATTTTTAATGTTTTTTAATCTTTTTATAAACGACCTTCCCTCTTCGCTATCCCATTGTCGCATACTTATGTATGCAGATGATGTGAAATTATTATTAACTTACAAGTACCCCCAGGATCATGCGTTCCTACAAGATGATTTAAACACAATGCACAACTGGTACATAACTAATTTCTTGAACATTAATTTTTCTAAATGCCTATTTATGACTTTTAACAGGGTTACTCCTTACTTAGCCAATAACTATATTGACAATGTACTCTTAAATCGTATACTGTTAGTTGCAGACCTTGGTGATCTTTTTGATAGTAAATTAAGTTTCACACTTTATATCTCCTCAATTGTTAATAAAGCCAAGGGCACTCTTGGATTTATTAAACGCTGGTCTAAAGAATTTAATGATCCCTTCGTCAAAAAACTTCTTTATACATCCCTTGTCCGCCCATTCTTGAATATTGTTCATGTGTCTGGTCTCCTCAACATGCTCATACTCAAGATTTAATTGAGTCAGTTCAGAAGCAGTTTTTACTATTTGCACTTCGAGGTTTTAATTGGGATCCTAATCTTCGCCTTCCTTCCTACTCCAATAGGCTCTTACTCCTTAATCTTCCGTCCCTTCTTGATCGTAGGATAGTTCTTGGAGTTATTTTCCTCCACAAGCTTATAGTTGGTGATATCTGCTCCCCATCTCTTTTAGAACGCCTTAATTTCAACATTCCAACCAGGCAACCAGGTACTACATCCCTTTATTTCTTCCCCCATGCACTACTGACTACGCTTTGCACAATCGTTGTCTGGTATTATGCGCTCAATATAACGAATACTATAGAATTATTGATACATCTCTTTCTCTTTTCCATCTTAAAGCTTCAATTTATAGCCAACTCCGTTAAATCTCTGACCTCCAGGGGCAGTATGTTTGGCATCTTTGCCATTCATGCGTTTCTTTAAATCAGAGATCTTTCGTGATTGTTTTGGCATACATTTGCATTGATCTGGTTGGGTTTTTCTGGGTTTTCCCAATCCTTGCAACAAATGTTGGATCAACTTCTTTACTTTTTTCCCAGATTAACGATAAACTTGTAAGGAAGCGTTCTAGCCGGGGTACAGATCTCAGTCTGTCCAGGGCTCGAATCTTACAAGAAATTTGTAACATTCGCGGAGACGCTGCAGACGGGGAAAAACGTGCCAGCGGGGATGAGATTAGGAGGGGTGGGCGGGGGGATGCAAGACGCGAGAGCGAGGCGGGGATGCCGCCATCGTTCCGCGCGAGCTGTTGTAATGCTCCACGAGATCGAGGCGAGGCGCCGAGATACTCTGGCGAACACCGCTGTACTCCAGCGAGGAGTGTGCGAATGGATGGGAGAGGCGCAGACGCAAGATCCAAACGGAGGGCGCCGCCGTTGATCTCAGCGGGTCGTTGCACACGAGGGAAGGACACATCTTGCGAGTACGTAGTCGTGGCTCTGGGGCGCCAAGAGACCACGATCGTACCCAGCGGAAGACGGCGTTGATTCGCAAGAGTAAGCTGTAACTCTAGGGGCGCCGTAGAGTCGCTGCTGTTCTCGAGCGAAACGGAAAGGGAACGGGAGTAGGGATATGGCCAACGAAAACTCACTAACTTTATTCACCCAGTCCACTAACAACGCGTTTCGTTTTCTCCTATTCTTTCCCTATCGTCGCACTGGCCCTAACAGTTTCTACTCACGGTTTCCTTCTCCTTTTTCTCGTTGCTTACGTCTCACTTGTTCGCCGGTCGATCGCAAAGTATCTGCAGCGCTCTCGATCTAAGAGCGTTGAAGCTGCATTGACACAACTCCACCACGAAAGCTCTCTCTTCACCACAGAGCTTTCGTTCAGAGTTGCATCAAGCCGCTCCTTACGCTCCTGACAGAGGGCGCTGCAGACATCGCCTAACTCCTATCGATTGCCTATCTATTCGATTGCTTAAATTTAAAAATACGTTGTTATTTAACTTAATATTCGACTTCGTTGTCTCTAAATAACTAAATAACTAAAAAATAATAATTCTTGTTCTTAATCCTAATAATCAACTTATTATTTATTCCTTATGACTATTAAACGCCATGTAAGACTGGATTGGCACCCCGCCTTACACCCCCCCTTACCAGAATCACAGTTACGGCCCCCTTGGCCGTTATCGTGGCGGAGAAGGCTCGTCCTCCGTTGGTGACTCGGAATCGGGTCCTCCGGTGTCGCCTGCCGCCTTCCTCTACCTCCTTCTTCAGGAGCCTCACGGTTTCCGCGTCCAACGAGATGTCCCGTGGACGTATCGTCCAGCTCGCTGGGATTAGCGGCAACAGATCTTCCTGCGCCTCAACCATGCCGAAGATCTCGTCCAAGTCGGGTGTCCACCCGATCTCCTCTTCGCCGAGTTCAGCCATCAGCTCCGCCTCTGCGGACGAGTCTAGCGGCGCTTGCGCCTCCACGGCCATCAGTTCTGCGTCCGCTGAAGGCATTGTGATGTTGTTTGGGTCGCAGCTGGGGGCCTCCTTCCGAATTTCGGAGGAGCCCAGTTGGCGCTCGCGGGGAGTGCGCGACGCTCGCAGCTGCGGCCTTTTGCCGTCAGGGCTCTGTTCTGACGTCGTCTGCTGCTTCCCTTGACGACCGCGGCGACGCTTCCTCCTTGGTTTCCGTGTCACGCCCGGCAAGAAACGGATGCTGACGCGTGGGAAGACGCTTGATGTGTCGACCTCCCACCTGCTGCTGGTAAAGGTGCGTCGGCACGTCTGCCCGTCCTCCTCGTCGCTGCTCCTGGGCTCGAAGCTGGCCACATATTCCGTCCTAGCTGCAGTCTCGACGGGCCTCGGGTTTCCTCGGCTGGACGCTGTGCGTGGCGCGACCTCGTCCGACTGGTCATCACTTGTATCCAGCGCCATACCGAAAGTGACTGGTTCGGCGATGTCTTCGGTGTCCCGGGCGTCGTTACCGGCATCCAACGATTGGTCGGGTTCCCCGACGGCCTCTGTGGCCTCCTTTTCAGGCTCTGCGGCCTCTTCTTCAGGCTCTGCGGCCTCCTTCTCCTCTTCTTCGGGCTCGGTCTGGTCTGGTGGCAATAACGCGGGCAGTGGCTCCGGTGAGGGCGGTTCCTCGTAGTACGGAGGGGTCTGCCGTATCCCTGGCATGAGGACGTAAATGGTCGTCGAGCGGATTTCTATCATCTGAACCGCATCCGCCAGGAGTAGGACGTTGTTTCGTACACTATGTGCCGGAAGCCTGCACCGTCGCCCTCGCTCTCGTCGTGCCAGTCCGGGTATCCCTGCCCTTCGTGCTGGGCCCCTTCTTTGCCCGACTCCTCCTGTTCCGGGTCTTCGCCTCCTGAGCTCTCCTGCCACTTACGCTCTGGGTCTTCTGCGTCTGACTCCTCCACCTCCGACCAGTGGTCTTCTCGTCGTCTGGCGTAGAAGGTCCGGCCTATCCGCGGGTCTCGTTGCGGCTGGCCTTTCTCCTCCAAATCTCGTCCGTCGCTCTCTGGATCTTCGCCCTCAGATCCTTCTGGCTCCAACCAGTGGTCCTCTCGCCGGTAGGCGTAAAAAGACCTGACTAGCCGCGGGTCTCGCTGTTGCTGGTCTTCGCAACTTGGGCCTGGCTCAGTGTCGTCGCTGTCCACTGCCATCTCGACTTCCTCCTCGTCGCTGCTTATTTTCACGCATTCGTCGTCCATCGCAGGTTTATCTATCTATATTATATGTTGGGAGAAAAAGCAAGATGAATTATTATGTCTACCCTATCTGCTACTTCCCTACCAGTGCGACCATCGGGTTGTTTTGCTAACGTGATTCTTATTCTAGTTACACGATTGTTTCTTATTCTACTTATCCTATTTACAATGCCGATTAGGGACCCCCCCCCCCCCCTTTATCCTCCTGGGCCATCGTCACTCCCCTTTCCCCGGGGGGAGCTTGCGGCCTGCAGGGGAGTCCAAGATTTCGTCATCGTCTTCGGGATTCTGAAAGTAAGGTTTAAGTGCAGTTATGTTGGCCACCCGCCTCTTGCGTTCGCCCTCGCGGGTGAGGCGCACGATGCTGGGGGAGATAAAGCAAGATACCCTGTAGGGCCCGTCGTATTTCGGGGCCAATTTGACTGCGAAACCTTCTGCTGCGTTGGACATCTGGTGCTGTCTCACCATGACTTCTGCTCCGACCGTCGGTTGCCATTCTCTTCTCCGGAGGTTGTAGTGCCTCCCTTGGTCAATCGACGCCTTTTGTAGGTTGTTGCGAACGATCTCGAATACATCCTTCAGCTTCCTCTCTTTGTCCTGTGGGCTTAAATGGCTCGTGGCTGATCCGGGGGTTACTTCATCATACAGTGCTGCCGGAAGACGAGGTTCCCTGCCTTGCACAAGGAAGGATGGACTGAATCCTGTTGAGTCCGCCACGCTAGAGTTGACCGCCAGCGCTATTTCGGGCAGTAGCTCGTCCCACGAACTCTGATGTCCTTCGATGAATTAGGCTATCATCGTCTTCACCGTCCTGTTGGTCCTTTCCGTAGGGTTTTCTTGGGGGCAGTAGGGAGCCGTGTACTGCAGAGTCACTCCCAAAGATTCCATGTAGCTCTTGAAGGCTGTGCTTGCGAACTGGACTCCATTGTCGCAAACAAAAGTCCTGGGTACTCCGAAGTGGCACATTATCCTCTCGCGAAACGCTTATTGCAACAATGCCGCGGTCGCCCTCCTCAGCGGGACCAGTTCCACCCACTTGGAGAAGGCATCGTGGAAAACCAACAGCATTGTGTTGCCGCGTTGTAGTCCTCGTTGTCTGTCCTTTGTCCCAGATTCCTGTACAATTGCCCGTTCTCTTCGATGTAGTCCGGGAATTTCTCTGGCTGATTCCTGATCCTCTCTCGCATCCTTGTTATCCACTCGCAAAGGGGACCCTCGGTTGCCACTTGCTGGCACGAGTCCAGGGGCTGCCGGGAGAGCGCGTCAGCCACTGCGTTCAACTTACCCTTGCGGTACTTTATATCGAATTGGAACTGCTGTAACTCCAGGGCCCATCTCGCTATCCTTTCAGATGGACTTTCAATGGAGTTAAGCCATTTTAGAGCTAAGTGGTCCGTCACCACTTCGAAGCGATAGCCCTCCAGGTAGTATTGCATCTTCCTGATGGCCCATACTATCGCCAGGCCGTTCTTTTCTGTGACTGAATAGTTACTTTCGGCGGCTATCAATTTCCGGCTGGCGTATGCTATTACCCTTTCGTCCTCGTTGATCGTCTGCGTCAGTACGGCTCCTATGCCGTAGTCGGTTGCATCGGTCTGCAGCGAAAATTTGACTGAGAAGTCGGGGCATGCCAACACCGGGGCCATCGTAAGCTTCTCTTTCAGCTCCTGCAGCGCCTTCTCTTGTGCCTCTCCCCAGGCCCACTTTTGGCCTTTCCTTAGGAGGGATGTCATCGGTTAAACGAGCGTCGCGAAGTTTGGTACGAACCTCCTGTACCATGCTGCCATTCCTAGGCATTGGCGCAGCGTTTTTAGGTTGTGGGGAGCTTGAAGGTTCCGGATCGCATCGTCTTTGTCGGGATCGGTACAGATACCTTCACCGCTTACCACATGACCTAGGTACGCCAGCCTCCTCTGGAAGAATCGACACTTCTTCCTGTTCAGTCTCCGATTCGCCGCCCGCAGTCGCCGGAACACCTCATTCAGATTATCGATGTGCTGCTCTCTCGTCTCTCCTATTACCACGATGTCATCGAGGTATGCGAAAGCGTGGGGCTCCATCTCTGGTCCTATAACTGTGTCCAAGGCTCTCTGGAATGTCGCTCCTGCCGGATGCAGTCCAAATGGCATCTTTCGCCATTGGAATAGACCTCTCCCCGGCACGGTGAAAGCTGTGCTTTCACGGCTATCCGCAGCCATCGGGATCTGCCAGTATCCTTGCTTCAGGTCCAGCGTTGAGATGTATTTGGCGTGTCGCAACCCCTTCAGGTTATGATTTATCCGAGGGACTGGATAAGCATCCGGGATGGAGTGCGCATTGAGCTGTCGGTAGTCCACGCACATGCGCCACTCCCCAGTCTTTTTCCTTACCAAGACTATCGGGGCGCTGTGCGGACTGCGCGATCTCTCAATGGCGCCTGCTCGGATGAGCTCATCTACCTGCTCGTCAATCACCTTCTGCATCGCCGGGTTCTTCGGGAAGTAGCGCTGCTTCAGAGGCTTGTCGTCTCTCATCCGGATGCTGTGTTCCGCGATGTGTGAGACCCCTGACAACCCCTCGAACGACGCCAACTCCCTCTCCAAGAACTCAATCACCTCCGGCAAAAGGTCGGCCGGCCATTCTGCGTCTTCAGCCTGGGACTTTTCTGTTTCTTCTTCTTCTTCTTCTGAACGCGCCGTCGGGGCGGCCTCAGCGCTCGCAAGCGACGCTCCAACTACTTTATCTTCTGATTCTAATGTTGACTCACCCGTTGCGTTATCGTTCGTCTCCTTTAATGAGTCGCCTGTACCATCTCGGCTCCTCGTCCCGTTCCGTCGTCGCTGCGGCTTAGCTCTCTCTTCGAGGGGCGAGACTGTTACGGGTGGAGTTCTCGTCTCGTCGTTCGCAACTAACTCCATGGACAGCTTCGCGAATCCGATGCGGATCGTAGTACCCATGCTGCATAGGAAATTCATTCCTAGGATGACGTTATCGAGCATGGTGGGTATGCTCAGTACTACCGTCCTCACCGTCTTTCCCGCTAGGCTTCTGTCCACCAAGAGTGCCTTCCTGAGCTCCACCGACGATCCATCTGCCAATCGTATGTTGGTTTCCACCGGGAGCCTTTTTCCTCCGACGTTTTGTTTCTGCAGCCATTGCTCGCTTACGAAGCTGCGTGTTGCTCCGGTGTCGATCGTCGCTGTCGTTTCGTGGCTGCCGATCGTCACTCGTGCCACGATCTTCCCTCTATTTGTAATCATCGGTGAGCTTATCGCCTGGAGTTGGGGTTCGCGGCGCGATCCTCCTCCTGGCCTGAGGGGCGCCTCGTTTCCCGACCTCGTTTGGTCGCATCATTCCTTGCTGCTTCATCCTTGTTTGCCGCAAGTTCGGCAAAATAGCACCGGAACGTTGGAACACTCTCGAGCGAAGTGTCCGCTCTGCCCGCATCTGTGGCATGCTCTCCTTGGGTCATAACCCCCGGCGCTATTCGCTGTTACCTCATGGGGCGTCGCCGGGTGCCCTGTCGCTTGGCGTACCACCGTCGACGGACCCGATGCTTGTGGGCCTCCCATTTCGGGCCGGAAAGGATTCGGTGGCCTAGTCCGCATCCTGCTCGCGGAGACTTTCATATTCGGATGCCATCTGCGTCAAGTGCGCCAGTGTTGCAAAATCGTGCCTGCGTACGTGCAATCGATTGTCCAGGCCGCGATTTCGTAGATTCTGTACAGCTCCTGCGCCGTACTGTATCCCGCACGTCTCATCAGCACCCGCAAGTTCACCAGGTAGTCCTTAAACTTCTCATTCGGGCGCTGCCGGTGTGAGCGTATCTGATCCTCCAGACGCTCGAAGTAATGAGCTCGGGCCTCGTCTACGTGCGTGTACATCGTCGCCGGCTTGTCCTCCACACGTTTCTCGGGTGGGCACTTCGTGATAGTCTGATGCGGCTTCCGTGCCGCTAGCAGGGGCTGCTGTGACCCCCGCTTTGAACGAACGAGGAGACTCGTTTCCTCAATTCCTCGACGCGGCCTTCCCCATCTAGGCCGAATTCTAAAGCTATCGCTACCAGCTCTTCTTTCCGACGATAATAGACCCACCTTACTCAGACTACTGGGTTGAGGGACTCACCTGGTTCCATCTTTCCTTGATGCGTGCTTCGATCTCGCACCAACAACGAATAAAATCGGAGAAAATTCCTCGACGAATTCCTCAAAGAAAGATTGGTGAGGATTCCTTGATCAGTTCCTTGGGGAAAATTCCTTGATGACTTCCTTGAGGAAAACTGGCAAAAATTCCTCGATGAATTTCTTGAGGAAAACCGGCAAAAATTCCTCGATGAACTCCTTGAGGGAAACTGGAGAAAATTCCTCGACCCGTTTCCTCGACCAAGCGACAAGAGCACACAAAAAAAAAATTCAGCTGGCCCTTACCCCGCGCGATTTGCTCGTGTTTCACTCTTTTTCCTTCTTTTAAAAAAAAATTTTCAGTCACTATTGGATGGCCTGCGGCCCACTGTTTTGTTCGTTTTTGTGTGGCCTCGGCCCACTGTTAATTAATTTTATTTTTTTCCGCTTACGTATGGCCTCGGCCCTCGCTGTTACCTCATGCTCGGCTCGGCTCCTACTCCTCCCTCCATTTGAGAGCCTTCTGTGTATATATTGAGCTCAGTGTGGTTGTTGAGACAGCTTCGAGTCGGTTTTCGGGTTTGATATAGTCTGAGCGCGATGTCATGCTCCTCCCTATGGAGCTGTGCCCATAGCTTCGTAGCGCCATGCTGCCCAGCGCTGTGAGACGTTGGGCTGACTTTGCTGCTACTAGCTTTGCTTGCCTTTTCATTAGGGCGAGATATGTTTTCTTTTCCGAAGCCGCCCACCACACAACCCATAGAGCAGTGTCGGATGCACAACTGAAATATATATCCAGTGAATGAGTCTGGGTGACAGGCCCCATGTGCTGCTTAGCATCTCTTGGATGTGTTTAGCGCCATGGTGGCCTTCTTCATCCTTTCTTCCACATTGGCTCTCCATGTCAGTTTGCTGTCCAGCACTGTTCCTAGGTACTTAATGCGGGTGCTGGGCCTAAGTTGTTTGCCATTTAGTTTCCGGGGGTACAATGTGGTACCTTGTACTTCTTGGTAAAGAAGATGAGGTCCATCTTTTCTGCATTAATATGTAGTCCGGCGTTCTCCGCCCATTTACATATTTCCCTGAGGGTCCGTTCAACTATGGAGCTGAGAGTCGATGGGCAAACTCCCGTTATAATTATACCTATGTCGTCCGCATAGACAGTTATTTTAGGGGCTCCTCTACCAAATCTCTTAATTAGATCGTCGACAACTAGGTTCCATTGAAGGGGAGAAAGGACTCCTCCTTATGGGGTACCCCTGTTCGCGATTTTTATTGTGGTTGCAGCACCCCATTCTGATTGAACTCTGGTTAGTTGTTGTTAGCTGGTCGAATATGAACGCTCCTTAGATGTCTACAAAGGCACCCAGAGCATATTCGTTGTTGTGTAGGGCTCGTTCTATAGTCCCCACTGGCGAGTGCAAGGCCGTTTCAACGGACTTGCCCTTGGTGTAAGCATGCTGATCAGCTGACATCTGTTCCTCTGCCGAACTTCTTATGCTGAGATTTAGCAGCTTTTCCATAGTTTTAAGCATAAAGGATGTGAGACTTATTGGTCTGTAATCCGATGGGCTGTTGTGAATGCATTTGACCGCTTTGGGAAGAAAGGCAACTCTTGCAGTTCGCCATTGAGTTGGTATGTGGCCAGTTTTTAGGCAGGCTTCGTAAATCTTAGCCAGCCATGCGGTGACCGTATCCTTGGCGGCTTGTAGCATGGCTGGAATGATCCCGTCGATACCTGGGCTCTTTATTTTTGAGAAAGAGTTGATGGCCCATTGTATCTTCGTTGTGGTGAATAATCCTTCAGGGAGTGTGTATGATTGCTCCGTATTGTTGTGTTGTTCGTCGGACACAGGTGGTGTCGAACAACCTGGAAAGTGGGTGGTCATGAGTGCATCCAGAGTTTCCTCGCTGCTCTCTTTCCATATACCATTTCCCAGCTTTAGTTGACTTTGAATTGGTCGCTGTTTTTACAGCAGCTTCCGAAGTCTTGCGGTTTCAGGTACCGATTCCAGGTTGGAACAGAAGTTCCTCCAGGAGTTTCTTTTGGCTTTCCTGATTTTGGACTTGTACGTTCTGTGCGCGACTTTGTATTCGTCGTGGATAATGTCCATACTGGTCTGCTTTGCAAGTTTAAACAGATCCTCAGTATTTGTTCTCTGTATTGAGAGCTCGGAGTTCCACCATAGTGGTTTCGATCTCGATTTGCATTTGGATGTCCGGCATGCGCTGTTGTAGGCATCAAGCAGAGTTCTATTGACAATCGACATTGATTTCTCAATGTCTTTTGCAGATCTGATGTTGTCTGGTGGGCTGAGTTTTTCTGCCACAAGACTCCTGAACTTGGCCCAGTCAGTGTTCTTGGGGTTCTTAAACTGGGTTGGTTTGGGGTTGTGGTCAAAGTCGCATTCAAATTGAATGTACTTATGATCAGAGAATGAGGGTTTGTCTAGGACACTCCAGTTTGTTATTGCTACACCTGTTGCGAGTGTTAGGTCAAGAACGTTGGACGAAGTGGGACCTACGTATGTATGTGCTACCCCCGTGTTAGCGATACTTAATGTTGTGGTTAGTAGGAATTCAAGTAGCGACTCACCCCTGATGTTGGTGTCGGTTGATCCCCATACGCAGTGGTGTGCGTTGGCGTCTGTGCCGACTACCAGATGCAAGTCGTTTGTTCGGGTGGTCTCAGCCACAAGTTACACCAGTTCGTCCGGTGGTGCTGGCAGGTCATGAGCCGTATAGCAGGATGCTATAATGAGGCGCATCCATCCACCATTACCGCCGTTAGGTCATCAGTGCTGTAATCAGACATGAGATAAGCGTGGAGACCTTTCCGTACAAGTACGGCAGTTCTTGTTCTGCTTACCGTTGTGATGTTTAACGCATTGTAGTTGTTCGACCTTAGTCCCGCTACCATGTTACCGGAGGCAATCCACGGTTCTTGGACTAAGGCCACATCGACGGGCCCTTGCTCTAGGGTCATAAGGAGCTCCGTCGATGCCAACTTGCTCTTATGCAGGTTTATTTGCAGTACCCTCATGTGTGTGTGTTACTGCATCACCTTCAGCGGACGGGTTGACTATAACAGTCAGGTCTCCGTCTTCATCGTCGTCCGCGTCCTCATCGGAAGCTATTTCCATTGATTTGGTGTCTTCGAGGACCGATTTAAGTGCTAGGTCCTTCTCCACCTCCCAAACCTTGAGTGTGTGCGTGTCCTTATCTCCGGGATGACGCTTCTTTAGGCAAAGATACACGCTACCAACACCCCAAGCCATCTTCCCAAAGCGAGGATACAGCATGTCTTCCGCCTCCTTGTTGATCTGGAGGATCACACTCTGGCCCCCCGCTGACGAGGAGAAGGGAGCAGCATGCAATACCTTGCAGTCATTGGTTGGCAGGTCCTTATTTTGCCTCTGTAACAGACGCAGGGCTTGTTCGGCTTTGACCGCGATAGGGAAGAGAACTTTTGCCTTGGTTTAGACGGGATATTTTCCCTGTCGACCACCTCCAGCAAAGCTCCATCCCATACCGCTCCAAAGGTCGGAACTACCCTCTTCAGCCAGCTAAGTGTTGGCTCGTCAATGCATTTGAGGATCTTTGCACCGTTTAGCCACCCAGCCCCATCAAAGGTAGGCATGGTGGCCTCCGGATCCTCCTCCAGTCGTTCCATCAGCGACCCGACCAGTTTCTCGTGGACGATTTTCCATCATTCCTCCGAGATCCTGCCGTTTTTCTCGCTGCGATCGATCAACGCCACGATCAGGTGCCGCTGCACGACATCTCTCATCGAGGCCTTTTTGCGTCTTGGTCGAGGGATGGCTCCTTTGGGACCCCTCTGCCGTTTGCAGTCGGGAGCATCCTTGCTCGCGTTGCTCTCGGCTGAGCGTTGCCCCTTTTCGGCCATCATCTCCTCGACCTTGTTGTCGTACCCACTTGTCGTTGCTTGCATTTGCGGCAGCTGATCGAAGTGGCGACGGCTTTCTTCGATCCGTTGTTCGGCCCAGGCTAACTTTGCTTTATCCTCAGCGGACAAGTCTGTTATGCCTTGGAGCCGACTCTGGATATTCAGAGCCGCATTGTACTGCGCCTTAGCCTTGTGCCCTTCTCAGGTTCGCTTGAGCTCTTCCTGACGCAGGGAGTTGGAACCCTGAACCGCGGAGAGCAGTAGGCTCTCGTCTTCAGTTTTCGTTACTGACGCAACGCTCTCCAGGTCCGAACCTGCGTCGATTCCGGCACCCGTGCGGTTCAGCTTGTGCTTGTTGTTGTTGGCAGTCGTAGTATAACTGACATGGTCTGCTCCCGCAACGGCAGAGGTGTGACCACTGGCGACACGCAGAGAGGATTTCTCCACCCGTGCCCGCCGGTGGTAGCGGTCACGCCTTCCACCGACGTTTGGGCTGACATCCCAGCTAGAGTTGATTCTCCTATGCGACCTTCCATAGTGGTCCATGACTGGCTATTTTGATTCGGGTGGCCACCCCTAGTGTTTTATGCCTACCACCAGGCACCTCTAGCTATGACATGTGTTCGGTAATCTTGGCATGCTTTGGACCGCGTCTTAGCTAGACACTGCATCGCCTCAAGGGCAACTGACATTGTACCGTCCTTAGACGATGCAGCGTCCATTGCCCAGCCAGCACCCCCGAGGAGGGTTCAACTAGAGGATTTTTGCAAGCCATTAAGATAGCTTAGTCAATGCAAAATTTGTTCATACTAATTTATATTTCGAGCGTATTTTTTACCGATCGGCCCTATGGGAGCTATACGATATAGTAGCCTGTTATGCATGAAACTTAACCAGAATGATTATGTTACTGAAATATATATTCTGTGCGAGTTTGATTAATTTAGCTTAGTTAATGCATAATTTTTTCATACTTATACATTTTTGGATCTTATTTTTGACCGACTCGCTCTATAACAGTACTAATTAGAGAACTGCACGGGTGGTGTTTTTTTGTACTCGGGTAATACCCAAAGAATATGCGGTGGCGGTTTTACTCGTACTCAAAATTTAGTGTAAAAATTATTTTACCCGAAGCGAAATGACTCGGATATTCTTTTTACCCGTACCGGAAGTGACGGGTATCGTCAATACTTTTTTTGTAAAGGGAGTCGCGAGTACGAATCATTTTTTGATGCGTTAGAAAATTAATGTGTAGGCAAATACAGAGTATAAAAAATACTTACCCAAAATACTCGAGTACTTGAGCGACGGTTTGCAGTCGGCAAATTGAACAGCGCGCGTTAGAGGATAAAAAGGGTTTTTTGCATTAGAGAGAATGCAAGTAAAGTTACATATACTTCACAAGGGTGTTTTTTTTCGAGTATACATTTGATGTGGTGTTTACGCGACCAAGTAAAAAATGAGTTGGTACAAGAATGGTCAGTTAAAAAAATAATTTTCATGGAAATACTCAAACGAAAAGGAGTAAAAAAATATCCGATACTTTTCGGGTAGAGTAAAAAATTATTCGAGTCAAAAAATACTCTGTGTGTGATTTGGGTATTTTTTACATGCGGTGTATAGCTGCAGTTCTCTGGTAACGTACAATCCTATAGCATCATTGGATGGAGCCAGCTCAATTGAATTTGTAATTTTGGGAAATGGTGAATCATACAGAGATCTGTCAAGCGTATATTTAAGATTAGTAGTACAGCTTAAGGATCAGGCCAACAAAAATATAACAAATAATGCTGTTAGCGTTGTCAACAATATATTACATTCTATTTTAAAAACTTCCTCAGTATATTTAAAAAACACATTAGTTTCTCAGAACGATAATAATTATTACTATCGGTCTTATTTACAAACTATTTTAAACAATGGAAGTGACGCTACTGAAAGCCATTTGGCAACTCAAGGATTTTTTACAAGTTTAATTAATTTTTATGTTGACGTAAGTCTACCTTTAAAAAACATATTCCAAAAAAACAATAAAGTAGAGCTCTTTGGAAAAGTACATGAAGATATTTTTAATCAACCCAAGCTCCTGATAAATAATGTAGATTTAAGAATAACATTTAATATTGAAAAGACTTCATTTTATTTGATGGAGGTTCAAACAGAATCAAGTATAAAAATTTTAGAGGCACAACTCTATATATATATATATGAAACAGTCAATCCAAGTATTTTGATAGCACATCATCGCGTTTTGCAATCAAAAAATGCTTTATATCCATATAATAAAGTTGAAGTTAAATTTTTTACTCTACATCCAGGAAACAATACCCTATCAATTGACAATGCTGTAATTGGACAATTACCTAATTTTATCGCATTTTGCATGGTTAAAAACCGAGCATACTCAGGTAATAGGGCCCTGGATCCATATAACTTTGAACATTTTAAAATTCAGCGCTTTAATCTTTTAGTTAATGGAGTACAAGTACCGTCTCAAGCTCTAGAGTTTGAGTTTGCAAGTCCCGAAAACATTTAGAGCTCTCGTCGATATAATATGCTATTTAGAGCTAATGGTATAAAGCATTTTGATAGGGGCCTGCAAATCACTAAGGAAATGTTTGATACGAGCTGTTTTATATTAGCGTTTGACTTAACTGCCGACCATTCAAATTCTTCAGCATGTTCAAATTTCATTAATCAAGGAACAATTCGTATTGAAGGTCGATTTGCTGAACCCCTAACCGAAGCGGTCACATGTCTTGTATATTGTGAATACGATTCCATGATTGATATTGATAAACATAGAAATATTAGTTATACTTTAAAAATGAATACAAAACAAATTGAAAAACTTAGTAAACGCAGCACAAAGCATATATTAAAAGGTGTATTCCCACCAGATAAATTACCTTTTAAAATAGGTACATATCCTTCAATAATAATTGCGAATACAGACTCATCTGACAAACCAGGTTCACACTGGGTAGCATTTTTATTTTTTTAAATGCTTCAAATGCAAAGTTTCTTAATTCATATGGACAATATCCTCAAAATAAAAATTTTAAAAGTCTGTTAAAAAATAATTCCAAAAGATTTACGTATAATAAACAGCAAGTTTGGGGTTAGTGTTCAAATACTTGTGGACATTATTGCATCGTATTTAGTATCTACAAAACTAAAAAACAATCAACAAAATGTCTTTAAAAAAAATAAAAAATATGCATGTCTGAAATTATTTAAATAATAAATAAAATCATAAGTTTTACAGCCTCAGCTTTATAACTTAAAAAAAAAACAGCAACGCCATGTTTCTGAACCCTCTTCGATGTCATCACTCGACTAAACGCACAAGTTAAAATGATTTCCAAATCGAGAATTTGTAATATTTATCGATGATGGTGTTTGCAAAAATCAGCGGGCACGCGCTGGCTCCGGACCGATTGCAGTCGGTAGCGGGGGGTAAATTAATTCGCTGCTCTGCAGGCTCGTCTGCTATTTAATATTCATATTCGTTAATCGCGTGCTATGATTTGTCCAAAAAAAAAGAGGAAGAAAGAAAGAAACACTAGCCTAGCGAGTTTGTTGCTCGATGGCGCAGATGGAACGCCAATTTTGCCCTCCCTTCCATGATCGCTAAA
Organism: Drosophila acutilabella; assembly: GCA_035046005.1. Lineage (NCBI taxonomy): Eukaryota > Metazoa > Arthropoda > Insecta > Diptera > Drosophilidae > Drosophila > Drosophila acutilabella. The sequence continues at coordinate 182,966 of JAWNOK010000059.1, forward strand.
TCCGAAAACAATTTTAAAGCGATCCCTACACAAACCCACTACACAACTAACATACTCCTAACGAACGACACATGATAACCCCACAACAAGACTTAGCAATTACACATAATTAAAACTGAAAGCAATAGTTAAAGGATTAGACATTTATAAGAAATAAAATATATATAAGCATAGTAATAATACAAATTAAAATTAATATTTAGGATAATTATTTATAAGTACTCCTTAAATAATGAATTTACGTTACTTAAAAAGAATTTAATTCACGACTGCGAGAGAAACTAAAGAAATATTAGGTAATTTATTTTCCGCAGTGTACAGCATCACAGCTGTTGCAAACATGCAAACAAACGACAAAAAGAAAATTCAAACAAACAAGTCAATGCTCAGCGCATAAGTATAGCGCATGATAAAATAATTATGTATGCACGTGTGTAGGTATATGTATATGAAACAAAGCGTTTAGGCTAAAGAGTCACAAATCCGTTGTTTTCATCATCCGCTTTAACCTAGCTTCGTGAAGCAAGATTAAAAATTGCACTTGTGCGTGCGCCAGAAGGGCCAAAGCAAAGGAGAGAATTATTTCTCTTAATTAAGAGAGACTGAATATGCATGAGATTGCACGTCAATTAGATGGGTAATTCTTTTTGTGGATTTAACTTTCTTGGGCGACAAATATTGATAAGCCCATTCAATATAATTAATATGCAAAACTTACAGACTTTTCAAATGATTACTTTGTTTTCCACCGATGAAAGCGCTCCCATTGGCTCCGCTGTAACTTGCTGTGGAAATATAAAAGAATTAAACATCCACTTGCACGGCATCACAATTATTGAAAATTCTCTTTGGAATTGATGCTTGCAAAAGATGTAATAACTTATACCTTATTCTTAGATAATTTAACAAAATCACTTAGAAAAAAAACTAAAAAAAATGAATATTTCGCGTTTTGCGTGCAGATCACTACTTCTGCTACCGATAACGAAGACGCGACATGTAGGTAAGGCGATTGGCTTGTAACTAAACCATCGTTCTCTTCTTCCGCCTTCGCTTCTGCTCACACATAAAAAGGTGATAAGAAGATGAGAATAAAGCGAAATTGGATCCCTCCGCTGTTCCCTTTTGTCCCAATGATGGCTTTTATCTGCCAATCATTATTGCAGTGGCTGACAAAAAAAATGGTAATGGGTGAGCACGACTTATTAGTCCCTGCTGATGGACTTCGGCGAGGAAATGAATATATCTCTTATTACGATAATAGGGCCATATATTAATTCGGCGGCAATTATGCGTGCGTCAGTTTAATGCAATCGTCGCATGAGCGTTGTATAAGCGTCGTATCAGAGTAGCATAGATGTAGCATAAGCTTAGCATAAGCGTAGCATTAGCGTAGAAATAGGGTAGCAATAGCGGTGCAATAGCGCAGCAATAGCGCAGCAATAGCGGCCAATCTGTAGGATATTAATTTTAATCCCACTTCCTGCATATGAACAAAACAATCTCACCTCAATTGGCACACTAGTTTAATTATTGATTTTTGGTTTTTTTTTTTTCGTATTTTCCTCTCGATGACATTAAAGTTTAACAGACTTGACACTTGAAATACTTGACACTTGAAAAAAAAACTTTGGTGATACAGATTACGTCTGCCTTGATCAACGCTTCAAACGAAAAAGAACGCTGCATTAGCCAGAGTTCCAAATGATGCCTCGGAACTGGCGCCATACTGCCAAAGTTCCGTTTACTTCTGGGACCGTTGAACTCAACGATCTCCCTCGCTTTTGGGCAAACGGTTTCAGTTAAAGGGAACCGGCAATTGAGTGGATGTAGGGCAAACAAAAAAAAAGGATCAAAAAAGGGGAAATGTACCATTGGTACTTTTCATGAGCAAAATTTCCCTCAACCAATTTCGGTTGTGATTTCGGCTAACCAGCGCCACTACAACACCCCCTGCTAAAATCACACTTTACAGGGTGAAAACATGTTAAGTGTGATCCGCGCTGTAACCGATCTTATTGTTTTAGATCTTTTGCATGGTATTTCCCTAATAAGCGACCCTGTAAATCCTCAATTTCATAAAAGCTGTTTCCTAGCTTCGTTCTTATTCGGGCTTTACTGAAACTCGGAGCTAACTTGGCATTAAAGCCTTTCGCAAAATTGCTTTGCTGAAAGTTCCGCTTGTATATCTCTTGTCCCACCATGAAGGAAACATCACGACTGCGTCGATTATAATTTCGTTCGTTTCTTATTTGCTGTTGCCTCATTGACGCTTTTGCTTTCGATCGTATTAGGTCGAAAGAATCTTCTCTGTCAAATTGCACAGTTCTGTCTTCTAATAGGTCCAAGTTACGTAGTAAATTGTATGTAGATCCTGAGGTTACCATATTTTGTCCAAATGCTATTCGATATGGACTCGAGTTGACGGCTGAATGAACATTTGAACGCAACGAACAGCATATATGGCTAAGCTGCTCATCCCAGTTTTTTTGATCTGGATGTACATATGTCTTAATTGCTGCAATAACCGATCTATTTACTCTTTCTGAGGCATTCGCTCGGGGAGCATAAACTGCAGTATAAGAATGTTTAACATTATATTTTTCCAAAAGTGAATTAAAAACGTGAGATTTAAATTGTACGCCGTTATCTGAAACTACAACTTCCGGAACTCCGAAACAGTGGAAAATTTCTTCTTCCAAATATCGTGCGACTTCTTCAGCTGTAAATTTCTTGACAGCCTTTAAAAAAGGAAACTTGGAGTAATGATCCAAGACCACAAAGATACCAATATGGCCTGTGCGACTTCTAGGGTAGGGTCCTAAGAAATCTACGAAAAGCTTCTGGAAAATCCGTTGCGTCTCAGTAGTTTTTCCGAGTGGAGGGCGCAAGGGATAGTTAGGGTACTTTGTACACTTGCACACTTCGCAACTATTTATATATTCTTTGACATCTAAAACTAAATTAGGCCAAAAGAAATGTTGACGTAATTTTTCTAAAGTTTTACAAATACCAGTGTGAGACGAGATGGAGGATTCGTGGACATTTTTAAGAATTTCCGGAATCAACTCTTTCGGAATCCATAATTTCCAACATGAATCGTCCGCAATCTTGTCTCCATTTGCATGCTCTGCGCGTCGATAAATATATCCGTTTACTACCTTGAGATCAGGGGTGTGCGTTTGTTTGTTTTTAATTTTGTCAGATAAGTTTTTATATTCTGCTGATCGAAAGTCTTCCGAGTCCATATTAATGGAAATGTCTAAATCTAGTGCTGATAAATCATCACCATGTGTACGCGACAAAGCATCGGGGACAATGTTCTGAGTTCCCTTACGGTGTACAATTTTAAACACAAAGCCTTGTAGTTTCAATGCCCATCGAGCCAATCGTGAGCTTAGATCTGATTGGGACATAAGCCATTTTAAGGATGCATGATCGGTAACGATGGAAAACTCCTGACCTTCCACATATGCTCTAAACTTTTTAACAGCAAGAACGGCTGCTAAGCATTCTTTTTCAGTGACGGAATAGTTTCTTTGGCATCGATTAAGTTTCCGAGACATGAAAGCAATTGGAACTTCGTCGCCCTCATCATTGTTTTGCACTAAAACGGCACCAATACCAGTATGGCTAGCATCACAATGAATGGAAAAAGGCAATTCAAAATTTGGGCTATGTAGCACTGGTGCAGACGTGAGATTTGCCTTTAACAATTCAAAAGCTTCTTGAGCCTCGTCACTCCAAAGAAATTTACGCTTCGATTTTAACGTATCCGTTATAGGAGATGCGATAGAAGCATAGTTCCGGATAAATTTGTTGTACCAACCAGTCATACCTAGGAAGCGTCTTACTTGCTTCACCGATCGAGGAGTAGGAAACTCTTTAATAGCGGAAATCTTATCAGGATCTGTAGCAATGGTTCCCTTTCCAACAACATGGCCTAAATATTTTACCTCCTCTAAACAAAAATTACTTTTTCCAATATTAATCGTCAATCCAGCTTCCTTTATTTTACCAGCAACTTCTCTTAAGACAGACAAATGACTCTCAAAAGTATCTGATACGATCAGGAGATCATCCAAATAGATAAATACTTCTCGTCTTAGTTGAGGTGGAATTATTTTGTCCATCAGCTTGGACATTGTCTGAGGGGCGTTACACAGACCAAAAGGCATTACAGTGTATTGATAGAGAGGCCTCCCGGGTACACTAAATGCTGTCTTGTCTCTTGAACTGGGTGTTAATGGAATTTGCCAGAACGCATCTTTTAAATCAAGGCTTGTTATAAATTCAGCTTTTGGTAGTCTGCTTAGAATACCATCGATAAACGGCATGGGATAAGCATCCTTCACAGTGACTGCATTAACACGCCTGCTATCCAAACATAACCGCACTTTACCAGGCTTTTGAACGAGAACAACAGGCGAGGACCAAGAACTTGAAGATTCCTCAATAACTCCTAAGCTGAGCATCCTATCTAGCTCTTGATACATAAGCTTTTCGACTGCAGGTGAAACAGGATAGTGTCGTTGTTTGATAGGTATTGTCTTATCAACGTCTATCTCATGTGAAAGTAATGAGGTTCGACCGAGACCTAATTCAGCGAATGAAGGAAACTCCTTGATGACTTCCTGTAAAGCCGTATGTTGTTCGAAACTTAGTCTTCTTAACAAAGGGTCTTCTAAAGCTGCAAGTCGTACGCACCCTGAGTCGAAACCTGATGGCCACAAGTCAAATGCTCTCCAAAAATCTATACCTAAATATAAATCTTGTGAAAGTGAGGGTACCAAATAGAAAGTCAAAATATGTTTATTCCCACGAAATTCAATTTCCGAATTGAGTTTCCCAACTATGGCTTGTGCATTGCCATCCGCGGTTCTAACATTCGACGTTAAAGGTCTGTAAAGATGTTGTGAATTGAGTATTTCTGTCGCAAAGCTACCTCCTATGCAGCTTATTGATGCACCGGTGTCAAGGAGGCCACTTATAGTCTTCCCTAAAAGAGAAACGTATGCGTATGGTCGAATATCATGCGAGTTGTTAATTACTGCGGCCAAAAGCTTTTTCTTCTCCATTTTTTCGAGTGCTAAATATTCTTTTTGACGGGTTACGGAGCGAGAAAGATAATTAGATTTAATAGGTTTATTAATTTTATGAACGTCCGGTATTGTAGATATGATCTGTGTTTGGATAACAGAAGAATCTGAATCCACTTCTAATCTGTGTTGGTCGACTTCGAATTCATCGGTTTGCGTGCACTTTTCAACGGTGCACGGCCTACCCAGTTTTTTTGGTGGCTATTGCATTTGCTACACGATGGTTTGTATGTATCGGCTTTACCACACCCGTAGCAAAATACTCTACGAATTTGACTAACACAGTCTTGGTAACGGTGTCCGGTTTCTGCACAATTCCAACATACTAACTGAATAGCGGCTATATCTGCCTCTTCTTGTTCAAAAGTCTCTGATTCTGATTCGTACTCTATTCGACCTTGTACAGCATTGATTGCTCGTCGTGGCATCGGCACTGGGCGAGGTTTTGGCGCTAAAGGTTTCATAACATTTTGTAAAAAGAGTTCTCGGGTTCTTACTAAATGACGAAGTTTTGCTACGGTGCCAATCTCCTCATACAGCAATTCATGTTGGATTTCCAATCTTAAATTAGATCGGAGCGACTCCAAAAGCGAAAATTCAGAAAGCGGAACTGTAAGTTTATCTGCTAGGGTGATTATTGATTCGTAAAACTCATCAAATGTTTCTCCCTCTCTTTGCTTACGCCTATCTATAAGGGCTCTAATATGCAAATCGGTACGTTCGTCCTTAAATTGACTTTTGAGCGCACGGCGCAATCCTTCCCATTGGATTTCTGGCACACTCTTATGGTAACGCCAGAACCATTCACTGGCCGTTCCTTCGAAGAGGTTGCTAGCATACCGCGCAAGGACTCCAAAATTCCCTTCTAAGGTCTGGTGAGTAAGTGCTTCGGCTCGATAAATAAAATCGTCGACGCCTAACGAAGACTTCCCAGAGAATCGAAGCTTCCAATTTGTTATTATCTGGCTGATTCTATCTGGACGCAATTCAGGACCATAAGGAGAGTATCGGTCGGAGTGATGACCAGAAGGCATCATTGGTGGTAATGTAGCTGAATGCTGATTTGGAATTTCGCTACTAGTTGTTGGCCTTACATTTGGCGGTGGTGGTGTAATGGACCCTACAACACTCAGAGTTGAGGACAATTTATCGAAACCAGTCTGCATTGTACGAATTAGTAGCTCAGTTTGTCTAGTAGTGGCTTGAGCCAATACTTCTGACTGGTTAACTGCTGCTAGAGCTAGCGCATTTGCAATCACTTGCTGCAAGCTCTCATTGGGCGGCATTGCTGAGGATTGGGCGGCAGGATTGTTAACTGGAACGACGTAATCGTCAATAATTTCGGGACCAGACACGCTAGGTTCTCTCCTAGACTTAGCTCTCGTTACCGTACCAGACACAGATGGTTTTTCGGATGTAGGCTCCTCAAGGGGTCTTTTACAGATAGGGCACACTTTTTTATTCTTAAGCTTTGTATTAAAACATAAGATATGAAAAGTGTGTCCACAACTGACTTTCAATAATTCTGTCTCTTGAAGAATTTGATATGAGCATATAAAGCAAGTAACACCTGCTCCGGTTGACACGGGCATTCCTGAGCTGTCTTCCATAAGGACTTAGTTAACAATAAATAGACCGAATACTAAACAACACTAATAATAAATATAATAAATATAACAAACTAGCTATTAAAGCAATTAATGATAAATAAATAAATAAATTCAAAAACAAAGATGAGACTGATCAATAAATCATATTAGTTTGGGGGTTATCACATGAAAATTTTCAGGGAACAATGCAATCGAAAATGCTAGAATAAAGTAGACGAAGGTAAACAAAATGGTACCTAATTGAGTGGACGATTATTTTAATATATCGTATCCAGCAACAACTAGTACTCATTATGTACGATAGTTTGCAAGGCGATACTGAATGCAATCTTATGCGCGGAGGATTCTAGCTCTTGGCCAAATAACCTTATCCAGCGTCATGAGATACAGTAACAAGAGTTGATAATGCAATATGTTGAAAGCAACGGCAATTAAGCAATTTAGAGCTAAAAATTTATCCAGTACACTTTACATATGCATGTTTTGTTTTTATCAGTGCAGTAGCAAAGATTTATAATGCAATTTCCTAAAAGCAACGGCAATTAAGCTATTTAGAAGCTAAAATTTATCCAGTACACTTGGCATGCATGTTTTGTTTACTTTCCATTACTTTAGATTTGGCCTTGGACTTATTTAAAATCCATTAAAACCAAATGAATAAGTACTACGGAACACAACACAGAACGGAAAAGGTGAAAAGAAAGAAAATGGAAAGAGTTGGACAAATCGAATTGGGAATGTAACATAAGTCTGATGAAATTGACTTTACGCAAATATGGTTATGGGCTACCGGAACTTGGCCCCACGTTGGGCGCCAGAATATATAAAAATATTAAATATATATATAAATATATTAGAATCTGTAATATTTAACGATGATGGTGTTTGCAAAAATCAGCGGGCACGCGCTGGCTCCGGACCGATTGCAGTCGGCAGTTGGGGGGGGGGGTAAATTAATTCGCTGCTCTGCAGGCTCGTCTGCTATTTAATATTCATATTCGTTAATCGCGTGCTATGATTTGTCCAAAAAAAAAGAGGAAGAAAGAAAGAAACACTAGCCTAGCGAGTTTGTTGCTCGATGGCGCAGATGGAACGCCAATTTTGCCCTCCCTTCCATGATCGCTAAATCCGAAAACAATTTTAAAGCGATCCCTACACAAACCCACTACACAACTAACATACTCCTAACGAACGACACATGATAACCCCACAACAAGACTTAGCAATTACACATAATTAAAACTGAAAGCAATAGTTAAAGGATTAGACATTGATAAGAAATAAAATATATATAAGCATAGTAATAATACAAATTAAAATTAATATTTAGGATAATTATTTATAAGTACTCCTTAAATAATGAATTTACGTTACTTAAAAAGAATTTAATTCACGACTGCGAGAGAAACTAAAGAAATATTAGGTAATTTATTTTCCGCAGTGTACAGCATCACAGCTGTTGCAAACATGCAAACAAACGACAAAAAGAAAATTCAAACAAACAAGTCAATGCTCAGCGCATAAGTATAGCGCATGATAAAATAATTATGTATGCACGTGTGTAGGTATATGTATATGAAACAAAGCGTTTAGGCTAAAGAGTCACAAATCCGTTGTTTTCATCATCCGCTTTAGCCTAGCTTCGTGAAGCAAGATTAAAAATTGCACTTGTGCGTGCGCCAGAAGGGCCAAAGCAAAGGAGAGAATTATTTCTCTTAATTAAGAGAGACTGAATATGCATGAGATTGCACGTCAATTAGATGGGTAATTCTTTTTGTGGATTTAACTTTCTTGGGCGACAAATATTGATAAGCCCATTCAATATAATTAATATGCAAAACTTACAGACTTTTCAAATGATTACTTTGTTTTCCACCGATGAAAGCGCTTCCATTGGCTCCGCTGTAACTTGCTGTGGAAATATAAAAGAATTAAACATCCACTTGCACGGCATCACAATTATTGAAAATTCTCTTTGGAATTGATGCTTGCAAAAGATGTAATAACTTATACCTTATTCTTAGATAATTTAACAAAATCACTTAGAAAAAAAACTAAAAAAAATGAATATTTCGCGTTTTGCGTGCAGATCACTACTTCTGCTACCGATAACGAAGACGCGACATGTAGGTAAGGCGATTGGCTTGTAACTAAACCATCGTTCTCTTCTTCCGCCTTCGCTTCTGCTCACACATAAAAAGGTGATAAGAAGATGAGAATAAAGCGAAATTGGATCCCTCCGCTGTTCCCTTTTGTCCCAATGATGGCTTTTATCTGCCAATCATTATTGCAGTGGCTGACAAAAAAAATGGTAATGGGTGAGCACGACTTATTAGTCCCTGCTGATGGACTTCGGCGAGGAAATGAATATATCTCTTATTACGATAATAGGGCCATATATTAATTCGGCGGCAATTATGCGTGCGTCAGTTTAATGCAATCGTCGCATGAGCGTTGTATAAGCGTCGTATCAGAGTAGCATAGATGTAGCATAAGCTTAGCATAAGCGTAGCATTAGCGTAGAAATAGGGTAGCAATAGCGGTGCAATAGCGCAGCAATAGCGCAGCAATAGCGGCCAATCTGTAGGATATTAATTTTAATCCCACTTCCTGCATATGAACAAAACAATCTCACCTCAATTGGCACACTAGTTTAATTATTGATTTTTGGTTTTTTTTTTTCGTATTTTCCTCTCGATGACATTAAAGTTTAACAGACTTGACACTTGAAATACTTGACACTTAAAAAAAACTTTGGTGATACAGATTACGTCTGCCTTGATCAACGCTTCAAACGAAAAAGAACGCTGCATTAGCCAGAGTTCCAAATGATGCCTCGGAACTGGCGCCATACTGCCAAAGTTCCGTTTATGTCTGGGACCGTTGAACTCAACGATCTCCCTCGCTTTTGGGCAAACGGTTTCAGTTAAAGGGAACCGGCAATTGAGTGGATGTAGGGCAAACAAAAAAAAAGGATCAAAAAAGGGGAAATGTACCATTGGTACTTTTCATGAGCAAAATTTCCCTCAACCAATTTCGGTTGTGATTTCGGCTAACCAGCGCCACAAATTGACTTCCTTCTGCTGTTCGAAGTCACTTAGAACAGCCCTTAATTGTTGCAGACGTTCCATTTGCTCATAGAAAATCATATCTTTGAACTGAATTAAGACAAGTAAGAAAGGCTACAGTCGATCAAGCCGACTGTAAAAGACCCCGTACTCCGATAGTAGTGCATTTTATTTAAATTAAAATTTTAAAATGAAATTTAAACAAGTAAGAAAGCCTACAGTCGAGCGAGCCGACTATAGAAGACCCTGTACTCTCATAGTAGTGCGCATAAAATTTTAAAAATACATTTACAAAATTAAAATTTAATATTTACATTTTCATTTAAAACTTAAAATATCAAATTAAAGATTGTCATTGTCAACATTCGAACGCGCGATCTCAGACGAAGGTTCCATATTGCGCCGCAACTCTACCAGTTGCACCACACTCCTCTTCTATCATTCTTCCGATTATTTGCATATATGTATGTGTGCATATACATAGGATTTTGATATTACTTTCAGGAAAGTTAGATATAGTAAGTCTCTAAGCAAATGTTAAATTACAACACTGTACTATTTGATTTAATGCCTTAAAAACGGCATTGAAGTTGGACAGTTTTTCAGTTCTTATGAGCAAAGGGGGCGTGGCAGCTCAATGGCATTATACTAAGGCTGTCTCTAGGAACCTGTACACCAAAATTTGTGCTCCTAAATGCTATAGTTACTGAGATATTCGCCTAAAACACAAATTTTTTCGAGGTTTGTCTGGTTTTTCGCTCATTGCGGGGGCGGTAGGGGGCGTGGCAACAAGTTGAAATAAACTTGATCTGCCTGACATAATAACGGACTTTCATTGTGAATTTCATGGTTCTAGCTTTTGTAGTTTAAAAGATCCAGGTGTTCATACGGACAGACGGACATGGCTATATCGACTCGGCTGTTGGTGCTGATCAAGAATATATATACTTTATGGGGTCAGCCACGCCTCCTTCTGCCTGTTACGCACATCTCGCTTCTGACAAACTTAATAGACCCCCTTTACTCTTTTTTAAAGAGTACGGGGTCTAAATATTTCAATTTGCTTTCAAACATTTTGCTTGCTTTAGTGTTGATTTGAAACTAAGGTTTATTGTGAAGAATTAGCTGTTTATACCCGTTACTCGTAGAGTACAAGGGTATATTGTAATCGTTGGAATGTATGTAACAGGCAGAAGGAGGCGTGGCAGACCCCATAAAGTATATATATTCTTGATCAGCATCAATAGCCGAGTCGATAAAGCCATGTCCGTCTGTCCGTCTGTCCGTCCGTCCGTCCGTCCGTCTGTCCGTCTGTATGAACAAAAGGATCTCAGAGACTATAAGAGCTAGAAAGGTGAAAGGGGTCGCAAATGAAAGGTACAATACCCAAGCAGTACGAGTTTGTTTTTGTTTTTTGACACGCCCACTTTAGGGCGTTCTATCTTCATATAAAGGAAAATGTACAGATAAAACTTGAATGTTTTAGTATAGAAAACTTTTTTGTTAGCTATGCTATCTGATCCAAACTTACACGGAAAGTATATGTCTAGAAAGTACATGTACTGACCAAGTTTGATTTGAATCGGACAACTATATCGTATAGCTCCCATAGGACCGATCGGTCAAAAATTCGCTCCAAATATAAATTAGTATGAAAAAATTTTGCATTGACTAAGATACCTTAATGAAACTGATACAGAATATATTGATCAATAACATAAATGTTCTGACCAAGTTTCATCCAAATCGGACTACTATACCGTATAGCTCCCATAGGGACAATAGGTCAAAAATTTGCATTTAGTATGAATTTGTATGAAAATTTTCTGTATTTACCAAGCTATCTTAATTAAACTGATACAGAATAAACTTTTCAATAACATAAATATACTGACCAAGTTTTATTCAAATCGGACTACTATATCATATAGCTCCCAAAGGAACAATCGGTCGAACATTGAGTAACGGGTATCCTAAAGTCGCGGGGCGACTATAGCATTCTTTCTTGTTTTATATTAAATTTTATTATATTACATTATTGTGGTCCTTTAACTTCTTCTATGGAGTTTAAGAGGGGAAAATCCTCACAAACGCCTTAGGTAAAACAAGTAAGAAAAGTACAGTCAAGCACGCCCGACTGTGTAATACTCTCTACATTTTTCCCCGATTAATTTATTAAAATCGGTATCGAGATATAACAATGTGTAGTACTTGCATTAAAACATGTTGAAACAAAAACAATCTAAGCATAATCAAACATACATCTGTTTGCTTGCATGCGAATACACATGCGTTTGACAATATATGACGCATATATGTATGTATGTGTGTATTCAGCGCGGCCAGCGACTGCAGGCAGCGCTGCCGCCACGCAGGCAGCAAAAACATTCGAACACGTGTTTGTATGTTTCTGTCTCGCTTGCACTCATACGTGATATTGCATTCAGTTATCAATATTGTAACGCTTCTAGTTTTCTTGTTTATAGTGCGATTTCACTGCGCCTTTCAGGATAGTTTGATATAGTTAGTCTCCACACGAATTATAAATTACAATACTGTACGATATTAACAAATGCCTAAAAATGGAACGAAAGTTGAGAATTATTTTTATTAATTGTGGAAAAAAGGGGCGTGATAGTCCAAAATTTTAAATGTCAATGCATTAACGCTGTCGCTAGAAGCATCCATACCATACCATACCAAATTGGTGATCCTAGGTGGAATAGTTACTGAGATATTCGCCGAAAACATCGATTTTTTCCGAGGTGTGTCTAGTTTTTTGCACATTGTGGGCGAATGGGGCGTGGCATCGAAAGAAAAAACAAGTAAGAAAGGCTACAGTCGATCGAGCCGACTGTAAAAGACCCCGTACTCCCTTAGTAGTGCATTTTATTTAAATTAAAATTTTAAAATGAAATTTAAAAAATTAAAATTAAATATTTACATTTTGAATTAAAATTCAAAAATAAATAAATTAACAACTGTCATTGTCAGCACTCAAACCCGCGATCCATGCGAAGGTTCCATATTGCGCCGCAACTCTACCAGTTGCACCACGACCCTCTTCTATCATTCTTCCGATTATTTGCATATATGTATGTGCACACATACATATGTGTGTATGTATAGCATTGGTCGGCGCGGCCAGCGGCTCCGGGCAGCGCTGCCGCCAAAGCAGGTAGAGAAAACGTTCGAGCATATGTTTGTATGTTTCTGTGTTTGTTTGTATGTGTGCATGCAGTGATTTTGCAGTAAAATAACATCGACTTTGAACCGTAATTTCTCTCTTGTTTAACATAGGATTTTGATGCCACTTTCAGGAAAGTTAGATATAGTAAGTCTCTAAGCAAATGTTAAATTACAACACTGTACTATTTGATTTAATGCCTTGACATAGGATGTACTATTTGATTTAATGCCTTAAAAACGGCATTGAAGTTGGAAAGTTTTTTAGTTCTTCTGAGCAAAGAGGGCGTGGCAGTTCAAAATTTTGAATGGCGTTATATTAAGGCTGTCTCTAGGAACCTGTATACCAAAATTGTGCTATAGTTACTAAGTGCTATAGTTACTGAGATATTCGCCTAAAACACAAATTTTTTTCGAGGTTTGTCTGGTTTTTTGCTCATTGCGGGGGCGGTAGGGGGCGTGGCAACAATTTGAAATAAACTTGATGTGCCTGACATAATAACGGACTTTCATTGTGAATTTCATGGTTCTAGCTTTTGTAGTTGAAAAGATCCAGGTGTTCATACGGACAGACAGACAGACGGACATTGCTATATCGACTCGGCTGTTGATGCTGATCAAGAATATATATACTTTATTGGGTCGGCGACGCCTCCTTCTGCCTGTTACGCACATCTCGCTTCTGACAAACTTAATAGACCCCCTTTACTCTTTTTTACAGAGTACGGGGTTTAAAAATCCGAAGGGGTTTGGCTTCAGCATCAGTTATGCAAAGAGCAATTTTCTCTCCATAGTATACTCATATCGAATAGTGAGGCTCTCAGTTTTTGTATATCCTTGTCCTACATGGATGTCACATCATTTCTTGAATCCAAGAAAGCCTGCGAGTGTAAATGTTATTTGGTTATAAATGGTTATATGTTTCTAATACATACCATTATTCTATATTTTTATACTCTCTGCAAGAGTCTATTGGGTTTGTGCAAATGTATATAAAAGGCATAACAAGCCGAATCAATATAACCATGTCCGTCTGTCTGACTGCCCGTCTGTCTGACTGTCCGTCTGTCTGACTGTCCGTATGAACAAACAGATTTCGGAGATGGTAAGAGCTACAAGCTCGAATTAAATTTGAATCGACCACATATTTAGTCAGATCGCACAAGAATTTTTTTTTTATTTTTTGATGCCACGCCCCATTTGCTATGCCAGTTAGGGAGACAGCGCTACCCGCGTTCGCTTTCTGTGTCGATCAATGCTTTACATGCATGCATATGTATGTGCATACATATAATGTCAAACGAATTTGTATGTGCATACAGAATAGCAGATGTTTCTTCGATTGTACTTAGTTTTTATTTGTTTCAACGAGTTATAATACAAGTACTAGCCATTGTACTATCTGGATACCGATTTAATTAATTTGATTTTTCCTCTTGCACAGGCTCTTGGGTTCCCCCACCATGCGAGCTTAGCATTGTAATCTCCTCCAGCGATGAATTTGTTGCCTAGCGTAGCGAATAGGGACTCAAATTCGAATTTTATCCACCGCTCACTAAGCGGGAGATATACTGCCGCTAATGCGACTGGTTCTTCTGATGTTTGTATCTTAACAATCGCTACTTGTTTGTCGTTACTGGATATTGAAGTCTTGGGGCTGTGGCTGATGGTGGAGCGCACAATGACTGAGGCGCCACCATTGCTGTTACCGCTATGGTGATGGGCGTGGTAAGTGGAATAGCCAGGTACATAAATACGCTGTCCCTCGCGTAAGTGATTCTGCGTTCCACAATCCGATTTTTATTGTTGAAGGTGTCATTTTGGCAAACGTGCAATAAGAACTTGGACGAGTTCACGGAATGCCTTGTTTGATTCCACAGTCTCCTGTACAAGTTTAAATAATTGGTCCATTCTGGAGTTAATCTAATGAATAGAGGTTTCTAGCGTCTGGAGCTTGGCACCAATCCCAAGGTCGTTTGGTGAGTTGAGGTCCCGTTGGAAGTGCACAACAGCGGGAGTACCCGAATGAGAAACATTGGAACGAGCAATATCAGTGTACGATGTATAGCCTTTGACTGCTGTGGATGGAATAAAGCTCCGTGAGGAAGAGGGTTGGTTGTACTGTGGGTTTGAAGGGCTTGCAACCAACTTGCAGTGGAAGTCTTGGCTTTGGCCTTAGCTTCTTTAATTTTTCTAATCTGACCGGGCACTCCTTATCAGTGGAGGCGTGATCGCCACGTTTGGTGGTGGCTTGGAGGGCGATTTTGTCGATTGCCCGTTTATATTGGCTGCTGCTTGTGAAACAACATCATTGTTTATATTAGTTTCTGGCAGATCTTGCTCCATATTACTGTCCGCTTCATCAGCTAGAGCTGCGAAACGGTTGAAGTTTAAGGCTGTTTAATTAGAAGCGGGTATTCCAACATTGCGTACCATCTTCGTGAGATTTGTGGACTGCATTATATCTTTTTGTGTTGTTATGGATGCATTTACAACCCGTTTGAGTTTCTTGCTAGCAGAAACGTCGGATGCTTGGAAAGAGCATTGACTCTTACGAACCCCACCACGAGCTCGAGATGTCATTACGTCCGAGTTGTTGCTGGACGGCGTAGTAGAGTGTAAGAGTATAAGTGCAGTTGGTATTCGCATATTGCTTGGAAATTGACAATAACTGCTCCGCGGCAATTTGAGAACGTATAGTTGATGGGTCTAATCCAAATATTTTCCTCATCTCCACCAGCTTTGCGTACCTACCACTAGGTAACGAGCTAGTTGATGCGTTTTCATCCATAATTATAAATGTTTCTATTTATTTATAAATAGGTAATTGTAACCAACTCCAGATCATATGATAACGTACAAGAAAGGGTATCAAGTTGATACTATCAACCTCCCGCTTACGCGATACGCGGGGCGAGGGGCGCACGCTGAACCACTTAAGTCTGGTTTTAACCAAGCAATGTACCGTATTATGTTGCCGCCCCCGCTAGCAGAGGCTTAAAATAGATTCTGTGGCGAAATTCGGCACAGCGCGAATATAATAGTTGTTGCTTTATGTAAGTTAATAGTTTGCCAAGCGCATACGTACGTCCGAACGCGATGAGCAACACCGATCGACTGTCGTTCATTCTCTTAGCGGGTTGGTTGATTTTGTCTCCTGATCGTTGGTTCAGCGCCTCCAGTTGAAGATGTTGAGGGACGATCATCCGAAACTTGATTCCTTGACGCTTCCATTATTATTTAACAGGCGTTTAAAGGTCCGGTGCACTTGCTACAATGCAGAATGAAGGCATCCACCCCGTCAAAGCACGGTTCAACATATCACACACAGTTTTGGAGCACATTTTTTAAATTATTTTTTGTTTGTTTTTAGTTTATATGAAAATATTTACAACAATTGTTTTGTGTTAATAAATAAGAGTTCGATTTTAAACAAATAGTTTACACTGAGAAAACGCGGGTAACTTTAAAAAATTGTTAATAATTTTATTTTTTCAAAATCTGAATTTGTTTTTTGAGATTTTTGTTTTTAAAGAGAGAGCGTTAAACACACGATTTTCTGTTCTGAAAGTAGCGCTAACTGAACTCCTACAGCAGCCGATTTTTACCTTTATACCATTGGATCGTCAACAAGTTCAGGGTTTTTTTCGAGAAGTATCCGAAAATCGTTATTGGTTGACCCTAGAATTTATTTGTTATGCAGGTGACATACATAAAAGGACAATGAAAACTAGGAGAAAATTCGGAGAAATTAAATCACCGACAAGGGTTATCTATTGGGTTAATCGGTACTTAATTTTTGAGGGTGGGGGTGAAAAGGATAGTATGCACCATGCATACTAAACAAATTCTTTCTTCAACCTGTTCAAACGTGTGCATCAGCTGAGGGATGGGGAGATCTTTACAATATCAAATACAACAATTTGGCTAGTATTTTCCGGAGATTAGGTACCCATCACCAGCCAAATTTATCCGGAGCTGCCAATATCCTACTTATCCGTTGCACAACAAATTGTTTATATTGACGATGATTGGAACGTATTTATAAACTTACAGTTCTCAAATAAGACCACAATATGCAACTTAGTGATTTAATGACATGACTTGACGAAATTTTATTTTTAAGGCGAGTTCCCAGAACAGCAACACGTAGTTCGAGTCGTGGAACGGCTAACAGTTTTAAGGGCATACATTTAGCCCAACTTGCATTAAATTTGTTTTCAATTTGACCATTAGAGATAATTCTCTAATAAGCAACTGATGCAAACGCAATCCCACTAGCATCTACAAATGTGTGTAGCTCTATATTCACCAATGGGCCTAAAAATGTAAGAGAAGAAGACCTTTTCATTTTAAAATCTTAACATGTTCTAATTGGGAAATCAAAAGCTTAAACCGTCCGAATAAATCATGTGGTATTTGCTCATTCCAGTCCACTCCTAAATTGGGAGAAGGTCGCTCCAAATTTGAAAACTTTCATCTTGTATGTTGACACTTCCATATCTTGGTTTCTTCTCTTACACGTACTTTCAGAAAGATTTTCTATTTTTCTGACCAAAATTGAACAAGAATCTGAGTGAATGGTGGATTTTCGTCTGGGCCTTTTAATAACTTTTTGTTCAATGAGATCCCGTCTACTGCTGCTGCTGCATCGAACACTAAACACATATTTTTGGGTTTGTTTATTTGACGTACTCCAAAATGAGGTAAATACCAAGTGGACGCATTAACAATTAAAGCTCTATGGCTTGATAATTTATCAGCGTATCCCTTGTCGCCGAATCGCTTATTGTTATACTCTCTGCAGGAGTGTATTGCGTTTGTGAAAATGTATGTGACAGGCAGAAGGAGGCGTGGCAGGCCCCTTAAAGTATATGTAAATATATTCTTGATCAGCAGTAACTCGGGTCCGCAGAGCCATCGCGACTTCTCGCTAAAGTGCGCTTGACCTTGTGCCCTTGTTGGTTCATCCGCCACGTTGTCGATGGTCGGTACCCACCTCCACGGCTGCGTACGCTGATTGGCTCGCATCGACGAACACATGCAGCTCAACTTTACTTTACGATCCCTGCTCCAAAATAGTGAGGGGAACACCGAAACAACTCGACTCATTCAAGCTCCTGGCGCCACTTTTGAAAGGCCATGTTGAATTCTTCGGGTAGCGGGTCGTCCCACAAGATGTGTCGTCTTTAGACCTCGCGCTGCAGCAATTTAGCGGTGATTGTGAAGCAGCACAGAAATCCCATTGGATCAAACGTTGACATCACCTGACTTAGGAACTGTCCCTTATTAGGCACGTCCTCCTTGAGCCTCTGATGCTTCACCTTAAACTCGAGCTCATCTGTAGCTGGCTGCCAAACATTCCTAGGATTTTCGAATCCGCTTCGCTCCATCCAACGGAGTCGCTGCTTGCGCCAAATCACTAAAGTTTAAGCTGACGGCTTTCTCCTTTCAATCCCAGTTGTTTAAGCAGCGCTTCGTCAATCATCGTTACCGACGACCCTTCAGCCAGCAGCGCATATGTATTCACTTGGCGATTCACTCCGTATAGCGTTAGGAGGCGCTTTGTGCTGCTGTCGATACAGCGTAGATTTCTCTGTTCTGTTGCATTCGTTGGCTGCGGTGTCCTTTGCCTTAGTGATCGCTGATCATCCGGTGCCCTCGATTGTCTTTAGATTTGACACTGACCTCAATGAAGGAAACCTGACGCGCTTTGGCACCCTGACACACACTCTCATTTATGGCAGACAAATGGTGGATGTAAGCGTTGTGTTGGCTACAGCTGAGCTTGTCTCCTTTTGTATTTCAAGAAAAAAAGTTCGGCGAGCCAATTTTACACTTCTTTAAAATTGACGCAGTGCTGCTTCACAAGTAAGTGGCCCATCGATGCGAAAATGTAGAAGTCGGAAGGTCTGTAGAGTATAGCGGGGGGGATAATATATCCCAATTAGGTGTTTTTAATGTGTCCTCACGGTTCTAGCGGTATAAGACACGTTTTCGATGTTCAATTTTACTGTCGTCAAATGCTTTTTTCTATACTTTTCAACTTTTTTCTGATTCTAATCTAATTTCTCCATAGCTTTTAAACATTTGCAAATTGCTACTCGGGACACATTTAAATTTCTTGGCAATATGTGTTGTGATTGGGTTAGAGGTTCATCCATAAACACCTGTAAATCCTCGTCTGATAGCCTTTTCGCTGCTCCAGGGTGTTAATTGACATTCATATCGATATAACCATTTTTTAATTGACGAAACCGTGTCCTTAATATTTTAATTACTGGGGCACAAGTATAAATGACCATTTGGTATTCACCTGATACTTGTACGGGCAAATTCTGGAACAGAATTTTAGATGTACTGGATGACACTCTGTTTAAGGATACCTCTGCTAACTTTTCTACTTCCGGCTTCGGTTCTTCTCTAGTCTGATTGCTATGTAGGCTCCAGTGGTGGTTCTGTTTACATTTATTTAGCTTACATTCTCGAATAAATTTGCTATTTGTCACATTCTGACCACTAACCAAGCAACTATAACATACACCAAGCTATTTATCTATTAACCACCTATCTTTGAAATTAGCTTTGGTATATTCCCCACATATGTTCTAATAATGACGGGTTCTGCAAGTACTGTGAAGCTTCAGCTGACTTTAAAAATATAATCAAATTTTCCACCTTTGCGGCGAATTGATAACCTTTTCCATTTCCATCTGGTTTTATATTTAAAGCTACGGTCATCCAAAACAAAATAATAGCCTTCCATTATAGGCTTTACATTTACCGGATGAATGAGTATGCCTTTGTCCTCGTCCTGTGCTATGCCTTCAATACTCTTTTGCAGCCTTAACATATTTTTCAGAGCGGTGTATCTATAAGCTGACGTTGACTATGAAAACATAGTGGAAAACAAAGGCCAATCTTCAGGATTGCTGCTAATTTCGGTAGATCTATTAGCTTGTTGTCTCTGTATTTGTTAAATACCATGCCTTTTGCCCTTGTCATAAACCGTAGCCCATCGAACCACATCCCATGGCCATGTCCCGTTCATACATTTCAATTCCTTATCTGCATTTGTTTCGAAAGCCTGTGCTTTACCACCAGACCGATTGCGCGTTGTGTCTTCTACTTGCGAAGCGCCAGTGACACCCTATGTTACCATCTTTAAAAATCCATATGCACCCTGTGCAGTAAATCCACAGACCCCCTGTATATCTTGTGAAATTAAACCTCCTCGTTCGTTGTTGTTTTTTGGAACAGTGTCAGTTCCATTCTGCGTGGACATCCTTAAGGAGCCACGTGGTCCTTGTGCAGCTATGCCTGTGCCACCCTGTCTAGACAGACCCAATGCGCCTCCGTAGTTTATCAACACGATTAGACAAATCTTGTGTTAAGTTGATAATCGTTGTAGCAAGTTTATGTCTGCGTCAACGACTGTATCCTCGTTTTCCAGATCACCATCCTTATCAGATTCCATACTGTTAGCTTTTATAAGTTTTGATGAATGGAATATATGTTCCATTCCAACCGTCCTCTTATTTCGCAATATCATCCAAAAATTTGTCGTATTTCATCACACTTCCATAAGTGTGTGTATATTTCGCAGTAAATTTTTGTCAAGATTCCAGCTAAAATAATGAATATTCTGGCAAGTCCAAAAAACAACAGTACAAAATAAAATTTCCGATGTCCTTTAAATAATGTATATTTCCAGTCATATCAATACTTTTAATAAACAGATTTTATGATGTAATTTAACGAAAATTAATGGCAAAGATAAGTTAATTTTAACGTATTGTTAATTGTTCTTAAGTTATTTGTGGAGAGCTGCCGATCGACATCATCAGTGTTGAGTTCAACCAAGTCTGGATATCAATATGTTTGTATAAAGAGTAGGTTATGAAAATGATTCGATAGGCATTAAGTTTTGGCTATTTAATCTCAAATTTTGTATGGTTTGCAACAAATAGTAATGACAATGATCTGGTCAAGTCATTAACTGAGATTGTATTAAATAAGTAACAAGTAAATACAACCAAACAGCTTACCCTACTTACATGGAATAAAAATGTACTGCGTAAATTTGCATCTTCAAAAAGGCGAATTTCTTCCAATTCTAATTTCATCATTATTGGCCAGAGTATTTGGAAAAATTTAAAAAAAAAATGCGTAACTCTAAAAGTATTTTGGTTTAAGTTATTTTAGTGCATCCCAATGAATATCAAAATGAAATGAAACTTTGATTAACCAAAAGTTTCGCCAAAAATATCCAATGGTAGACTAAATGATTTCGATAAATGAATTAAAATTCGACAAGAACTAAACTACTTTCTTCACAAAAGAATAAAGCGTTTTACGTATTCTGGTAACAAAAATCAGTTGAATGTTTTATCATCAAGCAGTTCAACATAGACATTTGAAGAGTTTCCTACTAGTTCAAAGCGAGAATCAACGGCTGAAAACAAGAGTTTATGAAAAATCTAAATGTTAAAGCAGACAAGACTATAAACGTTTCAAAAAACACAAGCAAAATATTAAATAATTCGATTTTGCTGAATCTCAAAGTCCAGACGACAACCCCAAGTTTCCAATTCCTAAAAGGAGCCACATTGAACATCAAATTAAATCGCATGAAAAACGAAATCCAATAATCGAATCGAAAAGTGAACTCCAAAATCTATCGAACAAAGTAAAAAAGGCTCAGGTATTAAGAATTAAAAGAAGCGTTTTACTTCAAAAAAGTTTTTCATGCTAATTTATATTTGGAGCTTATTTTTGACCGACATAGAATCACCAATTTCGGTACGCGGGTTCCTAGAGGCCACATAAATGCAATGTCGTTTAAAGTTTTGTGCTACCACGCCCGCTATTCCCACAAGAAATTATATAATTTTCAAATTTCAATGCTATTTCTAAGGCATTATTCGTTTCGTACAGTATTGTAATATTTAATTCGTGTGGAGACTAATTATGTGAAACTGTCCTTGAAGTTGCATAAAAATCCGACTTTTAACAAGAAAGATAGAAACGTTACAATATTGATAATTGATAATATGAATAAATAAGTGCAAGGGAGATAGAAACATATAAGCACATGCTCTAACGTTTATGCTGGCTGTGCCAACTAGAGTTGTACATCGTAGTTCAATTGAAGGAAGTAGTTCAGTAGTTCAATTTTCAACGAACGAACTATATCGGTCATTTAGTTCGTTCGTTGGTTTAGGTCTTGGTCCCATTCTAGTTCGTTCGTTCGTTCGTTCGTTGGTCTAGGTCTTGGTCCCGTTCTAGTTCGTTCGTTCGTTGGCTTAGGTCTTGGTCCCATTCTAGATCTTGTTGTTTCTTATTATTTAATAACATTTTCTTTTTTAGGCAAGTTTGAAGTAATATGTATACTTCATATAAGAGTTGATTTATTTTTTTATTAAATTATTTTTATTACTTAAAGTATTGTTGCAATATATAGCATGCATATCAAATATTCATTTAATGTAAACATAAAAAATGATGTATTAAAAGAAATGGATAAGGATAAGTTTTATTATTTTTGTTCCTAAAAACCTTACATAATTTTAAATTCAAACCTTTGAGTATTAAATTAAACATCAAACAGCCAACAGACAGTTTGAGGCATAAGCGATCGACCAAGATCAACGAACGAACGAACGAACTAGAATGGGACCAAGACCTAAACCAACGAACGAACGAACGAACGAACTAGAATGGGACCAAGACCTAGACCAACGAACGAACGAACGAACTAGAATGGGACCAAGACCAACGAACTAAACTACTGAACTACAATCTGGGACATAGTTCGTTCGTTCACTTAAGTGAATAGTTCAATCGAACTTATTCTGAACGATACGATACAACTCTAGTGCCAACCAATGGTACACATATATGTATACACACATATATATGTGCACACATATAATGTCAAACGAATTTGTGTGTTCATGCAGACAAATGAATGTTTGTTCGATTATGCTAAGATTTTTTTTTTGTTTCGTTGTGTGATTATTTGTTCAGTAGAGTTAAATTTTATTGGAATTTTGTAAAATAAAGAGTGTAATATATTTATATATATATATATATGTAATATATTTTTACCAGTACCAAGTTCTCGCAACTGGAGAACCGACGTTGTATTCATACAACTCTCAGGTAGCTCCATCGGCACTGGACTTCTTCGTTGTAAAAGGATTCAGCATGACAAGGCTAAATATCAAAACGCTTCATGAGCTTTCATCGGACCATATTCCTCTTCTGGCTGATGTACACACAATGCCACTTAAAAAGCCACAACGGTCCAGTTTACTAGCTCGTGGTGCCGATGTAGAGGTATTTAAGGCTCATCTGACGCAACTTACCGACCTAAACATTGATATTGAAGGAGCTGACGATATAGATATCGCCATAAACAGATTAATGGAGCATATAAGGCAAGCAGCAATAATGTGAGCATCACCTTGACCTTTCAAAGATATGTCACGTCGCTGCAACACGCATTTCAGAATAATATGACAAAAATGTCTTGGCTGCTTGCACCACGATACAAGCTCTCACTGGACAACACGGTTAAAATTTATATGTGCATTCTAGCTCCCCTTATTTAACGCTATCCAGGTGTTTGGTATTACTGCAAAGACCCATCTGAACAAGTTGCGAGTTCTCTAGGCGAAAACGTAGAGGAAGATCACTGGTGCTCCTTGGTATATGAGAACCAGAGACATCGAGCGCGACTTCAGGGTGCCAAAAATTGGAGACACGATACATGAGGCTGCCAAAAAATACTTCAACAGACTCGACTCTCATCCAAACATTCTGGCCAGGCGACTTGGCATTGCAGCCCAAAGATCGGCAAAGCCCCGCATAAGAAGAAGACTAAAGCGCCACCACCCTCATGATCTGCTGATTCGGGTCCTGACTTTACCCAAACCAATATTTCTAAGACTTTAGCTGTGTTAATTCTAACAAAAATATATTTGTAATTTCCTTATTTATTAATCTAAGATCCTTCCAAAAATCTCCATAGCAGTATGAATCAGATTTAAACTAAACTCTTATTAGATTAAGTTGCCGTATTGGTAATAGAGTGCTAATAATTTATATTTCGTCAAATAAAGATGATATTCTTATTATGAAAAAAAATATATATATATATATATTTTTTTAGTTGTGACGCTGCGTTCAAGCTTTTCCTCATGAGTATTTTTCAGCGATTTCTATCGTAAAGTTAAACGATGTCATACAGGTTGCCAGGTGAAGTGTGCTGCTAGATGAATATATATTTCCATCATTTCGACGAGTCCTAACACAAGTATTATTCATTGTTATACCTGGAAACAGATTATAAAAATAAAATAATTATATCCGGGAATAAAATGCAGAGAGTGTTATACGGTCGGGCGTGCTCAACTGTACTTTTCATTCTTGTTATACTCTCTGCAAGAGTATATTGGGTTTGTGCAAATGTATGTAACAGGCAGAAGGAGGCGTGGCAGACCTCATAAAGTATATATATTCTTGATCAGCATCACAAACCAAGTCAATATAGCCATGTGCGTCTGTCTGTCTGTCCGTATGAACAAACAGATTTCAGAGATTAAGTCAGTCAATACAAGAATTTTTAGACCCCGTACTCTTTAAAAAAGAGTATAGGGGTCTATTAAGTTTGTCAGAAGCGAGATGTGCGTAACAGGCAGAAGGAGGCGTGGCCGACCCCATAAAGTATATATATTCTTGATCAGCATCAACAGCCGAGTCGATATAGCAATGTCCGTCTGTCCGTCCGTATGAACACCTGGATCTTTTAAACTACAAGAGCTAGAGACACCAAATTTTGAATGTAAGTCCGTTATTTTCGCGAGCAGATCAAGTTTATTTCAAATTGTTGCCACGCCCCTTACCGCCCCCGCAATGAGCAAAAAACCAGACACACCTCGAACAAATTTGTGTTTTAGGCGAATATCTCAGTAACTATAGCACTTAGGAGCACAAATTTTGGTAAACAGGTTCTTAGATAATGTCATTCAAAATTTTGAGCTGCCACGCCCCCTTTTCTCATAAAAACTAAAAAACCCTCCAACTTCAATGCCTTTTTCTAAGGCATTAAATCAAATAGTACAGTGTTGTAATTTAACATTTGCTTAGAGACTTACTATTTCTAACTTTCCTGAAAGTGGCATCAAAATCCTATGTCAAACAAGAGAGAAATTTCGGTTCAAAGTGCATGTTATTTTACTGCAAAATCACTGCATGCGCGCAACACATACAAACAAACACAGAAACATACAAACATATGCTCGAACGTTTTCTCTACCTGCTTTGGCGGCAGCGCTGCCCGGAGCCGCTGGCCGCGCCGAACAATGCTGTGCATACACACATATGTATGAGCACACATACATATTTGCAAATAATAGGAAGAATGATAGAAGAGGGTCGTGGTGCAACTGGTAGAGTTGCGACGCAATATGGAACATTCGTATGGATCGCGGGTTCGAATGCTGACAATGACGATTGTTAATTTATTTACTTTTTAATTTTAATTCAAAATGTAAATATTTCATTTTAATTTTTTTAATTTCATTTTAAAATTTTAACTTTAATAAAATGGGCACTACTATGGGATTACGGGGTCTTTTACAGTCGGCTCGATCGACTGTAGCCTTTCTTACTTGTTATTTCTTTCGATGCCACGCCCCATTCGCCCACAATGTGCAAAAAACTAGACACACCTCGGAAAAAATCGATGTTTTCGGCGAATATCTCAGCAACTATTGCACCTAGGATCACCAATTTGGTATGGTATGGTATGGATGCTTCTAGCGACAGCGTTAATGCATTGACATTTAAAATTTTGGACTACCACGCCCCTTTTTTCCTCAATTAATAAAAATAATTCTCAACTTTCGTTCCATTTTTAGACATTTGTTAATATCGTACAGTATTGTAATTTATAATTCGTGTGAAGACTAACTATATCAAACTATCCTGAAAGGCGCATTGAAATCGCACTATAAATAAGAAAACTAGAAGCGTTACAATATTGATAACTGAATGCAATATCACGTATGAGTGCAAGCGAGACAGAAACATACAAACACGTGTTCGAATGTTTTCGCTGCCTGCGTGGCGGCAGCGCTGCCCGCAGTCGCTGGCCGCGCTGAATACACACATACATACACATATGCGTCATATATTGTCAAATGCATGTGTATTCGCATGCAAGCAAACAGATGTATGTTTGATTATGCTTAGATTGTTTTTGTTTCAACATGTTTTAATGCAAGTACTACACATTGTTATATCTCGATACCGATTTTAATAAATTAATCAGGGAAAAATGCAGAGAGTATTACACGGTCGGGCGTGCTTGACTGTACTTTTCTTACTTGTTTTTATTTGAGTACATTCGATTTCTAACCTATAGTAATTCGAGCCGACTGTAAAAGACCCCGTACTCCCATAGTAGTGCCCATTTTATTAAAATAAAAATTTTAAAATGAAATTAAACAAGAAAGGAAAGTACAGTCGAGCACGCCCGACCGTAATATACTCTCTGCATTTTTTCCCGATTAAATTATTAAAATCGGTCTAGAGACACTTACATGCAATGTGTGGTACTTGCACTAAAACACGTTGAATCAAAAACAATCTAAGCGTAATCAAACATACATATGTTTCTCTGTATGCGAACACACATACGAAAGACAATATATGACGCATATACATGTATGTATGTATGTGTGAATTCAGCGCGGCCAGCGACTGCGGGCAGCGCTGCCGCCACATAGGCAGCGAAAACATTTGAACATGTGCTGTGGATAGTTTGATATAGTTAGTCTTTACACGAATTATAAATAACAATACTCTACGATAAGAAGAAATGCCTTAAAAACGTATTGAAACTTGAATAGGTTTTTAGTTCCTTTGTGAAAAGGAAAAGGAACAGTCAAAAATTTTTGATCGCATGACATTTATTCAGTCACTAGGAACCTCCATACCAAAATTGGTGATCATAGGTGCAATAGTTTTTGAGATATTCGCCCAAAACACCAATTTTTTCCGAGGTGTGTCTAGTTTTTTGCTCATTGTGGGCGAACGGGGCGTGGCATCGAAAAAAAAAAAGATTCTTGTATTGACTGACTAAATATGTGATCGATTGAGACCAAGCTCGAATTTGTAGCTCTTACCATCTCTGAAATCTGTTTGTTCATACGGACAGACAGACGGACATGGCTATATCGACTCGGCTTGTGATGCTGATCAAGAATATATATACTTTATGGGGTCTGCCACGCCTCCTTCTGCCTGTTACATACATTTTCACAAACCCAATATACTCTTACAGAGAGTATAATAAAACAAGTAAGGAAAGTACAGTCGAGCAAGCCCGACCGTAAAATACTCTTTGCATTTTTTTCCCGATTAAATTATTAAAATCGGCGCAGAGATATTACAATGTTTAGTACTTGCATTAAAACACGTTGAAACAAAAACAATCTAAGCATAATCAAACATACAACTGTTTGTCTGTATGCGAATACACATACGATAGGCAATATATGATGCATATATGCATGTATGTGTGTATTCGGCGCGGCCAGCGACTGCGGGCAGCGCTGCCGCCACGCAGACAGCGAAAACATTCGAACATGTGCTTGTATGTTTCTGTCTGGCTTGCACGCATACATTGATATGAATGCGGCAGCGCTGCCGCCACATGTGTTTGTATGTTTCTGTCTCGCTTGCATTCATACACGATGTTGCATTCAGTTAGCAATATTGTAACGCTTCTAGTTTTCTTGTTTTTAGTGCGATTTCAATGCGCCTTTCAGAATAGTTTGATATACTTAGTCTTCACACGAATTATAAATTACAATACTGTACTATATTAACAAACGCCTAAAAACGGAGCGAAATTTGAGCAATACTTTTATTAATTGTGGGAAAACGGGGCGTGGCAGTCCAAAAATTTAAATGTCTATGCATTTAAGCTGTCGCTAGGAACCTTCATACCAAAATTGGTGATCCTAGGTGCAATAGTTATTGTGATATTCGCCCAAAACACCAATTTTTTCCGAGGTGTGTCTAGTTTTTTGCTCATTGTGGGCGAATGGGGCGTGGCATTGAAAAAAAAAAAGATTCTTGTATTGACTGACTAAATATGTGATCGATTGAGACCAAGCTCGAACTTGTAGCTCTTACCATCTCTGAAAGCTGTTTGTTCATACGGACAGACAGACGGACAGACAGACAGACGGACAGACAGACAGACAGACAGACGGACAGACGGACAGACGGACATGGCTATATCGACTCGGCTTGTGACGCTGATCAAGAATATATATACTTTATGGGGTCTGCCACGCCTCCTTCTGCCTGTTACATACATTTTCACAAACCCATTATACTCTTGCAGAGAGTATAAAAATTAAAATGAAATATTTACATTTTGAATTAAAATTAAAAAGTAAATAAATTAACAATCGTCATTGTCAGCACTCGAACCCGCGATCCATACGAAGGTTCCATATTGCGCCGCAACTCTACCAGTTGCACCACACTCCTCTTTTATCATTCTTCTGATTATTTGCATATATGTATGTGCACACATATATATGTGTGTATGTATAGCATTGGTCGGCGCGGCCAGCGCTGCCGCCAGCAGGTAGAGAAAACGTTCGAACATATGTTTGTATGTTTCTGTGTTTGTTTTTATGTGTTGCGCGCATGCAGTGATTTTGCAGTAAAATAACATCGACTTTGAACCGTAATTTCTCTCTTGTTTAACATAGGATTTTGATGCCACTTTCAGGAAAGTTAGATATAGTAAGTCTCTAAGCGAATGTTAAATTACAACACTGTACTATTTGATTCAATGTCTTAAAAACGGCATTGAAGTTGGAAAGTTTTTTAGTTCTTATGAGAAAAGGGGGCGTGGCAGCTCAAAATTTTGAATGACATTATACAAAGGCTGTCTATATGCTATAGTTACTGAGATATTCGCCTAAAACACAAATTTTTTCGAGGTGTGTCTGGTTTTTTGCTCACACTTTCCGACTTTCATTGTCAATTTGATGGTTCTAGCTTTTGTAGTTTAAAAGATCTAGGTGTTCATACGGACAGACGGACAGACAGACAGACGGACATTACTATATCGACTCGGCTGTTGATGCTGATCAAGAATATATATACAGGTTCGACAACACACCACCAGCCTACGAGATGCACCACGCTGCACGATTACGAAGATTCCGATTATCTTTTATAATTTTTTGTTATGTAACAAAAATTTTTGAACTGCGTGTCCGGGATTCGATCGCACTCCTCAGGTCAGTCAATTATGAAAAATTATACAATTCATCTCTACCACTTGGGTCACACTTTGCTCATAGAGTTATCTCTTTTCTTTCAACCACGTGTACGTAAATTACAGTTATTGCACATACTTAGTTTTTGGTGATGTGACCGCAGTTTTTAAGCATTAGCGGGAACTGATCGTGGAAAAGATTTGATCTGACATATGTTAGTACGTCCGTGCTTACAACCGTATCCCAATTAAATTAATAAAATCGGTATCGAGGTTTAGCAATGGATAGGGGTTGCATTAGATAATGTTGAAATAAATTAAAACTAAGTATAATAGAACATCAATTTATATGCAAATACAAAGTCATTAGACATTATTGGTCGGCACGGACGCTTCCGCCACACAGGCAGCGAAAACGTTCGAACGTGTGTTTGTATATATCAGCTTAGTGTCACGAACACGTTGACATTGCATTCAATTATCTGTATTACAATATTATGCTTATAGTCCGGATATACCACCTTCTGATTACCATTTGTTTTTGACAACGCAGAATCACTTTTCTAAAAAATGCGGTTTAACAATGTTAAAGGTATTAAAAAATGTCTTGATGACTTTATCGGCACAAAAGATGAAATATGTTTTTTTGGGGTGGAATCCAAAAAGAAAGATGGGAAAAGTTACCGCTTTCGAAGGATAATATTATGAATAAAATATTCTTTTACTTTTATACCTCAATAAATGTTTATTTCAACAACAAAAAATACGAAATTAATTAGTAATATATTTATACTTTATGGGGTCTGCCACGCCTCCATCATCCTGTTGCATACATTGCACAAAACCAATATACTCTCGCAGAGAGTATAAAAACCCGAAACTGATAATAAACATTTAAAATAGAGAAAATTAAATTTTCATATGTTTTCATACGCTATAATACTTAAATGGGTAGCTATAAAACAGCCTATAGAGTTGTTTTCGCAGACTTAGTACAAGAACAGTGTCCAGAAATCAATCCAACTGCCCCAAAGTTTGTGGTGTCAAAATGGACACGGCCCAAGGCGACGAACAAGTTAAAGAGATCATAGGCATACCGCTGAGTTAGAACAGATAATTAAAGAATTATTGGGAAATAAAACTAAGAGAAACAAAGTTTTTAGTCAGAAACAAACAACAAAATTTTAAGAATTATGCTGGTAGTTCAAGCCATTACATTACATTCGGTGTGTCTGTCCGAAGTACGAATGAACATCACGATCTTCTATACTACAAGAGCTAGAGTCACCAAATTAGGAATGAAAGCCCGTCTGTATAGCAGGTTAAGCTTACTTCAAATTTTTTCCACGCCCGCTCCCGGCCCGCAGATCGTAAAAAATAAATAACTTTGAAACGCTTAAGCTATCGTAATCAAATTTACACAGTAGGTGTACCATTATAAATATCGTCACCAAGTTTGATCCAGATCGGGCATCCATAACCTATTGCGGTGAAAATCGGTCAAATCGGACAACTACAACATACAAAACAAGCTGGTCAAAATGTGTTAAAAAAAGTGCAATTTATGTACACGTGCTTAAAAGAAAAAATTAAATCAATGTTCATCAACATTAGCCGTGTCAATAATAAGGCGGAGTGTGGTCCATGTGGTACAGTGCTGATATGTAACACTAAGGTCCGGGGTTGGAGTACCGACACAGACAGGAATTTTATTAGATTTGGTTATATAACAAAATTCTATTACATATAAACGCAGATAATCGGACACTTCGCAAACGCGCAGAGTAGTGGTTTATTAAATTTCAATTGATTTAAGAATTTTAGTTGGTGCAGCTAGTAGGGTTGTGGTCTGTTGTTTGGCGTATATGTTTTTAAGCAAATATGTTTTTATACTCTCTGCAAGAGTATATTGGGCTTGTGCAAATGAATGTAAAAAGCAGATGGAGGCGTGGCAGACCCCATAAAGTATATATATTCTTGATTAGCATCACAAGCCGAGTCGATATAGCCATTTCCGTCTGTCTGAAAGACTGCTGGTTGGGATACTTACGAGTCACTGCCTAGCGGCTGAACATGCAACCAAGCTATGAATAACCATCAGTATCAATTCTAGGATATACAATGATCTGAACTCTACAGAGACGCTAAAGCGCCTTATATGCCACTGCCATGGCTCAAAGCTCTCGAGGCTAAGGTGCTTAGGAAAACCAACACTCCCCTCACACAGGGAAGCATCCAACATACCCGCAAGTGACCTGCTAGCGTCCGCGAAGCGCTACCAGATTCTACAAGTTCTCAAGCCGTAGTATTCCTTCCTAGTAATATTTTGTAGACCGTTAATGAAAAAAATGTTTTCTATCAAAATTCCATAAATCAACTTAAAACTGGCATGAAATAGCTAGCAAGATTACATACAAGTTGAATAACAAACTTCAGTCAATGTTTATTTTTGATGATTAAAGGCTCTTTTGGCAGTGTCAATACTATTTCCACTATCGTTTTGTTTAAGAATGTTTATGTGAAGACCAATTTTTTCCCACGTTATTGCATGATTTTTTTTAGTCGAGCCTGAACGATACGTTTAGTTCAAACTCAGAACAACGAATCCAAGCATGCAATGAACTTGCACCATATTTAAGCGTTACACGTATTGGTTAAAAGCTTTTGAAATTCAAATCCATGGTTTCCGTGGTATCCCGCATATTGGGCAGCACTGAGTAGATATTGTACCAGTTATAGTGTTTAAAACTTTACCATCAATAAGATTAATTTGTATTGCATATTTGATAACAATTTCATTATCTTTTGTCTTTTAGGGATTTTTTTTATATTCTTAATTTGTATATCCAAACATTCTTTTTGGTGTAATATTTTGTATGACTTTCTTTAGCATATTTTATTTTTATTGGTCGGCAGAGTATAACAAACTGTCGACCTCTATTATTGCAAAGGATTCTATTCTTTAAATCTATTGTTTGCAGTGGAATTATTGTGGTGACAAGAAAGGATAGATCTAGGGAAACAGGCTCATCGGACTAATACATTTGCTTTTGTCCATTAATCTATCGAAACCCTGGCGTGCTTTTGAAGTGCAATGTGAAATATCATATCTCCCTTTGCAGCTCCTTTTTTAACTTCTTGGATCTTAGCCAGTTACTCATTCCCAGATGTCTAGCGATGAGTCCTGCAGTATAAAAGGATCTACATTGACTTTGCCGTGCTTTCCAGAAGGCGTATGGAGCATGCCTGTATGTGCGAGTCCTGCGTCAACCTCTTGTCCATCTGTTGACAGCTCAGACGCGCGGTGCCCGCGTCAAAACGATTTTGCTGCCTGCCAAGAGCAATGTGGCGCTGTTCTGCTCGCTGATTTATATTTGACAGTATTTCCGGAGTTCCCAATTCTGCCGTCATCTGAACCGACTCTTTGATCGAGTAGTCAACCGAATCTCCAGCACCATCGCCCATAATTGGTCCCACGTTCACGGCCATATCGCCATGCTCCACGGCCTCCACGGATGAAGCCTTTTCCGGATTACAGTAGAGCTCCGGATATCACCGCTTCTATTTTTCGGATCGCTTCTCCATGATTAAAACGATAAACCCGTTTGTTTTCTTCGTACCTTTGTCAGAGTATCTCGTCCATGGTCCTCGCTCCAAGAAAAATATTTCCGCTTCTTGTTCCAGCCTGGTGGTTCTACACGTGATCCGGTACTGCTCCAATTGCCAGGCGCACGAACATTTCGCCAGAACATGCCAGAGCAGTCCAAATCGAAGCAACGAATCGCAATGTCACAACTCTTCTAAGTGGCGATCTGTTCAACCCGCCGATCAAACGGCAGCACCTCGTTTCAGGGCCCGACATTCAAGTCCCTGCTCCTCTTTTCGGACAAAGACGATCAAGCCCAAACGGCAATTCTGATTGGCAACGGGTCAAAACCCTTTATTATCTAGGTGCTGTTAATTGCAGGCGCCCCGGAAAGCCGTTCAAACGGCTCCTTTACTGGTGAGAAAAGTTTAAAGCAACGAAGAAAATAAAAACTAAAAAGAATGTTTACCGTAAAGTGAGCCGACTGTATTACTGTATAAGTACTTACTGAAATAAAAATGTAATCAGGTTTTTAACAACATTTTATTATTTCTCCAGTGCATTTAACCACAATGAATAGGAATGACATGTGACTAAACTCATTGAGTGTAATAAAGAAATTGGGAAATTTAGGCAAGTAGTTACTTTCTGTACGGCCGAATCAATATGCGAACGTTTCGAAGAGAGCCGGTTGGACCAGATACAAATGTTTTCCAAAGAATACCTTTAAAATGTCCAATCTCACGTCCATACTTAAACTGAAATGTTCCAAATAGATTGCTGTAAAAAAAAAAAACATTATTTATATTCAATAGAATAAGAGTTAAACTCGGTCAACTAAAATGTTTAGCGAATGTATTACATTCTATAATATCTGTGTTTAATTTCATCATTTCATGGTTTTTAAATGACAGTCGATTGCCGCACTCAGGTTCTATCCATAGACAACCATATGATACGATATAGTAATAAGATTTGGATGAAACTTGGTCAGTACATGGTCTTCTTGGACATGTACTATCCGTATACATTTTGAGAGCATTGATAACAAAAAGGTGATCTATACTAAAACATGCTATTTAAGCCGGAACATTTACCTAATCTTAACAAGAAAGGAAAGTACAGTCGAGCACGCCCGACCGTAATATACTCTCTGCATTTTTTCCCGATTAAATTATTAAAATCGGTCTAGAGACACTTACATGCAATGTGTGGTACTTGCACTAAAACACGTTGAATCAAAAACAATCTAAGCGTAATCAAACATACATATGTTTCTCTGTATGCGAACACACATACGAAAGACAATATATGACGCATATACATGTATGTATGTATGTGTGAATTCAGCGCGGCCAGCGACTGCGGGCAGCGCTGCCGCCACATAGGCAGCGAAAACATTTGAACATGTGCTGTGGATAGTTTGATATAGTTAGTCTTTACACGAATTATAAATAACAATACTCTACGATAAGAAGAAATGCCTTAAAAACGTATTGAAATTTGAATAGTTTTTTAGTTCCTTTGTGAAAAGGGGGCGTGGCAGTCAAAAATTTTTGATCGCATGACATTTATTCAGTCACTAGGAACCTTCATACCAAAATTGGTGATCATAGGTGCAATAGTTTTTGAGATATTCGCCCAAAACACCAATTTTTTCCGAGGTGTGTCTAGTTTTTTGCTCATTGTGGGCGAACGGGGCGTGGCATCGAAAAAAAAAAGATTCTTGTATTGACTGACTAAATATGTGATCGATTGAGACCAAGCTCGAATTTGTAGCTCTTACCATCTCTGAAATCTGTTTGTTCATACGGACAGACAGACGGACAGACAGACAGACGGACAGACGGACATGGCTATATCGACTCGGCTTGTGATGCTGATCAAGAATATATATACTTTATGGGGTCTGCCACGCCTCCTTCTGCCTGTTACATACATTTTCACAAACCCATTATACTCTTGCAGAGAGTATAAAAAAAGACTGCCCTAAAGTTGGGGGGTCAAAAAACAAAAGCAAACTTGTACTGCTTGCCGTAGTACAGATCCCAGTGTGCCTGGAGTTCATGTCACAAGAAAATTTATTCTTTTACGGAAACGCTGCAGTAAGAGGGGGCAATGCGCTATAACAGCCACGGAAAACTTCTACTATATTCTAGTTTGTCTAATGCCGGGATTGTTCACTCGGCGAACGGGATCAGTTCCTCGTCCATTAACTGATTAGTAAATAGAAGTGTCTCACGGCAAACGGACCAATTCCTCGTCCAACTATTTGTAAGTGGTTAAGGGTTATAAATAAATAAAGAACATAGTATAGTCAACTTAATATAGTCCTTTATTCCTAATACCTTATTAACAATTTATTTTAGTGAACCAATACGGGGCAGTCTGATAAGTTCCTTAAAATTCTCAGAGATGGTATAGGTTTTCACTAATGTGAAACATTTTTGTCGATCCTGAACCTTTAAATGACGGGTATTAAAACTACAGACATTTAATGCACACATTTACAAGTTACAGCACTTAGAAGTAACTAGCCTCTAAGTATTGTTATACTCTCTGCAAGAGTATATTGGGTTTGTGCAAATATAAGTAACAGGCAGAAGGAGGCGTGGTAGACCCCATAAAGTATATATATTCGTGATCAGCATCACAAGCCGAGTACTTTTTAGACCCCATACTCTTTAAAGAAGAGTATAGAGGTCTATTAAGTTTGTCAGAAGCGAGATGTGCGTAACAGGCAGAAGGAGGCGTGGCCGACCCCATAAAGTATATATATTCTTAATCAGCATCAACAGCCGAGTCGATATAGCAATGTCCGTATGTCTGTCTGTCCGTCCGTCCGTATGAACACCTGGATCTTTTAAACTACAAGAGCTAAAGACAACAAATTTGAAATGTAAGTCCGTTATTTTCGCGAGCAGATCAAGTTTATTTCAAATAGTTGCCACGCCCCTTGCCGCCCCCGCAATAAGCAAAAAACCAGACACACCTCGAAAAAATTTGTGTTTTAGGCGAATATCTCAGTAACTATAGCACTTAGGAGCACCAATTTTGGTATACAACCTGTACCTAGAGACAGCCTTAATATAACGACATTCGTCACGCCCCCTTTTCTCATAAGAACTAAAAAACTTTCCAACTTCAATGCCGTTTTTAAGGCATTTTTTCAAATAGTACAGTGTTGTAATTTGACATTCGTTTAGAGACTTATTATATCTAACTATCCTGAAAGTGGCATCAAAATCCTATAACAAACAAGAAAGTTATCACGGTTAAAAGTTTATGTGATTTAACTGCAAAATTACTGTATGCGCGCAACACATACAAACAAACACAGAAACATACAAACATATGTTCGAACGTTTTCTCCACCTGCTGGCGGCAGCGCTGGCCGCGCCGACCAATGCTATACATACACACATATGTATGTGCACACATACATATACGCAAATAATCGGACGAATGATAGAAGAGTCCCAACTGGTAGAGTTGCGGCGCAATATGGAACCTTCGTATGGATCGCGGGTTTGATTGCTGACAATGACAATCGTTAATATACATTTTAAAATTTTAATTAAAAATGTAGTTATTAAATTTTAATTTTGTCAATGTATTTTTAACATTTTATGCGTACTACTATGAGAGTTCGAGGTCTTCTATAGTCGGCTCGATCGACTGTAGCCTTTCTTACTTGTCTTCTTTCTTGTTTTTATCTTCATTTATATGTGTGGCTAAGTATTTCTTTAAAAGTTGTTTCTTTGCCTCCCCTCGTACAAGAACTGTAGCAAAACTATTTAAAGCAGTTAGTATTTCACTTACATAGATTAAAATACGGAATGTCTCCCTCAGACCAATCCAATCCTTTTATATATCTTTTTGTGGTGTGTTGAATATTCCGTATACAATCATCTACTTCCTTAACATGGTAAGGTGGTAAAAAGTGAAAGAAGTTCAGTATAACAGAGCCCGCTTGCATAAATGCCAATTCCTTAATAAAAATTTGTCTACTATTTCCATCTATGTATTAGAAATCTACAAAAACAGCAGAATTTCTATTAGTTTTGATCATTGTTGGTTGAGTTTATATAAAATACTGGTTGAACATACTACGATTTCACCGTTTATATAGCGTCACAGTTAACATATAGCAGTTAGTTTGGAAACGAAACTTATCCCAGATGGATACATTCCAGTTAAAAAGGACAAAGGCTTTAAGAACAAGTAAGAAAAGTACAGTCGAGCACGCCCGACCGTAAAATACTCTCTGCATTTTTTCGCAATTAAATTATTAAAATCGGTCAATGTGTAATACTTGCATTAAAACACGTTGAAACAAAAACAATCTAAGCATAATCACACATACATACATCTGTTTGTCTGTATGCGAATACACATACGAAAGACAATATATGACAATATATATACATACATGTATGTATGTATGTGTGTATTCAGCGCTGCCGCCACGCAGGCAACGAAAACATTCAAACATGTGCTTGTATGTTTCTGTCTCGCTAGCACTCATACATTGATATGAATGCGGCAGCGCTGCCGTCACATGTGCTTGTATGTTTCTGTCTCACTTGCACTCATACATGATATTGCATTCAGTTATCAATATTGTAACGCTTCTAGTTTTCTTGTTTATAGTGCGATTTCTATGCGCATTTCAGGATAGTTTGATATAATTAGTCTGCACACGAATTAAAAATTACAATACTGTACTATATTAAAGAATGCCTTAAAACGGAGCGAAAGTTGAGAATTATTTTTATTAATTGTGGGAAAACTGGGCGTGGCAGTCCAAAATTTTTATTGTTAATGCATTAACGCTGTCGCTAGGAACCTCCATACCAAAATTGATGATCCTAGGTGCAATAGTTATTGAGATATTCGCCCAAAACACCAATTTTTTCCGAGGTGTGTCTGGTTTTTTGCTCATTGTGTGAATGACTAAATATGTGATCAATTAAGACCAAGCTCGAACTTGAAGCTCTTACCATCTCTGAAATCTGTTTGTTCATACGGACGGATATGCGACCTCTCGGGTCTTTCTAGCTCTTAAAGTATAGAAAACTTTTTTGTTAGTTACGTTATCTGAATAAAATTCACACAGGATGTACACATCTATGGCGTACATATACTGACCAAGTTTCATACAAATCGGACTACTAAATCGTATAGCTCCCACAGGGACAATCGTTCAAAAATGTGCTTTTTGTATGAATTTGTATGAAATTTTTCTATATTTACCAAGCTATCTTAATAAAACTAGCACAGAATAAATTTATTAATAACATAAATATACCGACAAAGTTTCATCCAAATCGGACTACTATATCGTATAGCTCCCATAGGAACAATCGGTCGAACATTGAGTAACGGGTATCCTAAACTCGCGGGGCAACTGTAGCATTCTTTCTTGTTTTCTATTGACATTAAGCAACAAAAACATATTAGGCTCATTCTGTCAAAATAATAGCGTCATCGTTTTGTATATCAATGAATATTTCTAGTTTCGTTCCAAATAAAGAGCATTTGCGGAATTCGTTATTTTTGATATTTTTTTTAAGAAACAAAATAATTATATTACACTGTTTGCTATTACGAAATTATGGTGAACATCCAGTAATTAAAACATTTGGGTCAAGGTTTCGTCAATTTAAACAAGTAAGAAAGGCTACAGTCGATCGAGTCGACTGTAAAAGACCCCGTACTGCCATAGTAGTGCCCATTTGCCTATAATAATAATGAACTCTTTTTATCCCTTATACCTTGCTAATGAATGAACATAAACTTTTCAAGATTTTAAATTAATTTTATTTAAATTAAAATTTTAAAATGAAATTAAAAAATTAAAATTAAATATTTACATTTTGAATTAAAATTAAAAAATAAATAAATTAACAAATGTCATTGTCAGCACTCGAACCCGCGATCCACATGTGAAGGTTCCACATTGCGCCGCAACTCTACCAGTTGCACCACACCCCTCTTCTATCATTCTTCCGATTATATGCATATATATATGTGTGCACATATATATGTGTGTATTTATAGCATTAGTCGGCGCGGCCAGAGGCTCCGGGCAGCGCTGCCGCCAAAGCAGGTAGAGTCTCTAAATGGGCTGCAAATTATGTGGTCAAAATGCCAATTTCTTACTACAAAAAATATTTTCTTGGCCATGAAATCTAAAATGGAGTTGTATGGCCCGGTAAAGTCAAAGTTAAGGCGGCTAAGAATTTCCAGATCCCAAAGAACATACGAGGTGCACAGGCTTTACTAGGACTAACGGGCTATTGTCGACACAGTTGCTGAAAAAAGATGCCGAATTCATAATCGCAAAGCCACAATTGCAAGCAATCGAAATTCTGATATGTCTTATAGAAGATCCAGTCTTTAAAATATTTCACCATGCAGCAAAGACGCAATTACATGTTGACGCATCAAAACTTTGCTTTTGAGCTACACTTTTACAGGAGCAAGATGACAAGTGGCACCCTGTTGTTTATTAGAGAAAAAAAACAAACCACATGAGGAAAAATGGCATAGCTATTTTATAGAAGTAAGCCAGCTTAGCTAGCCACGAAAGTTACGATATTACCTGATGCCACCATTTAATATGACAGCAGATAAGAGGGATATGCCAAGAGAAGTCGTTCAATAGTTAATGTATCTACAAGATTTTTCTTTCAAAATAGAACATCACGCTGGAGAGAGAATAAAACACAAGTGTAAGCGTCTGGCAACTCTACCGACCAGAACTGGTTCAAATGAATGAACGAACATAAAGTGTTGAGTGGAACAACGGCACGGTTACGCACGAACAACCGATCGTCAACGTTTACTTCTATTTTCCTTATTATTTTGTCATTTAAATAAATAATTAATGTTTATTATTAAACGCCTACATGCCTAATAACTCGGGCTTCACTTTCAGTTCAAAAGTGGGATAAACAATAGATAAAAACATTAATTCGTCGTGTGAAATTCGTTGAACGCTATATCCGTCCCTTTCTTTCGCACGTCAAGAGATACTCGCCGAAAAATGTACAAATGAACGAATGTATGGAATGGAGGAGCTTGAAAAATTGAAGATGATGAAATAAAATGCGCTTGGTGGATATACATATAAAACGTTTACCTTATATCCATTCAAACAACTCAATTTGAAATACGAAATGATCAACGAACTACGAAAGATAGGTGATCTGAAGGTAGACGAGATAAAGTACCTTCTTCGCCAACGACAATTATCTACAACTGGATCACGAAATCAGTTAATGCAACGTCTTATCGAACACGATTAATCCGAAGATATCGAAATGCCGCTCAACGAAGATCAAGCAACGGAATTGGCTGATCTTAAGTAAAGTGTTAACCAACTACGTGGGTTGTTAGTGCAGGTATTAGAAGCACAACACGTATCCAATGTAAACGCTCAACCGAATGTCAGAAACGCCAGCGAGAGTGAACGTGAATCGTTTCCGTCACCCAACCCGTCATCAAACTCCAACAACGGCACACGCCAAGTGTCTGTAAAGGAAATAGCCGGCACATTGCCAGAATTCGATCCAACAAACGCTGAAGGGATCAATGTGGACCAATTTATTGATCGAGTCAATAAAGTTATTGCAGCTTACCAATGGGAAGATAAGTATTTGTTGATCGCCATTAACACCTGTCTCAAAGGTGCGGCAAAGATGTGGCTTGATGCCTCACCGGTTCTACATACAACGTGGAAGGATTTTTCTGATGCTTTACGCGATGAATTTGGATCGACTCCAGATGAAGCAGAGAAACATTATGCTATGGCCGCTTCAGTACGTCGTCCAAAAGAAACCATAAGGGAATATTGCTTCCGAATGACAGCTTTAGGAAATCGATTCGGTTTAAGCGAGGCAGCAATAATACGTTATATACGAGCTGGCCCTAAACATCGAGAGTTTCAGCAGTGCATTTCTGTGTTCGAATTTTCTACCGTTAAGGAGATGCGAGATGCGGCGGAGAACTTTTTCGCAAATCGTCAACGATCATGTAATTTAAAGCCTGAATCAGAATGCAAGAAGGATGACCCAAAATCAAAACGTGACAATTCACTCAAAGTCGATACAAACAAGAAAGGAAAGTACAGTCGAGCACGCCCGACCGTAATATACTCTCTGCATTTTTTCCCGATTAAATTATTAAAATCGGTCTAGAGACACTTACATGCAATGTGTGGTACTTGCACTAAAACACGTTGAATCAAAAACAATCTAAGCGTAATCAAACATACATATGTTTCTCTGTATGCGAACACACATACGAAAGACAATATATGACGCATATACATGTATGTATGTATGTGTGAATTCAGCGCGGCCAGCGACTGCGGGCAGCGCTGCCGCCACATAGGCAGCGAAAACATTTGAACATGTGCTGTGGATAGTTTGATATAGTTAGTCTTTACACGAATTATAAATAACAATACTCTACGATAAGAAGAAATGCCTTAAAAACGTATTGAAATTTGAATAGTTTTTTAGTTCCTTTGTGAAAAGGGGGCGTGGCAGTCAAAAATTTTTGATCGCATGACATTTATTCAGTCACTAGGAACCTCCATACCAAAATTTTTGCTCATAGGTGCAATAGTTTTTGAGATATTCGCCCAAAACACCAATTTTTTCCGAGGTGTGTCTAGTTTTTTGCTCATTGTGGGCGAACGGGGCGTGGCATCGAAAAAAAAAAAGATTCTTGTATTGACCGACTAAATATGTGATCGATTGAGACCAAGCTCGAATTTGTAGCTCTTACCATCTCTGAAATCTGTTTGTTCATACGGACAGACAGACGGACAGACAGACAGACGGACAGACGGACATGGCTATATCGACTCGGCTTGTGATGCTGATCAAGAATATATATACTTTATGGGGTCTGCCACGCCTCCTTCTGCCTGTTACATACATTTTCACAAACCCAATATACTCTTACAGAGAGTATAATAAAACAAGTAAGGAAAGTACAGTCGAGCAAGCCCGACCGTAAAATACTCTTTGCATTTTTTTCCCGATTAAATTATTAAAATCGGCGCAGAGATATTACAATGTTTAGTACTTGCATTAAAACACGTTGAAACAAAAACAATCTAAGCATAATCAAACATACAACTGTTTGTCTGTATGCGAATACACATACGATAGGCAATATATGATGCATGTATGTGTGTATTCGGCGCGGCCAGCGACTGCGGGCAGCGCTGCCGCCACGCAGACAGCGAAAACATTCGAACATGTGCTTGTATGTTTCTGTCTGGCTTGCACGCATACATTGATATGAATGCGGCAGCGCTGCCGCCACATGTGTTTGTATGTTTCTGTCTCGCTTGCATTCATACACGATGTTGCATTCAGTTAGCAATATTGTAACGCTTCTAGTTTTCTTGTTTTTAGTGCGATTTCAATGCGCCTTTCAGAATAGTTTGATATACTTAGTCTTCACACGAATTATAAATTACAATACTGTACTATATTAACAAACGCCTAAAAACGGAGCGAAATTTGAGCATTACTTTTATTAATTGTGGGAAAACGGGGCGTGGCAGTCCAAAAATTTAAATGTCTATGCATTTAAGCTGTCGCTAGGAACCTTCATACCAAAATTGGTGATCCTAGGTGCAATAGTTATTGTGATATTCGCCCAAAACACCAATTTTTTCCGAGGTGTGTCTAGTTTTTTGCTCATTGTGGGCGAATGGGGCGTGGCATTGAAAAAAAAAAGATTCTTGTATTGACTGACTAAATATGTGATCGATTGAGACCAAGCTCGAACTTGTAGCTCTTACCATCTCTGAAAGCTGTTTGTTCATACGGACAGACAGACGGACAGACAGACAGACAGACAGACAGACGGACAGACGGACATGGCTATATCGACTCGGCTTGTGACGCTGATCAAGAATATATATACTTTATGGGGTCTGCCACGCCTCCTTCTGCCTGTTACATACATTTTCACAAACCCATTATACTCTTGCAGAGAGTATAAAAAGCAAGTGAAGTGTTATAACTGCGACGCTGTCAGGCAAATTTCGATCAATTGCCCTCAACCTCAGAAACGCCAACGTTGCGCAGCCTGCAACAAAATTCACCCAACCGGAACGAATTGCAAACCAAACGATGTCAATACTCGTCGCCTCGGAGCTGCTAATCAAGATGCATGTTTTAGCAAATCGATTGAGATCAATTCGATTCGATACAATGCTTTCATTGACACTGGGAGTCAGTGCAGTATGGTGCGCCAGTCTGTTGCTAGCATGATCAACGTTGAACGTAGCAAATGTCTAATGCAAGTCAAAGGAATTTGTGGTGAAGTTCGTATTCTAAAAGAATGCATCATCGTAAATATTGTGATCGATAATGTATCTGTCCCTGCTCAAGTCTATATCGTCGATGATGAGATCATAAACGAGGATTTTCTTCTTGGTCAGGATGTGCTTGTAAACCCCAACTTACGCTTTACGTTGGACAACGGACGACTTGATTTTCAAAGCAAACGAGTACAGCAGCACTCGAGTGAAAAATGTATGGATAAATTCAAAAACCTTTTATGTAATCTTAGCACAGAAACTGATAAAGCCCAAATGGTAACACTATTGGAGAAGTACGATAATGTTTTTGCTACCGGTTTTCAAGGAATAGGCAAGACATATGTCGTTGAAGCTAAGATCGAACTGGATGATAATAACGTCGTTACTGATTCAGCATACCGCGTGAGTCACTATTACTTCGCACTCGCTTTGCAAACGGACGTGTTTTTTTCTTTCCTCGTGTAAAAGTTACTTTTCGTCGATTTTTCTTGTCTTTAAATCAATTAAAGTAAACTACATCATTAATAATACATTGTGTCATACACCGGCTGTGTAAACGCAAAGTTTAATATATACTAACAATCAGATTTTATAATTTCCTTGCAATATTTACCAAATCAAAGCTTAGTCAAAGCAAGTTGTTTGTTTATTTTGTGCTCTTGCTTTGTCGTCTCCCAACAAGCTTTGTTTTTGTAACTTGCAATTTTTGTTTGCCTGCTACTCTCCGCTTACATAGTTTCAGTCGCGAGCGCAATCTATAAATAGATTATTACTCTCGCGCGTCATTTCTCTCTGCTCTCTGTAAGCCGCGCTTTACTTCACCCCTCTGCTATCCCGCGATCTAAGTGTTGTTGGTGTTGGCTACCTAACCTCCGACGGTAAATTTTTCGTTTGCCGCGCAAATCAATTTTTGTTTTTGTAAGTACGCTGTAGTTCTGCTCTAGCTTAGCATCTGTTTTATTTAACCCTTGTGTTTACCCGTCATTCTTTTTAACACTCGATACAAATTGCTAATCTTATAATCTTTTGTGTTATTTATTTCTTATCGCAGTATAATTTTTTTCCATTTTGTTGTTTAAATTTAAATTTTTACTATGTATGTCTGTTATAATAA
Organism: Drosophila acutilabella; assembly: GCA_035046005.1. Taxonomy (NCBI): domain Eukaryota; kingdom Metazoa; phylum Arthropoda; class Insecta; order Diptera; family Drosophilidae; genus Drosophila; species Drosophila acutilabella. The sequence continues at coordinate 227,298 of JAWNOK010000059.1, forward strand.
AAACTGCCAGGTGCGAACCAATGTTAAGGTGGGCTATGATTGCTGCTGGCTGTGTGATAATGTATCACACGAAAAATGCGCTGGCCTGAACGGCCGTATTATCGACCTGATTAACTCCAATTCGGGTATTAAATGGACATGTGAGTCTTGCAGGAATGTTGAAAGGGATATTATGGGCTTCATGAGGCAAACTAAACGAGGCTTTGGGGAACTATTGGGCAGATTTAAGAACCTGTTTGATAGTTTCTCCTCGTTGGATAAGGACTTCAAGAGTATGAACCTCTTGAATGATTCTCCAAAGAGGAAAAAGGCCAATTTTTTGTCGATTGGTCCTAATGAACTTTTAGTTCCTCCTCATATCTCCATAAATTCTGATCCTTCTCTAATAAATCTTTCTACCCCTTCTCCAAATAGCAATGTCAGTAGGAATGATAATTTTACGTCTCCCACAGAAGTTATTCCTATAGACACCGAGCAAATTCCTGATACTGTCGCTGTCAATGCGGTTGTTGTTGACCAACATACCAATGATGACATTACGACTGGATCAACTAGTCAATCAACCAGTGTTATAAGTTCAAACATTGAGATAACAGTGGTTGATAATAACATGACTCTTGTAGGTATCCCACCGAAAAAACAAATCTTTGTTTCACGGCTAGCCCCTAATACTACATCTGATGATGTGAAGGCTTTTATACAGGCCAAATCTATAGCCAACTTTACGGTAGAAAAATTCAAATTTTCTTATGCTCGGGAGATTTCTTCATTTAAAATAAGTGTTCCGGCCGAACAATTTAGCAAAATATGCTGTAAAGAGTTCTGGCCGGACCACTTAGTAGTGAAAGAATATACTGCTAAAAAACGAAATCGGACTCCGATTGCGTTACCTTCTATTTCTTCCTCTAACCAATCAGCTGGTAATAACAAAAAAAACTAAACTCCTCCCTCTTGCTTGCCTATCAGAATGTAAGAGGTCTTTGTAGCAAACTTAGCAACCTTTACTTATCTAGTGTTTCTTTTCCCTATCATGTCATTGCCTTTACTGAAACTTGGTTAAGGCCTGACATTCTTAATGCAGAGATATTCTGCGACAAATTTTCCATTTTTAGGAATGATCGTACTTCTCGTCGTGGTGGTGGTGTACTTATTGCTGTAGATGCTGATCTTACCTCTGAAGTAGTTAATCTTAACATTTCTACAGACTTAGAATTTATTGCTATAAAGCTCAATATTTTAAATTTTAGCGTTTTTATTACTTGCTCTTATATTCCTCCTTCTTCTGATAGTTCTGTTTATTTTGAACATTTCTCAGCTATCAAATCTGTTTCTTCTTTAACTTCTGATCGGGATATCCTCGTAGTTCTGGGTGATTTTAATATTGCAGGAACTACTTGGATCTCTACTCCAGGCTCTGCTGTATTGACTTCCACGACCCAAAATGATTTCCTTGATCATTTATTTGGGATTACTCTATCTCAAATTAATGGCATTCCCAATTCATTAAATAAGATGCTTGATCTTATTTTTGTCCTAGATCCAACATTTCCATCTGTTTCCCGTATTGCTCCCCTTTCTCTTCCTGAAGATCCATATCATCCGACTTTGGAATTGTTGATGGAATTGCCTACCCAAATGGGAAAGTCCAGCTCGAGACCTAAAAAGCGTATTCGCCAGTTTCGGAAGGCTGATTTTAACAAGTTAAATCAGCTTTTATCCCAAACTGACTGGTCTTGGCTTTTCAAGTGCCGGGATGTGGATGAAGCAGTCACATTTTTTTATCTTACTATAAATAATTTATTTGACCTTTGTGTTCCATCTTGTGTTCCAATTATGTCTAAAAAACCTATTTGGTTTACAAGGGAATTAACACGTTTAAAAAACATTAAATCTAAATTTTATAAGAAATTCAGGGAATCTGCCTCTTCCCTGGATCTCTCTCGTTATGTGATTGCTCGATCTGATTTCTCTGCATTGAACAGCCTGTGCTATCGGAATTACCTTAGGAGCTGTGGTCAGCAGTTTCGAAGTAATCCTTAACTTTTTTATAACTTCGTTAATGCGAAGCGCAATTCATCAACACTTCCTTCCTCAATGGTCTTTGACAATAAGACTGCTAACTCTGATCAGGCTATAGCCAATTTATTTGCTGATTTTTTCCAATCAACTTATTGCATTCATCAAAATAATCTAAATTTGCCTTATCCCTACAGTGTGAATGCCTCTAATTGTAATTTTAGGCCATTGATCACTGAAGAATCGCTCTTGAGTGATCTAAAGACTGTTAAACCTGTCTTTTCCCCGGGTCCAGATGGTGTTCCTGGTTGTGTGCTCAGAAACTGTGCCGACGGCCTCTTGAAACCTTTGTATAACTTATTTAATTTGTCTGTTGAGTCGTGCTCCTTTCCTGACATTTGGAAAGCATCTTTTATTATTCCCCTTCATAAAAAGGGTACTAAATCTAATACTTGCAACTATAGGGGTATCTCTAAGTTGTCTGCAATTCCTAAAACTTTTGAGAAATTAATAACTTCACAATTGCAACATCTATGTAGATCTATTGTTTCACCTTGCCAGCATGGGTTTATGAAATATAGATCTACTTCCACTAACTTATTAGAATTTACTTCCATTGTGATACAGGAGTTTCAAAATAAATTGCAAACGGATGTCATTTACACTGACTTTAGCAAGGCTTTTGATACTGTTAATCATTGTCTATTAATTTATAAACTTAATTTGCTTGGATTTCCAGATAAATTAATTCTTTGGATTGCGAACTATTTATGTTCAAGAACTCAAAGAGTTAATTTTAATGGCACATTATCCAAGCCCGTGCGTGTTACCTCGGGTGTTCCTCAAGGAAGCCATTTGGGGCCTTTACTTTTCTCATTATTCATTAATGATTTACCTTTAGCTATTTCTAGTTCCCGGGTTCTGATGTATGCCGATGATGTAAAACTTTGTTTGTCAAGAGATGACTCTGGCCTGAGTCACGGTCTACAAAGTGATCTCGACACACTTCAAGCCTGGTGTAAAGTTAACCTACTACATCTCAATTTCAGTAAATGTAACGTAATGTCCTATAGTAGGCGAATACCTACCTTTAATAACTACTTTCTCGACGGCAAGCCTCTTCAGAGAATAGAGTCGGTCAATGATTTGGGTATCCTTTTCGATCCAAAACTAAAGTTTGATAAGCACATATCTTCTGCTGTTAATCGAGCTTTTGGTGTCTTAGGTTTCATAAAGCGGTGGTCTAAGGAATTTGACGATCCCTACCTAACTAAAACTCTGTATACTTCACTTGTACGCCCTATTCTTGAATATGGATCGTGTGTATGGTCTCCCCAATACATTGTTCATCAGGAGAGATTAGAAGCTGTACAAAAACAATTTCTTCTGTTTGCCCTTAGGGGCCTTAGCTGCAATGCTAATTTTCGATTACCTTCGTATCGTAGTAGACTCTTGTTAATTAACCTTCCTTCCCTTTTGGATCGCAGAACCATGCTTGGTGTAGTTTTCTTACATAAATTAATTAATGGTGAGATTGATTCTCCGTATCTAATTAGCCAAATTAGTTTTGCGGTTCCGATCCGAAATACCAGAAACTTTCTTCCTTTGTCCCTTCAACGCTGTACCACGAATTATGCTTTACATAATCCGTTTCGTATCTTATGTAATAACTATAATAGTCTTTCTCATGTAGTGTGTGGAGCCACTTCTTTGTCTTCTCTTAGAATGTCACTTCTTTCTTACCTATCTAGTCAATCGTAGTATCTTTTAATATACTTCTTTTTTTTATCGTTATCGCGTATTTCGTTCCCGCGAGCCTTATCGTTTATCACCGCGTTACTAACACTTGACTTTATTTATTTTAATTTTTTTTTTCTGTTTGGTCTGGTTAGTGTTTTTCTGGGGTTTTCCTAACCCTTGCAACGAATGTTGGACCAACGTTTCTAATTTTTGTAATTCTTCCCCAGTTAGTTAATTAATTAATTAATTAAACTTAATTTTAATTTAAAATTTTTGTCGTTTTTAACGTAAAATTGTACTCTTATTGTTAAACTGTTTATTTTAAATTACTTAAATTTAATTTATTTTTCTTTTTATGTCGACTGCTCATAGTCTGACAATAAATAAATAAATAATAAAAATAATAGTGAATCGGATAGTAAACGAACTTCTCGAGCGGGATATTATTACTAAATCCACATCTAATTACGCTTGCCCAGTTGTACTCATAAAGAAAAAGAATGGAAGCGATCGCCTGTGTATCGATTATCGTCGACTTAACAAGCTGATAAAAAAAGAAAATTTCACAATTCCGAACATCGAAGAACGTCTTCAGGAAGCAAAGCAATATAAATACTTTTCGTCTCTAGACTTAAATAGCGGATACTACCAAATTGCTATGTCGCCAGAAAGTCAAAAATACACAGCCTTCATTACGACTGAAGGCTTGTTCGAATTTAAACGAATGCCTTTCGGCTTGAAAAACGCTCCTGCTGTTTTTAATCGTCTGATGTCAGAAATTCAAGCTCGTGTCAATAATAAGGATATGTTACATTATATGGACGATATTCTAATCGGCAGTAATTCATTGAACGAAATGTACGAGAAGCTGGAACGAGTCCTGGAAGCGCTACGGTCGTGTGGAGTTACGCTGAACACAGATAAGTGTGAAATTTTTAAGGAAACAATATCATTCTTTGGTCATGAGTTACATCCTTTAGGTATTAGTCCAGGAGAAATAAAAGCAAATTCGATCAAACTATTTCCACGGCCAGAAAACGTTACCGATGTGCGTAGGTTCCTTGGCCTGAGTAGCTACTTCCGTAAATTTATTGCTGGGTACGCAATAATCTCCGCACCGCTCCGTGAATTGCTGCGACAAGTACAAATTTTTAAATGGGAAGCATCACAGGAAAGCGCATTCAACGAGCTAAAACAAAAATTGTCATCAAAACCAGTAATTGTTGGTTATCGGATGCCAGTTCAATAGGACTTGCAGGTGTCCTCATGCAACGAGAAGATGACCAATGGAGGCCCGTTGGATATTTTAGCAGATCTACTACCGACAACGAGAGAAAGTTCCATAGCTACGAGGTTGAAGCGCTAGCTGTCGTCGAGTCATTAGAAAGGTTTAAATACTACATATACGGCAAGAAATTAAGCGTTGTCACCGATTGTAGTGCGCTTCGGACCACGATGGAGAAGCGAGAGTTGATTCCAAGGATTGCTTGATGGTGGTTAAGAGTTCAAGAGTTCGACATTGAAATATTACATCGACCAGCAACACGGATGGAACACCTAGATACCCTGAGTAGAGCACCAGTAAAAGACGCTCGTGAGTTGGACACGGCACATATGAAAATATCAAAGGCGTTAGTTGATGATGCAGACTGGTTATTTGCGATACAACTGCAAGCAAAGCATTAAGCAAATTGTTGCCGATATGAAACTGAGCAAATCAAAGAACGTAGTTGATTATAAAATCGAAAACGGACGCTTGTTTAGACAGTACAACGACAAATTGCTGTGGGTCGTTCCAAAAGCTTTGCGATTTCATGTGCTTCAACAATGTCACGACAAAGGAGGGCATATGAGCGTTGAAAAGACCATGAGTCGTATTTTACAGTTCTTCTGGTTCCCAAGAATGAGAAATTTTGTTAAAGGATACATCAAGTCTTGCATTGGTTGTGCTCTCAACAAAAAGCCAGGAGGCAAGCAGGAAGAAAATTACTACTTCGATGACGCTAAACCAATCCCGTTTGGAACCATACACATCGACCATTTGGGTCCGTTCCCAAAAAGTTCGAAACAGAATGAGCATATTTTGGTGATCGTTGACGCGTTTACGAAATTCACCATCGTCAGAGCCGTTAAAAGCACAGCAACCAAACACGTCATTGCCGTATTGTTAAATATGACGAGCTATTTGGGTATGCCCGGACGTATTGTTACCGATCGAGTTACCGCATTCACATCAAAGGACTTCAAGAAATTTTGCTATGACAATCAAATCAAACATATTTTAAACGCTGTACGCACTCCGCGTGCCAATGGACACGTCGAACGAACCAATCGTATAATTTTGTCTATGTTGTTGCCTGTAAGTGAACATGAACGCCGGTGGGACGAGAAAGTTCGACAAATTCAATGGAGTATTAACACCATGGTCAACAAAACGACTGGCTGCACACCGTTCCAACTCCTTTATGGCTTCGAACCAAGGGATATCCTTCAAATTGAATTAATTCAAGTACTCCAGGATGATTCCAATCATATGTTGACCGAGGCCGAACTACAAGATCTACATAACACCTCCGCCGGACGAATAAACGATCAGCGTGCCAAGGCAAAGCTGCGATTCGACGCGAAACATGCGAGACCAAACGTATACAACGAAGGAGATCTTGTCTTAGCCGAAAATGAGCCTTATAGCACCGGTACGTCTCGTAAATTGGAACCACGTTATAAGGGCCCGTTTGTAGTAACGCAGGTGCTACCACAGGACCGATACGTAATTGAGGACTTGCCACAATCAAAGCGTAAGCAACGCCATTATAAATCTATACTCGCTTCCGACAAATTGAAGCCCTGGTGCCAATTGCCGCCGGACGAATATGATGCACCGGATGACGACGTTGAGAATGAACTGAATCCTACATCTCAACTTTCGAGCGAGGACGCCTCGAGTAGTCAGGACAGCCGACTGTAAGCGTCTGGCAACTCTACCGACCAGAACTGGTTCAAATGAATGAACGAACATAAAGTGTTGAGTGGAACAACGGCACTGGTTACGCACGAACAACCGATCGTCAACGTTTACTTCTATTTTCCTTATTATTTTGTCATTTAAATAAATAATTAATGTTTATTATTAAACGCCTACATGCCTAACAGCTCGGGCTTCACTTTCACAAGGATAGCTTGAGTAGATATCTTATAATGATCCTCTCTTCAGAAATACACGCACAAATACGAAAGGAGCAGAAGAAGAACGAAAAGTTGGCAGCAATTTACGAAATTTTGCTACATAAGCCCTACGCCGCTAAGATAAACAAGAAAAAACGGTTATCTTCGGCCCGCCGAAGATTAGGTACCCTTGCAGTGTTGCACATTGCGTTAATTTGGTTTCAATCACCAATTCTTTCTATGGTAGCTGTATGATGTAGCAGTCCGATTTGGATGACATTTGGTCAGCACATTACAATTTATAAATAACGTGTTTTCTGTGAATTTGGTTAAAATCGCTCAATAGACATAGAACATTTTTATACTAAGTATTTTAATTGATTGTTCCTATGGCAGATAAATGATATAGTTGTCCGATCTAGAAAAAAATTTGGTCGGCGGATTATATTGCGTGAATCGATCAAGAGACTCTCAAAATTTTCATGCTAAGCATATTTACCATTTGCAACCGATTGTTCCTATAGCAGCTATATGATATAGTGATCCAATCTGGATGAAATTGGTTTTGCACATGGAATTTTATGCCAAATGCATATTGAGCAAATTTGGCTAAAATAGTTAAAAAAAAAATTTTTTTTGTTCATCCGATTGTTCTTTTGGCAGCTATATGATACAGTCATCCGATCTGGCCGATTTTAACAAATGATCTGAGTGCAAAGAAAGTTCACATCTGTGCCAAGTTTTATGAAGATACCTTTAAAACTGAAAGACTAGTTCCCATAGAATCAGACGGACAGACAGATAAGACTATATCGACTCGGCTGTTGATGCTGAACAATAATTTATATACTTAATGGGGTCGGAAACCCCTCCTTCAATGCTTTACAAACTTCGGGATACAAACAATATACCCTCTGCAAAGGTATAAAAACAAAATATATTTGCTATCAATCCCCCAAAGAAGATGGAAATAATCCAAACAGTTCACAATTTCGAACATATGGGTACGCAGAAGACAAAACACTCCATTCAGCAAGAATACTATATACTGCATTTGGACAAAAAAGTAGGACAGTTTGTGGCCAACCCCACAAAGTCGACAGATGCAGCGGAGGTCATCAAGCATTTTAATTCTTGGGTTGCAATGTTCAAGAATCCGCAACGAATTGTAAGCGACAGAGGTGCAGTTTTCACTTCAAACCTATTTAAAGAGTTTTGTAGTAACCAAAAGATTGACCACGTCGTGACAACAACAGGAGTCGCAGGGGGAAATGGCCAAATTGAGAGGGTTAACAGAGTCATAATTTCTGTCCTCGCTAAGATGTCAGCAACGGAGCCCTCAAAATAGTACAAATATACATCTCAAGCACAACGTTGCATAAATTCGAACATTCATAAATTCACATTCATATTCGTCAACAAAATTTACACCTTTTGAAGTCATGTTCGGAGTCAAAATGAGAAATGAGACAGAAACGAGCTAAAATGAATTCTGAAAGACGAACTTCTCGTACAACTGCAAAATGAACGAAACTTTATTAGAACAGAGGCACGACAGCAAATATTAGAGGCGTAACAGAAATACAAACATCACTTTGACAAAAAGCGTACGGGTACCAACTAGGTGACGTCGTAGAGATCAAGGTGACACAATTTGTAACGGGCAGAAGTTGGCAAACAAATTTTTAGGTCCGTTGGAAGTTACAAAAGTAAAAAGAAATGGTCGATACGATGATAAGAAGTCTGCTGAGTTTCAGGGACCAAATCAAACTTCAACAAGTGAAAACAACATGGAGCTATGGCGGTATGCAGACTTAAACAGCGACGAAAGCGATTTGGAGGAATCATCTGAGGCAGATGATATGCAGCATAACCAAATGTAGAGTTGCACTGTGACATACATCACACAAAGGGGCATCCCTAAAAGTGGCTAATTGCAGTTTCCTCTGCCAAATTAGGTAGTGATTAATTGCAATGGTTACGCCCTGTTTGTATTAAGTTGCAATGTGGTTTTTCACGTATGTACAATACTGTGACAAACAATATCTTAAATTGCGTTCACTCTTTAAGAAGCTAAGCACAGATTTTGATATTAGTGTTGATTTGCTTAGTGAATATAAATTTGAGACCCAGCCTGACAAGGTGTTGAGTTCTCAGTAACTAAATCTTCCTCTTCTGCCTGGTTTACTCCTTGCGTCAGCATTAGATAATGAGCTTCCCTACGTAACTCCTTACCTCCTAATTTATTAGTTAACCCAGAAACTTCTCCAGTACCAGGTCGCAATTCCGTTAAATCGTGTGCCTATTTTGCATTCTCTGCTCCCGCCTTAGCGACCAATTGTGACTACATTGGTGGCTGTTAATGGATTAAATTCTTCGAGAAAATATTGCAACATTCATCACTATCGAAACTTCCTACACCGTATCAATTTGAACATTCAATTTCACTTAGCCAAGAGAAATCTCATCATTCATGTGTCTGCTAATCTGTTTCCTATGAAATAATGTTATATTATTATAATATCTTTAGGCGCAATTGTCTTAATCGAAGCTGTGAATGAGTTTTTACTACAGTTAAATTCTCCTTAAACGCTGAAGTACCACCGGACGAAATTGAAATTGTTGCCGTTAAGATTACTATTTCGTCATTTGCCCGTTATTTAAATGTTCCTGCATACCTCCGCCCTCTGAAATGTCGGATATGCAACTTTCAGGATAGCTTGATATAGTTAGTTTCCAAACTAATCTTAAATATCAATACTCTACGTTTAATTTCTCATGAAAAAAAAGGGAGCTTGGCATTCCAAAATGTTTGATGTCATTGCATTTATAAAGTCGATAGCAACCTGCGTACCGAAATTGGTCGTCCTAAGTGTCATAGTTACTCAGATATTCGCCTAAAACTTCGATTTTTCCGAGATGTGTCCAGTTTTTGCCGCATTGTAATTTATAATTCATGTGGAGACTAACTATATCAAACTACCCTGAAATGTGCATTAAAATCGGACTATAAACAAGAAAACTAGAAGTGTTACAATATTGATAACTGAACGCAAAATCATGTATGAGTGCAAGCGAGATAGAAACATTTAAGCACATGTTCGAACGTTTTCGCTGCCGGTGTGGCAGCAGCGCTGCCCGCAGTCGCTTGCCGCGCCTTATACACACATACATACATATATGCATCACATATTGACATTCGTATGTGTATTCGCATGCAAACAAATATATGCATGTTTGATTAATCTTAGATTGTTTTCGTGTCAACGTGTTATAATGATAGTACTACATATTGTAATATCTGTAGACCGATTTTAATAATTTAATCGGGAAAAGAAGCAGAGAGTATTTTACGGTCGGGAGTGCTCGACTGTACTTTTCTTTCTTGTTTTTGTTTTTGACACGCCCACTTTAGGGCGTTCTATGTTCATATAAAAGTGAAAGCAGGTGAAAATATAATGATTTAGAATAAAACGTTTTTGTTAGTTACGTTATACGAACCAAATTCACACAGGATGCACACATCTACGGCGTACATATACTGAGCAAGTTTAATCCAAATCGGACTAATATATCGTATAGCTCTCATAGGGATAATCGGTCAAAAATTTGCATTTAGTATGAATTTGTATGAAAATGTTCAGTATTTATTAATCTTTCTTTATAAAACTGACACAGAGTAAATTTATCAATAACATACATGTACTGGCCAAGTTTCATCCAAATCGGACTACTATATCGTATAGCTCCCATAGGAACAATCGGTCGAACATTGAGTAACGGGTATCCTAAAGTCTCGGGGCTACTATAGCATTCTTTTTTGTTTCGAGTATACATTTGAAGCGGTTTTTACGCGAGTAAGTAAAAAATGAGTTTGTACAAGAATGATCGGGTAAAAAAATATCTTTCATGGAAATACCCAAACGAAAAGGAGAAAAAAAATATCCGACACTTTTCGGGTAGAGTAAAAAATGAAGTTGCATCAAAATCTTACGTTAAACAACAGAACTATCACGGATCAAATTTTATGTTATTTTACTGCAAAATTCACCATGCGCGCAAGCGAGACAGAAACATACAAACATATGCTCGAACGTTTTCGTTGCCTGTTTGGCGGCAGCACTGCCCGGAGACGCTGGCCGCGCCGACCAATGCTATACATACACACATATATATGTGCACACATACCCATAATTTCAAAAGAATTTGTAGCATGTAAATGCAGATAATAAAAAGAATCTCAAAAGTGGGGAGTGGCGCAATTGGTAGAGTTGCGGCGCATTATGGAAACTTCGTCTGAGATCGCGGGTTCGAATGCTGACAGTGACAATTGTTAAATTAATTTTTGAAATTTCAATTTAAAATGTAAATGTAAAATTGTAATATATTAAATTTCATTTTAATTTAAATTAAATACAAATGCGCACTACTATGGGAGTACGGGGTCTTTTACATTCGGCTCGATCGACTGTAGCCTTTCTTACTTGTTAGTAAGTAAGTTTGGTCCTGATAGCTTTAGCCATATCCAAATTATGATGTTTTGAAAATTATTTCTCAAAATTTTCAGTTGCGGCAGGGGATGTGCAACAATGTGAAATAAACTTAATCTGCTTGCCTTTGTTCATACAGACGCACGAAAAGACAGACAGACAAACGGACAGACGGAAATCGCTTAATCGACTTAGCCATTCACGTTTATCAAGAATACATGTTATGTATGGAGCCAAACACTACTCATCCCCTAATAGACCCCTCTACCTTCATTGTAATCATTATGGGAAAATTTAGTTTTTCTTACCTTTCAAGGCACACGCGTCCATACCACCAGCCACCGGCGTGAGTACGAGCGCAGTTCTGGCCGTTGTCGTCATTGTCTTGGTCAAAGGTGGTGAATTTCTTGCCGGCGTGATAACGCAGTGAGTCACCTGCGTCCCCTCTATAAGTGCCTAGCACATACAGTAGATATTTTTCATCTTCACTTCCAATGCTGAATTTATCGTATAACGCAAACCTTTCGTGGCCTGCCGTACTTTGCATTATAATTAAAAGCTCATGTTCGTCGTTATGAGTCAGATGATATAATTTTTCCAAACCAATAAAAAACTCGGAGTTGAGAGCTCCAAAACCAGATTTATATGTGCTCCAGTTTCTATTAAAGTCTTCACTTCCGTCAAATCTATAAGCGACAACTAACCATCCTCCATCTCGGATTTGTTGATCACAATTCACATAGAATGGTTTAATATTCAATGCAATTTGAATACGCACCTGTCCATGTTTCTGATTAATACAGTTTCGCGGAGTTTCAATAACCTCTGAAAATGGTGTCTTGACACTGAATTCCAAATGTTGATTTTAAATGAAAAAAAAAAAATATATATATTTAATACATTTTTAAGAGTATTCATGAGTTAAGTCATTTAACTTAGTGTCAGATAAACCAAGTAAGAAAGGCGACAGTCGAGCGTGCCGTCAGTAAAAGACTCCTATAGGAAGTATAGAATATAGTTATCAGATCTGGATCAAACTTGGTGAGGTAGTTATAATGGTACCATACATGAGTGAATTTGGTCACTGTAGCTCTGATAGTTTTCAAGTTGAAGTGTAATGAACACAGCTTCTTACAATTTGCGACGGCAAAAGGGGCGTTGCAAAAATTTTAAATAAATTTACCCTACCTGACATATAGATGGACTTCTATTCCAAATTTCGTGACTCTAGGTCTTGTAGTTTAAAAGATAAAAAAAGACGGACAGACAGACGAATATCGCTACATCGGTTCGGCTGTTGATGCTGATCACAAAGATATATACACACATTTGGTTTCTAACAAAGCTAAAAGAACCTTAAATTTTTGCATGATGGCTATTTTATTTTGTACACGTGGTGCAGCGTGGATCGGAATAACAAAAACTTGACAAGGATAATAGAAGGAAGGAAATTTGAGATTCAGCAGCCAGCGGAATTTTTATTGTTATTGAATAGAAAGGGGATGACTTATTCGTTTGCCAATGTATGCAGCCGCTGAGCAGACAATTCTCCGAGGAGGAGTTCACAAGGGAAAGGTGTACCAGCGTCGCCGCTTCGGCCACCACCACTCCTACATCTAGAAAACTTCGAAATTTGACGACTAGTTCTGCAGCAGCCCTTACTGGCAACCCAACAACTGGAACAATCAACGAGAATAAAAAGTAATCTAATCTAATCGGGATAATTTAAACAATTTACGCTAGTTCTCTACAAAGGGGAATAAACATTTTTGTGTTAATTTATTATAATTTCAATATGTAATTTGTTACAATTATTAATATTATCCATATTTTTGTTAAAATGGTTCATTGTATAGCCAGGGCTACGATCGACCATTTAAATAGAACAAGGGTTCTAAAAAATTAAACAAGAGTTTATTAGTGAACATCGACCACTTTGAGTTGAGACAACTTAAGCTTTAAGCAAATCAAATATCCTCCAACGGGTCTATATACAAAGATAACGAACTTGTTACTCCATGGCTACCAACATAAGTTTGGAATCGATCTTAGACTATTAAGCCCAATGTGAACGAAAGAAAAAGCTGGCAAAATCCTCTAGCTAAACCCTCCCCGGGGGTGCAGGCTGGGCAATGGACACTGCATCGCCCTAGGAGACCGGTTAATGCACTGTCCGTTGCCCTCCGAGGCGGTGAGGTGTCTAGCTAAGGCGTGGTCCTCATTTGCTGCGGCTGCGCAATGTATGGGGATCAGCCGACACAAACACCAGCGGTGAGTCACATTTAGATTTTATCCTAACAACAAACTAAAGTATTGCTAGCACGGAGGATGTGCATTCGTACGTATGTCCAACGTCATCTTATGTGCTTAATCTTACACCTGTGACAGGTGTAGTCATAAATAACTGGAGGGTCCTAGACAGACGATCCTTCTCGGATCACAAGTACATTCAATTTGAATGTAACTTTGACAACACCCCTTAAGTATATAGATCTAGAAACCTACTGACGATTCGCAACTGATTTACGAAGAAAACAATGTTGCTCTCAGAGCATACACAACTGCTATGAGGAAGGCCAAGAGTCTTCTGGTACAATCTGGAGTCAGTGCCGGAAACCGCCAGGCTGAGGAGACTTACACAAGAATCAGCCGCCTATCCAAAGCCAACTAAAACTAGTCGACGGATCATGGACGGAGGGTAGTAAGGATACTCTAGAAGCCCTAATGTCCACCCACTTTCCTGGCTGCTCGGCGCCCTCACATAGAAGGCGAGGCAGTGCTTCAAGCGTGTTGACCTCACACTCCCAAGAGAACTAGTCACAACACATAAATTTCAATAGGCCATCAACTTCTTCTCAAGGATAACGAGCCCCTGTATAGACAAGATCTTACCAGCCATGCTACTAACCACCAAATACGTGGTCATCCCATAATAAGTCAAAATATTCGAGGCTTGACTCAAAAAGGGTCACATCCTAACTCAATGGAGAACTGCACGCGTGGCATTTCAACCCAAAGCAGGTAAGTGTGGCCACAGCAGCCCAAAGGACTACAGACCAATCAGTCTCACATCCTTTCTGCTAAAAGCAGTGGAAAATCTGCTGGATCTCATCATACAAAATGCAGCTGAATATTGTATGTCAGCCAACCAACACGCCAATACAAAGGATAAATCCGTCGCAACGGCACTACACTTACTCGCCGCCTATATTGAGATGTCGCTACGTAGAAAAGCATACGCACTATGAGTCTTTAAAGACATTTCAGGTTCATTCAACAACGTCAGCTCTAACGCTATTATCGATGGACTCCGGGCAATCGATACGCATCCAACCATTACACACTAGATCAGTAACCTCCTAGGATGTTGGAATGTTCAGTCGGAGTCTGGTGCTGCAATATTAACTGGAAGCGCAAACAGAGGCAACCCCCAGGGATGTGGCCTGTCACCGATTCTGTAGAACGATCTCATAAAGAGATTTGATAGAGGAGCCCCAAAAATAACTGCATATGCAGATGACATATGCACAATTATAACGGGAGTCTGCCCATCTACTCCCAGCTCCATAATGGAACGGACTCTACGGGAATTATGTAAGTGGGCTGAAGACGCCGGGCTACATATCAAAGTAGAAAAGACGGACCTCATCCTCTTCACCAAGAGGTACAAGGTACCGCTCTGGTGCCCACCGATGTTAAACGGTAAGTTCCTTAAGCCGAGCACCCACGTGAAGTACTCGGGCATTGTGCTGGACAGCAAACTGACCTGGAGAACCAATGTTGAAGAAAGTTGAAAAAGGCAACCATGGCGCTGTATGCATCCAAGAAGATGCTCAGTTGTTTTTGGGGTCTGTCACCCAGACTCATTCATTGGATCTACTGGATCTCAGTCGCCCGTCCTAGACTGCTCTACGGAGTTCTCGTGTGGTGGCAAAGTACCGAAAAGAAGACCTACCATACCTTAATGGAAAAGGCACAACGCCAAGCGCGCATACCCCCTTCGCACTACCGCCACCAAAGCTTTAAAAACCCTCCTGGGTCTACCAGCCCTTGACCTACACGCGAATCTAGTGGCAGCTGAGCTACATGTCACAACAAGGCTATGGTCATAGCTCCATAGGGGGAAATATATGGCTACAAGCTCCGACTACCTCAAACCTAATAACTAGCCAAAAGTTAGAACCCGGGTGCATCTAGGGCCAAGTGACTGGAAGAACTGCCTCAATTGGCAAGAAGGTCATCTCACCATTTATACGGACAGCTCCAAGATGGCGACCACTGCAGTAGGAGGAGGCAGACACTCTAGCAATGGCTGACATTGAACTACCCGAAATCAGAACAAATCAGGTAGCCACGTCCCTAAGATCGCTGTACTGCGGTGTTGAGGAAAGCACCAACAAGTGCATAAAGCAAATGTGTTGGAACACCACCTCTTGCAGCATAGCCAAAACAATATATAGCGGCTGCGCATGCGGCCAAGCTTGGTATAAGCACAAACACTGACTGCAGGAAATGTAACTACCTACTACTAGTATAAAGGAAGTCTTTCAAACCTGCATCACGGAATTTAACGAAAAGTTAAAGAGAACTGGTTGAACCATGACGAGATTTATTGGAAATTAGGTCTAAAATTCATAAATTTGTACAGCAGCAGAAACAGCTATCTCAAAGCTGAGACATCAAAAAGTCTATCAACAAAAAAGAAAGAGATTATCAGCTGTGCCGGTCGTGTTTTTTCAACGCTTCGTCTATTTTATTATTTCTGCCTTAATTCGCGAATTTTAATTTGAAATTATCAAATATTTTACTTGAGCAAAGTGATACCCTAAATCTAGTTTGTGCAAGTCGCTTTTAGTGTGCATTCTTACAGCGTCTCAGCTGTGTTTTTGTTTGTGTCCGTTTTTGCTGCGACCTTTGCTCCCTTTCGTTGCTCTTCTGAGCAATAATAAGTTTGTTCGCTTGTTTCGTTAACATTTGTTTTTGCATTTACGGTCCAACTCGTGACAGTGACCAACCGAATTATGTGCACTGTTGGCTATGTGACAACATTATGCATATAAAATGTGCTGGTCTCACTGGTCGTGAATTCGAAAAATTCATTTCCTCTGCTAAATGAGGCAGTGGGGGTTTGCGATGGTCATGCCCAGTGTGTATTGAGTCACGTATGTATAATACTTTGAAAAACCAATTCCTAAAATTGCGCTCAATCGCTAAGAAGCTAAGCACCGATTTTGATATTAGTGCTGACTTGCTAAGTGATTATAAGTTTAAGACTCCACATGACAAGGTGTTGAGTTCTCAGCAGCAGCTTCCCTTACCTCTTCTGCCTGGATCGGTCCTCACGTCACCAGTGCATAATAGGCCTCCCTTTTTATCCTTTTCTCCCTCTCCCCGCAACTCTTCACCTCCGACTTCATATATTCCTCCTGCAACATCTCATGTACCTGACCGACCCTAATGTGCTAACGTGAATTTCCCGGCACTGCCTTTGGACTGTCTTTGTCTATCCCTAACTCAACCCATTTACATAATATTTTCTCATCCAAGTCGCGCCGTTGCTTTCGCAAAGGAAATTTTTCTTTGCTTAATCAACTGATTCTTGCTACTGACTGGTCTGTACTATACGGCATGAAAGATATTAACATAGCTGTCGAGTATTTTTACAACATTTTAAATTCAATATTCGATGTCTGCATCCCTAGTGTTGTAAAGTCCGTTTCACATAAACCGCCTTGGTTCTCACCAAGATTATCCAACTAAAAAATATAAAATCCAAATATTTTCAAAAGTTTAAGCAGCCTGTCTGCTAACTTAGACTTAATAAATTTTTCTAAAGTAAAAGCAGCCTTTACCCTTCTTAATTCTCAATGCCATGAAAATTATCTTGTTCGTTGCAAGACTCAATTTGCGCGTGAGCTCAAAAAATTCTATAACTTTTTTAACTCTAAACGTAAATCTAGTACTTTACTCTATTCTTTTTTTTTTAATTCCAGTAAAGTAAGTGAGGACTCGGCCGCTTCCGATCTCTTTGCTAACTTTTTTCAATCTACTTACACCTCTAGTTTGCCTACTAACTTATCTTACCCCTATAAACACTCCAAGTTGTGTGCTTAAGGAGTGCTGTTCTTCTATAATAAAACCTCTATTTATTCTGTTTAACCTTTCTTTAGAATCCTCTATCTTTCCAACCTTATGGAAAGAATCTTACATTCTCCCACTGCATAAAAAAGGGTGCCAGTCTGATATATCCAACTACAGGGGAATTGCGAAGTTGTCAGCAATCCCTAAGCTCTCCGAAAAGATAATAACATCGACTTTCCAACACTTCTGCAAGTCAATTATCTCTCCCGCCCAACACGGGTTTGTTAAGAGTCGGTCGACTTCGACCAATCTATAAGAATTTACCTCTTTTGTTAATGAGGCATTCCTTAACAGAATGCAAACTGATGTCATATACACTGACTTTAGTAAAGCGTTTGACTCTGTTAATCATAACCTTCTCTTACATAAATTTAGTATCTTAGGTTTCCCACGCACTCTTCTTCTGTGGATATTATCATATCTAACAGGTAGGACCCAAATGGTTATGCTTAGATTAGCAATATCTAAATCTGTTTTCGTTACTTCTGGAGTTCCCCAGGGTAGTCACCTAGGCCCATTGTTTATTAATCTTTTTATAAACGACCTTCCCTCTTCACTATCCCATTGTTGCATACTAATGTATGATGTGAAATTATTATTATCTTACAATGACCCCCAGGATCATGCGTTACTACAAGATGATTTAAACACAATGCACAAATGGTGCATAACTAATCACTTGAAACTAAATTTTTCTAAATGCCTGTTTATGACTTTTAACGGGGTTACTCCTTACTTAGCCAATTACTATATTGACAATGTACTCTTAAATCATATACAGTCAGTTGAAGACCTTGATGTTCTCTTTGATAATAAATTAAGTTTCACACATCATATCTCCTCAATTGTTAATAAAGCCAAGGGCACTCTTGGATTAATTAAACGCTGATCCAAAGAATTTAATGATCCCTTCGTCACTAAACTTGTTTACACATCCCTTGTCCGCCCCATTCTTGAATATTGTTCATGTGTCTGGTCTCCTCAACATGCTCATACTCAAGATTAAATTGAGTCAGTGCAGAAGCAGTTTTTACTCTTTGCACCTTTACACTCACCTTCCTTCCTACACCAATAGGCTCTTACTCCTTAATCTTCCGTCCCTTCTTAATCGTAGGAGAGTTCTTGGAGTTATTATCCTTCACAAGCTTATAATTGGAGATATCTGCTCCTCATCTCTTTTAGAACGCCTTAATTTCAATATTCCAACCAGGGCAACCAGGTACTACATCCCTTTATTTCTTCCTACATGCACTACTGACTACGCTTTGCCCAATCGTTTTCGGGTATTATGCGCTCATTATAACGAATACTACAGAATTATTGATACATCTCTTTCTCTTTCCTATCTTAAAGCTTCACTTTACAGCCAACTCCGTTAAATCTCTGATCTTTAGGGGCAGTATGTTTGGCATCTTAGCCAATCACGCGTTCCTTTAAATCAGAAATCTTTCGTAATTGTTTTGTCATACATTTGCATTGATCTGGTTGGGTTTTTCTGGGTTTTCCACAATCCTTGCAACAAATGTTGTATCATCTTCTTTACTTTTTTTTCCTAGATTAACTATCAACTATTAACTAATTAATAATTTAATTAACTGAATTTTTTTTATTGTTTTCAGTTAAAATAAATTTTTATTATACTTTTTATGGTCATAAATAGTAATTTTAATTATAAATATAACTTTATATTTTGGTTATACTCGCGACTGCATTTAGTCTGCGTGAATAAATAAATGAAAAAAAAAAACAATAAAGCAACCAAAAGCACCATAAAATTTTGGTAGGTTTCTGTACACAATTTTGACGGCGATTAAACAGTTAAATAAAATGGCAGGAGGTACATAGATTTAATGGCAGCAATTTCATAACTATGTTTTTAAAATGAATCTTCAAAACTCATTGGCCACTATTTGACTATATGTAAGTTAACACCAGCAGAACTCTCTCCTACCTCGGCGCCCCCTGCGCTGAGTAAATGAGTTTACATGGGCAACGACCGCCGCGTTACCACTCCTTACGTCACCCACACCCCGCGCAGAGCCAGCGACACACGCGCCGTCGATGACCCAGTGTTGTGCACTTTATTTTGCTGCATCGACACTTTTCGGCCAAGAGCTGGCCGGCAACAATCGCAAGGTGCGGAGTCAGATTTCCGGCACTTGCGCAACGCAGCAACAACATGGGGAGTCAAATTGCTGACTCCGTCGGCAAGTACAACGGAGGTGTTATGTGAACCCAAGCCGTCCGGCTTGGGCAGAACTCGTTTGACCAGAGTCGAGAACCAACGATTGCAATTGTCTTTTCGCTGATAACAACTTTAACCAATTTGAATAATAAAATTACATGAACTGAAATATTATTTTATACACTTAGAGGACAGCAAGTCAACCTATATACTGGGGATAATTGAAGCCACTCATCACATGTCATACTTTAGGTAATATCGCCGTCTGTACCCGGCCCGGGACAGACAGGCTTAACTGGCGCCCGAGCAGTAAATCAAGAATGTGAAAAATAAAAAAAATAAAAAAATAAAAAATAAAAAAAAATGTAAAATAAAATACTTATAAAAA
Source organism: Drosophila acutilabella (assembly GCA_035046005.1). Classification (NCBI taxonomy): domain Eukaryota; kingdom Metazoa; phylum Arthropoda; class Insecta; order Diptera; family Drosophilidae; genus Drosophila; species Drosophila acutilabella. The sequence goes on from JAWNOK010000059.1 coordinate 247,423, forward strand.
GTGGCAAGTGAAAAATGTAAATTGTGCGGTGTTCAGAAAAATTAAAATCCAAGTGCAACGAAACTAATCGAAACAAGTAATTAACCCGCTGCGGTGGTGACGTTCGTCTTAAATGTGGCGAACATAATCCACGAGCGCAAAACAATTACTATAAAAAAAGAATGGCAGCCAACTGCGGTCATCATCTCGGTCGAGTAGTATTGACGGGTGCAAAACGGCAATGTAAAATACAAAGAATAACATTTACGCGGCGGTGATTCGATTGTTTTTAATTAAAAAGGATATAAATATAAAATAAAAGAGAAAACGAAAACCTCTGCGGCAAGTTGTTTGCAGCCACTAAATAAAAAAATGGCATATAAAGTGGTGTGTGGCAGCTAGCTAGAAACGCTCAAATGCTTACCGCACTGAAAGAGTTGCCTAGTAAGTTGTGTGAGAATCCGTACCATTAGTAGGCGGAAGCCAAAAAGGAGTACTACGGACCACCGTGCCCAGTGCCGAGTTAATAGTTTCAAAGTTGCAAAATTGAAGAAATAAAAAAAATTAAAAATACCAAGCACCAAATGCCAAAACAAAGAACACACACGCCACACAAAAGAGAATCGCTTGCCCACAAATAAATTCAATACGACATAAGCCTATTTTATACCGAATACTAACATATGGATTTTTTCATCTCTATAATTTGCCTATAGGAGCATCAGTGGAGTTTAATGACTCAAGGGCGAAGGCCCTTAGATGTCTTTTACATGCAAATCTACAATCATTTCTTTCTGATCCTAAACAATCTAAAAAATGGGAATCACACCCCAGAAGTTATGAACGCCTTGATAGAATCGGCTAGGGATAGAGAGCTAGACGTCTTTATTAGAGGATTGGACGGTGATATCTCAAAATGGTTGCTCGTGCGCAGGCCTAGAAATTTGCCCGAAGCATATTCTATTTGTCTAGATATGCAAAACGTAAAAGGGAGCACATACCCAACCCAATACGTCGACAATTTCTCAGCCCCTAACGTGAATTACAGATCGCCTGGTGTCCCTAGATACCCTTAACCTTTCCAATCTTACGCTACTTGGAGCGCTTAGTTTTCTCAAAGATCCCCAAAAAACGGCTTTCTCAACCTTGAACGGAAAGTATGAATACCTCCGTCTCCCTTTTGGCTTAAGAAACGCCCCATCCGTTTTCCAAAGAATGATTGACGATGTGTTAAGAGAACACATAAACTAAAGGATGCAGGGTTACAGGTAAACCTAGAAAAATCTAACTTTTTACACTCACAAATAGAAATTCTAGGTTTTGTAGTTACATCAGAAGGAAACCGTGCTGATGAAAAAAAGGTGGAAGCCATCAAGGCCATGAAACCACCGTGTAATTTAAAGGAACTTAAAAGCTTCTTAAGGATGACCTCGTATTATAGGAAGTTTATTTAAGATTACGCGAAGGTTGCAAAACCTTTGACTAATCTTACTCGAGGGGAGAATTTAAGGGTAAAAGCATTTCAATCGAAGAAAATACCGATTAAGCTTGACGAACAAGGTTTACAGGCCTTCGAGGACCTGAAAACTATTCTTTCGTCATCAGAATTGCTAGCTTTCCCCGATTTCGACAAACCATTCCACCTGACAACGGACGCTTCCAACTATGCCATCGGTGCTGTGCTTTCACAGAAAGACGGCAACAGGGACCGTTCGTTAAATCAAACGGAAGAAAACTACGCCACCAACGAGAAGGAAATGCTCGCTATAGTTTGGGGTCTAGATAACCTTCGACCGTACCTCTACGGAGCGAGATCCATCAAAATATACACGGATCACCAACTTTTAACATTTGCCTTGAGTAATAGAAATTACATTGCAAAGGTAAAACATTGGAAGTCGCGCATAGAGGAATACAATTGTGAATTAGTCTACAAACCCGGAAAGTCTAACGTCGTAGCCGACGCTCTCTCCCGGATCACATGCCGCATGCTAACCACCTAGGTTCAAACATAGCAACGGCATCGGAACATAGTTCGGATTCAATGGCCACAGTCCACAGTGCTCTACAAGACGCATCCGAATTAATTCCGCATGTCGAGATCCCACTTAATGTCTACCGAAATCAACTAATACTTGATTCAAACAGATCAGAATACCCTTGCGAATACTCGCCATTTAACACCGATGTGGAATCTAGAAAACACCTTTAGGTCTTACTTAAAATCGCTAATAATAAACGGTATTAAGATGCCTAAAGCATGCCTGCAATATTTATAGCTTTGCTGCTTGAAGTCATTCACTATGTTATAAAATCCGTATAACGCAACGATTAGCTGTGGATTTGAATGATGACGAGGAAATTTGTAAGGTAATATGTGACGAACACTCTAGAGCGCACAGAAACCCTAAAGAAATGAAAATTCAACTCCTCGAACAGTTCTATTTCCCTAAGATGGCAAGCCATATCAAAAGACAAGTCTGCAAAACATACAAGTACGAGAGGCACCCGAACAAACCGGAACTACAACCGACACCAATTCCCGCATATCCGTGCGAAATATTACATGTCGATCTATTCATGCTAGAGAAACTAACGTTTCTAAGCTGCATAGACAAATTTTCTAAGTTTGCTAAACTTTTCCCTGTGGAATCTAAGTCAGCAATTCACCTGCGCGAAAGGGTGACTGAAGTCCTCCATTATTTCACGGCTCCAAAAACACTTGTGTCGGATAATGAAAGAGGCTTACTTTGTCCAACCGTTCTGAACTATTTGCAGTCTTTGGGGATACAGGTATACTATACCCCGAAGCAAAAAAGTGAGGTTAATAGGCAGGTAGAAAGATTTCACTCGACATTCCTCGAGATATACCGATGTTTGAAGAAGGACAACCCTACATTGAGAATTAAGGAATTAATTCCCATAGCCGTAGACAGATACAATAACTCTGTCCATTCGGTAACTGGTCGTAAGCCAGTCGATATCTTCTTCGATCGCACTTCCCGGATTAATTATCAAGGGTTAACAGACTTCAAACAACAAACGCAAGAAGACATTCGAGGCTTACTCCAGCATAAGCTGGCTATGGCAAACACTAGGTTGAATAGATCTAGGTCGACCCCACAGTCATATGACGCTGGCGACATGTTGCTGGTATATGTTGCTTATAAACAGATCAAAAGCAAGGAGAAACAACGCTTCAAACCAGAGGAAGTTCATGAAGATAGGAAGGTTACAGTTAAAACCCAATCTGGGAAAATTTTCCACAAATCAGATATAAGAAACTAAAAGAGAGAACTGACTACGCTATGCCACCTTTAGAAGATTCGCTTCACAAACTCTCTGTAAATTAAGAACACTAATAAAAAATTATAAATAAAAAAAACCACACAAAAAATATAAAAAAACAGTCAGAAAATATAAAAAAACACATAAAAATATATAAAAACATGAAAATACACAAAAAAACACTAACACGTACGCAGTAGAATAAGTAAAATAAAGAACAAATAAGTAACGCTTTTATCCCAAGGGTGGTTGTCCTCAACTACGCAAGAGCTCTTCATATCTTCAGATATGATGCCCCAGTCGCCCTGCTACAACAAGGAACCGTGTGGCGCATTAACGGAGCTTTAAACTCGCTCACGTTATCAACTTGGAGGAGTTTCAGCGGAGCATCGAGAGGACTGCGGAAGAGGCTTCCAGGATTAGTGATGAAAGGATCAGGGCCATGGCGAATACTCGCCATTTAACACCGATGTGGAATCTAGAAAACACCTTTAGGTCTTACTTAAAATCGCTAATAATAAACGGTATTAAGATGCCTAAAGCATGCCTGCAATATTTATAGCTTTGCTGCTTGAAGTCATTCACTATGTTATAAAATCCGTATAACGCAACGATTAGCTGTGGATTTGAATGATGACGAGGAAATTTGTAAGGTAATATGTGACGAACACTCTAGAGCGCACAGAAACCCTAAAGAAATGAAAATTCAACTCCTCGAACAGTTCTATTTCCCTAAGATGGCAAGCCATATCAAAAGACAAGTCTGCAAAACATACAAGTACGAGAGGCACCCGAACAAACCGGAACTACAACCGACACCAATTCCCGCATATCCGTGCGAAATATTACATGTCGATCTATTCATGCTAGAGAAACTAACGTTTCTAAGCTGCATAGACAAATTTTCTAAGTTTGCTAAACTTTTCCCTGTGGAATCTAAGTCAGCAATTCACCTGCGCGAAAGGGTGACTGAAGTCCTCCATTATTTCACGGCTCCAAAAACACTTGTGTCGGATAATGAAAGAGGCTTACTTTGTCCAACCGTTCTGAACTATTTGCAGTCTTTGGGGATACAGGTATACTATACCCCGAAGCAAAAAAGTGAGGTTAATAGGCAGGTAGAAAGATTTCACTCGACATTCCTCGAGATATACCGATGTTTGAAGAAGGACAACCCTACATTGAGAATTAAGGAATTAATTCCCATAGCCGTAGACAGATACAATAACTCTGTCCATTCGGTAACTGGTCGTAAGCCAGTCGATATCTTCTTCGATCGCACTTCCCGGATTAATTATCAAGGGTTAACAGACTTCAAACAACAAACGCAAGAAGACATTCGAGGCTTACTCCAGCATAAGCTGGCTATGGCAAACACTAGGTTGAATAGATCTAGGTCGACCCCACAGTCATATGACGCTGGCGACATGTTGCTGGTATATGTTGCTTATAAACAGATCAAAAGCAAGGAGAAACAACGCTTCAAACCAGAGGAAGTTCATGAAGATAGGAAGGTTACAGTTAAAACCCAATCTGGGAAAATTTTCCACAAATCAGATATAAGAAACTAAAAGAGAGAACTGACTACGCTATGCCACCTTTAGAAGATTCGCTTCACAAACTCTCTGTAAATTAAGAACACTAATAAAAAATTATAAATAAAAAAAACCACACAAAAAATATAAAAAAACAGTCAGAAAATATAAAAAAACACATAAAAATATATAAAAACATGAAAATACACAAAAAAACACTAACACGTACGCAGTAGAATAAGTAAAATAAAGAACAAATAAGTAACGCTTTTATCCCAAGGGTGGTTGTCCTCAACTACGCAAGAGCTCTTCATATCTTCAGATATGATGCCCCAGTCGCCCTGCTACAACAAGGAACCGTGTGGCGCATTAACGGAGCTTTAAACTCGCTCACGTTATCAACTTGGAGGAGTTTCAGCGGAGCATCGAGAGGACTGCGGAAGAGGCTTCCAGGATTAGTGATGAAAGGATCAGGGCCTTGGCGGATCATCACCTTAAGAGGGCTGCGGACGGAATCACCAGGATGACCACGACGCGAAGGCCATGATCCATAGACTGGTTAGGATCAGCATGGAAATGGGTCGCTGGCTCACCAGACGCTTCAGACTAGAATGCTATTCTCCAGTCACAGGACGACGTGAAGAGCAACAGCAACCAGCAGATCAGGATAAACACAAGGTTGTTCGATGCGACCCACGAATCACTACGGAAGCTTAACGAGGTCACCGCAAGAATGAACGCCATCGATGGAGAAACTCACACAGCGACGACGGTCTTGCATAAATCGATAATTTTGGCTAATCAGATCGACGAAGTGACAAGGGCATGCCAGCTGGAAAAAACCACCGTCGTTAATACTAACTTGCTTGACCGGGAAGAAGTGGAACTCTTGCTTGAAGAAATGGAAAGTCTCCCATATCAGAACATGGTGGAGGCGGTCGAGTTCTCGCGACCATCAATCCTCACCAATGGGACGACTCTTCTATACGTTCTGACGATGCCCAAGGTAACGCAGGAAAAATACCGGCTGATGCTACTTTATCCAGTAGTCAACAACGGTATGCAAGTGGTCTTGGAATCCAAAAAGCTTGCCGTAAGCCCCCAGGAAATTTACGCTGTACTGGGAAAATGCTTATCGATTGGGAACACCACGGTTTGCCAGTAGAAGGACTTGCAAAACCTACCAGAAGACGGTTGCATCCCCCGGTTGCTAAAGGGAGGCCATGCCACATGCAACTTCCTGAAGAACGATCGGCAGATCGTTGAACTGGTCGACGATGGAACCATCTTCATATCCAACTTCAACGGCACCATTGGTAGAACTTCGGGTGAGCACCACCTGGAGGGATCATTTGTCATACAGTACGCCAACGAAACCTTCACAATCGGGAACAGGAACTTCAGCAGTTACTCAACGACCCACATAATGGCAATGCCGGCGGTATTAACAAAAATAACAGCTGAGGGATACAAACTATCACTGGAGTACGTGCATGACTTTGGCCTGGAGAATTTAAGAAAGTTGTCAAGAATGTCCCAAAAAATCTACTTCTCCACGGTAGTCGAAGTACTTGTAGCTGCCACCTTGATGTCATGCCTGTACGTCATCTGGAGGAAGATAACGTCAACGAAGGGTATACCAAAACACCGCGGTGATTTACCTGAGTTAGAAGCTCAGAGTACATCACCGACCACCGCGAAACACCAGTAATCTGCGGGACCCAGATATTTAAAGGGGGAGGAGTTAACACCAGCAGAACTCTCTCCTACCTCGGCGCCCCCCGCGCTGAGTAAATGAGTTTACGTGGGCAACGACCGCCGCGTTACCACTCCTTACGTCACCCACACCCCGCGCAGAGCCAGCGACATCGCGCCGTCGATGACCCAGTGTTGTGCACTTTATTTTGCTGCGTCGACACTTTTCGGCCAAGAGCTGGCCGGCAACAATCGCAAGGTGCGGAGTCAGATTTCCGGCACTTGCGCAACGCAGCAACAACATGGGGAGTCAAATTGCTGACTCCGTCGGCAAGTGCAACGGAGGTGTTATGTGAACCCAAGCCGTCCGGCTTGGGCAGAACTCGTTTGACCAGAGTCGAGAACCAACGTTTGCAATTGTCTTTTCGCTGATAACAACTTTAACCAATTTGAATAATAAAATTACATGAACTGAAATATTATTTTATACACTTAGAGGACAGCAAGTCAACCTATATACTGGGGATAATTGAAGCCACTCATCAGATGTCATACTTTAGGTAATATCGCCGGTACAGATAGGCTTAACTTGTATGTACATATGACTGTTTTTAATTTAAAATTAAATTTTAATTTTTTCTAAATTTAATAAGAAATATAAAAAATATTAAAAAAATAATTCAGTGACAGGATTCGAACTCGCGACCTCACACATATACGGCAGACAACAAACCGAAACCCAACTAGCTGCGCCAACTAAAATTCTTTGTATACGATTTTCATTTGAAATTTTAAAAGTAAATAAAAAAAATTCACTATTATCTGCATTTATATGTAATAATATTTTACTATGTAACAAAAATTAATAAAATGTCTGTGCCGGGTCCCGAACCGCGGACCTTAGTTTTACATACCAGTTCTCTACCACTTTGACCACACTACGCTTGATAATTGGCGCAGCTAATGTATATTAACATTGATTTAACTCTTCCTTTCTTTGAAGCACGTGTACGTAAATTACAATTATTAACACTTTTTGCGGCGGCAGAAAGGGTAGGGCAAAAATTTTAAATAAATTTACCCTACCTGACATATAGACGGACTTCTATTCCAAATTACTTAACTCTAGCTCTTGTAGTTAAAAAGTTAAAAGAAGACGGACAGACAGACGAACATCGCTATATCGGTTCGGCTTTTGATGCTGATCACAAAGATATATACACACATTTGGTTTCTAACAAAGCTAAAAGAACCTTAAATTTTTGCATGATGGCCATTTTATTCTGTACACGTAGTGCAGCGCGGATCGGAATAACAAAAACTTGACAAGGATAATAGAAGGAAGGAAATTTGAGATCCAGCAGCCAGCGGAATTTTTATTGTGATTGAATGGAAAGGGGACTGAACGTGCTAGTCAGCGGATGACTTATTTATTTCCCAATGTATGGAGCCGCTGAGCAGACAATTCTCCGAGGAGGAGTTCACAAGGGAAAGGTGTACCAGCGTCGCCGCTTCGGCCACCACCACTCCTACATCTAGAAAACTTCGAAATTTGACGACTAGTTCTGCAGCAGCCCTTACTGGCAACCCAACAACTGGAACAATCAACGAGAATAAAAAGTAATCTAATCTAATCGGGATAATTTAAACAATTTACGCTAGTTCTCTACAAAGGGGAATAAACATTTTTGTGTTAATTTATTATAATTTCAATATGTAATTTGTTACAATTATTAATATTATCCATATTTTTGTTAAAATGGTTCATTGTATAGCCAGGGCTACGATCGACCATTTAAATAGAACAAGGGTTCTAAAAAATTAAACAAGAGTTTATTAGTGAACATCGACCACTTTGAGTAGAGACAACTTAAGCTTTAAGCAAATCAAATATCCTCTAACTGGTCTATATACAAAGATAACGAACTTGTTACTCCATGGCTACCAACATAAGTTTGGAATCGATCTTAGACTATTAAGCCCAATGTGAACGAAAGAAAAAGCTGGCAAAATCCTCTAGCTAAACCCTCCCCGGGGGTGCAGGCTGGAGACCGGTTAATGCACTGTCTGTTGCCCTCCGAGGCGGTGAGATGTCTAGCTAAGGCGTGGTCCTCATTTGCTGCGGCTGCGCAATGTATGGGGATCAGCCGACACAAACACCAGCGGTGAGTCACATTTAGATTTTATCCTAACAACAAACTAAAGTTTTGCTAGCACGGAGGATGTGCATTCGTACGTGTGTCCAACGTCATCTTATGTGCTTAATCTTACACCTGTGACAGGTGTAGTCATAAATAACTGGAGGGTCCTAGACAGACGATCCTTCTCGGATCACAAGTACAATCAATTTGAATGTAACTTTGACAACACCCCTTAAGTATACAGATCTAGAAACCTACGGAATGTTAACTGGGCCAATGTGGAGACTCCTGTGTTTACGGAACTAGGTCAACCGGTCGCTATCGAGTCGGATGAGTGACATTGAGAAGTCACTTTGACTATTAAATGCCACCCTCCTAGACGCCTATAATGCATCCTGCCAACCATCCAGGTGGAAAGTAAGGAATGCCGAACTTTTCAAGCTAACAAAACTGACGAGTCAGTGCCGGAAACCGCCAGGCTGAGGAGCCTTACACAATAAGCAGCCCATCCAAAGCCAACTAGAACCAGTCGACGGATCATGGACGGAGGGTAGTGAGGATACTCTAGAAGCCCTAATGTCCACCCACTTTCCTGGCTGCTCGGCGCCCTCACATAGAAGGCGAGGCAGTGCTTCAAGCGTGTTGACCTCACACTCCCAAGAGAACTAGTCACAACACATAAATTTTAATAGGCCATCAACTTCTTCTCAAGGATAACGAGCCCCTGTATAGACAAGATCTTACCAGCCATGCTACTAACCACCAAATACGTGGTCATCCCATGGTAAGTCAAAATATTCGAGGCTTGACTCAAAAAGGGTCACATCCCAACTCAATGGAGAACTGCACGCGTGGCATTTCAACCCAAAGCAGGTAAGTGTGGCCACAGCAGTCCAAAGGACTGCAGACCAATCAGTCTCACATCCTTTCTGCTGAAAACAATGGAAAAACTGCTGGATCTCAGCATAAGGAATGCAGCTGAAGATTGTATGTCAGTCAACCAGCACGCCAATACAAAGGATAAATCCATCGCAACGGCACTACACTTACTCGCCGCCTATATTGAGATGTCGCTACGTAGAAAAGCATACGCACTATGAGTCTTTAAAGACATTTCAGGTTCATTCAACAACGTCAGCTCTAACGCTATTATCGATGGACTCCGGGCAATCGATACGCATCCAACCATTACACACTAGATCAGTAACCTCCTAGGATGTTAGAATGTTCAGTCGGAGTCTGGTGCTGCAATATTAACTGGAAGCGCAAACAGAGGCAACCCCCAGGGATGTGGCCTGTCACCGATTCTGTAGAACGATCTCATAAAGAGATTTGATAGAGGAGCCCCAAAAATAACTGCATATGCAGATGACATATGCACAATTATAACGGGAGTTATATAAGTGGGCTGAAGACGCCGGGCTACATATCAAAGTAGAAAAGACGGACCTCATCCTCTTCGCCAAGAGGTACAAGGTACCGCTCTGGTGCCCACCGATGTTAAACGGTAAGTTCCTTAAGCCGAGCACCCACGTGAAGTACTCGGGCATTGTGCTGGACAGCAAACTGACCTGGAGAACCAATGTTGAAGAAAGTTGAAAAAGGCAACCATGGCGCTGTATGCATCCAAGAAGATGCTCAGTTGTTTTTGGGGTCTGTCACCCAGACTCGTTCATTGGATCTACTGGATCTCAGTCGCCCGTCCTAGACTGCTCTACGGAGTTCTAGTGTGGTGGCAAAGTACCGAAAAGAAGACCTACCATACCTTAATGGAAAAGGCACAACGCCAAGCGCGCATACCCCCTTCGCACTACCGCCACCAAAGCTTTAAAAACCCTCCTGGGTCTACCAGCCGTTGACCTACACTCGAATCTAGTGGCAGCCAAGTCAGCCCAGCGTCTCACAGCTCTAGGCTACATGTCACAACAAGGCTATGGTCATAGCTCCATAGGGGGAAATATGGCTACAAGCTCCGACTACCTCAAACCTAATAACTACCCAAAAGTTAGAATCCGGGTGCATCTAGGGCCAAGTGACTGGAAAAATTGCCCCAATTGGCAAGAAGGTCATCTCATTATTTATACGGACAGCCCCAAGATGGTGGTTGGAGTGGAAGCTGCCGTATATTGTGAACACCCTAAAACCAAGCTCTCTTACAAGCTACCCGACCACTGCAGTAGTAGGAGGTAGACACTCTTGCCAAGGCTGACATTGAACTACACGAAATCAGAACAAAACAGGTAGCCACGTCCCTAAGATCGCTGTACTGCGGTGTTGAGGAAAGCACCAACAAGTGCATAACCCAAATGTGTTGGGACATCACCTCTTGCAGAATAGCCAAAACAATGTGTAGCGGCTGCGTATGCGGCCAAGCTTGGTATAAGCACAAACACTGACTGCAGGAAATGTAACTACCCTAATACCGCAGAAACACTGGAACATCTCCTTTGCCACTGTCCCGCTCTAGAGCAAACACGGCTAAGATGTCTAGGTGCACCGCAAATTCGCTGGCTGAAAAGGTTATCAGAGCGCTGACCAAAAGATCTACTGATATTGGCGAAACGTCCCCTAAATCCCTTGAACAGTACTCGCGAGGACGTCCGGCTTAACTTAACCTAACCCAAAAGCCTGTACACATTCAGTTTGCGAGGGTTGTAAGGGGAGTGGCAGTAATATTAAAATAATTTGACCAGATCGCGACGAAGAAACACTTTCATTCCAAACCTCGTCTCTTTTATAGTCTCTAAGATCCAGGCATTCATGCATTTACATTTTAGAGTCAATCCAAGCTATTGAAATACTTCATGGTCGGCAATACCCAAACTGAAGCCTTCCGATTATTAGTATAAAAGAAGTCTTTCAAACCTGCATCACGGAATTTAACGAAAAGTTAAAAAGAACTTGTTGAACCATGACGAGATTTATTGGAAATTAGGTCTAAAATTCATAAATTTGTACAGCAGCAGAAACAGCTATCTCAAAGCTGAGACATCAAAAAGTCTATCAACATAAAGTAACCAAAAGCAACATAAAATTTTGGAAGGTTTCTGTACCCAACTTTGACGGCGATTAATCAGTTAAATAAAATGGCAGGAGATACATAGATTTAATGGTAGCAATTTCATAACTTTGTTTTTAAAATGTGTCTTGAAACCTCATTGGCCACTATTTGACTATATGTATTTAATTTTACATTTAATTTAAATTTTTTTTAATTTAATAGGAAATATAAAAAAAATTAAAAAAAAAAAATTAAGCGACAGGATTCGAACCCGCGACCTCACACATATACGCCAAACAACAAATTGAAACCCTACCAGCTGCGCCAACTAAAATTCTTTGTAAACGATTTTCATTTGAAATTTAAAAAAGTAAATAAACAAAATTCACTATTATCTGCATTTATATGTACTAATATTTTACTATGTAACAAAAATTAATAAAATGTCTGTGCCGGGTCCCGAACCGCGGACCTTAGTTTTACATACCAGTTCTCTACCACTTTGACCACACTACGCTTGATAATTGGCGCAGCTAATGTATATTAACATTGATTTAACTCTTCCTTTCTTTGAAGCACGTGTACGTAAATTACAATTTTTAACACTTTTTGACCATTTTGTTTCGTATGTTGTAGTTGTCAGATTTGGACCGAATTTGGTGACGATACTTTTGTACGGACAAACAGACGGACAGACGGACATGGCTATATCGACTCGGCTGTTGATGCTGATCAAGAATATATATACTTTATGGGGTCGGAAACGCCTCCTTCAATGCGTTACAAACTTCGTGACAAAAACAATATACCCTCTGCAAGGGTATAATAACAACTTTAAGATTGATCGGTTATTTTGCCCAAAACTCAATTTCAAAGATGATTCTTTGCGTCGAAAATTTATGCATTTTGGCACATATCAGGAAATAGGTCAACTTTGATGGGCTCTACCACCCACAATTTTAAACCGATTTCAAAAAATGTATCACCCCGGATTTATCACCCATGATCATTTTTTAGCCAAACGCAATTTTTCTTTTTGTTGTACGCTACCATCACAAAAATAATTTTGCAACGTTTTTCGGCCGGCTGCCCCATTGTGCGGCGTTACAGTATAAACTTGTAGAGCAAAAGCTCGCATGGAGTATTTCTACGGGCTGCTTTCGAGTACCTCCTTCTATCTGCATTGCATTGTCACCTGATCGCCGCGATGTTCGTGGTCCATCAGAAACCTGGCTTGTGGCGGCGGGATGACCTACCGCTGGAAATGCTGGCATCTCTTCGTTTGATAGATCCCATTATCGAAGCCGTCAAATCATCGGGGTTGATTGAAAATGGATGTGCAACAGGTCAATAGGGGAAGAGGAAGGACGACCAAAACTCTGGAGACGTGCTCAAACTACACCAAAAAAAGGAAGATAGGAGAAGCTACAGAAGGTTTTGGAATGGTGCAATTATCGGGTGCGCTTTCTTTGAAGTGTGCAAAACTGCATGGAAAGAAAAAAGCATTCATCACGAAAGCAGTAAAAGTCGCTGTTGCGCCACCAAATAACTCGGCTATAATGTTCACGGATGAAGAGGCTTCTGCCTTGTTTATGGACTTGGGACTCACAAAGGAAAAATATATAATTTTAAGACGGTCTTTATTGCGACACAATGTTGACGTTCTTCCTTGATAAAAAATAATTTGATCTGCTAAAATAATTTCCATAAAATTTGCAAGTGAACGAAATCTCTGCAGAAGTTAAGCTTCAGGATTTAATGGATAATACGGCGAAGCGTCTAATCCAAAGCTTGCCTGAAAGAGAGGAACTTCCAAAAGTCTCTGTCTGCTAAACAAGTGGAGATGTGATGGATAACCAACATTACACAGGGTTTTGGCTCATGAAAGGGAATTAAATGAGTATCAATGCGACCACAAAAATCGACCACAAAATGCTAATGTGTAAAAATATCCTCAAAATAATGTACCCCAAAATGTAAGTTCTAATATTAAGTAAATTAGCTTGAAAAACTACCAAAACCCTATTGATAATTACTTTGTGATAAAAATAAGTATTTTAAATTTTTATTTTATACGTTTAATATGGGCAGAAACATTAGTAAACTTTGACCATTTTTTTTGATGCACCCTGTCGATAAATCACCCTGTTCAGATATTCATTCTAAAGCGTAAAAAGTTATCTATTAAATCTATTGGGCCTATCGTGTATATAATAGAATTCGGAGGTTGGCTTCGCGAACGATTTTGCCATCATCATTAAAGCGAGACATATACACGTGGCTGAACCATCTGCCATCTCCATTAGGCGGGTGACTGTCTGGCTAAAATCGATGGCCCTCAGGATCGCCGCTCATAAAACCGAAGCAGTACTCATAAGCAGCAGGAAGCTGATTGAGAGTTAAACCCTCAGATTAGAAGGAGCGACCTTTATATCCCAAAGATACATCAGATACCTTGGCGTGCACATATACACGCGCCTCTCCTTCAGGAAACACCTCCTTAACACCTACAAAATGGTGACGGGGTTCACACAAAGTCTGTCTAGAATAACCAAACCACTGTGACGCCGCATAAATGCAGCACACATAAACTGCTGAACACACACTATTTGCACCCAGTGTGCACACGCAACACCAGAGTGGCGCATAACTGCTCGTAAGCAGTACACACGAACAAGAGACTGCAGCGCGGGATACACACGTACAAGCGACAAATAAAGATAAAGCGAGACAGCGATCGTCGCTAAGCGACACACCAGAGTAGCGCATGACTGCTCGTAAGCAGTACACACGAACAAGAGACTGTAGCGCGGGATACACACGCACAAGCGACAAAGAAAGACAAAACGAGACAGCGATCGTCGCTAAGCGACGCAACGAGAGCAAAGCTACAAATTTACCGTTACGCGCACACACAGCAAGAGTGAGAGCGTCGCTCTAGCAGCCTGTGTAAGAGCGGGCACACTACTCTGCCAGTGGCGACAGCGCGGCGTACGAATGCAAAATTCGACGCTGACTGCGACAGAGGCCTACATTCAGGCGGCAGAATGATCGCGGAAAATTTGGCAAGCGTCAGTATGAGTTCGGCAAGCAAACAAAGCAAGAGTGCACGAAAATACTACGCGAGTGAAAAAACATAAGACCCACGTGCAGATAGCAAGAGGATACACAACGACGACCCGGAACGACAAAGGAACAACGCAGGAGACACCAGACCAGGAATTACTAAGGAACAACGTAGACGACACACAAGACCAGGAACTCGACGCGGAACAGAGAAAACGGATTACGATTTTGCAACCACACGCACACATACTACACGCCACACACACACACACATACACTTACATAGAAGCCACGAGGTGAGCCACGAATTTGGAACATAAGTAGAGTATAGACAGGGTGGTTAGGTCGAAGCTGCGTGTGTGCAAAAGGAAATAAAAACCCGATACAGTGGGCCAAAGATTTCAATATATCGATTCTTTCTTTATTTGTGTACATCTTCGAGAATCGCGAGAATCAATACGCAACGCTCACAAAATTCTCTGTGCCTAACTCATAGCTTCCAGTAATCTCCCGGCAATCTCGACAGCACATACTTCTTGATTTGCAGGGGATTGCTGAAGCCAATGACACGAGTCAACACGTGCAAATTCACATCACCCCAGAGCGCATACTTGACGGTGATGTGAAGGCACAGACTCATTATACGCACAGTGTATGTAACCCAAACAGCCTTCGCCCGTGACCGACACTGCGACTTTCTGGAAGCAGCCAGTGACTTCACTCCAGCCTCTAAAGCGAATACTTTTAGGTTATGTGGAACGCACGGGCAGCTAAAGGAAAATATAACCGATAGTTTCACTCCAGCCTCTAAAGCGAACACTTGGTTGGTTGTGGAGGAACTATCGCACAAGTCTCTCTCGAGCCACGACACCCGGACTATCCCTTCAGCCATTTGAGCAAATACTATTTGGTTGCGGGAAGCCTTGGGTAAATTCATCGGTGGCGTCTTCTACGGTAACTGCTAAAGCGCATACTTGGCCATTGCCGTGGAAGTCTCAACCAAGCCGTCTCTTCTCTTTAGAAAACGCTCGTCACTACACTACCAGTGCTTTCAGCAATAAACAAATTTTCTGTAAACAGCCCTGGCCGGACTGAGACACGCCCCGGCCTGAGAGACTTCGTTACAGATGGCGCCCGAGCAGGGACGCTGGTAGTTTGTCCATATTTTAAATAATTTTATTTATACATATGCATATTTTCCCATCTTATATGACTTAAAACGTCATTAGAGCAAAGAAAAAAAAGAGAAAAGGTTTTCTACGAGGCATACTATGTTTTCGCACCACGCAGTCCAGGCAGGCAACATTTTATTTACCTCCTAACCACCAGATATACTTTTTTCCCAAAATATTTATTCGTGCGCTTGGGGAAAGAGCGGAACGAGTCGAACGAGAAAAATTATTTTTTTTCTTCCCAACACGAGGTTTGAGTTTAAAGGTCACAAGTCGCAACGAGGAATTCACCAGTGACTGCAAGCAAATTTCACAGGAATTTATACAGCGCATGAGGAAGTTCATCGGTCGCACCCAGGAGTTTACACATCATACTAGGGAGTTCACCAGTGACAACGAGTAATTCATCGAGGGACCCTATAAGGGAATAACGACGCAACAAACAAAAAAAAAAATATAAACCAACATGGGAGTCCAGTGGATATACCATCGTCGCAAGCCGGAGCTGCAGGCGATTCTGACCGAATTTGGCCAGGACCCGGAAGGCACGGTGGACGAGCTCAGGGGTAGGCTTTCGACTTTCGCGGGTCAGGCCAACTTGCCGGAAAATGTCGCCCATAGGCTCGCTGAGCTAGAATCCACACTCGGGTTTGCACCAGATGTCGAAACCAGATCGCGTGGTACTTCGCCAGCACCTGAAGGAGCCATGCCCAACACAGGCGTCGCGGGAAGCACCGTTGTGCTACAGGAGTGCTCTCACCAGCCAGGCGGTCGGCCATCAGCGGGGAGCCACTCGCTCAGGGTGCCCGCCACGGCATCGAGCGCGGGAGAATCAGCCAACCCGAGATTTCACTACAACCATCCTCCACAGAGCGAGCGAAGCTTCCAGCTCGGCTTGGTGGATCGGCTACGGAAGTGGGGAGTCTTTTTCGACGGCGGTTCAGCGGACCCCTTACGATTTATTGAACACCTGGAAGACATGGTCGCGATGTACCAACTCGATGGCCAGCAGCAGTTGATGCCGGCCATTGCAGGATTGTTGACCGGAGCAGCGGCCGATTGGTTCCACGTCACTAAATCCAACGGAGTCACCTGGGAAGAGTTCAGGAGGAGCTTCTTAGACTTCTTCCTAGTTCCCCGGTATTTTCAACGACTGGAGGATGAGATCCGCGACAGAACGCAGCGACCGGGCGAGCCGTACACGTCCTATCTCATCAGCTTGAGGGTCATGATGCGACGGGCAGCGTACACCGACGACCAGGAGCTGCACCGTATATACGAGAATTTGTTGCCAGAGTACCAGTTGTACACACGCCGGCACGAATTCACTACCCTGGAGCAACTAACTAAGCTGGTCACCATCTACGAGGATGTCAAGGCAAGAGCCACCCGACCGCCAATTGGCAATGCAGGAAGAAGACATGCAAGCGAGCCGTCCGTGAACAACCATATGATACAGGAAGCGAACGCAAACGTGGATGTCCGTCAGGCTTGTAGGAACTGTAGCCAGTCAGGGCATTTCAGTCGAGACTGCAGGAATCCCCGAGTCCTGTTTTGCTGGGATTGTGGGCGCCGTGAGGTTCGCACAGTGGACTGCTGTCGCACAAAGGCGTCGGGAAACGGAGCTCGCTCCCCGTCGACAGGCGATCGACCGGGGACAGCGCCGACTTCCACCCGCCAATAAAAACACCAATGAGATTTGAGAGAGGACGAATCGTAGCCACCATTTACATCGAGGGTCAGGCTCTGGTAGCTACGGTTGACACGGGAGCCACGAGGAGCTTTGTCAACGATCAAGTGGCTCAACTCATTGGTACAGCAGCGAACAAACAGAAAGCGTTTACTCGGATCAGCCTCGGCGATGGGTCACAGAAGGAAGTTACCCAAGCACTTTGCGTTCGCGTCCAGCTGGGTCAGCGGCATGTAAACTTATCTATGCTTGTTCTTCCCACCATTGTGGACGAAGTCATCCTAGGTATGGATTTCTTGTGCGATATGGAAATGCGTTTGGAGTGCGGTCAAGCTGGGCTTCAGCTAAGACCCACCATGCCGACGCAAAGCCAACCACGTACAAACACCTTACGGACGATCCCATCGAATATCAACTCGCAACGAAGTCCAGCTCTACCAGGAATCTGTGAGCGGGCGATGAAGAGCAATCCATTCCGGAAAACACGGGGCACAGCCTACGAGGAGCCCCAACTACCGGGCGGAACAAGCCCAGCAGCAGATTTGGGTAACTATCTGGCGACCATGTCCGGTAATCTGACGCCGGAACAGGAAAGCGCGTGGATCGGTGAGTTCTTGAGCAAGGAACTGGCAAAGTTCCAGGGAATCACAGGAGTGACCCACATCGCAGAACATCGCATCGTACTTAAAGACGATCGCCCGATTAAACAACGATACTTCCCCAAAAACCCGGCAATGCAGAGGATCATAGACGATCAGGTGGATGAGCTCCTCAGGGACGGACGCATCGAACCTTCAAGGAGCCCGCATAGCGCGCCCATAGTGCTCGTGAAGAAGAAGACAGGGGACGTCAGAATGTGCATTGACTACAGACAGCTCAATGCGCAGTCGGTCCCAGATGCGTATCCGCTGCCGAGGATTAATCACATCTTGGAGAAGTTGAGGAATGCCAAGTATATCTCCACCCTGGATCTCAAAAATGGTTACTGGCAGATACCCATTGCTGAGGAGAGCAGAGAATGCACGGCATTCACAGTCCCTGGTCGAGGACTATACCACTGGAAGGTGATGCCGTTCGGATTACACTCCGCACCCGCCACATTTCAACGAGCGCTAGATGGAGTTATCGGCCCGGATATGGAGCCCTTCGCTTTCGCTTACCTGGATGACATAATTGTTGTCGGAGCCACACTGGAACAGCATGCCAGCAACTTGCACGAGGTTTTCAGCCGGTTGCTCACAGCAAACTTGAAACTCAACACCGACAAGTGCTGTTTCTTTCAGAAGAGACTTGTGTACCTGGGACACGTCGTAAGCGAGGAGGGCATCCATACCGACCCTGGCAAGATCGAGGCCATAAAGGAATTGGCACCGCCAACGAACGTGAGGGAGTTGCGCCGATGTCTTGGAATTGCGGCATGGTACAGACGTTTTGTACCCGATTACACAAGCGTCGTTCAACCAATGTCAAAGCTACTTCGGAAAGGCCAGAAGTGGACGTGGGATGCTCCCCAAGATGAAGCGTTCAAGGAACTCAAGGTTAGGCTCACGCAGGCGCCAGTCCTGGCTTGTCCGGACTTTGCGGAACGCTTCTCTCTCCAGACAGATGCCAGTGAATATGGTCTGGGCGCAGTGTTGACCCAGAAAATCAACGGAGTCGAGCGGGTGATTGCCTACGCAAGCCGTCGTCTGATCTCCGCCGAGGAAAATTATTCAACGACGGAAAAGGAATGCCTTGCCATTGTCTGGGCGATACGTAAGATGCGCTGCTACCTGGAAGGGTACGAATTCGACATCGTTTCGGATCACCTCGCACTTAAGTGGCTCAACTCCATAGATAGCCCGACGGGTCGAATAGCAAGATGGGCTTTGGAACTCCAGCAATATCGTTACGAGGTTCACTATCGTCGAGGGAAACAGAACATCGTAGCTGACGCCTTGTCCAGACAACCATTGGAGACACTGCAGCTCGCTACTAAAGAACCTTCCCGGTGCGGTTGGCTGGAGCGTATGCTGAAGGCGGTGAGAGAGGAACCTGCAAAGCATCCGGAATATGTCTGCGAAAACGACCAGTTGTACCGAAGGAGCAACCGAGGCCCTGACGACGAAGAATGCTTGCCATGGAAACTTTGCATATCAAAGGAGCATCGTTCGAGGGTCTTGGCTGAATGCCATGATAAACCAACCGCCGGACACCAGAGGAGATGGAGTTGGAAATGGATGAGCCACTGCTAGATGGCCGCTTCCCCAACCTCGTCCACCGGATGGTCACTCCCCCTCGGCCACCCATGGAGGCCGCGGAAACCCCGGCGGACGAGACCATTACCATCAGCGACAGCGACGGAGAAGCTGCACAGGCACCTGTAGCAATGGAGATCGACGATCCACCGCCCGCGTATGGGAGCTGGCCCGAGACACCACCGCCAACCTACGAGGAGGCTTTGGCAGAAATTGAAGCCGAAAACAGGGCCCGAGCGAACGCCGCAGTACCAGTAGACACCGGAGCATCGACTATCGGCACGCCCTCAAGCAACGACCAGATGCAAGCCGACACGGCGGGACCACCAGCAGCTCAGCCTGAAGTGGGCACAGCGCGTCCATATGGACTAGTCTCGAGGTGCAGACGGCGAGCCTACCCAGACTTTTCGGACATCAGTTCGGACGAGGGAGAACCCACCGCTAGGCGTCCGTGGACAGCAATCGACGACGACGGGCCCAGCACATCAGCCGCAGCTAGACAACGGATGGCGGCCAACACTTCGGCACCCATCATCGCAAGTGCCACACTCAGCCTCATGGAGGAGATACCGCCACTGGGCCTCGTGATGGTTACCGCACCCCCATCCTGGAAGGTTTTCACGCCGGATCGGCAGCTACCCCTCGAACTGGTAGAGGCGCTGGAGCCTCGTCTCGCAACACACCATCAAAAATACGTCCGGTTCCGTCGCACCGTGGGCGACATGGTTTTTAACATCGCCATCAACCGGCATGCCGTGGTGTCCATCACTCAGCACAACCCGTAAGAAAGGGGGGGGTGTGACGCCGCATAAATGCAGCACACATAAACTGCTGAACACACACTATTTGCACCCAGTGTGCACACGCAACACCAGAGTGGCGCATAACTGCTCGTAAGCAGTACACACGAACAAGAGACTGCAGCGCGGGATACACACGCACAAGCGACAAAGAAAGACAAAACGAGACAGCGATCGTCGCTAAGCGACGCAACGAGAGCAAAGCTACAAATTTACCGTTACGCGCACACACAGCAAGAGTGAGAGCGTCGCTCTAGCAGCCTGTGTAAGAGCGGGCACACTACTCTGCCAGTGGCGACAGCGCGGCGTACGAATGCAAAATTCGACGCTGACTGCGACAGAGGCCTACATTCAGGCGGCAGAATGATCGCGGAAAATTTGGCAAGCGTCAGTATGAGTTCGGCAAGCAAACAAAGCAAGAGTGCACGAAAATACTACGCGAGTGAAAAAACATAAGACCCACGTGGAGATAGCAAGAGGATACACAACGACGACCCGGAACGACAAAGGAACAACGCAGGAGACACCAGACCAGGAATTACTAAGGAACAACGTAGACGACACACAAGACCAGGAACTCGACGCGGAACGGAGAAAACGGATTACGATTTTGCAACCACACGCACACATACTACACGCCACACACACACACACATACACTTACATAGAAGCCACGAGGTGAGCCACGAATGTGGAACATAAGTAGAGTATAGACAGGGTGGTTAGGTCGAAGCTGCGTGTGTGCAAAAGGAAATAAAAACCCGATACAGTGGGCCAAAGATTTCAATATATCGATTATTTCTTTATTTGTGTACATCTTCGAGAATCGCGAGAATCAATACGCAACGCTCACAAAATTCTCTGTGCCTAACTCATAGCTTCCAGTAATCTCCCGGCAATCTCGACAGCACATACTTCTTGATTTGCAGGGGATTGCTGAAGCCAATGACACGAGTCAACACGTGCAAATTCACATCATCCCAGAGCGCATACTTGACGGTGATGTGAAGGCACAGACTCATTATACGCACAGTGTATGTAACCCAAACAGCCTTCGCCCGTGACCGACACTGCGACTTTCTGGAAGCAGCCAGTGACTTCACTCCAGCCTCTAAAGCGAATACTTTTAGGTTATGTGGAACGCACGGGCAGCTAAAGGAAAATATAACCGATAGTTTCACTCCAGCCTCTAAAGCGAACACTTGGTTGGTTGTGGAGGAACTATCGCACAAGTCTCTCTCGAGCCACGACACCCGGACTATCCCTTCAGCCATTTGAGCAAATACTATTTGGTTGCGGGAAGCCTTGGGTAAATTCATCGGTGGCGTCTTCTACGGTAACTGCTAAAACGCATACTTGGCCATTGCCGTGGAAGTCTCAACCAAGCCGTCTCTTCTCTTTAGAAAACGCTCGTCACTACACTACCAGTGCTTTCAGCAATAAACAAATTTTCTGTAAACAGCCCTGGCCGGACTGAGACACGCCCCGGCCTGAGAGACTTCGTTACACCACAGAGAAAGAAACGTAATGAAGTCGACGATGGTATACGCGACGCCGGTCTGGGCCAATGCAACCGAAAATAAGTCGTATTTAAGCGGTTCGGTACGGAACGCTGGCAACCGAGGCGGAAGGCAGAAGATAAGAACTAAGAGCCTTTGTTATTAGCGAGGATATGGGTGTCGAACAAAAGGAGGGTGAGAAGCTCATGGCGTTTGTGCAACACTCCAAACTGGGCTGATGGCTTTCTCAAGAGTGGAAAACTCACAGTGCCATTTGGCCGCATAACACTGTTCCAGTGGTTTCCTGAGGTGCATCTATAGGACTCCAAAAAGTAGTAAGGCTCTAGAGGCTCTGCGCTCCACATTTTTGGCCAAACTAGCGCAATGGAATTGAGAATCTCTTGATCCCAAAACCCGCAATGGTTTCTTCAAATTAATTTGGCTGAGCGGCAGGCTGAGTGAAATAACAGGAATAGCCTAAGATGGAGTAATGGTTCAGGTCCTATCATCCCACCCCTAATAAATGAGAGAAGGTGCTCGCCAGGCATCGGGTGGGACAGAGATTAAAGGAAAAGCAAAAACGCGCCAACTGGGCCTACTCCCTGATGCAATTATAATTGAGCCGAAGGGTAAGATGACTTACTCCGAGATATTGAACTCACAACCACGAAGGGTAGCGCAAGGGAGTAGGCGAAAACCTACACAGAGTAAAGTGCACTGCCTAAGCCGCACTTTTGTAGGAGCTCTGTGGCTCATCGCCGGAGTCTACGCAAAAGTTTCTGGACAGTAGTGGTGCTGCTTTAGAGGGTAAAGTGGAAGATCGAGCTCTGACATGTCTTGAAGTCCTGAATCTAGATGAGATGTCTACTGGATAAAATCTTCAGAAGGCATGCTAGGATAGACTGAGAGTCCCTTTGAGAGGTTCTTAATAAGAAGCTTGCTTCCTTCGTTTGGAAGCACTTCTCTGTGTTCCAGCAGCCACCGAAAAGAGTCTCCTGACGGCTGCAAAGTCAAGGTGGCCTGGTCGGTCTGCAGAATTAAGAAGCTAACCCAACTGCCAAGGTGTCACAAATGCCAGGAAGTTTTACATCTTGCAATGAGATGCACCAGTGCTATCGACATAAGCAAATTATGTTTTTGATGCGGATCTAGTAGTCATAAGATTCGTGACAGCACTGATGAAATTATGTTTCCGATGCGGATCTAGTAGTCATAAGATTCCAGACAGCACTGACGAAGTTAAATGCTACCGCTGTGTTCAATGTGGGAGGCCCTCGAATCATTTAACAAGAAGTGTGAGGTGCCCGATCTCCTCGAAGGCACAAAATAGACTAAACCACCTCCGCAATGACGTCCTTCTTTCAAATAAACAGGAATCACTGCGCGGCCGCATGGGATCACACAGTCGGTTCACAGCTACCTTCTCCCGCCAAGCTAAAGTCGCTAGGGAATTGCTTCAGCAATAGACGAAATGTCTGTCGATGCGAGAGACCATAAACCGACCGTTATAATAAAAGACTTCAACGCTTGTGCTAAGGAGTGAGGTGGCGACATATCTAGGAATAGCAGCTCTGATGGTTTTGCTAAGGTTCGCATCCTTCTTCTTAAGTCTCCTTAACCATGGTTTAGTCAACACGTTCAATTGTGAAGACCCTGGTTCGATTGTTGACTTAACGTTTGTCTCCAGTAACCTGTCTTCCCGATACACCTTGTGCATGAGCAATCTCTACACTGCCAGCGATCATAAGGCGCGAAGGACTGCATTTTGCGATGGATCGGTTAGCGTGCCGAACTTCGTGCTGGTGATGTAAAGCTTGAGCCTTGCAAGATCAGCGCAAGAGATGGCCAACCAGCAGTTAAGCCATATTTTGAACGCATGCGACAGTAGAATGGACCCAAGGAGGGCGTTTGCCGGACCAGGAAAGCGAATATCGCCAATGCTAGAAGCATCTGCCTTACAGCCAGAAAGAAATATTCGAGGGCTCGCATTAGAAGCAGAAGCAACAGGCCTAAGCTCCATATAGCTTACAGGGCGACCAAGCTTCCTCTGAAGAAAGCAATAGTAAGCAGCAAGCGAACGTTTTCTTCAAGTGCGTAATCGGCTACTAACGACCCATTGGGAAGGGCTTACAAGAACGCCTACACATCAAAAAGGGTGAGGAGTCTACTGACTAGAATAATATAAAGGCAATCGCAGAGGCACTTTTCATTAATGCACCTCTACTATGACGCTTGCAAGCGATGTACCGTACCTGACATCAAGACCGCCTTGATCACAGTGAAAGGAAAAGAATCGT
Source organism: Drosophila acutilabella (assembly GCA_035046005.1). NCBI lineage: Eukaryota > Metazoa > Arthropoda > Insecta > Diptera > Drosophilidae > Drosophila > Drosophila acutilabella. Next base: position 271,823 of record JAWNOK010000059.1, read on the forward strand.
AGTAATCGTAATCCCACCTACAACAAGGATCGGTGATGGTTGCATTACTGTGGATTATTGTGTACGACTATATTTTGAGGATACCTTTGCCTTCCGTCTACCAGCTAACTTGCAACGCGGATTACGTCGCTCTGATTGTGGTTGTCAAACACTTGTCGCATGTTGAGGCTTCTTGCAACATAACATCTCAAATTAAGCCTATTTGACTGGAATCAGTGGGCCTTAAGCTAGCTACCCATAAAACGGAGGCGGTCCTCGTCAGCACTCGTTCGGTCGTGGAGACAGCGCACAACCGAGCATAGTCATTAAAATTTCTCAGAGAACGGGCGATAGACCTATTACCTCATGCCTGGTGTTAGGCGGTGGCTGATCAGGACGTAAGTGGTGGGGCTGTTAAGTGGCGGAACCTGTTAAGTAGTATTAGCGGATGTGATCTGACCCCAGCAAATATTTTCGATGAGATGAGATGAAAATGTCCCTTTCCGCTACTCAAATAACTATGATTTTGTTCTATTACTATTATAGGCACCTAAAATGTATTATGTGAGATACTGTAAGCAAGCTCATGGAATAAAAACAAAAAAGCAAACAATTAAGTAAGGCTACAGACGAATAATGCGCATTTGTATTTATTTTATATTAAAATTTCATTATGAAATTCAAAAAATTTAAACCAAGTACGTACATTTTAAATAGAAATTTAAAAAATTAAATTAGCATTTCTCATTGTCAGCAGTCAAACCTGCGACCTCAGACGATTGTGTCATTATGCGCCGCCAGTTGCAGCATGCCCCACTTGTAAGAATCTTCCGATTATCTGCATTTACATGTTATAAATTTTTGTTACGTAAGAGAAATAAGTGAAACGGCTGCCTTTGCCGAGATTCGAATCGCAGACCTTAGGTTTACATTCAAGTACGAAAAGTAATACCAGGCATCTCTACCACTTGGAACAGACTCCATACAATAATCAAGTTGTTCAATAATATAGGTAAACATACAGTTATCTCTCCTTTTTCTACCACGTGTATATAAATTGCAATTATTGAACGTAGTTATTGTTGAGGAAACGTAGTTTTAAAAATTTTACAATTGGTAAGGCGGTTGGCAACAATTTAAAATAAACTTGATTTGCCTGATATAAGTACGTCCGTCCTTACAAGAAAGAAAAGTACAGTACAGCACGCCCGACTTTATAATACTCGCTGCTATTGTTCCCGATTAAATTAATAAAGTTAGTATCTCGGTCTTACAATACAAAGTTTTAATTGAACATAAATCTGTTTCTCTGCACGCATATACAAATTCGGTTGGCGCTGCCGCCACACATGCAGCAAAAACGATTGAAAATTTTTTGTATATTTCTGTCTCGCTTTAGCGCATGTAGTCATGTTGCCGTTAAATAACATAAACTTTGTTACGTGATAGCTCTCTTGCCTTAAAATCGGCATTAAAGTTAAAAAGTTGTTAAGTTCTTTTGCGAAAAGATGCCATGGCAGCTTAATATTTTTAATGACATTGCATTCTGTCTCTGTCTCTTGGAACCTGCATACCAAAATTAAAGCTTCTAGGTGCCATAGTTACTGAGATATTCGCAAAAAAAACCGATTTTTCCAAGCTGTGTCTGGTTTTTTGCTCATTGCGGGGTAGGGGGCGTGGCGTGAAATGAACTTGATCTACCTGAATTGAGGGCGGACTTTCATCCTAAGTTTGGAGGCTCAAGCTCTTGTAAAAGATCCATATGTTCATACGGACAGACGGACTTGGCTAAATTGAATCGTCTTTTGAAGCTAATGTAGAAATATATACACTTAATGGGGTCTTCCACGCCTCCTTCTTAGTGTTACGCCAATTCCGATTCTGACAAACTTAATAGACGCCTCTTCTATTTTTAGAGTACGGGGTCTTGAAACACACAATGACACGATGAAGGAGGCACGCTCTTTTCCTGTGAAATGCTCAGTTCATGTTTTTCCCAAATATTGTGCATTGTTAATTTTGCTTCGTATTCGCTTTCGCTGACGGACGTGTTTTACATCGCTTTTGATTGTTTTCAAGTTTTCCTTGCTTAAGCACAAACATTCTTTTTAATTTTCTGGCTTAATCCCTTTGCATCATTGAGTAATACATCGGTTGTGTTAAATCATTGTTTTAATATAGCATAAGGCAAATTTTAAATAATTTGTGCTTAAAAGCAACAACAATTCCACAGCAAAACATTCTGTTTATTTCTTTCTGTGGTTGATTGTCGCTGTGAAATTGTTCTTGTAATTTTACGCCGTTGCTTGGGCTAGCATTTTGTTGGTGTAAAATTTATATTGTCGCTATCTTCGTGCTCTCTGGTCTATTTACGCTCGGGACGCGCTCTTCTCTGTTTTACCGCTCTCATTATCTTATTTTGGTATTGGCCGGTAATACCATTTTTAAGTTTTTCGGTCGCCGCGTCCGCGTAATTTGAAGAAGTGATAACCTATGGCTCTGTGGATATTGAATTTGTTCCTATTAGGTTATGCCCAAATAACACTAGTGTTTTCATCACTTGCTCCTATATTCCTCCTTCTTCAGACTGCTCCCTTTATTTATTGCATTCCTCAGCTATTAAATCAGTTTCCTCTAAGCTATCCCAGCTACCCGTCTCTGGAAGTGTTGATTGATTTACCTGCCCGGGTAATCTGTACTAGTAGAATGCAGGTGTGTCTGGTTTTTTGCTCATTGCGGGGGCGGTAAGGGGCTTGGCAACAATTTGAAATAAACTTTATCTGCCTGACATAATAACGGACTTACATTCCAATATGGAGTCTCTAGCTTTTGTAGTTCAAAAGATCCAGGTGTTCATACGGACGGACGGACGGACGGACGGACAGACGGACAGACAGACAGACAGACAGACGGACATTGCTATATCGACTCGGCTGTTGATGCTGATCAAGAATATATATACTTTATTGGGTCGGCCACGCCTCCTTCTGCCTGTTACGCACATCTCGCTTCTGACAAACTTAATAGACCCCTATACTCTTTTTTAAAAAGTACGGGGTCTAAACACAAGATAAGCATGTGTGCCTTTCCGTACTAGTACGACGACCTTAGCCCGCCATTGCATTGTCTGCTGCAATCCATGGCTTGTGGGTTAAGGGCCAATTGTCATTGTCAGCATTCGAACCCGCGATCCATACGAAGGTTTCATATTGCGCCGCAACTCTACCAGTTGCACCACACTCCTCTTCTATCATTCTTCTGATTATTTGCATATATGTATGTGCACACATATATATGTGTGTATGTATAGCATTGGTCGGCGCGGCCAGCGGCTCCGGGCAGCGCTGCCGCCAAAGCAGGTAGAGAAAACGTTCGAACATATGTTTGTATGTTTCTGTGTTTGTTGTTATGTGTTGCGCGCATGCAGTGATTTTGCAGTAAAATAACATCGACTTTGAACCGTAATTTCTCTCTTGTTTGACATAGGATTTTGATGCCACTTTCAGGAAAGTAAGAAATAGTAAGTCTCTAAGCAAATGTTAAATTACAACACTGTACAATTTGATTTAATGCCTTAAAAACGGCATTGAAGTTGGAGAGTTTATTAGTTCTTATGAGCAAAGAGGGCGTGGCATTTCAAAATTTTGAATGGCGTTAAGGCTGTCTCTAGGAACCTGTATACTATAATTGGTGCTCCTAAGTGCTATAGTTACTAAGATATTCGCCTAAAACACAAATTTTTTCGAGGTTTGTCTGGTTTTTTGCTCATTGCGGGGGCGGTAGGGGGCTTGGCAACAATTTGAAATAAACTTTATCTGCCTGACATAATAACGGACTTTCATTGTGAATTTCATGGTTTTAGCTTTTGTAGTTTAAAAGATCCAGGTGTTCATACGGACAGACGGACATGGCTTTATCGACTCGGCTGTTGATGCTGATCCAGAATATATATACTTTATGGGGTCGGCCACGCCTCCTTCTGCCTGTTACGCACATCTCTCTTTTGACAAACTTAATAGACCCCCTTTACTCTTTTTTAAAGAGTACGGGGTCTAAAAATTTTGCATTAACTAAGCTATCTTAATGAAACTGACACAAAATAAAATGAACAATATAAATATACTGACTAAGTTTCATAGAAATCGGACTACTATATCGTATATATTTGTATGAAAATTTTCTGTATTTATCTTAATGAAACTGATACAGAATAAATTTATCAATAACATAAATGTACTGACCAAGTTTCATACAAATCGTTTGACTATATCGTATAGCTCCCATAGGAACAATCGGTCGAACAATGAGTAACGGGTATCCGAAAGTCGCGGGGCGACTGTAGCATTCTTTCTTGTTTTTTAATTTTAATTCAAAATGTAAATATTTAATTTTAATTTTTTAAATTTAATTTTAAAATTTTAATTTAAATAAAATGCAAATGGGCACTACTACGGGCACTACTACCATACGGGGTCTTTTACAGTCGGCTCGATCGACTGTAGCCTTTCTTACTTGTTTATTATACTTTGAATTCCTTACTTGATGTCTGTGTTCCGCTTTGTGTTCAAAATAGGTCTTACAAGACTATTTGGTTTACCCGTGAGTTAACATTGCTTAAAATAGAAAGTCGAGATTTTATAAGAGATTCAGAGAACCTGGCTCTTCTTTGTATCACCCTCGCTATTTGATTGCTCGAACTGATTTCTCTGTCTGGAACTACCGTTGTTATAAGGAACACCTTACTGATTGTTTACAACAAATCCGAAGGAATCCTAGACGGTTTTATAACTTCGTTAATTCGAAGCGTAAATCATCAATGCTTCCAACTAGTGTAGTCTGTGAAAGGGAAACTGCTAATTCAGATTAGGCTATCGCCGATTTATTTGCCGATTTTTTTTCAAAAAAAAATTTAAAATTGAAAAAAAGAAATAAATAAAATGAGACTTTAAATTAGATTGTTAAAATTAAGAGCGAAATGTTTTGAAAATTGTTTAATTATCGGCATTGTTTGGCTATAAAAGTCTTCGCATATGGAATTTATTAAATATGAAATTTATGCCCATGATTTAAACAATACAATGATTTTGTAAATTTGGTTTTTGATTTCTGAGGACCTGGGGAATTAATTAAATGTAGATTGGTGGAATTTCACAATTAATAAAGCGCAGAAAATACAACTGGTTGGGTGGGCACAAAGCGCAATGGGGCTGATCAACACCATCGACCCCCACTTTTGACTGTAACTAAATTTTTATGAAAGAATCTGCATTTTTCTTTGTTTTGTTTTTAAATTTTTATGAAAGAATCTGCATTTTTCTCTGTTTTGTTTATAATTCTGCATAACGTCACGAATATTGTATAGCCTGTAATTTTCATTTGTAGTTTCTTCCTTATATATTTAGATTCAGTAGGGACTCTTTAATTAAAATTTAAAGGTAGGCGTAGTGCAGAGCATGGTAAAAACCCACCCCACACCGAAAGAGATAAGGTACCAGAAGTGTCTCGACCGCCATGCTCCCTGAACTCGGCACTGACATTGGTTGTTAAGATGAATAGTTCCATATTCGAATTTATATAATTTGATAAATTACATAAATTTTTTTTAGCGCCCAGTCGAACGCTGCTAAACCTGAAACGACCTATGATTACTTCAACCGCCTAGTTCTGCTACAACATTTTTGTGATCATTATTTTGTGTTATATTTAAAAATAAACATTTTATGGTCGATTTTCCTTAAAATTATCTTCAACAGTTGGCTCAATATCTAATAAACTTAGCATTTCGGAGCTATAATTGCTCTCTCTTTTTCAAATCCTTCTCACGTTTCTATACGATCTGTACGGATCTAAAGATGCTGACAGCTAGTTGAACAAGTCTGTATTCAGCCTTTTTCGAAAGATCTTGCATTTATATGAGTATCTTCATTTATTTTTTTGGAATCCTTGTTTTTGCACTCCTGTGCTTCTTCGGACAGCTCTCCAATTGGTTAGCATTAAAGCGTACTCAGAAAATTTTTTACCTTACAAAATTAAATTTTTAAAGGTTACTAAATCAGTTATAATTTACGACATGATTTTACCCATTTTTTTAGTTCAATTACCATTCATAAAATTCGCATATTTGCCTGCGCTCTTCTTCTCCCATACCTGAGCCGCGCATTTTTAGTGCGAGGTTGGGTTCGTTTTATGACTCTAGATTCTAATCGGGCAAAATCATGCATAGGAAATTATATAAACATATTAGAAAAAGGTACATTCTGAACTTTGTTAAACTTTAGAAGTTAGGCTCATGTTTAACTAAAAAACTGCAGAAATATTGTAAATTTTGTAAAAATTTTTTGGAATATCAGCTCATAAAGCGAAAATTAAAATTCTTTCCAAAATCAGTAAACAATTTTAAGCTTTTAAAAAAAAAATTATAACTCTAAGATTGATAGATTATTTCACCCAAAATTCAATTTCAAAGTTAAGTTGCGACGAAAATTTATGAATTAAGGCACATTTCCGAAAATAAGTCAACTTTGAGGGGCTGTGTAACCCGCAATTTTCTGCCGTTTAAAAAAAAAATTCTTATTTATCACTTATGATCATTTCCTAACCAAACGTAATTTTTTTATACTCTCTGCAAGAGTATATTGGGTTTGTGAAAATATATGTAACAGGCAGAAGGAGGCGTGGCAGACCCCATAGAGTATATATATTCTTTATCAGCATCACAAATTGAGTCGATATAGCCATGTCCGTCTGTCCGTCCGTATGAACAAACATATTTCAGAGATGGTAAGAGCTACAAGTTCGAGCTTAGTCTCAATCGATCACATATTTAGTCAGTCAATACAAGAATCTTTTTTTTTTCGATGCCACGCCCCATTCGCCCACAATGAGCAAAAAACTAGACACACCTCGGAAAAAATCGGTGTTTTCGGCGAATATCTTAGTAACTATGGCACCTAGGATCACATGGTATGGAGGTTCTTGGCGACAGCGTAAGTACATTGACATTTAAGATTTTGGACTGACACGCCCCTTTTTCCCACAATTAATAAATTGAATTCTCAAGTTTAGTTCCGTTTTTAGCCATTTCTTCATATAGTACAGTATTGTAATTTATAATTCGCGCTGAATACACACATACATACATATTTGCATAAAATATCGTCTTTCGTATGTGTATTTGCAAACAGACAAAGAGATGTATGTTTGATTATGCTTAGATTGTTTTTGTTTCAATATGTTTTAATGCAAATACTACACATTGTAATATCTCGATATCGATTTTAATAATTTAATCGGGTAAAAAATGCAGAGTGTATTTTACGGTCGGGCGTGGCTGGCGAAAATCCTCTAGCTGAACCCTCCCCGAGGGTGCCGGCTGGGCAATGGACACTGCATCGCCCCGGGCGACCGGTTGATGCACTGTCACTTGCCCTCCGAGGCGATGCAGTGTCTAGCTAAGGCGTGGTCCCGCACCCTGTCATGTCGCGGCATGTCAGGAGTGCCGAACATACGCCATGGCTAGGGGTAGCCTTGGCGGCAGGCTATAAAAAACGCTAGGGGTGGCAACCTGAACAAATGAGCCGTAAGGAGGTTTGCATACAGCTATGGAAGGTCCATATAAGCATTCAACTCGGGCTGGGATGTCAGCCCAAACGTCGGTGGAAGGAGTGACCGCTACCACCGGCGGGCACGGGGGGGAGAAATCCCCTCTGCGTGTCGCCAGTGGTCACACCTCTGATTTGGCGGGAGCAGGCCAGGTCAGTTGTAGTACGACTGCCAACAAACAAAAACGTAAATTGAACCGCTCAGGTACCACAGTCCATGAAGACTCGGACCTTGAGAGCGTGGTGTCAATCACCAAGACGGAGGAAGAAAGCCTTTTGCGCTCTCCAGTGCTAGGTACCAGCTCCCCGCGCAGGGACGGGCCTAAACGCACTAGGCAGGGGCAAAAGGCTAAAGCCCAATACAAGGCGGCGCTCAAAATTCAGAGTCGGCTCCGTGACACAGCGAGTCTGTGCGAAGAGGACAAGGCTAAGCTAGCCTGGGCCGAGGAGAGAATTGCGGAGAGCCGCCGCCACTTTGCTCAACTGCCGCAGATGCAGGCGACATCGAGCGACTACGCCAACAAAATGGAGGAGATGCTGGCGGAGAAGAGGCAGCGCTCAGCCGACAGCAACAAGAGCCGTGAGGCTCCGACCGGCTCATGAAGAAGATGGATGATGATCCGGAGGCCCCCATGCCAACCTTCGATGGTGCGGGGTGGCTCAACGGATGCAAGATCCTCAAATGCCAGGATGACCCAACTTTGGCATGGCTAAGGGTAGTGGTCCCGGCACTGGGCGCAGTCTGGGAAGGAGCACAGCTGGAGGTGGTAGACAGGGAGAACATCCCGTCCAAACCGAAGGCAAAAGTGCTCTTACCGATTGCCGTCCAAGGTGACCAAGCCCTTCGGCTGCTACAGCGCCAAAACACGGATGTTCCGTCCAGCGACTGGAAGGTGTTGCACGCTGGTACCTTTTCCCCATCGGAGAAGGGCCAGAGTGTAATCCTCCAGATTAATAATGTATACCTCCGCCTGAAGAAACGCCATCCCGAAGATAAGGACACACACACGCTGGCAGCTGGGGAGGTGGAGAGGGACCTCGGACTCGAATCGGTCCTCGAAGCCACCCAGTCATTGGACATCGCTTCAGAGGAGGAAGCGGACGAAGAGGACGGAGACCTGACCGTAATAGTCAACCCGTCGACGGCGAGTGCAGATACCTCAGCAAATGAAGGTACTGCAGATAAACCTGCACAAAAGTAAGTTGGCATCGACGGAGCTCCTGCTGGCCTTGGAGCAAGGGCTCGTCGATGTGGCCTTAGTTCAAGAACCGTGGATTGCCTCTGGCAACATGGTGGCGGGACTAAGGTCTAACAACTACAATACGTTTCATATCTCAACGGTAAGCAGACTAAGAACCGCCGTACTTGTACGGAAAGGCCTACATGCTTATCTTATACCTAATTACAGCACTGAAGATTTAACAGCAGTCAGGCTGGAGAAGGAGGGGGTGCATCTCACCATAGCATCCTGCTATATGGCACATGACGAGCCGGCCCCACCCGCAGAGCTGGTCAAGCTGACAGAGGGAACGGGCCAACTCATAGTCGGAACAGACGCCAACGCACATCACTGCGTATGGGGATCAACCGACACAAACGCAAGGGGTGAGTCGCTCCTAGATTTTATCCTAACCACTAACCTAAGTATTGTTAACACGGGGGATGTACACACGTTTGTGGGCCCCACCTCCTCTAATGTCCTCGATCTCACACTCGCGACAGGTGTAGACATAGCTAACTGGCGAGTCTCAGACAGACCGTCATTTTCAGACCACAAGTACATTCAATTCGAATGTAACTTTGGAAGTGCCCCCACTAGAGATAGACCTGGGAACCCAAGGAATGCCGATTGGGCCCTTTTCGAGACACTTGTGTCCAGGGTACTAGGTAGACCTAGTGCTATTGAGTCGGTGGGCGACATTGAGAAGTCCCTCCATCTACTAAATACCACCCTCATAAACGTCTATAACAAGTCATGCCAACCATCTAGGCGGAAAGCGAGGTCCAAACCACTCTGGTGGAATGCCGAACTTTCAGTAATTAGAAATGAGGCCAAGGCTCTGTTCAAGCTAGCCAGACTGACTGACACTCAATTAATTCAAGACGAATACAAGATTGCTCTCAGAGCATACAAGACAGCCATTAGGAGGGCCAAGAAGAGCTCCTGGAGGAACTTCTGTTCCAAACTGGAGTCAGTGCCAGAAACCGCCAGGCTGAGGAGGCTGCTGTCCAAGCAACCGCCCATTCAAAGCCAATTAAAACTGGAAGACGGATCATGGACGGAGAGTAGTAAGGATACCCTAGAAGCTCTTATGTCCACCCATTTTCCGGGCTGCTCTGCACCGCCCACAGAGGAGGTGCGACAGCGCTCAGTGCGTCACGACCTCTCACTCCCAAGAGAACTATTCTCTTCACATAAAGTACTCTGGGCCATTAATTCCTTCTCAAGGATAAAGAGTCCGGGTATAGATAAAATCATACCGGCCATGCTGCAAACCACCAAAGACGTGGTTGTTCCATGGCTAGTTAAAATCTTCGAGGCGTGCCTCAAAACTGGGCACATTCCAACTCAATGGAGAACTGCGCGGGTGGTATTCCTACCCAAAGCTGGTAAATGTGGCCATAGCAGCCCAAAGGACTATATACCAATCAGTCTCACATCCTTTATGCTGAAAACAATGGAAAAGCTGCTGGACCTCAGCATCAGAAATGCAGCTGAGGCCCGGCTGTCAGCGAATCAGCACGCCTACACAAAGGGTAAATCCGTCGAAACGGCACTACACTCTCTCGTCGCCTCCGTTGAGAAGGCGCTGCATAGTAAAGAATATGCACTGGGAGTCTTCGTAGACATCTCAGGTGCATTTAACAACGTCAGTACCAACGCCATCATCGATCGACTTAGGGCGATCGATACGCACCCAACCATTACGTACTGGATCAGCAATCTCCTAACCTGCAGGAGGGTCCAGTCGAAATGGGGTACAGCAATGATAATAAGAAGCGCGAACAGAGGCACCCCCCAGGGAGGAGTCCTGTCTCCACTTCTGTGGAATCTTGTAGTTGACGACCTCATTAAGAGATTTGACGGAGCCCCTAAAATAACTGCGTATGCGGATGACATATGCATAATTATTACGGGAGTATGCCCCTCTACTCTCAGCTCCATAATGGAACGGACCCTTCGGGAATTATGTAAGTGGGCGGAAGGTGCCGGACTACATATTAATGCAGAAAAGACGGACCTCATCCTCTTCACCAAGAGGTACAAGGTACCGCACTGGCTCCCACCGATGCTAAACGGTAAGCGCCTCAAACAGAGCACCCACGTAAAGTACCTGGGCATGGTACTGGACAGCAAACTGACGTGGAGATCCAACGTTGAGGAAAGGGTGAAAAAGGCAACCATGGCGCTGTACGCATCCAAGAAGATGCTCAGCTGCTCCTGGGGTCTATCACCCAGACTCATGCATTGGATCTACATCGCAGTTGTCCGTCCCACACTGCTCTATGGGGTTCTCATGTGGTGGGAGGCCACCGAAAAGAAGACATACCTTGCCTTAATGGAAAAGGCACAACGCCAAGCACTCCTGTGTATCACAGGTTCAGTACGCACTACCCCCACAAAAGCTCTGGAGACCCTTCTGGGTATATCCCCCCTAGACCCACAAGCAAAACTAGTGGCAGCCAAATCAGCTCATCGTCTCGTGGCGCTAGGGAGCATGTCACTACAAGGTTTTGGGCACAGCTCTATTGGAAGAGATTTGGCCACATGCTCCGATTACCTGAAACCCAAAAACAGCCTAATGGTCAGAACTCGAGTGCACCTCGGGCCTATGGACTGGAAAACCTGCGCTAGCGGGTAAGAAGGTCATTTTAACCTCTATACGGACGGCTCCAAGATGCCAGGTGGAGTAGAAGCTGCCGTATACTGCGAACAACCCAACACTGGGCTCTCATACAAGCTACCCGATCACTGCAGTATATTCCAGGCAGAAGTTTTTGCCACAGGAAGGCTGCGGAGGTCGCGACTCTCCTCGGTACAGCCAGCCACACAATCAATCTTATGGTTGACAGTCAAGCAGCCATTAAGTCTATGATGTCGTCTTCACTCAGTTCCAAAACGGTCAAGGTGAGCAGGGAGGCATTAGATGATCTATGTACGACTAAGTCAGTACACATCTACTGGGTTCCAAGCCACCAGGGCATTCCAGGAAATGAAGAGACGGACACTCTAGCAAAGGCAGACGTTGAACTACCCGTAAACAGAACAGAGCAGGTGCCCACTTCTCTAAGATCGCTGTACAGCAGTCTTGAAGAGAGCACCAGCAAGCGAATTAAGCAAAGATGGCGGAACACCTCCTCTTGCAGAATAGCAAAACTAATGTGCAACGAGCCCAATGCACTACTCAGCCGGTACTTACTGCACCTCTCTCGGATAGACTGTAGGATGCTAGTCGGAGTACTCACAGGTCATTGCATGGCGGCCGAACATGCGGCTAAGCTTGGCATTACCACTAACACAAATTGCAGGAAATGCAATAACCCCAACACCACCGAATCGCTCGAACATCTACTCTGTCACTGCCACGCTCTAGAGCGAGCAAGGCTAAGATGTCTTGGCGCACCGCAAGTTCCATCAATGGCAGAGGTATCCAAGTGTCCTCCAAAAGATCTACTAACGTTCATGAAATGCTCCCAAATTCTCCAGGACTTCAAGCCTTGACAACCTCCACGTCCGGACTACTAAGGGCCACTCCTGGCCTATGTTCAGTACCCGTGAGGACGTCCGGCTCAACCTAACCTAACCTACGGTCGGGCTGCTTGACTGTACTTTTCTTTCCACTGCAAGATATGCCCGATAGCTTATATGGAAAAATGGGTAATTTGTGGTTATGATTTTCAAAAACAAAGTGTGCAGATCTGATGTTTAAAATTAATTTTACTGTAAATTTGAGACAACAACAATCGGTACAATTCGTTTCTTATCAAGCGAGCATTAAATGGAGAATAACAAGTAAGATAAGTACAGTCGAGCACGACCGACCGTAAAATACTCTCAGCCAGCGACTGCGGGCAGCGCTGCGCCACACAGGCAGCGAAAACATTCGAACATGTGCTTGTATGTTTCTGTCTCGCTTGCACTCATACATTGATATTGCAATCAATTATCAATATTGTAACGCTTCTAGTTTTCTTTTATACTCTCTGCAAGAGTATATTGGGTGTGTGCAAAGTATGTAACAGGCAGAAGGAGGCGTGGCAGACCCCATAAAGTATATATATTCTTGATCAGCATCACAAGCCGAGTCTATATAGCCATGTCCGTCTGTGTGTCCGTCCGTCTTGACTGTACTCTACAAGTAACGGGTATATTTATTTGCCAAAGTGCAACCGAAACTTGCAACGATTTAAAGTGGCTTTAGGTGGCGTTCGCAGCCGATCATAATTGATTTAAATGAGTAGATTACTGATCCCTCACCATCTATACTCGTAATGGGCATGGCAGCACTGAGTTATTCAGATGCCCGAATGCGATTAAGGCCAAAGCTTATATAAGCAAAAATATGAGTCAGATATAATCTACTCCATCTTGAAGAAGGGTGATGCTACATAGCGCACCAATTACCGTGGCATTAGCCTTTTTCGCGTCGCATACAAAATTCTCACGAGCGTAATGTGTGATAGGCTTATGCTATATGCTGAAGCATTGATCGGACCGTATTATTACGGTTTTCGTCCTGGTTTGCCGATTTAAAAGCTGCTTTCGATAACCCACGGCGAGATCGACTGTACGCTACCATGTCTGAGCTTGGTATACCTGCAAAGCTAATACGGCTTTGTAGAATAACATTGAACGACACCATCAGCTTCAACAAGGTTTGAAATAACCATTTCGAAACCTTCATTACCAAGGATAATGACACAGTCAGATGCAGCTGTTCTTGGTGTCTTCGAGAGAAAGATTCTACGTAAGATCTTCGGGCCAATTTGCGTGGGTGATATCTATCCCATCAAATGGAACGACGAGCTGTACGAGCTATACGGGCTATATACGAGCTATATGTGGACATAGTCCTGCGAGTAAATATTCAGCGCCTTTGCTGGGTAGGCCACATTGCCCGTATGGAGGAAACAACTCCAGCTCGCTCTGTTTTTTGATGCGGTAGTTCGCGGACAACGGAGGAAAGGAAGAACACACGCACGTTGGAAGGACCAGACGGATGCAATCCTTACAACACTTGGTGTTACCAACTGGCGAAGTCGCGCACAGAACACAGAAGCGTGGAGGAAAATTGTCTATCAGGCACCAAACAATGTGCTTGTTAGCGCGCAGAAACCTGCAGGCAATACAGCCACCTCCCGCCCAATCGGCCGAGGGGTACACTGCATAACGTACGGCTAAAGGAAAACGCGAAACGAATGAATTAATTGATATAATAAAAAAAATACAGATACAATACAATACAACATAACCCTGTATGTAAAATTTTAAACTATATTAATTGTTGGATCATAAACATAACTTAGCATAAGGAAAATAAGGAATTGTTAGTATAAGTTTAAATTAAGGAAATTATTCAATTGTGCAGTAGTGTAAAAACTATTATACTTGAATCTAGTCTGTAAGTTGAATTTGCATTCGGCAAAGTGGCTGCCGAGAGCAGCAGTTAGTTCGTTTCGTCGCCTTATTCTAACCACACACACGCTGCCAAGCCTTTCCGCGATTGCATGTCTAACAATAAATTGTAACGTTTAAGAACTTACAATTTGTTTTTATTTAAAGTAGTTTCACAATTTTTCATTAATTCAAATCTAGATATATGACAAAGGAGAGAAGTTCTAACTCAAGGGATCGAAGTAGAACTACTTAACAACTCGAAAAAATTTGTTAAAATTTTGATGTACAGATTCAGTTCTATCCTAATGAACATTATTCTATCCTTAATGAACAGAACATTAAAAGCACGATTAGTAATTGACAAAATATGCTTATCGAACTTAAACCTTGGATCCATAAGAATACCCAAATCGATGACCGACTCAATTCTTTAAAGATAGTTGCCATTCAGAATGTAATTATGTTGAAAGGGGACGCGCCTACTGAAGGACATTACGTTACACTTACTAAAGTTCAGATTTAATAAATTAGCTTGACACCAGGTTTGAAAGCTACATAGATCAGATTGTAGCCTGGTCCCAAGAAGAGACTCTGCAGCCGAAACACAGAGTTTAACGTCGTCGGTATACAGGAGTACACGTCAGTAACTGATCGCAGATGGCAGATCATTAATGAACAATACAATTAGCAAGGGACCGAGATGACTTTCCTGTGGAACACCCGAAGTAACTTGAACAAATTTAGACAAATTGTCTTTCTGGCAGGATGGAATCATGAATCTACAGAAATGTTGCAATTAAGAAGTTATTAATTTGTCAAAAGGCTTGGGAATAGCAGACCACTTGGAAATATCCCTATAGTTACAAACATTGGAATAATGTAAGATGATTTCCAAACATCAGGGAAACAGCATGATTCAACGGGCAATGTGAATAGTTTATACAGGGGCTTTAAAAGGCCGTCTGCACAGTTTTTAAGCACACAACCAGGGACTCCGTCTGGACAAGGTGAAAAAACAGATTGAGTAGCGTTTAAATTACATAAAAGCGAACTTTCGGTGATGACTGGTGTAAAGTAACAATTAAAGGAATGTTAATGATGAAGGGGGAGTCACATTTATACTCGTGCATACTATAAGTCATTTGAAAAAAATCGGCAAATCAGTACGCGATAGCCTTACCCGAATTAGCAGATTATTTTCAAAGACCTAACAAAATGGAAGCGTTGATCAATTATGCTCAGAATTAACGAAGGTTTAAAACCGTATAGGATTCCTTCGGAACAGTTAAAAGGTATTCCTTTTAACAACGGTCATTCAAAATAAAGAAATCCGATCGAGTAATCTCATAAAATCTCGACTTTCTATTTTGAAGCAATGTTTACCCACGGTTAAACCAAACTAGCTTGTTAGAACTAGTTGGAATACAAAGCAAAACACAGACAAAAATTAAACAAGTAAGATAAGTACGGTCGAGCACGCCCTACCGTATAATACTCTCTGCATTTTCCACCAATTATATTATTAAAATCGGTATCGAGTTATTACAATGCGTAGTACTTGCATTAAAACACGTTGAAACAAAAACAATCTAAGCATAATCAAACATACAGCTGTTTGTCTGTATGCGAATACATATACGAAAGACAATATATGATGCATATATGTATGTATGTGTGTATTCGGCGCGGCCAGCGACTGTGGGCAGCGCTGCCGCCACACAGGCAGCGAAAACATTCGAACATGTGCTTGTATGTTTCTGTCTCGCTTGCACTCATACATTGAGCGAAGCCGCTCAAGTGCTTGTATGTTACTATCTCGCTTGCACTCATACACAATATTGCATTCAGTTATCAATATTGTAACGCTCTAGTTTTCTTGTTTATAGTCCGATTTTAATGCACCTTTCAGGATAGTTTGATATAGTTAGTCTCCACACGAATTATAAATTAGAATACTCTACGATAAGAAGAAATGCCTTAAAAACGTATTAAAGTTTTTTAGTTCCTACCGGAAAAGGGGGCGTGGCAGCCCAAATTTTTTGATGGCATTTACTCAGTCTCTAGGAACCTCCATACCAAAATTGGTGATCCTAGGTGCCATAGTTACTGAGATATTCGCCGAAAACACCGATTTTTTCCGAGGTGTGTCTAGTTTTTTGCTCATGGTGGCGAATGGGGCGTGGCATCAAAAAAAAAAAAGATTCTTGTATTGACTGACTAAATATGTGATCGATTGAGACCAAGCTCGAACTTGTAGCTCTTACCATCTCTGAAATCTGTTTGTTCATACGGACAGACAGACGGACAGACGGACATGGCTATATCGACTCGGCTTGTGATGCTGATCAAGAATATATATACTTTATGGGGTCTGCCACGCCTCCTTCTGCCTGTTACATACATTTTCACAAACCCAATATACTCTTGCAGAGAGTATAAAAATTTAAAATATAACAAGAAAGAAGAGTACAGTCGAGCATGCCCGACTCTATAATACTCACTGATTTTATTCCCGATTAAATGAATTAATTCGATATCCAGGTAATACTGGTACAAGAACACGTTGAAACCAATAACAACTAAGTTTAATCGAAGAAACATTTGTTTGTCTGTATGCACATACAAAATCGTTTCACATTATATGTGTGCACATATATATGTACATATGTATGGGAAGCATTGGTCGGCACAGCCAGGAAGCGCGGGCAGCGCTGCAGTAGGTTTTTCATTTCGATATCTTACAATATCGATAAATCGTGCTTACAATTGTATTAGGTTTCTGCTGTTAATCTACTGTACACTTAACATAATGGGTATTCCTCCTTAGTAGCCTGCTACAGAAGGCAGTCTAGGGTTAATGTGCAAGCTACTGATGTTTACTCACGACAATAATAAATATAATGCATAAAAACATATAATGCGGGGACGCAGATACCAAAAAAAAAAAATTAATTAACCGGACAACACCAAAAATAAGATAAATGGGCCCGGTAAAACAGATGAGAGAGCGTCAAGAGGTAAATAGACAAGAGAGCTCGAAGATAGCGGCAAGATAAATTTTACACTAACAAAACAAGAAAGAAAAGTACAGTCGAGCACGCCCGACCGTAAAATACTCTCTGCATTTTTTCCCCTATTAAATTATTAAATTTATGGGAAAAAGGGGCGTGGCAGTCCAAAATTGTAAATGTCAATGTATTTACGCTGTCGCTAGGAACCTCCATACCAAAATTGGTGATCCTAGGTGCCATAGTTACTGAGATATTCGCCGAAAACACCAATTTTTTTTCGAAGTGTGTCTAGTTTTTTGCTCATTGTGGGCGAATGGGGCGTGGCATCGAAAAAAAAAAAGATTCTTGTATTGACTGACTAAATATCTGATCGATTGAGACCAAGCTCGAACTTGTAGCTCTTACCATCTCTGAAATCTGTTTGTTCATACGGACAGACAGACGGACAGACGGACAGACATTTGCACAAACCCAATATACTCTTGCAGAGAGTATAAAAATTACAAGTACATTTTAAAAGCTACACATTAGCGCAGAAATAAGTAAACTGAATGTTTAACTATGAAATTGTTTTCGCCTTTGAACCCAAATTATTTAAAATGGGCTTCATAGTTTATTAAAAACATTGTTTCAACACAGCCGCTGTATCGGACAATGTTGCAAAGGGATTAGCCAGAAATATCAAACAAACTTAAGTGTTTAAACGAGAAAAACTGGGAAAGAGATATAAGCGATGTGAAACACTTCCGTCAGTGAAAGCGAATTGAACCGAATCGATATCAAATATATTATTAGAAAAAGATTGGTTATGTAAATTAAGAATTTAAAAGCCTTTTCATGGAAGAAAAATAAAGAAACTGTTATCACGTATGCAACACAAATGAATATTATTGACAGTAAAGTTCTAAACACTTTCACTGGTACAATATCTACTCAGTGCAGCCACATAGTACATAAAACAAGCAGACAAAGAACAAATGATGGCTTGGAGATAAAAATCAGGCAATGATGTGGGAAAAAATGGGTCTTCACATAAACATTCCTAGTGGAAATGGTAGTAATGGAAACGCTTCTAGAAGAGCCTTTGCCAATACCCCTCTATTTTCATTAATAACAAAGTTTGACTTATGTTTTAAATTCAATGTGTATGTGATTTTGGTAAATATTTCATGCCTATTTTTAGTTCATGTTTAAAAATTTAAGGTATTTTGTATGGAAACATTTTTATTATATATAAGCGACTGTCCCTGGTATTCAACGTCACCAAATAGTAAACTCATTCTTAGTTCCAGTTGAATGCTTATTTTAAATAAGTTTTTAAGTTCATTGGAATAAAACTTTTATTAAATAAATATGTCTAATAAAAAAAAAAAAAAAAAAAAAAAGGAGAAACTGCTTAACAAGCACAAAAGCAAGCTATTCAAAATTACAGAAAATCACATGCTCCGAAGAATAGCGATGGATTCTTCAGATCTATTTATATCAAGCCTTTATTTAAATAAAAGACAAAAGCAAAGTCAGAAAAAAAAATTCCATGAGAAGCGATAAACCTTCTCAAGGAACCACCTCGGATGCACCACCAAAGTATATCAGAGTTGAAAAATCCAGATTCATTTCTTCTGGCGAGTCTGACTATGATGGGCTATTTCAAATTGAAATGGCCAATGAAGAACAATAAAAATGTTATTAAATTAGATAACAAAAATTTGTTTTGTATGAGGGAAGTTAAGACGTGATCCAAATCAAAAACAAGTCAAAAATTCTATAAAAATCTAATATATGTATGTGTACCAAATTTTAAGGGTAATTGGCCTTTATGCCGAAAAATCGGGCTTTAGGACCATCGTGCAATGAGAGCTTATAACGATTAGATCTGTTAGAGGACAATATGGATAAGTATATACTATAGATTGGAAACGTTAGCAAAAAAGATGCGAATCACCAAAGTGATCACATATTTATGGAAATATAGAAGATTAGTATTACAGGATAAATTAAAAGATTTTCGTTTGAAATACGCAATGTAAAGATTATGGACAAATTGGATATTGTAGTGTAGAAGATAATTTTCATGGTATTACAAATTTAGAAGGTTAAACAATTAAGAAAAGTACAGTCGAGCACGCCCGACCGTATAATACTCTCTGCTTTTATTCCCGATTAAATTAATTAAGGTATTGCGCTGACTAGTACTTGTATTAGAACGTGTTGAAACAAATTAAAACTAAGTATAATCGAAGAAACATATATTTGTTTGTATGCACATACAAATACGTTTGAGTTAATATGTATGCACATACATGTATGTGTGTATGTATAGATAGCGATAGATAGATAGTATGTATAGCGCTGGCAGCTCTGCCGCCACAGAGGGAGCGACGACTACAATATACCCTTGTACTTTACGAGTAACGGGTATAAATATATACGATATAAATAAATACATATACGATATCAATATGGTAGTTGCCTAATTAAGACGTGACCCTGTTAAATGTCATATGCAGACGTTTAGAAAATTTTCGGTACGCACCAGTTGTGCATTAAATCTAAATCTGTAGAAGCGCATGATCTGGGGATTCTTATAAGATTATAATAATTTCACATCATCGGCATACATAAGTATGCGACAGTGGGTTAGCGAGGAGGGAAGATCATTTATAACAAGTAAGAAAGGCTACATTATTTAAATTTAAATTTTAAAATGAAATAAAAAAAAATTAAAATGAAATATTTACATTTTGAATTAAAATTAAAAACAAATAAATTAACAATTGTCATTGTCAGCATTCGAACCCGCGATTCATACGAAGGTTCCATAATGCGCCGCAACTCTACCAGTTGCACCACGCCCCTCTTCTATCATTCTTCCGATTATTTGCAAATATGTATGTGTGCTCATATATATGTGTGTATGTTTAGCATTGGTCGGCGCTGCCAGCGGCTCTGGGCAGCGCTGCCGCCAAAGCAGGTAGAGAAAACGTTCGATCATATGTTTGTATGTTTCGGTGTTTTTTTGTATGTGTTGTGCTATCTTTGAACCGTGATTGCTTTCATGTTTGACATAGGATTTTGATGTAACTTTCAGGATAGTTAGATATGATAAGTCTCTAAGTAAATGTTAAAATTTTGTCAAAATTTTGAATGGCGTTATATTAAGGCTGTCTCTAGGAACCTGTATACCAAAATTGGTGCTCCTAAGTGCTATAGTTACTGAGATATTCGCCTAAATTTTTTCGTTTGTCTGGTTTTTTGCTCATTGCGGGGGCGGTAAGGGGCGTGGCAACAATTTGAAATAAACTTGGTCTGCTCGCGAAAATAACGGACTTACATTCAAAATTTGGTGTCTCTAGCTCTTGTAGTTTAAAAGATCCAGGTGTTCATACGGACGGACGGACAGACGGACATTGCTATATCGACTCGGCTGTTGATGCTGATCAAGAATATATATACTTTATGGGGTCGGCCACGCCTCCTTCTGCCTGTTACATACTTTTGCACAAACCCAATGTACTCTTGCACAGAGTATAGAAAAGCACTGAATATTTTCATGTAATTTTAACTGATTGTTCCATTGGAGCTATACGAGAGCTGATCAAGTTTATTTCCATTTGTTGCCACACCCCTCCCCGCCCTATCATATTGTAAAAAAATGTTATCATCACAACAAAAACTATGTTTACATCATCGTAACTTGGAAACTACAGATATAATGAAACAAGTAAGAAAGGCTACAGTCGATCGAGCCGACTGTAAAAGACCCCGTACTCCAATAGTAATGCCCATTTTCTTAAAATTAAAATTTTAAAATGAAATTAAAAATTAAAAAAATTAAAATGAAATATTTACATTTTGAATTAAAATTAAAAAGTAAAAAATTAACAATCGTCATTGTCAGCATTCGAACCCGCGATCCATACGAAGGTTCCATATTGCGCCGCAACTCTACCAGTTGCACCCTCTTCTATCATTCTTCCGATTATTTTCAAATATGTATGTGTGCTCATACATATGTATGTGTGCTCATACATATGTGTGTATGCATAGCATTGTTCGGCTCGGCCAGCGGCTCCGTGCAGCGCTGCCGCCAAAGCAGGTAGAGAAAACGTTCGAACATATGTTTGTATATTTCTGTGTTTGTTTGTATGTGTTGCGCGCATGCAGTGATTTTGCAGTCAAATAACATGCACTTTGAACCGAAATTTCTCTCTTGTTTGACATAGGATTTTGATGCCACTTTCAGGAAAGTAAGAAATAGTAAGTCTCTAAGCAAATGTTAAATTACAACACTGTACTATTTGATTTAATGCCTTAGAAAAAGGCATTGAAGTTGGAGGGTTTTTTAGTTTTTTTTTATGAGAAAAGGGGGCGTGGCAGCTCAAAATTTTGAATGACATTATCTAAGAACCTGTTTACCAAAATTTGTGCTCCTAAGTGCTATAGTTACTGAGATATTCGCCTAAAACACAAATTTTTTCGAGGTGGAGGTTTTTTGCTCATTGCGGGGGCGGTAAGGGGCGTGGCAACAATTTGAAATAAACTTGATCTGCTCGCGAAAATAACGGACTTACATTCCAAATTTGGTGTCTCTACCTCTTGTAGTTTAAAAGATCCAGGTGTTCATACGGACGGACGGACGGACGGACAGACGGACAGACGGACAGACGGACATTGCTATATCGACTCGGCTGTTGATGCTGATCAAGAATATATATACTTTATGGGGTCGGCCACGCCTCCTTCTGCCTGTTACGCACATCTCGCTTCTGACAAACTTAATAGACCCCGTTTACTCTTTTTTAAAGAGTACGGGGTCTAAAAATGTACACTGTACATATATAGATGGTGTAATTACTATGCTCACCAAGTTTGATCCAGATCGGACAACTATAGCCTATAGCTAAGGACGAAACGGTTGAAAGTACGGTGTGAAAGTACACAACAATTAATGGAGAACATATTTTGGTATTAAGCGCTTTAGACCGTAACCTTTATATTTTGCCCATACTTACAAATGGGATTGTAATGGTTCAGTTGGTGGCGTTTTATACTCATATATATGCTTTTGCACTTCGTTTAGGTTAGATTTGAGCGATTGTAGCTGGTAAGTCATGTACTGAATACTAAATGGAGATAAAATGTAAAATTAACACAGTTTTATACGTTGGTTTTTTTGTCACTTACCGTGCAAAAAGAGCTCGCGAAGCTGTCATTGGACAGTCTGTGCTCTGCAAAATTAAGAATAAGATTTAATTAAAACAAAATCTTGAAAAGTTTATGTTCATACATTAGCAACGTATATGGGATAAAAAGAGTTCATCATTATTATAGGCATATGCTTTCCCGGCGTTGTTACTGTCGCTGTACATAGACAAGCTAATGCAGTCGCAAATGCTTCGAGAGCCATTTTATAATACAGTTTCAACTAAAACTTGTTCACTTAGGCGAATGCTGCGCTATTAATCTGCTTTCAGACAGGTTGGCAATGCAGGCATACGACAACTCGTGGCTACATATCTATGCAGCACATACATACGTAGCAGTCTACTGTTTAAAATAATTGTTTTTAATTCATATTCTCTTTCAAGACTTTCTACAGTTAAACAATATTTTTTTAATAACCAGATAACCAGACACCACCAGACACCAGATAACCAGTCTGCCACGCCTCCTTCTGCCTGTTACATACATTCCAACGATTACAATATACTCTACGAGTAACGGGTATAAAAATAGCTAAAAAGTTATAACATTGAGTAACATATTTGTTTGGGGGGAACACTTTATACCATTGGATCGTCAACAAGTTCAATTAGGGTTGTTTTCAAGAGGTATCCGAAAATCATGATTGGTTGACCCTAGTATTTAATTGTTATGCGGGTGACATACATCAAAGGAAAAAGGAAAACTATGAGAAAATTCGGAGAAATTAAATCACCGACAAGGGTTATCTGTTGGGTTAATCGGTACTTAATTTTTGATGGTGGGAGTAAAAATGATAGTATACACCTAGCACACTAAACAAATTCTTTCTTCAACATGTTCAAACGTGTGCATCAGGTGAGGGATGGGGGGGATCTTTACAATATCAAGTACAACAATTTGGCTAGTATTTTCCGGAGATTGAAGAAAAACACATTAAACGTGACAGTAGTAATAAAATCAATGACATGGGACATACTCAGCATGGGGATCGAGAACTAAATTTGGGGCTCAATCGGAGACACTTGTAAAACATTCAACATGTTCAAACATATTTAGACCCGGTTTTTTTAAAGAAACTGATTTGAGAAAAAGAAAGGTAATTAGTATTCAGTGTTAAGAAAGGTAAAGTAGTTAAAAGAGACAGTAGTCATAAAATCAATGACATGGATAGAGAATTAATATTGGGGCGTTGAATAGAAGACACCTGTAACACATTCAACATGTTCAGACATGTTGAGAACATTTCCTTTAGCCTTAGCTAATGGCTTAAAGTAGTTAGAATATAGGCACCCAGGAATTCTTGTTTGTAAGCGCCGGCTTTGGTGTAAACGTCAATACACTTATTGAAGAGAGAAACCCACAGGCCACCGGAATTTACGACGTGATACTTGGGAATACTCATTAGCCCTTGAACACTTAAGAGTGATAAAGAAAAGGGACCGGTATACAAAAGGATCTCAACTGACCTCCATAAAGAAAGGCAATAAAATGTGTTAACAACGATTGACAGCGGACTCAATTGAAAACGATCGGTACTGGCACACTTGTTTTGACCTTAGATATTCCAGCTGTATGGCCGCTTGTAAAAGTCATCCCTAAATCAGGTGCGCTGCAAGTATACAGTACCTTCATACAGTAACTGGTTTACCCTCCCTCCCGGTGTGCTCAACTGGTTTACACCTATATATCATAAAAGCCTTCAAATTTTGAACACATCATAAAATATATGTATGTAGAATTTCGAATTTTTAACTTTGGTTCAGCTTTTACCCCTCCTGCGGAACACATTGAAAAGAAGAAAAAAAAAGGTTTTCTTCGGCTAGCCGAAGATTATATACCCTTGCAGTCATGCACATTGCGTCAATTTTTTTTCAATGACCGATTGTTCCTATGGCAGCTATATGATATAGTAGTTCGATCTAGATGAAATTTGGTGTACACATAGGATTTTATGCCAAATGCATATGGAGCGCATTTGGTTCAAATCGTACAAGAGACACAGAAAATTTTCATACCAAGCATTTTCACCAGTCTTAACCGATTGTTCCTATGGCAGCTATATGATATAGTGGTCCGATATGGATGAAATTTGGTTTGCACACGGGATTTTATGCCAAATGCATATGGAGCGAATTTGGTTAACATAGCTCAAAAAAATTTATTTTTCATCCGATTGTTCCTATGGGAGCTATATGATATAGTGATCCGATCTGGCCGATTTTAACAAATGTTCTGCGTGCAAAGGGAATACACATGTGTACCAAGTTTCATTAAGATAGCTTTAAAACTAAGAGACTAGTTTGCATAGAAACAGACGGACAGACAGACGGACATGGCTATATCGACTCGGCTGTTGAAGCTGATCAAGAATATATATACTTTATGGGGTCGGAAACGTCTCCTTCAATGCGTTACAAACTTCGTGACAAAAACAATATACCCTCTGCAAGGGTATAAAAACGTTCGCTTGTTGTCGAGCTTACAGGAATATTCAAAATATTTCTTGCCAATGCTTGCAAACTTTTAAAAGTATTTTTTGTTTCCAAAAATTTAAAACAGTTGTGTTACAAGACTCGGACATTGCTTAGTAATTATCAAACTCTATTTCTTCTGGACTTTTTTCAATTTTTCTTTTCTTGAAACAATTTAAGTCCATAAATTTGGAAAACGCATTCGAATTATTTGCTATAGCATTGTTTTCAGGAGACTGCTGTAATGCTTGCTTGCTTTGTATATCTACTATCATGGCTTTTACTGTTGCCTTTACTTGCTCCCTTTTTTCTTCAGACAAAAAAAAAACATTTCTTTGTATGGTGGATTCAAAAATAATTCAACTTAATGGATGGTAGGTGAATTACTTTCGTTGTCAACTTTTTGCGAGAAACAGCCAAGCTTGCAAAAGTTTGATGGCCATAGTTTGCGCCAATATCAATTAATGACTGGGCATACTCGCGAAAGCCTTCACTTAAATTACACAATATATAACATGTATATATAATACATTAAAAACAAGAAAGAATGCTATAGTCGCCCCGCGACTTTAGGATACCCGTTACTCAATGTTCGACCGATTGTTTCTATGGGAGCTATACGATATAGTAGTCCGGTTTGAATGAAACTTGGCCAGTACATTTTTGTGATTGATAAAGTTATTCTGTGTCTGTTTCATTAAGATAGCTTGGTAAATACAGAAAATTTTCATACAAATTCATACGAAATGCAAATTTTTTACCGATCGGCCCTATGGGAGCTATACGATATAGTTGTCCGATTAATATGAAACTTGATCAGTATATTTATATTATTGATAAATTTATTTTGTGTCAGTTTCATTAAGATAGCTTAGTCAATGCAAAATTTGTTCATACTAACTTCTATTTGGAGCGTATTTTTGACCGATCGGCCCTATGGGAGCTATACGATATAGTTGTCCGATTTGTATGAAACTTGGTCAGTACATGTAATTCATAGACATGTAGTCTTCGTGTAAATTTGGATCAGATAGCGCTGCTAACAAGTTTTCTATACTAAAACATTCAAGTTGTATCTGTACATTTACCATTATATGAAGATAGAACGCCCTAAAGTGGGCGTGTAAAAAACAAACAAACTCGTACTGCTTGGGTATTGTACCTTTCATTTGCGACCCCTTTCACCTTTCTAGCTCTTATAGTCTCTTAGAATCTTTTTGTTCATTCAGACGGACGGACGGACAGACGGACATGGCTATATCGTCTCGGCTATTGATGCCGATCAAGAATATATATACTTTATGGGGTCTGCCACGCCTCCTTCTGCCTGTTACATACATTCCAACGATTACAATATACCCTTGTACTCTACGAGTAACGGGTATAATTAACTGGATAATAACTCACCGTCTGCCACACCTAACGCATGCAAATCTTAAGGTTTTTAATTATATTTCAACTTATTAATGTAAATTTAAGCCAGTCACAAACATTTTCTTGCCTCCACGTGCATATACAAATTAAATTGTTGTGTTGTCCCAAGTTGCTGTAGATGATCTCCAGAGCTGCAGCTGTTGATGTGGGTGAAAAGGTTCCGTAAGGTTCCCGTTTTTAGACCCCGTACTCTTTAAAAAAGAGTAAAGGGGGTCTATTAAGTTTGTCAGAAGCCAGATGTGCGTAACAGGCAGAAGGAGGCGTGGCCGACCCAATAAAGTATATATATTCTTGATCAGCATCAACAGCCGAGTCGATATAGCAATGTCCGTCTGTCCGTCTGTCCGTCCGTCCGTTCGTCCGTATGAACACCTGGATCTTTTAAACTACAAGAGGTAGAGACACCAAATTTGGAATGTAAGTCCGTTATTTTCGCGAGCAGATCAAGTTTATTTCAAATTGTTGCCACGCCCCTTACCGCCCCCGCAATGAGCAAAAAACCAGACAAACCTCGAAAAAAATTGTGTTTTAGGCGAATATCTCAGTAACTGTAGCACTTAGGAGCACAAATTTTGAGCTGCCACGCCCCCTTTTCTCATAGGAACTAAAAAACTCTCCAGCTTCAATGCCGTTTTGAAGGCATTAAATCAAATAGTACAGTGTTGTAATTTAACATACGCTTAGAGACTTACTATTTCTAACTTTCCTGAAAGTGGCATCAAAATCCTATGTCAAACAAGAGAGAAATTTCGGTTCAAAGTGCATGTTATTTTACTGCAAAATCACTGCATGCGCGCAACACATACAAACATACACAGAAACATACAAACATATGTTCGAACGTTTTCTCTACCTGCTTTGGCGGCAGCGCTGCCCGGAGCCGCTGGCCGCGCCGAACAATGCTATGCATACACACATATGTATGAGCACACATACATATTTGCAAATAATCGGAAGAATGATAGAAAAGGAATGTGGTGCAACTGGTAGAGTTGCGACGCAATATGGAACATTCGTATGGATCGCGGGTTCGAATGCTGACAATGACGATTGTTAATTTATTTACTTTTTAATTTTAATTCAAAATGTAAATATTTCATTTTAATTTTTTTAATTTCATTTTAAAATTTTAACTTTAATAAAATGGACACTACTATGGGAGTACGGGGTCTTTTACAGTCGGCTCGATCGACTGTAGCCTTTCTTGCTTGATTTTTTTTTTATTTATTGTTTAAATTGTGTATATTTTGTTAACAAGCTTTCTGCTACCTTTTGTGGCAACTTAATCAAGTTTTACATTAAGGGAAAACAAAAAAGAGAACAATTGATCACAGTCGGTACATTTTTACATATTTACAGTATTTACAATTTTCTTTGGGAGTTATTGGAGGAACCTGGTATTAAGGTCCAATGGATGGTTCCTTTTAAGTCTTCTTTTTCTCGGCATTGTGGTGAGACGTCTGGCAAACTCATTTGGGTGTCTTCCAAGGCGTTGTATATAACGAAGTGAATGCGATTGCATAACATCGCCTACTTTAGGAATCCTTAGATCTCTTTCAATGTCCCTATTACGTATGTACCAGGGAGCGTTGCACATACGCCTTAGGATCTTTGATTGAGCAACCCTAATTTTATTTATGTTGCTCTTTGCAGCTATGCCATAGATTTGCAGTGCATATTTCCATATTGGACTCAGTATAGAATTGTAGACTTCAACACAAGCGCCTCGTGGAAGAATATGCTGCTTCTTGATTTTAATTTGCGGTGTTTGATGCAGTGTCGCTATGAGTGGCAGGTGATCTGAGGAGAGCTCATACCTAGTGTCTATTAAAAATCTGTTTATAGAAATACCCTTAACAATAAAAAAGTCTAGAGCAGAAGGTGTAAGCCGAGTGTTATATGAGAAAAACGTTGGTTGGCCTGTGGCAAGGATTTCGCATGTGCTACTGGAGATGGCCTCTTGTAATCGTTTCCCTCTGGTGCAGGATCTAGAGTTACCCCACCACGAGTGCTTTGAGTTAAAATCACCACCTGCGATGAATCTATCACCCAAGCTTAGGAGTAGTTGCTCAAACTCGGTTTTGCTCCAAGGTTTATTAGGAGGCAGGTAAATGGCAGAGATTTTGATGCCAACGCCGTTAATCTGCACAGCCACGCTGGCAGCTTGAATATGCAATCTAGACATAGGCTCATTTTGTTCATGAATAATAGACGAACGTACAAAAATAGCAGCGCCATCTTTCGAGGTGCCACTCGGGTGATTTGCATAGTACTGGTCGTATCCTGGTAAGTATGTTCCCTGGTAAGAACGCATGTGTGTCTCTGTTATTAACATAATATCGATTTTATTAGCACTAAGAAACAGACTCAGTTCTTGAACGTTCCTGAGTAGTCCTCGTGCATTCCATAATCCGATTTTTAAATGTGGGTTAATCATTTAGAAATAAGCTTCTGTACCAGCTCACGAAAGGCTTTGTTTGCCTCCATTGTGTCTTCAATGAGCTTGAACATTTGATCCATTCTACTGCTTAAGTCGCTAATGGCCTTTTCCAATATTTTAAATTTGTTACCATAATGTTTATCGTCAGCAGTATCGTAACCTCGGAGTCTATTCTGGTTTGAGTTCGAGTTAATATGTCTGTCTAAACGAGGCCTTGCAGTATCTGCGTAAGAGAAGCCACTCCTAACAGTAGCATCTGGAATGACTTGTGAACTGACTGGACGATTTAAGCTTTGGCTACTTCTTGGCCATCCTTGTTCCGGTAGTCTCGCTGCTGGTTTAAGCTTCTTGCTCAGCTCAATTCTGACTGAGTAGCTTTTATCGCTCGATAAGTGGTCGCCGCCGCAGTTGGCACATATAGATTTAGAGCTTAGACTTAGATTACAAAATGTTGATTCAGTATAGTGGTCGCCTGAACATTTGCCACAAACTGGTTTTTTAAGGCAATAGTTTCGGGTATGTCCAAAATCCTGACATCTAAAACATTGCACCAATTCTCTATTATGATTTGCTTTTACCACTGTTACTCTGTGTCTACCGATTTGAGTTATTTTTAGTGCCTCTGCAACATTTGGCGTCTTCTTTATGTTTACGTAGAAAATATTCTGTCGTGTTTTCATATTATTTATTTCTGGATCATCCTCTTTATTGACGTCGACGTTGCGCCAACCTGGTTTTCTAGGACAGTATAGGTTCAAGACTGTGAAACCTTTATCAGTGAATGCGCGTTCAATCAATTGTTTTGGTACGTTTGGGTGAATATTTCTAATAACTAATCTATACGGTGTATCCTCTCTCAACTGATGGTGCCAGAATTCGCAATTTTGCTTCGTAAGCATGTCCACAGTTGCACGGAAAGCTTTCGCATTTTTCGCATATATACGTGAGACTCCAGATCTGGATGTACGGATGTCGTACTCATCAGCTGAGATAACAAAATTAAGTGCTTCTTCGAGTTTGCCCATTTTGTTGACATCAGGTATGCAGATAGCTGGAGGCTTAGGCATTCTCTGCTGCTCTTTGTTAGCTACACTTAAGTTACTTGCTTCTAATTGCTCCTGTTGATCGTCTTCGTCAAGTTCCATAAGTCCTGCTTCTTCTTCTAATAGCGATTATTTTGAAAAGCTGCTGCAGAGGTGGTAGCTGGAGATGGGTTTTGTCGGCTTTTGGTTGAGTGAGTTTTTTGTGAGGCTGGTGATGTGCCTTTTTGGATTGTTTTAAAGACTTTGTCAGCTCTTTTTAGTTTTTTACAAAGAGAGACCATCGGCATCTGAAACTTACAATTGTTTATAGATTTTTGTGCTACGCTTGGGTTAGTAGCCTCAGTAATCGAGGAATTTGATAATGAGCATATCCCACCAGTAGTGGAATTTGCAGTTGAGTAATTTAATGGGCTATTTGTACTTGCAAAAGTTAATGTGCTTGTTGTAGTAGTACTTGTTGTCGTTGCGATCACGTTACTATTGAGGTTAGACGTTCCAATTGACTTATAGAGGTCATTCGCTAAGCTGGCCCGTAGTCTTGCAGGTCCACCAGCAATTGTTCTCATCTTTGCAGTCGCCGACAGCTTTTCACTAAGCTGGGGTTGGTCAGATGAGTCTCCTTCCATATTTAGGCAAATAATAAATTTGGTTTATATCAAATTTATCATTGCCCACGTCGAGTGTAATTTTCTGATTAGAAAACTGAGATTTAGCTGCCCCTCGATCGCGACTGTGCGCAGAGCGGGGGCGATTGTCTTTCCTACTAGACAAAGCTTTGTTTACGTTTTTGTCTTATCTTTTGTAACCGACACCGTTAGACAGTGTCTAAAAATAGATTAGGTAGCAGGTAGGCAGGTAGATTTGCGGATTGTTGTGAACTTAACGCAGCGCGATACGTCCGTCTTCGGCAAATGCACAATTTTGAATGACGATTGTTAATTTATTTACTTTTAAATTTTAATTCAAAATGTAAATATTTCATTTTAATTTTTTTAATTTCTTTTTAAAAATTTAAATTTTAAGAAAATGGGCACTACTATGGGAGTACGGGGTCTTTTACAGTCGGCTCGATCGACTGTAGCCTTTCTTACTTGTCTATGATGATTATGGTGGAGGTTACTTGTCTCTAATATCACTGGGCTTGTGCCACAGCAGTGCCATGCAGAAATAATATTTCAAAGTGTTTACGGCTTGTTGCCGGAGCAGAGTTTATTAAACGAGCTTTTCGCTTTCGTTTGAATAAAACTGAATTAGGAACCACCAGCAAGCTGCGGCGTAAGCTGAACCAAAAGTATTTAGTTGCTAAAGAATACAAAGCTACAAAATATTTGTACTTAAAGCTACAAATCTACAGCCGGCAAGCCGACTGGGCATAAGTGATAACGCTGATCTTGCAGCATGTGCAAGATATCAGGTTACCGTCGGTTGACCGTCGCATCTAGGGCGCTAAACTGAACATTCGCTAATTCGGCGTAACTGCTGGCTAACATTTTTGCTTTTGTTTACGTTACACAACAATGTGCGAGGGGCACTCGTTAACTTACATACATAAGTATATTTACAATTGCAAAATGTCTTTGTCAAAATAATGCAATTATTTAAATCGATGCTTGTGTGCATTCCTATCAGCAGAAAGAGAATTCAAGAGGTAAACGTTATAAATATAATATTTATAGATAAATTGATTTTTTGTTTTGATCATAATTTTCGTACCGTTACTTAACAGTAGTCAGCAATGTCAACATCAAAAGTAAAAGTATTTTTTGTCAAACTAATTATGGCTCATAGTGCGCATATATGTGTCGCAGAGTCGTTTATTTCTGGTTGCTGGTCTGCCATATTGACTCACAAACTTTGAGAGTGAAGTGAATTCCAACCGGCGCATACAATTGTCTGAACGCAATTTTTACACGCCAAGCTGGTTATTATTTCGCGAGTTTGAGCAAGTGTGAATGCAATTTATTTTCTAGTTGAACTTTGTTAAACTTAAAAACTTTATTTCTTTACAATAATACTAGTTGAATATTTGGAAAACATGGGAAAAACGGCAGAATTAAGCGTTTTTGTTAGAGCGTCAACCGTAGCAAAGTTTAAAGCTGGGATTGCTGTAAAAGACATTGCAAATGAATTTAAACTGTTGCGTCAAACAGTGCATTACCAAATTAACAAGTTCAAAAAACATAATACGGTTAACAACTTGCCAAGATTGGGTGCTAAACGCAAAACAACAACGGATGAAGACAGAGTCCTTTTACGGAAATTCAAAAAAAAAAACGTTCTTCTAAAGCCTAAAACTGCTGCAGATGAATGGAATGAGATGGCCAAAAAAACAATTAGTGAACGTACTGTTCGAAGACGTTTAAAGGAAAACACTATCAAGACTTACAGGGCGAAGGAAATACCTTACATCTCTAAAGTCAACAAGGCAAAAAGATTGGCTTTCGCAAAGGAGCATCAGCATAAGCCAAAAGAGTTTTGGAGGAGTGTTCTTTGGACAGATGAAAGTTCATTTCAATATAACTCATCAAAACAAAAGATTTATGTAAGACTGCCAATGGCACAACGACAAAAAATTAGGCCCGTTTGCAAAAAAGTAAGTCATGGCGGGGGGTCTGTGATGTTCTGGGGATGCATTTCATACAATTGGTTGGGTGACTTGGTTCCCATTGAGAGTGATGAATGATAACGCATTCCCTTCTGGAGATAAGCTTATCGGGGAGTCATTTATTCTGCAACAGGATAATGCTCCATGCCACAAAAGCAGGATGGAAACGAAATTTTTGAAGGATGTTGGTGTCAATACTCTCGACTGGCCACCACAAAGTCCAGACTTGAGTGTTATTGAAAACGTGTGGTCCCTCATTAAACGAAAGCGAATTGCTTCTTTGCATAAAAGCAAAGAAGAAACAATTTGTGAGATAACTTCCCTTTGGAACGAGGTGTCCTCGGATATCCTTGAAGCTTTAGTGGACTCAGTTCCCAGAAGGCTGCAAAAAGTCATTGAAGCTAAAGGGGACTACACGTTCTATTAATCAAAATAATATTTTGAAGTCCTATTTTGTTTTAGTTGCTATTTCATTAATAATCATCACTGGTCAAAATACTTATGCCAACGGCTAAAAATCAATTTATATCATATTTTATTATGTTTCCATGAAAAACTTATTGTTAAATTATTTTTAAGTTAGTATAGCCGAGATGTGAAAAAGGGGAAAAAAATTGTTAAGTTCTATAAACTCAATAAAAAGTTATAAGCAAAAACATATCACGTTAATTTCGTCAAAATATTTATGCCGACTAGTGTATGAAAATATCGATAATGTTTGTAATGTTAAGAGACTGCTATATCTTTAAGCAAATAATGTTAAGTATCGATTAAGTAGTGTCGTCTAGGATAAGTATCAATTATCGAGTATTAAGAACCTGTTGACAGGATGACATTAGGATAAGACTGATCTTTATTCCTTCTCATTTTCCTGTAACCGTGTTGAGAGGCGGATCTGTTCTGACTCTGCTCTCATCGACTTAAATAAAATCTGATATAAACCAAAGAATCCAATACCAAATTGATTGAATTTTCTGTCTTTTATGGTATTTGAATACTTGTTCCTGTACCCAATAATGAACTCGTCTTTTCTGCCGGTTGGACGTCAAAAAGAATGTGTATGTAACACGGAACATATTCTAGAAAGGCGATTGAAAAATACGACAGAGGTTCTTTATAGAGTTGTAGATTCACTTAAATCAAGCATATAACATGTAAAATAACAAGTATGTAAACTGCAGTCGACTACGCCCGACCATATAATATTCTCTGCTTTTATTCCCGATTAAATTAACTAATTCGGTATCTAGGTATTATAGTGGACAGTACTTGTATTAGAACACGTTAAAACAAACAAAAAATCAAGTATAATCAACGAAAAATCTGTTTGTCTGTATGCACATAAAAATTCGTTTAACATTATATGTATACCCATATATACATATGTATGTGATCGGTATTGATGGGATGGCCAGCGTCTGCGGGGAGCGTTGCCCCCACACAGGCAGCGAAAACGTTCGAACAAGTGTTTGTATGTTTCTGTCTCGGTTGCACTCATGCATTGCAACTTTCAGTATAGTTATAGGTTATTCTATAGGTGTAGGTAATTTGTCTCCAAACGAATTTCAAATAATAATATTATACTATGTGACAAATGCTTTAAATGTCATTGCATTTATACAGTCGATAGAAACCTGCGTACCAAAATTGGATAACATCGATTTTTTCCGTGGTGTGTCCAGATTTTGCCTCATTGTGGGCGAATGGGGCGTGACATAGAAGAATCGAGTATAAAGATTACCAAGAAACAAGTAAGAAAGGCTAGAGTCGAGCAAGCCGACTATAGAAGACCCCGTACTCTCATAGTAGTGCGCATAAAATTTTAAAAATACATTTACAAAATTAAAATTTATTATTTACATTTTCAATTAAAATTTAAAATATCAAATTAACGATTGACATTGTCAGCATTCGAACCCGCGATCCATACGAAGGTTCCATATTGCGCCGCAACTCTACCAGTTGCACCACGCCCCTCTTCTATCATTCTTCCGATTATGTGTAAATATGTATGTGTACTCATATATATGTGTGTATGTATATTGTACATTGTATTGTATTGTACATTGGTCGGCGCGGCCAGCGGCTCCGGGCAGCGCTGAAGCCAAGCAGGTACAACAAGGTGGCAACAATTTGAAATAAACTTGATCTGCCTGACATAACAACGGACTTTCATTGTGAATTTGATGGTTCTAGCTCATGTAGTTTAAAAGATCTAGGTGTTCATACGGACAGACGGACATGGCTATATCGACTCGACTGTTGATGCTGATCAAGAATATTTTTACTTTATGGGGTCGGCCACGCCTCCTTCTGCCTGTTACGCACATCTCGCTTCTGACATACTTAATAGACCCCTATACTCTTTATTAATGAGTACGGGGTCAAGTTTATTTCAAATTGTTGCCACGCCCCTTACCGCCCCCGCAATGAGCAAAAAACCAGACAATCCTCGAAAAAATTAATGTTTTTGCCGAATATCTCAGTAACTATAGCACTTAGGAGCACAAATTTTGGTATACAGGTTCCTAGAGGCAGCCTTAATATAACGCCATTCAAAATTTTGAGCTGCCACGCCCTCTTTTCTCATAATTTGTAATTTGACATTCGTTTAGAGACTTATTATATCTAACTATCCTGAAAGTGGCATCAAAATCTTATGTCAAACACGTAAGTTATCACGGTTCAAAGTTTATGTTATTTAACTGCAAAATCACTGTATGCGTGCAACACATACAAACAAACACAGAAACATACAAGCATATGTTCGAACGTTTTCTCTACCTGCTTGGCGGCAGCGCTGCCCGGAGCCGCTGGCCGCGCCGACCAATGCTATACATACACACATATATGTGCACACATACATATATTTGTAGCATGTAAGTGCAAATAATCGAAAGACTGATAGAAGAGGGTGCAACTGGTAGAGTTGCAGCGCAATATGGAACCTTCGTATGGATCGCGGGTTGGAATGCTGACAATGACAATTGTTAATTTATTTATTTTTTAATTTTAATTCAAAATGTAAATATTTCATTTTAATTTTTTAAATTTCATTTTAAAATTTTCTTTAAATAAAATGCAAATGGGCACTACTATGGAAGTACGGGGTCTTTTACAGTCAGCTCGATCGACTGTAGCCTGTCTTACTTGTTAAAGCTGAAGGATAATGCTAGATTCTTTCCATAAGGTAGGGAAGACGGAGGATTCTAAAGGAAGGGT
The DNA here is from genome assembly GCA_035046005.1 of Drosophila acutilabella. Lineage (NCBI taxonomy): Eukaryota > Metazoa > Arthropoda > Insecta > Diptera > Drosophilidae > Drosophila > Drosophila acutilabella. The sequence goes on from JAWNOK010000059.1 coordinate 307,454, forward strand.
AAAAAGGATTAATAGAGGTTTGATTATTGAAGAACAGCACTCCTTAAGCATACAACTTAAAACGTTGTCAGGTCCAGGAAAGAAAAAAAACTTTAATGAAAATGACAGTCAACTATCAATAAATTGTTCGTTCCGTCTATATCATATTGTGTTGCATTAAGGCAATGGACTCGATATTGACACTTGATTTTAATTTTTAACAAATATTCTTGAACACTTTCATCTTTCGTTTTCTTTATTTGTAATAAAAGTTTGTGTAAATAAGTGCTGTTAAAATTTTTTCCCGAATTCGTCCGTAAAAGATTTTTTCCGCATTCGCCACATTTTAATGCCCCGTTCGCTCATAATTGATATTTTTACTAAACTTTTAAGCGATCTTTTGTCAAATTAAAACTTTTGCAAAGCGTCCCAAACATTATACTTGACATTTCTTCAAAGCCACACTTCGTTAGCTATTGTAAAATCGCCACTACATGGTCATAACTAAGTTTCATAGTTACTGAGATACTCGCCCAAAACATGGATTTTTTTTCGAGGTGTGTCCAGGTTTTGCCTCATGGTGAATTGAAGCTTATATTTTCTCTGAAATCTGTTTGTTTATACGGGCAGACAGAGAGACGGACATGGCTATATCGAATCGGCTTGTGATGCTGATCATACTTTTTAGGGTCTGCCACGACTTCTTCTGCGCGTTACATACTTCACACAAACCTTCTTGCAGAGAGTATAATAAATAAGCAAAATAATTTACTGAATGGATTCGAACCTAGCCCTCAAGTACCAGATCATATCGCAGCCCTACCAGTTGCACCATACCCTGCTTTTTCGAAGGTTCTGATTATCTGCATTTAAAATAATAACTTTTTGCTATATACATATGAAAAATAAATGATTCGGCAGTCTATGCCGGGACTCGAAGCATCCCATGCGTAGCATTCAAGTGCGAAAATTAATAACAGGGCCACTTAGGCCACACATCGCTTGATAATTTGCGCAGCTAATGTAAGTAAACATAGAGTTAACTCTTTTCGTTTAACCACGTGTAAATAAAATACAAATATGGAATATAGTTTTTAGTGACGTGAGTGTCGGTAAAGGGCGTGGCAACAATTTGAAATAAACTGGATTTAAGATCCGGAGAATAGGGGTGCCACTCCATAAGAACTACATTTTGCTGCTAAATCCAAGATTTAACAACCCGTGCCGCATGGATTGGCACATTATCTTGTTGGAATGTCCACTTAGATTGCCTGAAGGTGTTGTTCATCTCGGAAAACGCTTGCTCCAGCAATCCTTTGTAATGAGTTGCATTCATTTTACATGAAACTACCTGCAGCTTAAATACTCCATAGTATGAGATGGCACGCCACACCATAACGCCTTTCTCCCGACTATGATGACGGGACAGTAAGTTTTCTTTTCCATCCAAATTAAAACATTTTTCATCTAAGAACACCACGGTATGCCATTCCTTCTGCCAATATATATAACTTCGAGCATATACTTCACGAGATTCTTTTCGCTGGTTGTTAAGTGGAGTTTTTTTTTATTTTTAATCTATTTAGATGGTCTGTATTAGACATCTGCATGAATACATTCAAGAGGGTAAAAGAATCATTCGTTGTAAAATAGAGTACAGTGTTTTTACTATACTCTTCAAATGAATCTAAGTTAATGATGTAAAAAGTTCTGTAGAGTTTTCATTGATCTATAACTCATTTATTCATTTTATATTTTGTACAGTAGTTTATGAATACAGTACATTTTTTCAATTTTTTTTAAATGCACAGTGCTTTGGTTTTCAGTAAAATTACTGTACATAGAATTTTACATTATTATGCTATTTTTTTTCAGCGTTCATAATTTATAAAATTTTTAGCCACAGAAAATGCTCTTTCCGACGCTTTACTGCTTGCAGCTTCTGTACTTTACAGTGCCAACAGTTGAACTGGTCTGCGCTTGTATTTATTTTTGGTGTACAACTTGAAAATAATGACATTTATACTGGGCTTACTCATTTAGAGTTCAAGTTTAGTTCTCATTCAATCAAAATGAGTCTGTAAAACTGTTGCACTCACTCTTTTTGACACAATAAATCCACTGTACAACAAAATATGAGTACTGTGTTTTTGAGAACACTATACTACTGTTCAGTACTATGATGTTTGAAATGAATACAGTCATGCAGATGTCTAGTCTGTATTACGAATTACTCTCCTTACAGTGTCGACACTAGCATTAATTTGTAATTTTAAGTGAATTTTGATAGCTGAACTTTGAGAATTTGAGGTTTCTCTGAGAATTCGACGCTCTGCAGTCGATGTGGGAGCTGTTTTTGTACGCCTTGTCATGTTATTCCAAAATTTGCTTATGTTTACCATTGATCATCACGTCCAGCGTCAGCAGACTGCGCTGCCGCCACACAGGCAGCGAAAACGTTTGAACATTATTTTGAGGAGACTTAAAAGCAAATTGCAGATGCTGAGCTCGTTCACTTGGTTTTTCACCGCAGCAACGACAAGAAGCATTGTGGAGATAAGCGTGGTTGCCGATTAAGGTAGGTTAGGTTAGGTCATGTTTTGTTTAGACGGTGCGTGAAGTAGTAGCTGAACGAAAAGGAAATCAACACAGCATTGAAAAGAAATAAACAGGATTAGGTTAGGTTTAGCGGGACGTCCTTGAGGGACAGAGCATAGGCCAGTTATGGCCCTAAGTCAACCGGTTGGGGGAGGATTACCATGGCTTGAGGTCTTGCAGAATCTGTGCGCGCTTCGCGAACGCTGGCAGGTTACTTGCGGGTGTGTTGGAGGCTTCCATCAATGAGGGGAGTATTGAATTTCCTAGGCACCTAAGCCTCGTGGGCTCTAGGGCATGGCAGTGGAATAGGAGGTGCTCTAGCGTCTCTGTAGAGTCTGGGTCATTGCATTTTCTGCAATTGATACTGTTTGTTATTCCCAGCTTAGTTGCATGTGCGGGCGCTAGGCAATGACCAGTGAGTATCTCGACCATCATTCTGCAGTCTTTCCTGGGGAGGTGCAGAATATATTGCGATAGTCGAGAGTTAATGTTTTTGCACATGATCTTGGTTATTCTGCATTTGCGGGTGTTTCGCCATCTACAGCTGATTTTGTCATTGGTGCTTCTTTTGAGATCACTATGTAGTGATCTTAGGGGGATGTCCACATGTTCTGTCCTGTTAATTGGTAGGTCAACGCCTGCTTTTACCAGGATGTCTGCCTCCTCATTTCCTGTTATGCCCTGGTGGCTGGTTACCCAGTAGATGTGTACTGAAATTGTCGTACGTAAATCATCTAGTGCTTCCCTGCTCACCCTGACGATCTGGGAATTGAGAGTAGACGACATCATGGACTTAATCGCTGCCTGACTAGCTACCAAGATGTTGACATTATGGAAGTTGGTGCTGATTTGTTTTGCGGTCTCTGCTGATTTTCCAATCGCAAAGACTTCAGCTTGGAAAATGCTACAGTGATCTGGTAGCGTAAACGTGAGTTTAAAGCTGCGGTTTTCGCAGTAGACAGCGGCTCCTACTCCTTCCTCCATTTTAGAGCCGTTTGTGTATATATTGAGCTCAGTGTGCGACAGTTTTTCCAATTATCAGGCCCAAGGTGTGCCTTTATGTGAGCTTCGAGTCGGTTTTCGGGTTTGATATAGTCTGAGCGCGATGTCATGCTCCTCCCTATGGAGCTGTGCCCATAGCTTCGTAGCACAATGTTACCCAGTGCTGTGAGACGTTGGGCTGACTTTGCTGCTAATAGTTTTGCTTGTAGATCTACTGGAGGTAATCCCGTCAGGTGCTGGGCTTGAGTTGTTTGTCATTTAGTTTCGGGGGAGTCCAGTACGGTACCTTGTACTTCTTGGTAAAGAGGATGAGGCCGCCCATTTACATATTTCCCTGAGGGTCCGTTCCATTATGGAGCTGAGAGTCGATGGGCATACTCCCGTTATAATTATACCTATGTCGTCCGCATAGGCAGTTATTTTAGGGGCTCCTCTATCAAATCTGTTAATTAGATCATCGACAACTAGGTTCCATAGAAGGGGAGAAAGGACTCCTCCTTGAGGGGTACTCCTGTTCGCGATTTTTAATGTGGCTGCTGTGCCCCATTCTGATTGAACTCTCCTGCAGTTCAGAAGATTTCTAATCCAGTTGGTGATCGTTGGGTGAGTATTGGTAGTTGTTAGCTGGTCGATTATGTCCTTGGTGCTAACATTGTTGAACGCTCCTGAGATTTCTACAAAGGCACCCAGAGCATATTCGTTGTTGTGTAGGGCTCGTTCTATAGTCCCCACTAGTGAGTGTAAGGCCGTTTCAACGGACTTGTCCTTGGTGTACGCATGCTAATCAGCTGACATCTGTTCCTCTGCCAAACTTCTGATGCTGAGATCTAGCAGTTTTCCATAGGTTTTAGCATAAAGGATGTGAGACTTATTGGTCTATAATCCGACGGGCTGTTGTGACTACATTTACCCGCTTTGGTAAGAAAAGCAACCCTTGCAGTTCGCCATTGAGTTGGTATGTGGCCAGTTTTTAGACAGGCTTCGTAGATCTTAGGTGGCCATAGAGTGACCGCATCCTTGCCAGTTTTTAGCATGGCTGGAATGATCCTGTCGATACCTGGGCTCTTTATTCTTGAGAAAGAGTTGATAGCCCATTGTATCTTTGTTGTGGGGAATAATCCTTTGGTGTATATTTGGTCCGAATTGTTGTGTGGTTCGTCGGACACAGGTGGTGTTGAACATCCTAGAAAGTGGGTGGTCATGAGTGCATCTAAAGTTTCCTCGCTGCTCTCTGTTCATTTGCCATCGCCCAATTTGGTTGACTTTGAATTGGTCGCTGTTTTGACAGCAGCTTCCGAAGTCTTGCGGTCTAAGGCACCGATTCCAGATTAAAGCAGAAGTTCCTCCAGGAGTTTCTTTTGGCTTTCCTGATTTTGGACTTATACGTCCTGAGCACGACTTTGTATTCGTCGTGGATTACTTCCATACCGGTCTGCTTTGCAAATTTAAACAAATCCTTAGTAGTTGCTTTCTGTATTGAGAGCTCGGAGTTCTACCATAGTGGTTTTGATCTAGTTTTGCGTTTGGATGGCCGATATGCAATGTTATAGGCATCAAGCAGAGTTTGCAGGTCAGTTTGTGCTTGTTGTTGTTGGCAGTCGTAGTATAACTGACATGGCCTGCTCCCGCCACGTCAGAGGTGTGACCACTGACGACACGCAGAGAGGATTTCTCCGTCCTTAGACGATGCAGTGCCCATTGCCAGCACCCCCGAGGAGGGTTCAACTAGAGTATTTTTACTAGCTATAAACAGGATTATTAATTCAACAAATAATCCAATAACGATGCACAGTGGGACGGATAAGCAAATAACTGCGTTTTACGCTTATAGTTGCTAACACAGTGGACAATGAGAATTAGCACGTTTTACGTGCCAACAATCACCAACGACGCACGGTGGGACGTGCGGAAAGCCAGTGACAACGCACAGTAGGACCGGTAGACAATTTACTGCGTTTCACACGGGCATTCGCCGACATAATGGACGGTGAAAACTAGCACGTATTACGTGCGAATACACCCCGACTGATGACAGTAAGACATAAGACATAACACGTTTTACGTGAGCCTACGCAACGTACAGGAGATTTCACATCGTTGGTGTGCCAAAACTCTTTTCCACTCATTCGTACTTTAACCTATAATATTCGCTTAACACATACAATTCTATACATTTCTAACAAACAAACATGTAAGACGGGACTGGTACTCTACAAAGGCACCCAGAGCAGTGCTGTTAAAATTTTTTCCCGAATTCATCCGTAAAAGATTTTTTCCGCATTCGCCACATTTTAATGCCCCGTTCGCTCATAATTGATATTTTTACTAAACTTTTAAGCGATCTTTTGTCAAATTAAAACTTTTGCAAAGCGTCCCAAACATTATACTTGACATTTCTTCAAAGCTACACTTCGTTAGCTATTGTAAAATCGCCACTACATGGTCATAACTAAGTTTCATAGTTACTGAGATACTCGCCCAAAACATGGATTTTTTTTCGAGGTGTGTCCAGGTTTTGCCTTATGGTGGGCGCAGCCCTACCAGTTGCACCATACCCTGCTTTTTCGAAGGTTCTGATTATCTGCATTTAAAATAATAACTTTTTGCTATATACATATGAAAAATAAATGATTCGGCAGTCTATGCCGGGACTCGAAGCATCCCATGCGTAGCATTCAAGTGCGAAAATTAATAACAGGGCCACTTAGGCCACACATCGCTTGATAATTTGCGCAGCTAATGTAAGTAAACATAGAGTTAACTCTTTTCGTTTAACCACGTGTAAATAAAATACAAATATGGAATATAGTTTTTAGTGACGTGAGTGTCGGTAAAGGGCGTGGCAACAATTTGAAATAAACTGGATCTAAGATCCGGAGAATAGGGGTGCCACTCCATAAGAACTACATTTTGCTGCTAAATCCAAGATTTAACAACCCGTGCCGCATGGATTGGCACATTATCTTGTTGGAATGTCCACTTAGATTGCCTGAAGGTGTTGTTCATCTCGGAAAACGCTTGCTCCAGCAATCCTTTGTAATGAGTTGCATTCATTTTACATGAAACTACCTGCAGCTTAAATACTCCATAGTATGAGATGGCACGCCACACCATAACGCCTTTCTCCCGACTATGATGACGGGACAGTAAGTTTTCTTTTCCATCCAAATTAAAACATTTTTCATCTAAGAACACCACGGTATGCCATTCCTTCTGCCAATATATATAACTTCGAGCATATACTTCACGAGATTCTTTTCGCTGGTTGTTAAGTGGAGTTTTTTTTTATTTTTAATCTATTTAGATGGTCTGTATTAGACATCTGCATGAATACATTCAAGAGGGTAAAAGAATCATTCGTTGTAAAATAGAGTACAGTGTTTTTACTATACTCTTCAAATGAATCTAAGTTAATGATGTAAAAAGTTCTGTAGAGTTTTCATTGATCTATAACTCATTTATTCATTTTATATTTTGTACAGTAGTTTATGAATACAGTACATTTTTTCAATTTTTTTTAAATGCACAGTGCTTTGGTTTTCAGTAAAATTACTGTACATAGAATTTTACATTATTATGCTATTTTTTTTCAGCGTTCATAATTTATAAAATTTTTAGCCACAGAAAATGCTCTTTCCGACGCTTTACTGCTTGCAGCTTCTGTACTTTACAGTGCCAACAGTTGAACTGGTCTGCGCTTGTATTTATTTTTGGTGTACAACTTGAAAATAATGACATTTATACTGGGCTTACTCATTTAGAGTTCAAGTTTAGTTCTCATTCAATCAAAATGAGTCTGTAAAACTGTTGCACTCACTCTTTTTGACACAATAAATCCACTGTACAACAAAATATGAGTACTGTGTTTTTGAGAACACTATACTACTGTTCAGTACTATGATGTTTGAAATGAATACAGTCATGCAGATGTCTAGTCTGTATTACGAATTACTCTCCTTACAGTGTCGACACTAGCATTAATTTGTAATTTTAAGTGAATTTTGATAGCTGAACTTTGAGAATTTGAGGTTTCTCTGAGAATTCGACGCTCTGCAGTCGATGTGGGAGCTGTTTTTGTACGCCTTGTCATGTTATTCCAAAATTTGCTTATGTTTACCATTGATCATCACGTCCAGCGTCAGCAGACTGCGCTGCCGCCACACAGGCAGCGAAAACGTTTGAACATTATTTTGAGGAGACTTAAAAGCAAATTGCAGATGCTGAGCTCGTTCACTTGGTTTTTCACCGCAGCAACGACAAGAAGCATTGTGGAGATAAGCGTGGTTGCCGATTAAGGTAGGTTAGGTTAGGTCATGTTTTGTTTAGACGGTGCGTGAAGTAGTAGCTGAACGAAAAGGAAATCAACACAGCATTGAAAAGAAATAAACAGGATTAGGTTAGGTTTAGCGGGACGTCCTTGAGGGACAGAGCATAGGCCAGTTATGGCCCTAAGTCAACCGGTTGGGGGAGGATTACCATGGCTTGAGGTCTTGCAGAATCTGTGCGCGCTTCGCGAACGCTGGCAGGTTACTTGCGGGTGTGTTGGAGGCTTCCATCAATGAGGGGAGTATTGAATTTCCTAGGCACCTAAGCCTCGTGGGCTCTAGGGCATGGCAGTGGAATAGGAGGTGCTCTAGCGTCTCTGTAGAGTCTGGGTCATTGCATTTTCTGCAATTGATACTGTTTGTTATTCCCAGCTTAGTTGCATGTGCGGGCGCTAGGCAATGACCAGTGAGTATCTCGACCATCATTCTGCAGTCTTTCCTGGGGAGGTGCAGAATATATTGCGATAGTCGAGAGTTAATGTTTTTGCACATGATCTTGGTTATTCTGCATTTGCGGGTGTTTCGCCATCTACAGCTGATTTTGTCATTGGTGCTTCTTTTGAGATCACTATGTAGTGATCTTAGGGGGATGTCCACATGTTCTGTCCTGTTAATTGGTAGGTCAACGCCTGCTTTTACCAGGATGTCTGCCTCCTCATTTCCTGTTATGCCCTGGTGGCTGGTTACCCAGTAGATGTGTACTGAAATTGTCGTACGTAAATCATCTAGTGCTTCCCTGCTCACCCTGACGATCTGGGAATTGAGAGTAGACGACATCATGGACTTAATCGCTGCCTGACTAGCTACCAAGATGTTGACATTATGGAAGTTGGTGCTGATTTGTTTTGCGGTCTCTGCTGATTTTCCAATCGCAAAGACTTCAGCTTGGAAAATGCTACAGTGATCTGGTAGCGTAAACGTGAGTTTAAAGCTGCGGTTTTCGCAGTAGACAGCGGCTCCTACTCCTTCCTCCATTTTAGAGCCGTTTGTGTATATATTGAGCTCAGTGTGCGACAGTTTTTCCAATTATCAGGCCCAAGGTGTGCCTTTATGTGAGCTTCGAGTCGGTTTTTGGGTTTGATATAGTCTGAGCGCGATGTCATGCTCCTCCCTATGGAGCTGTGCCCATAGCTTCGTAGCACAATGTTACCCAGTGCTGTGAGACGTTGGGCTGACTTTGCTGCTAATAGTTTTGCTTGTAGATCTACTGGAGGTAATCCCGTCAGGTGCTGGGCTTGAGTTGTTTGTCATTTAGTTTCGGGGGAGTCCAGTACGGTACCTTGTACTTCTTGGTAAAGAGGATGAGGCCGCCCATTTACATATTTCCCTGAGGGTCCGTTCCATTATGGAGCTGAGAGTCGATGGGCATACTCCCGTTATAATTATACCTATGTCGTCCGCATAGGCAGTTATTTTAGGGGCTCCTCTATCAAATCTGTTAATTAGATCATCGACAACTAGGTTCCATAGAAGGGGAGAAAGGACTCCTCCTTGAGGGGTACTCCTGTTCGCGATTTTTAATGTGGCTGCTGTGCCCCATTCTGATTGAACTCTCCTGCAGTTCAGAAGATTTCTAATCCAGTTGGTGATCGTTGGGTGAGTATTGGTAGTTGTTAGCTGGTCGATTATGTCCTTGGTGCTAACATTGTTGAACGCTCCTGAGATTTCTACAAAGGCACCCAGAGCATATTCGTTGTTGTGTAGGGCTCGTTCTATAGTCCCCACTAGTGAGTGTAAGGCCGTTTCAACGGACTTGTCCTTGGTGTACGCATGCTAATCAGCTGACATCTGTTCCTCTGCCAAACTTCTGATGCTGAGATCTAGCAGTTTTCCATAGGTTTTAGCATAAAGGATGTGAGACTTATTGGTCTATAATCCGACGGGCTGTTGTGACTACATTTACCCGCTTTGGTAAGAAAAGCAACCCTTGCAGTTCGCCATTGAGTTGGTATGTGGCCAGTTTTTAGACAGGCTTCGTAGATCTTAGGTGGCCATAGAGTGACCGCATCCTTGCCAGTTTTTAGCATGGCTGGAATGATCCTGTCGATACCTGGGCTCTTTATTCTTGAGAAAGAGTTGATAGCCCATTGTATCTTTGTTGTGGGGAATAATCCTTTGGTGTATATTTGGTCCGAATTGTTGTGTGGTTCGTCGGACACAGGTGGTGTTGAACATCCTAGAAAGTGGGTGGTCATGAGTGCATCTAAAGTTTCCTCGCTGCTCTCTGTTCATTTGCCATCGCCCAATTTGGTTGACTTTGAATTGGTCGCTGTTTTGACAGCAGCTTCCGAAGTCTTGCGGTCTAAGGCACCGATTCCAGATTAAAGCAGAAGTTCCTCCAGGAGTTTCTTTTGGCTTTCCTGATTTTGGACTTATACGTCCTGAGCACGACTTTGTATTCGTCGTGGATTACTTCCATACCGGTCTGCTTTGCAAATTTAAACAAATCCTTAGTAGTTGCTTTCTGTATTGAGAGCTCGGAGTTCTACCATAGTGGTTTTGATCTAGTTTTGCGTTTGGATGGCCGATATGCAATGTTATAGGCATCAAGCAGAGTTTGCAGGTCAGTTTGTGCTTGTTGTTGTTGGCAGTCGTAGTATAACTGACATGGCCTGCTCCCGCCACGTCAGAGGTGTGACCACTGACGACACGCAGAGAGGATTTCTCCGTCCTTAGACGATGCAGTGCCCATTGCCAGCACCCCCGAGGAGGGTTCAACTAGAGTATTTTTACTAGCTATAAACAGGATTATTAATTCAACAAATAATCCAATAACGATGCACAGTGGGACGGATAAGCAAATAACTGCGTTTTACGCTTATAGTTGCTAACACAGTGGACAATGAGAATTAGCCCGTTTTACGTGCCAACAATCACCAACGACGCACGGTGGGACGTGCGGAGAGCCAGTGACAACGCACAGTAGGACCGGTAGACAATTTACTGCGTTTCACACGGGCATTCGCCGACATAATGGACGGTGAAAACTAGCACGTATTACGTGCGAATACACCCCGACTGATGACAGTAAGACATAAGACATAACACGTTTTACGTGAGCCTACGCAACGTACAGGAGATTTCACATCGTTGGTGTGCCAAAACTCTTTTCCACTCATTCGTACTTTAACCTATAATATTCGCTTAACACATACAATTCTATACATTTCTAACAAACAAACATGTAAGACGGGACTGGTACTCTACAAAGGCACCCAGAGCAGTGCTGTTAAAATTTTTTCCCGAATTCATCCGTAAAAGATTTTTTCCGCATTCGCCACATTTTAATGCCCCGTTCGCTCATAATTGATATTTTTACTAAACTTTTAAGCGATCTTTTGTCAAATTAAAACTTTTGCAAAGCGTCCCAAACATTATACTTGACATTTCTTCAAAGCTACACTTCGTTAGCTATTGTAAAATCGCCACTACATGGTCATAACTAAGTTTCATAGTTACTGAGATACTCGCCCAAAACATGGATTTTTTTTCGAGGTGTGTCCAGGTTTTGCCTTATGGTGGGCGCAGCCCTACCAGTTGCACCATACCCTGCTTTTTCGAAGGTTCTGATTATCTGCATTTAAAATAATAACTTTTTGCTATATACATATGAAAAATAAATGATTCGGCAGTCTATGCCGGGACTCGAAGCATCCCATGCGTAGCATTCAAGTGCGAAAATTAATAACAGGGCCACTTAGGCCACACATCGCTTGATAATTTGCGCAGCTAATGTAAGTAAACATAGAGTTAACTCTTTTCGTTTAACCACGTGTAAATAAAATACAAATATGGAATATAGTTTTTAGTGACGTGAGTGTCGGTAAAGGGCGTGGCAACAATTTGAAATAAACTGGATTTAAGATCCGGAGAATAGGGGTGCCACTCCATAAGAACTACATTTTGCTGCTAAATCCAAGATTTAACAACCCGTGCCGCATGGATTGGCACATTATCTTGTTGGAATGTCCACTTAGATTGCCTGAAGGTGTTGTTCATCTCGGAAAACGCTTGCTCCAGCAATCCTTTGTAATGAGTTGCATTCATTTTACATGAAACTACCTGCAGCTTAAATACTCCATAGTATGAGATGGCACGCCACACCATAACGCCTTTCTCCCGACTATGATGACGGGACAGTAAGTTTTCTTTTCCATCCAAATTAAAACATTTTTCATCTAAGAACACCACGGTATGCCATTCCTTCTGCCAATATATATAACTTCGAGCATATACTTCACGAGATTCTTTTCGCTGGTTGTTAAGTGGAGTTTTTTTTTATTTTTAATCTATTTAGATGGTCTGTATTAGACATCTGCATGAATACATTCAAGAGGGTAAAAGAATCATTCGTTGTAAAATAGAGTACAGTGTTTTTACTATACTCTTCAAATGAATCTAAGTTAATGATGTAAAAAGTTCTGTAGAGTTTTCATTGATCTATAACTCATTTATTCATTTTATATTTTGTACAGTAGTTTATGAATACAGTACATTTTTTCAATTTTTTTTAAATGCACAGTGCTTTGGTTTTCAGTAAAATTACTGTACATAGAATTTTACATTATTATGCTATTTTTTTTCAGCGTTCATAATTTATAAAATTTTTAGCCACAGAAAATGCTCTTTCCGACGCTTTACTGCTTGCAGCTTCTGTACTTTACAGTGCCAACAGTTGAACTGGTCTGCGCTTGTATTTATTTTTGGTGTACAACTTGAAAATAATGACATTTATACTGGGCTTACTCATTTAGAGTTCAAGCTTAGTTCTCATTCAATCAAAATGAGTCTGTAAAACTGTTGCACTCACTCTTTTTGACACAATAAATCCACTGTACAACAAAATATGAGTACTGTGTTTTTGAGAACACTATACTACTGTTCAGTACTATGATGTTTGAAATGAATACAGTCATGCAGATGTCTAGTCTGTATTACGAATTACTCTCCTTACAGTGTCGACACTAGCATTAATTTGTAATTTTAAGTGAATTTTGATAGCTGAACTTTGAGAATTTGAGGTTTCTCTGAGAATTCGACGCTCTGCAGTCGATGTGGGAGCTGTTTTTGTACGCCTTGTCATGTTATTCCAAAATTTGCTTATGTTTACCATTGATCATCACGTCCAGCGTCAGCAGACTGCGCTGCCGCCACACAGGCAGCGAAAACGTTTGAACATTATTTTGAGGAGACTTAAAAGCAAATTGCAGATGCTGAGCTTGTTCACTTGGTTTTTCACCGCAGCAACGACAAGAAGCATTGTGGAGATAAGCGTGGTTGCCGATTAAGGTAGGTTAGGTTAGGTCATGTTTTGTTTAGACGGTGCGTGAAGTAGTAGCTGAACGAAAAGGAAATCAACACAGCATTGAAAAGAAATAAACAGGATTAGGTTAGGTTTAGCGGGACGTCCTTGAGGGACAGAGCATAGGCCAGTTATGGCCCTAAGTCAACCGGTTGGGGGAGGATTACCATGGCTTGAGGTCTTGCAGAATCTGTGCGCGCTTCGCGAACGCTGGCAGGTTACTTGCGGGTGTGTTGGAGGCTTCCATCAATGAGGGGAGTATTGAATTTCCTAGGCACCTAAGCCTCGTGGGCTCTAGGGCATGGCAGTGGAATAGGAGGTGCTCTAGCGTCTCTGTAGAGTCTGGGTCATTGCATTTTCTGCAATTGATACTGTTTGTTATTCCCAGCTTAGTTGCATGTGCGGGCGCTAGGCAATGACCAGTGAGTATCTCGACCATCATTCTGCAGTCTTTCCTGGGGAGGTGCAGAATATATTGCGATAGTCGAGAGTTAATGTTTTTGCACATGATCTTGGTTATTCTGCATTTGCGGGTGTTTCGCCATCTACAGCTGATTTTGTCATTGGTGCTTCTTTTGAGATCACTATGTAGTGATCTTAGGGGGATGTCCACATGTTCTGTCCTGTTAATTGGTAGGTCAACGCCTGCTTTTACCAGGATGTCTGCCTCCTCATTTCCTGTTATGCCCTGGTGGCTGGTTACCCAGTAGATGTGTACTGAAATTGTCGTACGTAAATCATCTAGTGCTTCCCTGCTCACCCTGACGATCTGGGAATTGAGAGTAGACGACATCATGGACTTAATCGCTGCCTGACTAGCTACCAAGATGTTGACATTATGGAAGTTGGTGCTGATTTGTTTTGCGGTCTCTGCTGATTTTCCAATCGCAAAGACTTCAGCTTGGAAAATGCTACAGTGATCTGGTAGCGTAAACGTGAGTTTAAAGCTGCGGTTCTCGCAGTAGACAGCGGCTCCTACTCCTTCCTCCATTTTAGAGCCGTTTGTGTATATATTGAGCTCAGTGTGCGACAGTTTTTCCAATTATCAGGCCCAAGGTGTGCCTTTATGTGAGCTTCGAGTCGGTTTTCGGGTTTGATATAGTCTGAGCGCGATGTCATGCTCCTCCCTATGGAGCTGTGCCCATAGCTTCGTAGCACAATGTTACCCAGTGCTGTGAGACGTTGGGCTGACTTTGCTGCTAATAGTTTTGCTTGTAGATCTACTGGAGGTAATCCCGTCAGGTGCTGGGCTTGAGTTGTTTGTCATTTAGTTTCGGGGGAGTCCAGTACGGTACCTTGTACTTCTTGGTAAAGAGGATGAGGCCGCCCATTTACATATTTCCCTGAGGGTCCGTTCCATTATGGAGCTGAGAGTCGATGGGCATACTCCCGTTATAATTATACCTATGTCGTCCGCATAGGCAGTTATTTTAGGGGCTCCTCTATCAAATCTGTTAATTAGATCATCGACAACTAGGTTCCATAGAAGGGGAGAAAGGACTCCTCCTTGATGGGTACTCCTGTTCGCGATTTTTAATGTGGCTGCTGTGCCCCATTCTGATTGAACTCTCCTGCAGTTCAGAAGATTTCTAATCCAGTTGGTGATCGTTGGGTGAGTATTGGTAGTTGTTAGCTGGTCGATTATGTCCTTGGTGCTAACATTGTTGAACGCTCCTGAGATTTCTACAAAGGCACCCAGAGCATATTCGTTGTTGTGTAGGGCTCGTTCTATAGTCCCCACTAGTGAGTGTAAGGCCGTTTCAACGGATTTGTCCTTGGTGTACGCATGCTAATCAGCTGACATCTGTTCCTCTGCCAAACTTCTGATGCTGAGATCTAGCAGTTTTCCATAGGTTTTAGCATAAAGGATGTGAGACTTATTGGTCTATAATCCGACGGGCTGTTGTGACTACATTTACCCGCTTTGGTAAGAAAAGCAACCCTTGCAGTTCGCCATTGAGTTGCTATGTGGCCAGTTTTTAGACAGGCTTCGTAAATCTTAGGTGGCCATAGAGTGACCGCATCCTTGCCAGTTTTTAGCATGGCTGGAATGATCCTGTCGATACCTGGGCTCTTTATTCTTGAGAAAGAGTTGATAGCCCATTGTATCTTTGTTGTGGGGAATAATCCTTTGGTGTATATTTGGTCCGAATTGTTGTGTGGTTCGTCGGACACAGGTGGTGTTGAACATCCTAGAAAGTGGGTGGTCATGAGTGCATCTAAAGTTTCCTCGCTGCTCTCTGTTCATTTGCCATCGCCCAATTTGGTTGACTTTGAATTGGTCGCTGTTTTGACAGCAGCTTCCGAAGTCTTGCGGTCTAAGGCACCGATTCCAGATTAAAGCAGAAGTTCCTCCAGGAGTTTCTTTTGGCTTTCCTGATTTTGGACTTATACGTCCTGAGCACGACTTTGTATTCGTCGTGGATTACTTCCATACCGGTCTGCTTTGCAAATTTAAACAAATCCTTAGTAGTTGCTTTCTGTATTGAGAGCTCGGAGTTCTACCATAGTGGTTTTGATCTAGTTTTGCGTTTGGATGGCCGATATGCAATGTTATAGGCATCAAGCAGAGCTTGCAGGTCAGTTTGTGCTTGTTGTTGTTGGCAGTCGTAGTATAACTGACATGGCCTGCTCCCGCCACGTCAGAGGTGTGACCACTGACGACACGCAGAGAGGATTTCTCCGTCCTTAGACGATGCAGTGCCCATTGCCAGCACCCCCGAGGAGGGTTCAACTAGAGTATTTTTACTAGCTATAAACAGGATTATTAATTCAACAAATAATCCAATAACGATGCACAGTGGGACGGATAAGCAAATAACTGCGTTTTACGCTTATAGTTGCTAACACAGTGGACAATGAGAATTAGCACGTTTTACGTGCCAACAATCACCAACGACGCACGGTGGGACGTGCGGAAAGCCAGTGACAACGCACAGTAGGACCGGTAGACAATTTACTGCGTTTCACACGGGCATTCGCCGACATAATGGACGGTGAAAACTAGCACGTATTACGTGCGAATACACCCCGACTGATGACAGTAAGACATAAGACATAACACGTTTTACGTGAGCCTACGCAACGTACAGGAGATTTCACATCGTTGGTGTGCCAAAACTCTTTTCCACTCATTCGTACTTTAACCTATAATATTCGCTTAACACATACAATTCTATACATTTCTAACAAACAAACATGTTAGACGGGACTGGTACTCTACAAAGGCACCCAGAGCAGTGCTGTTAAATTTTTTTCCCGAATTCATCCGTAAAAGATTTTTTCCGCATTCGCCACATTTTAATGCCCCGTTCGCTCATAATTGATATTTTTACTAAACTTTTAAGCGATCTTTTGTCAAATTAAAACTTTTGCAAAGCGTCCCAAACATTATACTTGACATTTCTTCAAAGCCACACTTCGTTAGCTATTGTAAAATCGCCACTACATGGTCATAACTAAGTTTCATAGTTACTGAGATACTCGCCCAAAACATGGATTTTTTTTCGAGGTGTGTCCAGGTTTTGCCTCATGGTGGCCGCAGCCCTACCAGTTGCACCATACCCTGCTTTTTCGAAGGTTCTGATTATCTGCATTTAAAATAATAACTTTTTGCTATATACATATGAAAAATAAATGATTCGGCAGTCTATGCCGGGACTCGAAGCATCCCATGCGTAGCATTCAAGTGCGAAAATTAATAACAGGGCCACTTAGGCCACACATCGCTTGATAATTTGCGCAGCTAATGTAAGTAAACATAGAGTTAACTCTTTTCGTTTAACCACGTGTAAATAAAATACAAATATGGAATATAGTTTTTAGTGACGTGAGTGTCGGTAAAGGGCGTGGCAACAATTTGAAATAAACTGGATCTAAGATCCGGAGAATAGGGGTGCCACTCCATAAGAACTACATTTTGCTGCTAAATCCAAGATTTAACAACCCGTGCCGCATGGATTGGCACATTATCTTGTTGGAATGTCCACTTAGATTGCCTGAAGGTGTTGTTCATCTCGGAAAACGCTTGCTCCAGCAATCCTTTGTAATGAGTTGCATTCATTTTACATGAAACTACCTGCAGCTTAAATACTACATAGTATGAGATGGCACGCCACACCATAACGCCTTTCTCCCGACTATGATGACGGGACAGTAAGTTTTCTTTTCCATCCAAATTAAAACATTTTTCATCTAAGAACACCACGGTAAGCCATTCCTTCTGCCAATATATATAACTTCGAGCATATACTTCACGAGATTCTTTTCGCTGGTTGTTAAGTGGAGTTTTTTTTTATTTTTAATCTATTTAGATGGTCTGTATTAGACATCTGCATGAATACATTCAAGAGGGTAAAAGAATCATTCGTTGTAAAATAGAGTACAGTGTTTTTACTATACTCTTCAAATGAATCTAAGTTAATGATGTAAAAAGTTCTGTAGAGTTTTCATTGATCTATAACTCATTTATTCATTTTATATTTTGTACAGTAGTTTATGAATACAGTACATTTTTTCAATTTTTTTTAAATGCACAGTGCTTTGGTTTTCAGTAAAATTACTGTACATAGAATTTTACATTATTATGCTATTTTTTTTCAGCGTTCATAATTTATAAAATTTTTAGCCACAGACAATGCTCTTTCCGACGCTTTACTGCTTGCAGCTTCTGTACTTTACAGTGCCAACAGTTGAACTGGTCTGCGCTTGTATTTATTTTTGGTGTACAACTTGAAAATAATGACATTTATACTGGGCTTACTCATTTAGAGTTCAAGTTTAGTTCTCATTCAATCAAAATGAGTCTGTAAAACTGTTGCACTCACTCTTTTTGACACAATAAATCCACTGTACAACAAAATATGAGTACTGTGTTTTTGAGAACACTATACTACTGTTCAGTACTATGATGTTTGAAATGAATACAGTCATGCAGATGTCTAGTCTGTATTACGAATTACTCTCCTTACAGTGTCGACACTAGCATTAATTTGTAATTTTAAGTGAATTTTGATAGCTGAACTTTGAGAATTTGAGGTTTCTCTGAGAGTTCGACGCTCTGCAGTCGATGTGGGAGCTGTTTTTGTACGCCTTGTCATGTTATTCCAAAATTTGCTTATGTTTACCATTGATCATCACGTCCAGCGTTGAAGCGGTGCGTGAAGTAGTAGCTGAACGAAAAGGAAATCAACACAGCATTGAAAAGAAATAAACAGGATTAGGTTAGGTTTAGCGGGACGTCCTTGAGGGACAGAGCATAGGCCAGTTATGGCCCTTAGTCAACCGGTTGGGGGAGGATTACCATGGCTTGAGGTCTTGCAGAATCTGTGCGCGCTTCGCGAACGCTGGCAGGTTACTTGCGGGTGTGTTGGAGGCTTCCATCAATGAGGGGAGTATTGAATTTCCTAGGCACCTAAGCCTCGTGGGCTCTAGGGCATGGCAGTGGAATAGGAGGTGCTCTAGCGTCTCTGTAGAGTCTGGGTCATTGCATTTTCTGCAATTGATACTGTTTGTTATTCCCAGCTTAGTTGCATGTGCGGGCGCTAGGCAATGACCAGTGAGTATCTCGACCATCATTCTGCAGTCTTTCCTGGGGAGGTGCAGAATATATTGCGATAGTCGAGAGTTAATGTTTTTGCACATGATCTTGGTTATTCTGCATTTGCGGGTGTTTCGCCATCTACAGCTGATTTTGTCATTGGTGCTTCTTTTGAGATCACTATGTAGTGATCTTAGGGGGATGTCCACATGTTCTGTCCTGTTAATTGGTAGGTCAACGCCTGCTTTTACCAGGATGTCTGCCTCCTCATTTCCTGTTATGCCCTGGTGGCTGGTTACCCAGTAGATGTGTACTGAAATTGTCGTACGTAAATCATCTAGTGCTTCCCTGCTCACCCTGACGATCTGGGAATTGAGAGTAGACGACATCATGGACTTAATCGCTGCCTGACTAGCTACCAAGATGTTGACATTATGGAAGTTGGTGCTGATTTGTTTTGCGGTCTCTGCTGATTTTCCAATCGCAAAGACTTCAGCTTGGAAAATGCTACAGTGATCTGGTAGCGTAAACGTGAGTTTAAAGCTGCGGTTCTCGCAGTAGACAGCGGCTCCTACTCCTTCCTCCATTTTAGAGCCGTTTGTGTATATATTGAGCTCAGTGTGCGACAGTTTTTCCAATTATCAGGCCCAAGGTGTGCCTTTATGTGAGCTTCGAGTCGGTTTTCGGGTTTGATATAGTCTGAGCGCGATGTCATGCTCCTCCCTATGGAGCTGTGCCCATAGCTTCGTAGCACAATGTTACCCAGTGCTGTGAGACGTTGGGCTGACTTTGCTGCTAATAGTTTTGCTTGTAGATCTACTGGAGGTAATCCCGTCAGGTGCTGGGCTTGAGTTGTTTGTCATTTAGTTTCGGGGGAGTCCAGTACGGTACCTTGTACTTCTTGGTAAAGAGGATGAGGCCGCCCATTTACATATTTCCCTGAGGGTCCGTTCCATTATGGAGCTGAGAGTCGATGGGCATACTCCCGTTATAATTATACCTATGTCGTCCGCATAGGCAGTTATTTTAGGGGCTCCTCTATCAAATCTGTTAATTAGATCATCGACAACTAGGTTCCATAGAAGGGGAGAAAGGACTCCTCCTTGATGGGTACTCCTGTTCGCGATTTTTAATGTGGCTGCTGTGCCCCATTCTGATTGAACTCTCCTGCAGTTCAGAAGATTTCTAATCCAGTTGGTGATCGTTGGGTGAGTATTGGTAGTTGTTAGCTGGTCGATTATGTCCTTGGTGCTAACATTGTTGAACGCTCCTGAGATTTCTACAAAGGCACCCAGAGCATATTCGTTGTTGTGTAGGGCTCGTTCTATAGTCCCCACTAGTGAGTGTAAGGCCGTTTCAACGGATTTGTCCTTGGTGTACGCATGCTAATCAGCTGACATCTGTTCCTCTGCCAAACTTCTGATGCTGAGATCTAGCAGTTTTCCATAGGTTTTAGCATAAAGGATGTGAGACTTATTGGTCTATAATCCGACGGGCTGTTGTGACTACATTTACCCGCTTTGGTAAGAAAAGCAACCCTTGCAGTTCGCCATTGAGTTGGTATGTGGCCAGTTTTTAGACAGGCTTCGTAGATCTTAGGTGGCCATAGAGTGACCGCATCCTTGCCAGTTTTTAGCATGGCTGGAATGATCCTGTCGATACCTGGGCTCTTTATTCTTGAGAAAGAGTTGATAGCCCATTGTATCTTTGTTGTGGGGAATAATCCTTTGGTGTATATTTGGTCCGTATTGTTGTGTGGTTCGTCGGACACAGGTGGTGTTGAACATCCTAGAAAGTGGGTGGTCATGAGTGCATCTAAAGTTTCCTCGCTGCTCTCTGTTCATTTGCCATCGCCCAATTTGGTTGACTTTGAATTGGTCGCTGTTTTGACAGCAGCTTCCGAAGTCTTGCGGTCTAAGGCACCGATTCCAGATTAAAGCAGAAGTTCCTCCAGGAGTTTCTTTTGGCTTTCCTGATTTTGGACTTATACGTCCTGAGCACGACTTTGTATTCGTCGTGGATTACTTCCATACCGGTCTGCTTTGCAAATTTAAACAAATCCTTAGTAGTTGCTTTCTGTATTGAGAGCTCGGAGTTCTACCATAGTGGTTTTGATCTAGTTTTGCGTTTGGATGGCCGATATGCAATGTTATAGGCATCAAGCAGAGCTTGCAGGTCAGTTTGTGCTTGTTGTTGTTGGCAGTCGTAGTATAACTGACATGGCCTGCTCCCGCCACGTCAGAGGTGTGACCACTGACGACACGCAGAGAGGATTTCTCCGTCCTTAGACGATGCAGTGCCCATTGCCAGCACCCCCGAGGAGGGTTCAACTAGAGTATTTTTACTAGCTATAAACAGGATTATTAATTCAACAAATAATCCAATAACGATGCACAGTGGGACGGATAAGCAAATAACTGCGTTTTACGCTTATAGTTGCTAACACAGTGGACAATGAGAATTAGCACGTTTTACGTGCCAACAATCACCAACGACGCACGGTGGGACGTGCGGAAAGCCAGTGACAACGCACAGTAGGACCGGTAGACAATTTACTGCGTTTCACACGGGCATTCGCCGACATAATGGACGGTGAAAACTAGCACGTATTACGTGCTGATGACAGTAAGACATAAGACATAACACGTTTTACGTGAGCCTACGCAACGTACAGGAGATTTCACATCGTTGGTGTGCCAAAACTCTTTTCCACTCATTCGTACTTTAACCTATAATATTCGCTTAACACATACAATTCTATACATTTCTAACAAACAAACATGTAAGACGGGACTGGTACTCTACAAAGGCACCCAGAGCAGTGCTGTTAAAATTTTTTCCCGAATTCATCCGTAAAAGATTTTTTCCGCATTCGCCACATTTTAATGCCCCGTTCGCTCATAATTGATATTTTTACTAAACTTTTAAGCGATCTTTTGTCAAATTAAAACTTTTGCAAAGCGTCCCAAACATTATACTTGACATTTCTTCAAAGCCACACTTCGTTAGCTATTGTAAAATCGCCACTACATGGTCATAACTAAGTTTCATAGTTACTGAGATACTCGCCCAAAACATGGATTTTTTTTCGAGGTGTGTCCAGGTTTTGCCTCATGGTGGCCGCAGCCCTACCAGTTGCACCATACCCTGCTTTTTCGAAGGTTCTGATTATCTGCATTTAAAATAATAACTTTTTGCTATATACATATGAAAAATAAATGATTCGGCAGTCTATGCCGGGACTCGAAGCATCCCATGCGTAGCATTCAAGTGCGAAAATTAATAACAGGGCCACTTAGGCCACACATCGCTTGATAATTTGCGCAGCTAATGTAAGTAAACATAGAGTTAACTCTTTTCGTTTAACCACGTGTAAATAAAATACAAATATGGAATATAGTTTTTAGTGACGTGAGTGTCGGTAAAGGGCGTGGCAACAATTTGAAATAAACTGGATCTAAGATCCGGAGAATAGGGGTGCCACTCCATAAGAACTACATTTTGCTGCTAAATCCAAGATTTAACAACCCGTGCCGCATGGATTGGCACATTATCTTGTTGGAATGTCCACTTAGATTGCCTGAAGGTGTTGTTCATCTCGGAAAACGCTTGCTCCAGCAATCCTTTGTAATGAGTTGCATTCATTTTACATGAAACTACCTGCAGCTTAAATACTACATAGTATGAGATGGCACGCCACACCATAACGCCTTTCTCCCGACTATGATGACGGGACAGTAAGTTTTCTTTTCCATCCAAATTAAAACATTTTTCATCTAAGAACACCACGGTATGCCATTCCTTCTGCCAATATATATAACTTCGAGCATATACTTCACGAGATTCTTTTCGCTGGTTGTTAAGTGGAGTTTTTTTTTATTTTTAATCTATTTAGATGGTCTGTATTAGACATCTGCATGAATACATTCAAGAGGGTAAAAGAATCATTCGTTGTAAAATAGAGTACAGTGTTTTTACTATACTCTTCAAATGAATCTAAGTTAATGATGTAAAAAGTTCTGTAGAGTTTTCATTGATCTATAACTCATTTATTCATTTTATATTTTGTACAGTAGTTTATGAATACAGTACATTTTTTCAATTTTTTTTAAATGCACAGTGCTTTGGTTTTCAGTAAAATTACTGTACATAGAATTTTACATTATTATGCTATTTTTTTTCAGCGTTCATAATTTATAAAATTTTTAGCCACAGAAAATGCTCTTTCCGACGCTTTACTGCTTGCAGCTTCTGTACTTTACAGTGCCAACAGTTGAACTGGTCTGCGCTTGTATTTATTTTTGGTGTACAACTTGAAAATAATGACATTTATACTGGGCTTACTCATTTAGAGTTCAAGTTTAGTTCTCATTCAATCAAAATGAGTCTGTAAAACTGTTGCACTCACTCTTTTTGACACAATAAATCCACTGTACAACAAAATATGAGTACTGTGTTTTTGAGAACACTATACTACTGTTCAGTACTATGATGTTTGAAATGAATACAGTCATGCAGATGTCTAGTCTGTATTACGAATTACTCTCCTTACAGTGTCGACACTAGCATTAATTTGTAATTTTAAGTGAATTTTGATAGCTGAACTTTGAGAATTTGAGGTTTCTCTGAGAGTTCGACGCTCTGCAGTCGATGTGGGAGCTGTTTTTGTACGCCTTGTCATGTTATTCCAAAATTTGCTTATGTTTACCATTGATCATCACGTCCAGCGTCAGCAGACTGCGCTGCCGCCACACAGGCAGCGAAAACGTTTGAACATTATTTTGAGGAGACTTAAAAGCAAATTGCAGATGCTGAGCTCGTTCACTTGGTTTTTCACCGCAGCAACGACAAGAAGCATTGTGGAGATAAGCGTGGTTGCCGATTAAGGTAGGTTAGGTTAGGTCATGTTTTGTTTAGACGGTGCGTGAAGTAGTAGCTGAACGAAAAGGAAATCAACACAGCATTGAAAAGAAATAAACAGGATTAGGTTAGGTTTAGCGGGACGTCCTTGAGGGACAGAGCATAGGCCAGTTATGGCCCTTAGTCAACCGGTTGGGGGAGGATTACCATGGCTTGAGGTCTTGCAGAATCTGTGCGCGCTTCGCGAACGCTGGCAGGTTACTTGCGGGTGTGTTGGAGGCTTCCATCAATGAGGGGAGTATTGAATTTCCTAGGCACCTAAGCCTCGTGGGCTCTAGGGCATGGCAGTGGAATAGGAGGTGCTCTAGCGTCTCTGTAGAGTCTGGGTCATTGCATTTTCTGCAATTGATACTGTTTGTTATTCCCAGCTTAGTTGCATGTGCGGGCGCTAGGCAATGACCAGTGAGTATCTCAACCATCATTCTGCAGTCTTTCCTGGGGAGGTGCAGAATATATTGCGATAGTCGAGAGTTAATGTTTTTGCACATGATCTTGGTTATTCTGCATTTGCGGGTGTTTCGCCATCTACAGCTGATTTTGTCATTGGTGCTTCTTTTGAGATCACTATGTAGTGATCTTAGGGGGATGTCCACCTGTTCTGTCCTGTTAATTGGTAGGTCAACGCCTGCTTTTACCAGGATGTCTGCCTCCTCATTTCCTGTTATGCCCTGGTGGCTGGTTACCCAGTAGATGTGTACTGAAATTGTCGTACGTAAATCATCTAGTGCTTCCCTGCTCACCCTGACGATCTGGGAATTGAGAGTAGACGACATCATGGACTTAATCGCTGCCTGACTAGCTACCAAGATGTTGACATTATGGAAGTTGGTGCTGATTTGTTTTGCGGTCTCTGCTGATTTTCCAATCGCAAAGACTTCAGCTTGGAAAATGCTACAGTGATCTGGTAGCGTAAACGTGAGTTTAAAGCTGCGGTTCTCGCAGTAGACAGCGGCTCCTACTCCTTCCTCCATTTTAGAGCCGTTTGTGTATATATTGAGCTCAGTGTGCGACAGTTTTTCCAATTATCAGGCCCAAGGTGTGCCTTTATGTGAGCTTCGAGTCGGTTTTCGGGTTTGATATAGTCTGAGCGCGATGTCATGCTCCTCCCTATGGAGCTGTGCCCATAGCTTCGTAGCACAATGTTACCCAGTGCTGTGAGACGTTGGGCTGACTTTGCTGCTAATAGTTTTGCTTGTAGATCTACTGGAGGTAATCCCGTCAGGTGCTGGGCTTGAGTTGTTTGTCATTTAGTTTCGGGGGAGTCCAGTACGGTACCTTGTACTTCTTGGTAAAGAGGATGAGGCCGCCCATTTACATATTTCCCTGAGGGTCCGTTCCATTATGGAGCTGAGAGTCGATGGGCATACTCCCGTTATAATTATACCTATGTCGTCCGCATAGGCAGTTATTTTAGGGGCTCCTCTATCAAATCTGTTAATTAGATCATCGACAACTAGGTTCCATAGAAGGGGAGAAAGGACTCCTCCTTGAGGGGTACTCCTGTTCGCGATTTTTAATGTGGCTGCTGTGCCCCATTCTGATTGAACTCTCCTGCAGTTCAGAAGATTTCTAATCCAGTTGGTGATCGTTGGGTGAGTATTGGTAGTTGTTAGCTGGTCGATTATGTCCTTGGTGCTAACATTGTTGAACGCTCCTGAGATTTCTACAAAGGCACCCAGAGCATATTCGTTGTTGTGTAGGGCTCGTTCTATAGTCCCCACTAGTGAGTGTAAGGCCGTTTCAACGGACTTGTCCTTGGTGTACGCATGCTAATCAGCTGACATCTGTTGCTCTGCCAAACTTCTGATGCTGAGATCTAGCAGTTTTCCATAGGTTTTAGCATAAAGGATGTGAGACTTATTGGTCAATAATCCGACGGGCTGTTGTGACTACATTTACCCGCTTTGGTAAGAAAAGCAACCCTTGCAGTTCGCCATTGAGTTGGTATGTGGCCAGTTTTTAGACAGGCTTCGTAGATCTTAGGTGGCCATAGAGTGACCGCATCCTTGCCAGTTTTTAGCATGGCTGGAATGATCCTGTCGATACCTGGGCTCTTTATTCTTGAGAAAGAGTTGATAGCCCATTGTATCTTTGTTGTGGGGAATAATCCTTTGGTGTATATTTGGTCCGAATTGTTGTGTGGTTCGTCGGACACAGGTGGTGTTGAACATCCTAGAAAGTGGGTGGTCATGAGTGCATCTAAAGTTTCCTCGCTGCTCTCTGTTCATTTGCCATCGCCCAATTTGGTTGACTTTGAATTGGTCGCTGTTTTGACAGCAGCTTCCGAAGTCTTGCGGTCTAAGGCACCGATTCCAGATTAAAGCAGAAGTTCCTCCAGGAGTTTCTTTTGGCTTTCCTGATTTTGGACTTATACGTCCTGAGCACGACTTTGTATTCGTCGTGGATTACTTCCATACCGGTCTGCTTTGCAAATTTAAACAAATCCTTAGTAGTTGCTTTCTGTATTGAGAGCTCGGAGTTCTACCATAGTGGTTTTGATCTAGTTGGATGGCCGATATGCGCTGTTATAGGCATCAAGCAGAGTTTGCAGGTCAGTTTGTGCTTGTTGTTGTTGGCAGTCGTAGTATAACTGACATGGCCTGCTCCCGCCACGTCAGAGGTGTGACCACTGACGACACGCAGAGAGGATTTCTCCGTCCTTAGACGATGCAGTGCCCATTGCCAGCACCCCCGAGGAGGGTTCAACTAGAGTATTTTTACTAGCTATAAACAGGATTATTAATTCAACAAATAATCCAACAACGATGCACAGTGGGACGGATAAGCAAATAACTGCGTTTTACGCTTATAGTTGCTAACACAGTGGACAATGAGAATTAGCACTTTTTACGTGCCAACAATCACCAACGACGCACGGTGGGACGTGCGGAAAGCCAGCGACAACGCACAGTAGGACCGGTAGACAATTTACTGCGTTTCACACGGGCATTCGCCGATATAATGGACAGTGAAAACTAACACGTTTTACGTGCGAATACACCCCGACTGATGACAGTAAGACATAAGACAAAACGCGTTTTACGTGAGCCTACGCAACGTACAGGAGATTTCACATCGTTGGTGTGCCAAATGAAACTCTTTTCCACTCATTCGTACTTTAACCTATAATATTCGCTTAACACATACAATTCTATACATTTCTAACAAACAAACATGTAAGACGGGACTGGTACCCGCCTTACATCCTCTTTATAAGAAATTTATAAAATCTGGGAAAGACAACTGTGAGTAGAAACCGTTAGGACCAGTGCGACGAAAAGGCAAGACAGTTCGCGAAGAAATAATAAAGCATAGAAAACGAACAAAATAGCGACGCGTTGTTATTCGGCTGCGGTAATTAAAAATTGGTCGACAATATCTCTACTCCCGTTACCTTCCGTTTCGCTCGAGAACAGCTGCGGCTCTACGGCGCTCCTGAATTCGCAACCTACTCTCGCGAATCCACGCCGTCTTCAGCTGAGAACAATCGTGGTCTCTTGGCACCCTTGAGCCACGATTGCAAACTCGCAAGACGTCCCCTTTCCTTTACGCGACGACTCGCTGAGATCAACGGCGGCGCCCCCCGTTTCGATCTCGCGTCCGCATCTTCCTCTTTCACCTTGCGCTCTTCACCCGGGAACAGCGGCGGCTATCAGAGTACCGAAACCCCTCTTCGATCTCGCAGAGCATCACGCAGTATCGCTGAGAACAACGGCAGCGCCCCTAGTTTAGAACTCGCGTGCACCTGTTTCCCTTGCTTACGCAGTGTACACCCGTTCGGGAACAACGGCGGTCGCCAGAGCACCTCGGCGCCCCGTTTCGATCTCGCGGAGCATTGCGGCGGCTTGCGGAGAATTACGGCGGCATCCCCGCCTCGCTCTTCGCATTCCCCTCCCGCTAGCATCGGCCACCCGTTGGTTAGTTTTCCACGTCTGCAGCGTCACCGCGAATGTTACAAATTTCTTGTAAGATTCGAACCCTGGACAGACTGAGATCTGTACCCTGGCTAGAACGCTTCCTTACAAGGACTCAGGTAGACTGAGAAATACCCCAGCCTTAGAACTTCTTTACAACATGTGTTTGAATGTTTCTGTCGCACTTGCACTCATACGTTAAGATTTCGCTTAAATGTAAGCTTTCTTACGTGTTTTCATTCATGTTTATGGTCCGAATATTTTGCAACTTTCAGGATAGTTTGATATTATTTGTCTCCAAACGAATTTTAAATAACAATACTATACCATATGAGAAAATGCCTTAAAAACATCATGCAAGTTTAAAAAGTTTTTTACTTCTCATGGAAAAAGTCGAAAATTGTTGATGGCATTGCATTCACGCTGTCGATAGAAACCTGCGTACCAACATTTTTCTTGAGATTTTTCCCGAGGTTTGTCAAAATTTTTCACCATTGTGGGCGAACGGGCGTGGCATCAAAAAAAAACATTCTTGTATTGACTGACTAAATATGCGGTTGATTAAGACAAAGACAGACGGACATCGCTATATCAACAAGTAAAACAAAACAAAACCAAATTTCGGCAAAACTAAATAAGGGCGATAATGATTGGTGCAGGTCAGATAAGAAAAATGTAGAGATATTTGAAGCGGCCTTGAAGGCTCGGCTTACACCTTTCTCGTCTGAACCCCCTGAGGCGGTTTCTTATGTTATTCAGATTTAAAGGATTTCTTGGCGGAGTGTGGTACCGCCCAAATTTTCAGTTGATGGTTTTCTTCTAGTAGTTGTTGATATCAAACTGCGAAAGCTTCTGGCTATGATAGGATTAATGATAGAGTTCTCAAACTGCATCCAGAGAGGGGTAACAGTGCAGTGCTTGAAGTGTTTAATGTTTACCTTAGAATTTAATTTCCTCAACGCATGGAAAAAGCTATGGTAACCATGTTGTTCAAGCTCGGAAAGCCTGCTAATGCTACTTATTCGTTTGGGCCATAAGCCTTCTCCCATTTCTGGGTAAGGTGTTTGAAATACTTATTTTGTGAAGATTGTGTAATGTGCTGGATGCACTGGAAAGTGTACCGGACTTTCAATTTGATTTTAGACCACAGCATGGAAAGTCAAAACAACTCCATAGAGTAGGGAAAGGAATAAATATGAGCTGCCGTTTTTTTGATATTTAGCAGGCCTTCGATCGCGTCTGGCGTAACGGTTTGTTGCTGAAGCACTTTTCAACATTGCCAATATTCAATTTGATTGCTTCCTTGTAGTTACACATGACAAGCCAATTTCAGAAGACCTCAATGACTTGGTTGATGCCAATGCTGATGATACTGTAGTCATTTGTTTTAGTGATTCGTCAACGTTTGCTTCACGATGGCAATTGCCGACCGATTGTTCCTATGGGAGCTACATGTACAATATAGTGGTCCGATTTGGATAAAAGTCAGTCAATGTGTTTAGATAGCTTATTAAATACAGAAATTTTTCTAACTAGTTCATATTTAGAGGCCATTTTTTGCCGATTATGGAAATAAAGATAAAATTGTCCGTGTTAACGCCGATATCATTTTTCTCTACTTATTTTATAACAAAAATGTTTAGATCATTACATGAATTATCGAATATTATTTAGAACATTGTGTAATCGAATGATAAAATTTTAATCGATTATGCCGAAGCTTTAAGAGTCACTTATCGTGACAAAAAGAAAAAACAACACGAATTATTTTTAAGTTCTTCTGCCTTTGATTTCTCTCGATATAATATACATAAACTTCAACGAAAATTGATAGAATAAACATTAAAATCTATTCAAACACTGCTGTCGTGATTGTGTCAAAGTAGCAGTTCTTTAAAAAGTCGTGGCAGAAAAGAAAAACTTACTTATCACGCCGGTCACAGTCCGATTTGGATCTTGTGAGCTTGGTTCAGATAGCGTAGCTAAAACATGTTATTGTTACCTGTTTATACCATTCCATTAACGTTGAAGTCCCTAAAGTGGGCGTGTCAAAAAACAAATACAAACTTGTACTGCTTGGGCATTTTATCACTCTTTTGCGGCTTTCTAGCTCTTATTGTCTCTGAGATCCTTGTGCTAATACAGACGGACGGACTGACATAGATATATCGACTACGTTATTGATTCTGATTTGCCACACCTTCTGCCTATTTCATACATTTCAACGATTACAGTAAACACTATTACTCTACGACATATCAGGCTCAAATTTATAACGCAAGTTTATAGCAGTCTTACTACCCTACATAACAAGAAAGAATGCTATAGTCGCCTCGCGACTTTAGAATACACGTTATGTTCAAGCACGAACATATTATATTAACAGAAACTAGAACACCGGAGCGATTAATATAAGAAACCATGTAAACCCAAAAATGTCTAATCTAAAAATATATGTGTTTATCTATGCTTGCGACCCGTTTCATTGCTTGGCAACGAAGCCTAAGATAAAAATACATCTAAATATAAAACCACGCTCAATCCTGCGCGTGGGGTACAATATCTTAGAAGAGAGCTGTGCTCCGATGTAATTTTTTAGCTATATAAGGCCTAGGATTTTAAGAAATAAAGTTAGTTCAATTTTTGTGCTCAACCATACAAGTCTTGATGTCCATTCATTCATTGGTCCTTCGAGCATTCTGTTGTTTTCCCCCACCAGTGGTAAGAGACACAGAATTTTAAACCAGCACCTTATAGTGAAATACTTAGGGTTGCTAAATATTGGTCTGTTGCTATCATGAGAAGCACAGTACTGATGGCTCTTGTTCTCTCTTTGAGGAGGCAGAGTGAGCGTTTTCGAGCCTGACGTCGAAACGCAGAACTGATTGCTCTAGTTCTCCTTGTGAGACAGAGATAATAAATATCCGAAGAGGATTAATAAAAAACTCTAGCGCTCTAAAGGAAAAAAGGCAGGAAATTAAAAAAAAAAATTTTTAGCTTTTCCGAGGCTTTACGTCGGAATTGGGTGCATTCGAGAATCTAACTCGACGGTCAAAAACTTAGCGTTTCCGAGGCTTTACGTCGGAATTGTGTGCGTTCGAGAATCTAACTCGACGGTCAAAAATTTAGCGTTTCCGAGGCTTTACGTCGGAATTGTGTGCGTTCGAGAATCTAACTCGACGGTCAAAAATTTAGCGTTTCCGAGGCTTTACGTCGGAACTGTGTGCGTTCGAGTATCTAACTCGACGGACAAAAATTGTAGCGTTTCCGAGGCTTACATCGGAAAGTGAAAAAGAAAAAACGATTCAAGAAGCGATAGAATCGGAGTGGCTAGAGGATTTTCAACCCCAAGAGCCAAAAACAACGTCCGCAACGATAGCAGCGACATACATAAGCGTCAGCATCATCATCAGCGTGAGCAGCACCAACAGCAGCATCAGCAGAGTCATCAGCAGCAGCGTCGGCATCAGCAGCAGCGTCAACATCAGCAGCAGCGTCAACATAGGCAGCGTCAACAACAGGGTCAACAGCAGCACCGACTACAGAAGCGTTAGCAGCATTAACAGCGACAACAATAAAATATGGTAAACGTGATTTAAATGTCGTTTTAATTTAAATGAGTAACCACCGTTCTGTGGGCCTTGGCAGAATGTTCAAGCACGAACATATTATATTAACAGAAACTAGAACACCGGAGCGATTATTATAAGAAACCATGTAAACCCAAAAATGTCTAATCTAAAAATATATGTGTTTATCTATGCTTGCGACCCGTTTCATTGCTTGGCAACGAAGCCTAAGATAAAACAAGTAAGAAAGGCTACAGTCGATCGAGCCGACTGTAAAAGACCCCGTACTCCCATAGTATTGCATTTTATTTAAATTAAAATTTTCAAATGAAATTTAAAAAATTAAAATTAAATATTTACATTTTGAATTAAAATTAAAAAATAAATAAATTAACAACTGTCATCGTCAGCACTCGAACCCGCGATCCATGCGAAGGTTCCACATTGCGCCGCAACTCTATCAGTTGCACCACACCCCTCTTCTATCAATCTTCCGATTATTTGCATATATGTATGTGCACACATACATATGTGTGTATGTATAGCATTGGTCGGCGCGGCCAGCGGCTCCGGGCAGCGCTGCCGCCAGCAGGTAGAGAAAACGTTCGAACATATGTTTGTATGTTTCTGTGTTTGTTTGTATGTGTTGCGCGCATGCCGTGATTTTGCTTTAAAATAACTTCAACTTTGAACCGTAATTTCTCTGTTGTTTGACATAGGATTTTGATGCCACTTTCAGGAAAGTTAGAAATAGTGATTCTCTAAGCGTATGTTAAATTACAACACTGTACTATTTGATTTAATGCCTGAAACAAGGCATTGAAGCTGGAGAGTCTTTTATTTCTGATGAGCAAAGGGGGCGTGGCAGCTCAAAATTTTGAATGGCGTTATATTAAGGCTGTCTCTAGGAACCTGTATACCAAAATTGGTGCTCCTAAGTGCTATAGTTACTGAGATATTCGCCTAAAACAAACATTTTCTCGAGGTTTGTCTGGTTTTTTGCTCATTGCGGGGGCGGTAGGGGGCGTGGCAACAATTTGAAATAAACTTGATCTGCTTGACATAATAACGGACTTTCATTGTGAATTTCATGGTTCTAGCTTTTGTAGTTTAAAAGATCCAGGTGTTCATACGGACAGACGGACAGACGGACAGACGGACAGACGGACATGGCTATATCGACTCGGCTGTTGATGCTGATCAAGAATATATATACTTTATGGGGTCGGCCACGCCTCCTTCTGCCTGTTACGCACATCTCGCTTCTGACAAACTTAATAGACCCCCTTTACTCTTTTTTAAAGAGTACGGGGTCTAAATACATCTAAATATAAAACCACGCTCAATCCTGCGCGTGGCGTACAATATCTTAGAGGAGAGCTGTGCTCCGATGTAATTTTTTAGCTATATAAGGCCAAGGGTTTTAAGAAATAAAGTTAGTTCAATTTTTGTGCTCAACCATACAAGTCTTGATGTCCATTTATTCACGTTACTCAATTTAAATATGTTAGTAACAAAATAATGTTAGTGTATTTGTTTAGGTGATGGATAAGATTGATTGTTAAACTCAGAAAATTTGCAAAAACATATTTAGAGCATGTATATATAAATATGATTCGGATAGCATAGCTAAAAAAGTTTTCTATACTAAAACATTATAGTTTTACCTGTGCATTTACCTTTATATGAAAATAGAACGCGTTAAAGTGGACGTGTCACAAAACAAAAACAACAAGAAAGACAAGTACAGTCGAGCATGCCCGACCGTAAAATACTCTCTGCTTCTTTTCACAATTAAATTATTAAAATCGGTCTAGAGATTTTACAATGTGTAGAACTTGCATTAAACCACGTTGAAACAACAAAATCTTAGCATAATCAAACATAATTCTGTTTGTATGTATGCGAATACACATACGAAAGACAATAAATGATGCATATATGTATGTATGTATGTATTCGTCGAGGCCAGCGACCGCAGGCAGCGCTGCCGCCAAACAGGCAGCGAAAACATGTGCTTGTATGTTTCTGTCTCGCTTGCATTCATACATGATATTGCATTCTGTTATCAATATTGTAACGCTTCTAGTTTTCTTGTTTATAGTGCGATTTCAATGCACCTTTCAGGATAGTTTGATATAGTTAGTCTCCACACGAATTATAAATTACAATACTGTACTATATAAGCAATGGCCAAAAAAAGGAACGAAAGTTGAGAACTATTTTTATTAATTGGTGGAAAACGGGGCGTGGCAGTCCAAAATTTTAAATGTCAATGCATTTACGCTGTCGCTAGGAACCTCCATACCAAAATTGGTGATCCTAGGTGCAATAGTTATTGAGATATTCGCCAAAAACACCGATTTTTTCCGAGGTGTGATTAGTTTTTTGCTCATTGTGGGCGAATGGGGCGTGCCATCGAAAAAAAAAGATTCTTGTATTGACTGACTAAATATGTGGTCGATTGAGACTAAGTTCGATCTTGTAGGTCGTACCATCTCTGAAATCTGTTTGTTCATACGGACAGACAGACAGACAGACGGACATGGCTATATCGACTTGGCTTGTGATGCTGATCAAGAATATATATACTTTATGGGGTCTGCCACGCCTCCATCTGCCTGTTACATACATTGGCACAAACCCAATATACTCTTGCAGAGGGTATAAAAATGTACTACTTGGGTATTCTACCATTCATTCGCGACCCCTTCACTTTCTAGCTCTTATAGTCTCTAAGATCCTTTTGTTCGTACAAACGGACGGACGGACAGGCGGACATGGCTATATCGATTCAGCTATTCATGCTGATCAAGAATATATATATTTTATGGGGTCTGTCACGCATCCTTCTGTCTGTTACATATTTTGCACAAACCCAATATACTCTTGCAGAGAGTATTAAAACTTACTTTACAATTCAATATTAGATGTTTGCTTATATTTGAAAATAAAATGGCATTTATGTTTTTTTTTTGGTCAATTATAGTTGTATATTAAAATGGTTTATTTATCGAAATTATTTGATGAAAAAGTGGCACAAGATTAATGTACGTAATCATGTGAAGGTATTTGAGAAACTCCCGCAGGTAACACTTGTCGCACATTTATATTAATACGCGAATCGTTTATATGATGGTCAAACGGCAGCCAAAAAGTTTCATCTTTGACTTGGTAGTATAATGCTAAATCCATTGAACTCTTATCCACATTTACATCTTCTTCACGGTTTTCTTCAAAGTCATTATGTTGTAAATTCCATGGCTTTTTATTTACCTTTATAATGCGTGGAACACCATGATAGCACAAGCGGGACTTTTCCGACATAATTAATACATCTCCGCTATGAAGATATAATGCTGTAGGTTTTTCATCTAATGACATGCCACCTATGAGAAAAATAGCAGTTTGTCCGAAACTGCATAAAATATGAAAATCTTCAATTGTATTCAAATACGGTAATATATGTTGTTTTATACCTATATGAAAACAACGGTGCATCATGACAGAGCTCGGAATGATCCGTATGGCCTGACAAGTTAGAGCCAATAGAGTAATAATTAACTATGCCAGCTTGTGAAGTAAATTTGAAATATCCAAGGACACGGGAAAAATATTGACATATGATACTTAAATCACTTGGAAACTTAGTGTGCATAGTTTCAGTGTAGACTTTAGTATCCCAATTGTGATGATACCCCAATGTGGTCCAACGTATTGCAGTCCTAAGGCGCTGTGCGTGAATTTCATTGGAGCATTTTTGCAACTCTACCCACCAATCTGATAAAACAGCAGCTGGAAATTTATTTCTATCCAAGTTTGTACAATTTGGTTCCCGTGGGTAATCTCGGAGACTGCGAGCAATCCAATAGCGCTGTCCACTTGAAGTAAACGAGTTGCGTATTACCAACAGTCCAGGGTGGTTTAATAGTTTATAACAACGCCACATATTTTCTGGGCGCAAACCAACTGGCAAAAGTAGGCCATGGCTTTTGTTTACTTCCAAAACATTTACAGGTCTCACCAACTATAGTAAAAAAATAAAATTCAAATAAATAAAAACAAGAAAAAACGGTTATCTTCGGCTCGCCGAAGATTAAATTCATTAAATGCAGACATGCATATTGCGTTAATTAAGTTTCAATCACAAGTTCTTTCTATGGTAGCTATATAGTAGTCCGATTTGGATAAAATCTTAAATACTTACATATATATGTGCACACATATAAAGTCAAAAGAATTTGTATGTGCATACAGATGATGATGCAAACATATGATTCTTTGATTATACTTAGTTTTTAATTGTTTCAACGTGTTCTAATAAAAGTAATACTTGGATACCGATTTAATTTATTTAATCGGGAATAAAAACAGAGAGTATTATACGGTCGGGCGTTCGCGACTGTACTTATCTTACGTGTTATTATTACATATATAAACATACATTTGCACATACATACATAAATATGTAAGAACAGGGCATACTAATAGGAACAAAAGAATTTTAAACGTTTTTGGCGGCCACATTGCATGCCAATCATATAAAATATAGGTGTTACTGTCATTAGTAAGGCTTAACTAGTACTTAACTACTCATCAAAAATCTTCTTCTTTTCGGATAATGCGCGAGTCTTATTGAATGAATTCTTTAACATGCAAAAGTGGTTAAGTGGTTCAGCATTAATCATTATATTTCGAAAGAATCACTGTTTGGAATGGATTATGGGTTCGGCGGCATCATTGGCCATATTTTTTCAAAAACTATGAAGGCCTTGCGTTTGCTGTAAAGGTGAACGTTTGGCGAATGGTTGACTTGTCGAAATGGCCTGCACAACTGGTCTCCAAGATCATACGTTTTAACGCTATTTGACTACTTTTTGTGGGATAATGTGAAATAAAATGTTAATGCGAATAAACACAAGACTCTCGAAGAACTCGAGGCTAATATTCAACCACCACAGGTGCCATTCCGCCAAACATGATCCACCGAGATGTCTGACCGGTTGAGCTAGTGCAAAAAAAGTCGCGAGGGCCATTTGAATGACATTTTCTTTAAAAAAAAAAATTATTTTATTTTATTCAGTGGCAGTCCAACATTTTTGGTTGCATTGCATTTATGCTGTCTCTTGGAACCTGTGTAGGTGTTTCTAACTGCCATAGTTACAGAGATAATCGACAAAAACATAGATTTTTTTCTGAGGCGTGTCCAGGTTTTGCTTCGTTGTCATGATCCCTTTTCCATGAGCAAAACAAAAATTTTTAAACTTGCATGCCGTTTTAAAGACATTAGTTCTAACTAGAGGTCAGCATGGCTGCACTCTGTACACTAGCGAAAATGAATGGATTCGAATTGAATTGAGTTGAGTGAGTTCGAAGCATCCAATGAGTCGAAGTTCTATGAGTATGAGACCAGCTGTTTTTCACAACATACAGAATTCTATGAAATGAGTGCGAGTAAATAAACCGAAAAAGAAGTGAAGCA
The DNA here is from genome assembly GCA_035046005.1 of Drosophila acutilabella. NCBI lineage: Eukaryota > Metazoa > Arthropoda > Insecta > Diptera > Drosophilidae > Drosophila > Drosophila acutilabella. Next base: position 344,084 of record JAWNOK010000059.1, read on the forward strand.
TGTTGCGAAGCCGAATTCATTCGAATGGACTCGAATTACGGAATATTAAATGTTGTTCATTCATTCCTTTGACATCGCCGAAAAACAAAAGACACAAAAATTGAATTATTTAAAGAAACCCAAACTGTATGTTATTTGCTGCATTTTTTGTTAGTTTTTATTTGTTTTTCTGTTTTGTTGTATTTTTGTGTGCAACATTTACTATTTTTATATGTAATAACATAATTAATTTGATTTAATTTAAATATATACATGTATGTAGGTTGCAAGTGAAAAGGATAATATTGCCGATGCCATAAAGCAAAAGATTCGCAGCGGCATGTATAGGCTTGCCGAAAAAAATAGCCGATACGCAGTTTGGCAATAATGACAAAAATAAAAATATACAATAATTACAAAGAATTTTGAGTTTTTTTCTCTTCGTTGTCCCTACTTATTTCGCACAAATTCTACAACAAAAAAGCTCAATGACAGCTTAAGCATTTGAATGCATTCGAGTCCAACACGCAAATTTTGTCGCATTCCCTCTCATTCAATTTATTGTTTTTCGTTTGAACGTTGTGCCTCTGAGTCCGACGCTAGCGCACTCACTTACTCAAACTTGTTCTGCTTTGCATTCGAATTCACTCAAGTCATTTTGAGCATTGTTCACTCGAATATGCTTTTCATGCAGACCTTTAGTTCTAAGCGTACATTTGATTCGGTGTTTACGCGAGTAAGTAAAAATGAGTTGGTACAAAAATGATCGTGTAAAAAATATCCTTTCATGAAAATACACAAACGAAAAGAAGTAAAAATATATATTTTCGTTTCCGAGTGGAGTAAACAAGTAAGATAAGTACAGTCGAGCACGCCCGACCGTATAATACTCTGCTTTTATTCCCGATTAAATTTATTAAATCGGTATCCTTGTATCCAGGCAGCGCTGCCACCACAGGCAACAAAAACATTGAAACATGTGTTTGAATGTTTTTGTCTCGCTTGCACTCATTGCATTGTCTATGCGCTCAAATGTAAACTTTGTTACGTAGAACGAAATTAATTATATTCGGATTTATATGTAACTTTCTGGATAGTTTTATATTATTTGTTCCCAAACAACTTTTAAATTACAGCACTGTTCTATAAGAACACATGCCTTAATAACGGCATCGAAATTTGAATAATTTTTTAGTTCCTATGGGAAAAGGGGGCGTGGCAGGCAAAAATTTTTGATGGCACTGCATTTATGCTGTCTCTGAGGTCCCTAACTGCCATAGGTATTGAGCTATTCACAGAAAATATTGATTTTTTCCGAGGTGTGTCCAGGTTTTGCCTCATTGTAGGCGAATGGGACGTGGCATCAAAAAACAAAGATTCTTGTATGGACTGACTAAGTATGTATGATTGAGACTAAGTTTGAACTTGTAGCTCCGAAATCTGTTTGTTCATACAAACGGACGGACGGACAGACGGACATTCCTATATCGACTCGGCTTGTGATGTTGATCAATAATATATATACTTTATGGGGTCTGCAACGCCTCCTTCTGCCTTTTACATGTATTTATTTGCACAAACCCAATATACTCTTGCAGAGAGTATAAAAAAAATGATATCGCTGCATTTCTCTAATACATATGTGCATAAATATTTATAAAGTCGAAAGTATGTGAATGTGCAATACAAAAATATGTGTGTATGATTATTCTGATATTTTAGTTTTAACGTGTTCTAATAGAAGTAGTACTCATTGTAATACCTGGTCACCGATTTTAAAATTATAATTATATAACCAGGAATAAAATGCAGAGAGTATTATACGGTAGGGCGTGCTCGACTGTACTTTCATTCTTGTTTTAAGTTAAGCAGGTCATCGTTGCCATATTTCAAATGTGTAATGAGAGATGGCAATAATTTTAAGTTTCTTTTTGACACCAGTTCTACCTAAATCAGTCGTTTTGGTTTTTAACACGCCCACTTTAGGGCGTTCTATATTCATATAAAGGTAAATGAACAGATAAAACTAGAATTTTATAGCATAGAACAATTTACGCGGAAAGTACATGTCAAGGAAGTTCATGTACTGACCAAGTTTAATCCAAATCAGACAACTATTTCGTATAGCTCCCATGCAGCTAATCGGTCAAAAATACGCTTCAAATATTAATAAATATGAACAAATTATGCATTGACTAAGCATATAACTCACACAGAATTACATATTTCAGTAACATAATCATTCTAACCAAGTTTCATGCAAATCGGGCTACTATATCGTATGGCTCCCATAGGAACAATAAGTAGTACTCATGTAGTCTCCGTGTAAATTTGAATCAGATAGCATTGCTAACAAAAAAGTTTTCTATACTAAAACACTCAAGTTTTATCTGTACATTTACCTTTATATGAAGATAGAAAGCCCTAAAGTGGGCGTGTCAAAAAACAAAAACAAACTCGTACTGCTTGGGTATTGTACCTTTCATTTGCGACCCCTTTCACCTTTCTAGCTCTTATAGTCTCTGAGATCCTTTTGTTCATACAGACGGACGGACAGACAGACGGACGGACGGACATGGCTATATCGACTCGGCTATTGATGCTGATCAAGAATATATATACTTTATGGGGTCTGCCACGCCTCCTTCTGCCTGTTACATACATTCCAACGATTACAATATACCCTTGTACTCTACGAGTAACGGGTATAAAAAGATTCTTGTACTGACTGACTAAATATGTAGTCGAGTGAGAGTACGTTCGAACTTGTAGCTCTTACCATCTCTATAATCTGTTTATTCATACGAACTGACAGACGGACATCACTATATCGAGTTAGCTTTTGGTGTTGATCAATAATACATACATATATTTACATATGTACTTTATGGGGTCTGCCACGCCTCCTTCTGCCTGTTATTTACATTCAGTATATGTATGCATTGGTCATACAGTATATGTACATATGCATTGGTCTAGTAGTGGTGTTGTGAAATACAATGTACTGGGAGTTGGAAGACGCGCTGTGCCAAAATATTGATATAAACATGATATGCGAGACGAAGACTTTAATTTTAAATGTGCGGACATAGATATGTATGTATATCTCCTAGGGCATCTGAGATCTACATATGTATGTGACCATACCGACAGTCATACAGACTGACAGTGTTATGTCTATGCAGATGTAGATACATATGTAATTTTGTGGTCGGCCACGTTCCCCTTTGCCGGTTACGCTTTTGACAAACCTAATAGAGCACTATACTCTTTTTTAGAACAGGGTCAACAAATTCTCACATCACTGCGTGTCAACAAGGGTAATCTTTAAAGTACTTGCTGTGCCAATAATTAATTTTAAGTCAGTGGTATGTTTTCCCGTATGTACATAAAGTGTATTTTGCAGTTCAGTTTTATATTCCTTTCGTGATCCAGTATTTGCTTACATCATACCAAATTTTAGTACAATTATTTTCTTCATACGAATCAAAGTCAATCACATCTTGGACATCAGATTTTAGATGTTTTTTTTTATAATGCTTAAAAGCTATCTTGAACATTTTGATTCTGAAATTTTGTCTTCAATCTATAATGTGCGTGATTGGAACTACAATTATACAATTTCGTTCAAAAATTGTATTTTTGACCGCTCTAGTTATATGAATAAATGAACCAATTCATTCACTCTAAACTTTATTATTATTATAAGTAACCATAGGGCAAGTCGAAAATTGCTCATTTTTATGGAAAACAACCCAATAGAATGAGTACGGGGTCTCTTACAGTCGTCTTGCTCGCCTGCAGACTTTCTTACCTTTTTTTTTGTTTTCTTAAAGGGTATGTTCGGGTTGTTACAAGTATGTATGTATGTAACATCAGACGGAGTTTCCGACACCATAAAGTAAATATATTCTTAGTCAGTATCTGTTCCTACATATATCCGTATGAATAATCAGATTGAAAACAAGTAGGAAAAGTACGGTCGAGCACGACCGTATAATACTCTGCTTTTATTCGAGATTAAATTAATTAAATCGGTATCCAGGTATTGCATTGGCTAGTATTTGTATCAGAACACGTTGAAACAAATAAAAATTAATTATGATCGAAAAAAACATCTGTTTGTCTGTATGCACTTGCATATTCGTTTGTACATTGTATGTATGCGCATACATGTATGTATTGTTCAGCACGGACAGCGTTCGCAGGCAGCATTGCCGCCACACATGCAGGGAATACGATCGAGCATATGTAAGTTAACTGTGAGCTCCCAGCGACCCCAAAATGGAAAGAGTATTCTCACGATGTTGGGGTCGCAGCGACTGAATCAGCAGTTACGCCAGTCAGCAAGAATATCCAAAGCTCGGGTGTCAAGTGCGGCTACGCTACCGATCAGCGGAGTAAAGTCGGCGGCCCGCAACATTCTTGCATAACATCCGCCGAGTAACATAACACTCTGCACGAGGCGCTAACGCTGCACTTTGCCGGTGCGGCTGCCAACAACAGCGGCGGCAGCGACACCACGGCCAGCAACAATGTGGCTAGCGACAGCGACAGCGCTGCCGACGGCAGCGGCGGTGTCGCCAATGACCATAGCTTAGTGATTAAGAATTTATGCTTTGTAGTTTCAGTTTGTAATCATTCATATTGAACGGCGGACGCCTTTAATAAACACAATTTGCAAATCTCACCGGTACTCGTGGTTTTGATCAATTCGAAACGAGTGACTACATCTAAAACATAATTGGCGCCCAACTACGGATCTCCGATCACCCAAGTGGCAAACGGTTCTCGCGTCGCGAAACCGGCAGTTATAAAAAAATAATAAAAAAAAAAACAAAACTAAAAGAAATTGCAAGTGAAGTGCAAAGAAACAGCGGCTGGCTGTCTAAAAAAACAAAAAAAAAAAAACAACAAGAACCAAGTTCACCAGATCCGCAGGAGCTCTCTGGGCAGCGGTGACGAAAAAAATAAGGAGGATCCCAAGGAAAGGAACAAATCCGAGGACAACTACCAGGACGGACAAAAATAGTATCATGTAAGTGAGTTTCTTCTAGGGAAAGACCAAAAGATCAGATTAAAACAAAAAAAGATAGATAAAATTAAACGAATTGCGAGTGTAAAGTTTGTTTTATTGTCTCCGCTCGCGTTGCATGTTTAATTGTATCTCTACTTACGTTATGCCCCGTGGCGACTAACAGTGTGTCAACTTATGAGTTATAGAAGAAATAGTAGCGACAGTGACGACAGTGTACTTTCCAGTCTGCTCCAAAAATTCGGTCGAGCGCAGGCTACAGACATGGACGAGGACCAGTTACGAGCACTTATCCAGACTGCTTTATCAGTCCAGGCAGCAGAATATGTTAGGAGAGAGGCAGACCTCAAAACCGAATTCAAACAGCAAATTGACGAACTGTCAGGGCGCATAAGTAGAGCAACTATTTCTGTACCAGTGATAAAGGTGTACGAAGACGCACAAATCATCCCGGGTATGCGCTGTGATGAGCCTTTAGACGCGATGAAAAGTTTGCCGGAATTCACCGGCTCCCTAGACGCCTATGTCGCTTGGCGACAAGCAGCGCACAATTCATACAAAATATTCAAAAACTATGACGGGAGCTCACGACACTACCAAGCCATGGTCATTCTAAGGAATAAGATAAGGGGATCGGCCGATGCCGTGCTCGCCTCATTCAATACAGCACTCAACTTCGAGGCTATCATCGCGCGACTTGATTTTACCTACGCTGATAAGAATCCCATTCACATTATAGAGCAGAAAATGGGTACCCTTAGACAGGGCAGCATGTCCACTCTAGAGTACTACGATGAGGTCGAGAAAAAGCTCACCTTACTAACTAACAAAACGAACATGACGTACGACCATAATCTGGCCAGGGGGATGTGCGAGAAGTTTAGAGGCGATGCCTTAAGAGTCTTTATCTCCGGACTAAGACGCAACTTGACGGACGTGTTGTTTGCAGCGCACCCGCCTGATTTGCCATCCGCTTTGGCTTTGGCTCAGGAGGTGGAGGCGAACCACGATCGGTACAACTTTGCCACAAACTTCGCCAGAGGATTAGAAGAAAGGTCTAATAAAGGCGAAATGAGGAATCAAAGTCGTCAGAATTCCAACCAGCAAGAGCAGAGACCTAACGCTCAAGCTGGACAAGGGAAGAGCCCCGCCTTTAAGAAGCAAAGGGGTCAGAGAAACGCTGAGGCTGCTCAGGTTGCGGCCACTACTAATAATAACAGATCAGAACCAATGGACGTTGATCCATCAATGTCAAAATATAGGCAGCAGACCGCCTATCAGAAATCTCAGGGGTACGCAAGTGTTAACCCACAACAGGGACAAACGAACAAGCGATCGAATACGTCCGATCGTATGACGGGCCAGAGACGCCAGAGGATAGATCACATCTCTACCAATGGTGCAGACAAGGAAGGGTCATATAACGTGGTGGCTAGCAAAGAGGCCGAGGAAATAGATACTGACAGCGAGTGTGAGGGCGACAGCCTCAACTTTCTAGATAGCGGCCTGAATTTTTTAGGGCGAGGTCCCTGCTGCCGTACCTACGGCGACGAATAGCAGGGAGAAACGTTAGGTTGTTAATTGACACGGGTGCATCAAAAAATTACATCAAGCCGCTAACGCAGCTGGATGGTGTAGTCCCGGTCGAGACGAAGTTTGTTGTGCAGTCTATTCACGGCTCCAACAACATTTCCAAAAAGTGCGCGTTGCCAATGTTTGGACAGACAGCGACTTTTTTTATACTAGACAACCTTTCTACATTTGACGGGATAATAGGCCTTGACCTATTAAAGCAGGTCAACGCCGCCATAAGCCTGAAGGAAAACAAGCTTTTAATCCAGGGTGGATCGGAAACGATACATTACCAGGAATGCTTGAATGTAAACCACACCAAGGTTACCGACCTTGATGTGCCTTTTGCAGTGAGGACCGAGTTCCTTCAAATGCTCAAAAGGAACGATAAGGCATTTGCTGACCCTAACGAGTCACTGCCGTACAATACTTCCGTCGTTGCTAAAATACGAACAACTGACGAGAAGGAAATCTATTCAAAGCTATACCCATACCCGCGAGGTGTGGAAGATTTTGTTGCCACAGAAATAAACGAACTGTTTAAAAACGGTATCATAAGAAAGTCGCGGTCCCCATACAATAACCCGATTTGGGTGGTGGACAAAAAGGGCACCGACAGTAATGGCAACAAGAAAAAACGTTTAGTGATCGATTTTAGGAAACTAAACCAGAAAACTATTGCTGACAAATATCCGATGCCAAGCATAACGATGATTCTGGCAAATCTGGGTAAAGCAAAGTTCTTCACAACGCTCGACCTTAAGTCTGGATACCACCAAATAACTTTGGCGGAGGAGGACAGGGAGAAGACGGCGTTTTCAGTGAACGGGGGAAAATTCGAGTTCTGTCGACTCCCCTTTGGGCTGAAGAATGCGGGCAGCATTTTTCAAAGAACCATTGATGATGTCCTCCGTGAACAGATTGGCAAAACTTGCTATGTTTATGTGGACGACGTCATCATATTCTCCGAAAGCGAAAAGGACCACGTCAAACACGTTGAGTGGGTCCTCAAGAGTCTGCGCGACGCAAACATGAAAGTGGCCAAAGAAAAGTCCCAGTTTTTTAAACACAGCGTAGAGTATCTGGGGTTTATTGTGACTAGCAACGGCGCAAGGACTGACCCTGAAAAGGTGAAAGCCATTCAGAACTACGTCGAGCCAGAGTCACTGTTTGCAGTAAGGTCGTTCCTGGGTTTAGCCAGCTACTACCGCTGCTTCATCAAGGATTTCGCCGCAATAGCGAAACCTCTCTCCGACATCCTGAAAGGGGAAAACGGTTCGGTGAGCAAGTACAGATCAAAAAGAATGCAAGTCAAACTGAATGAAAATCAGAGACACGCATTCGAGAGGTTGAGGAACATTTTAGCATCTGAAAACGTCATGCTAATGTATCCAGACTACAAAAAACCTTTTGATCTGACTACAGACGCATCGGCATATGGAATCGGGGCAGTTTTATCTCAGAACGGGAGACCAATTTCCATGATTTCTCGAACGCTGAAAGATAGTGAGGCGAATTACGCTACTAACGAGCGTGAGTTACTAGCTATCGTGTGGGCCTTGGCCAAGCTTCGGCACTATCTTTATGTGGTCAAAGACATAAACATTTTCACAGATCACCAGCCACTTACGTTCGCGGTGTCTGAAGGGAACCCAAACGCAAAAATCAAACGTTGGAAAGCACGCATTGATGAGACAGGGGCGAACCTGTTCTACAAACCCGGTAAGGAGAATCACGTAGCTGACGCCTTATCGCGGCAAAACGTGAACGCACTCGAGAGTGCTGGACCAGAGTCAGATGCCGCTACAATGCATAGCGAAACATCACTGACCTATACCATCGAGACTACTGAAAAGCCGGTGAATTGCTTCAGAAACCAGATCATCTTGGAAGAGTCTCAGTTCCCTCTGAACAGAAATTATATCATGTTTGGCGAAAAAACGCGCCATGTGATAAATTTCACTGATAGGACCACCTTGATTGATGTAGTAAAACCGATAGTTAACCCAAACGTAGTGAACGCAATCCATTGCGAGCTTCCAATCCTAGCAAGATTGCAAGACGAACTTGTTAGAAGCTTCCCAACCACAAAATTTTGGCATTGCAAGCACCTTGTCACAGATGTTCTGGATAGCGGTGAAAGAAGGGAAATCCTCACCACCGAACACAATCGTGCCCACAGGGCTGCACAAGAAAACATAAAACAGATCATGACCGACTATTATTTTCCCAAAATGACAAAGTTAGCAAACGAAGTAGTCCTAAACTGTAAGGTGTGCTCAAAAGCGAAATATGACAGACACCCGAAGAAGCAAGAGCTCGGACGAACGCCGATCCCTTCACGAGCTGGAGAAATGCTTCACGTTGACATATTCTCCACAGACCGCAAACTGTTTCTGACTTGCATCGACAAATACTCTAAGTTTGCTATAGTTCACCATATAGTGTCGCGTACTATAGAGGACTTGATACCCCCGTTACTATCGATATTGAACGTTTTTCCCCAGACCAAACAGATATACTGTGACAATGAGCCATCGCTTAAGTCGGAAACGATTACGTCCCTGCTGCTAAACAACTTTGGCGTTAACTTAGCAAATGCCCCGCCCCTACACAGCACGTCGAACGGGCAAGTCGAGCGTTTTCACAGTACACTTATAGAGATAGCCAGATGTCTGAAGCTACAAAGAGGGATAAACAGTACAGTCGAACTCATACTGCAGGCCGCAATTGAGTATAACAGGTCAATACATTCCGTTACTCAGAAGAGACCAATAGACGCCTTGTACGATGCCTCAAAAGAGACCCAACATAAGGTTACGAAGAGGATAGAGGGAGCACAGCAAGTACAGAATGCCAGACTTAACCAAGACAGGCAGAATAGGGTATTTGACGTGGGCGAAGAGGTTCTGGTCAAAACAAACCGGAGACTAGGCAACAAACTCACGCCCTTATGTATCGAAGAAAAGATTGAAGCGGACCTGGGGACCACAGTCCTCATTAAGGGGAGGGTAGTCCACAAGGACAACCTTCGCTGAGTTAATAGGTTTAGCTTGTACGATTAAGGAATATTTGACAAGTAAGAACTAACGATTTGCTTCACATTTCAGGTTGTACGGGACGATATTAACATTACTAGTGACTGTGACGGCACGAATGACAGACTACTCACACTCTGACTACATTCCTATCTCGGACGGAACTTTACTAGTTTGGGACGGTAACGACTTTTTAAGACATACGACTAACCTTTCCGAATTCACGCGAATGATTGACGAGACCGCTAAATTAACGGACATGTTTCCGCAATCCCACATGCGGAAGCTTTTGGAGGTAGACACCGAACACGTACGAGACCTGTTGTCCGCTCTTGAGGTGCATCACCGCCATGCGAGAAGCCTTGACTTCTTGGGGACGGCGCTTAAAGTCGTTGCGGGCACCCCCGACGCAAATGACCTAGAGAACATTAGAATGACGGAGGCACAGCTGGTTAGTTCCAACAATAGGCAGATAGAAATTAATTCTAAAACACAGATACAAATAAACATGCTAACCGACACAGTAAATAAAATTCTTAAGATTGCCAAAAATAAACAAACAGACACCTCGCGTTTATACGAGACTTTGCTCACAAGAAACAGAATTCTCATTAATGAAATCGGTAATCTCATGTTAACGATTACCCTAGCAAAATCCAATATCATTAATCCGAACATTTTAGACCACGCTGATCTTAAGTCTATTCTTATGAACGAACTCACAGGGACGACCATAACTGATTTGTTAGAAGTATCTAGTATTAAGATTTTACAATCAACGAATGTAGTTAAGATTATTATAAATACCCTAGAATAAGTCAGCTATGCAAAAAAATCACCATATTCCCCGTCGCACACAATAACACGATCCTTCAGCTGTCAGATAACGTAGTAGCGGAATGCGGAAAGCAGATTCTGGCACTCACAAACTGCAAGCCAACGACCACGACAGTATTCTGCGAGCGGGCACTCAGCGAAACTTGCGCCCAAGGTTTGCACACTGGAGGCACGGCGCATTGTGTGACTCAGCCCAGCCATCTGGACCCCATCACCGTGGTCGACGATGGAGTCATCATCATAAACGACCGTACAGCTATTGTGGCGTTCGATGATAAAACCGAGATCATCTCATCTGGAACTCAACTAGTTACATTCGACACCTACGCGCTGATCAACGGAACCCGATACGTGAACCGCAACAACATCCAAGAAAGATTCCCGGGAGTAGCAGCGTCACCCTTATTGAATATCACAGGTCATAGTGACATACTAAGCCTTCCATACCTCCACCGTCTAAATGAGGAAAATCTAAACTACATCAGAGAGATAAGAGACGATGCTACGTCCGGCACTAGATCCATGTTGGTGTTTGGCTTGGGCGTCATAACCTGCTCAATAATTTGCGGGGGCATTGCCCTCTATCAGTACGTCAAGAAAAGGCGAGCTTCCCGACGATTGGGACGAATGATCGAGCAGGTGCAGAAGGCTTATAACGTGACCAGGGACGGTCAGTCTTTGGAGGGGGGAGTAGTTAACTGTGAGCTCCCAGCGACCTCAAAATGGAAAGAGTATTCTCACGATGTTGGGGTCGCAGCGACTGAATCAGCAGTTACGCCAGTCAGCAAGAATATCCAAAGCTCGGGTGTCAAGTGCGGCTACGCTACCGATCAGCGGAGTAAAGTCGGCGGCCCGCAACATTCTTGCATAACATCCGCCGAGTAACATAACACTCTGCACGAGGCGCTAACGCTGCACTTTGCCGGTGCGGCTGCCAACAACAGCGGCGGCAGCGACACCACGGCCAGCAACAATGTGGCTAGCGACAGCGACAGCGCTGCCGACGGCAGCGGCGGTGTCGCCAATGACCATAGCTTAGTGATTAAGAATTTATGCTTTGTAGTTTCAGTTTGTAATCATTCATATTGAACGGCGGACGCCTTTAATAAACACAATTTGCAAATCTCACCGGTACTCGTGGTTTTGATCAATTCGAAACGAGTGACTACATCTAAAACATAATTTGTATGTTGTATGTTTCTGTCACGCTTGCACCTATTCCCTGCGTTTAATTATTAATGTTGTTACGTTTCTAGCTTTCTTGTTAATATTTCTGATTTTTATGCAACTTTCAGGATAGTTTAATATAATTAGTCTCCAAACGAATTATAAACTGCAATACTGTACCATACGAAAAAATGTCATAAAGACGGCATTGAAGTTTGCAAATAATTTTATTTCTTGTGCAAAAAGGGGGCGTGACAGCCCAGCATTGAAAATGACATTGCATTTATGCTGTCTTTAAGAACCTGAGTACTAAAATTTGTATTCCCAATTCCTGAGATATTCGGCGCAAACATCTATTCCTCCGGTGCTTAATATATACATACATACATATGTACATATAGAAATACAAAGAATAATTTTATATGTTTGCCTTAATGCTAAATGCTTAAATGCTAAACGCTTAAAGGCTAATTATAATAGCGATTGCGTTGAAAATGATGAGTTGGTGGTCATCGATGAGATAGTAACAACTTTTGATTAAAAAAGTCGAATTTTCAATAAAAACAAGTAAGAAAAGTACAGTCGAGCACGCCGCTTGGCAGTGCAAAATTTTTAATGTCAATGCATTTACGCTGTCGCCAGGAACCTCCATACCGAAATTGGCGATCTTAGGTGCTATAGTTATTGAGATATTCGCCGAAAACACCGATTTTTTCCGAGGTGTGTCTAGTTTTTTGCATATTGTGGGCGAATGGGGCGTGGCATCGAAAAAAAAAAGATTCTTGTATTGACTGACTAAATATGTGATCGATTGAGACCAAGCTCGAACTTGTAGCTCTTACCATCTCTGAAATCTGTTTGTTCATACGGACAGACAGACAGACGGACAGACGGACATGGCTATATCGACTCGGCTTGTGATGCTGATCAAGAATATATATACTTTATGGGGTCTGCCACGCCTCCTTTTGCCTGTTACATACATTTGCACAAACCCAATATACTCTTGCAGAGAGTATAAAAAAAAGATTCTTGTATTGACTGACTAAATATTTGATCGATTGAGACCAAGCTCGAACTTGTAGCTCTTACCATCTCTGAAATCTGTTTGTTCATACGGACAGACAGACAGACAGACGGACAGACGGACATGGCTATATCGACTCGGCTTGTGATGCTGATCAAGAATATATATACTTTATGGGGTCTGCCACGCCTCCTTCTGCCTGTTACATACATTTTCACAAACCCAATATACTCTTGCAGAGAGTATAAAAATTTTTAAAAAAGGCTCGTTTTTCAGGTCTACAAAGCAGAAACCCCCCTTAATGGATAATTGACTGAATTAATGAAGGCAATATTTATTCATTAATCGATTACTTAATCATATGATTAATTCAAGCAGAGCGAGTATTAATCGAAAGAAAATTAAAATAATTGATTAATTAAATAAATAAAACCACATTTTAAAAAACATTTAAAAAAACAAATATTAATTTGTTTACTATAAAATTGAGAAGGACTAGTTGGTACATGTGGTCATGTTCTTTATTTCTGTTAAGGTAACACTCCGTTAAAAAAGAAATGCTGACAAGATATGATAATAGTTTGTATTAAACAGAACGTATCTACTGTCATGTATTAAAAAAGAAAGAAGTTGAGTTAGTTCTGAACTTAAAATGGGATGCCTTTTCTACCGCGTTTATATGCCAGCTAGTTGAAGTGCGCCTTTATGTCTCTAAAATCTCCAGTAGATAGATGCCGTTTTTTATGCTTTCTTGATTTGCATTTCTGTCTGAAAGTTCTGCTCTTTCCACTTGTATTGAATTGAATCGTTAATTGAGACAAAATAATCGATTATTATGTATCATATAATTAATCGTGCCATCACTACTCACTTGGTATAAAAGGCTTGACTTCTTTTTTCCTTCCGGCTTGTCTTCCCTGTGGCTACCGCGTCTAGCTCATTCGTCTCAGCGCGGGGTTGTTAACCGAAGCCCACAGAAGGTACAATTCACAATCATCTAGTGGGGAACCACTACTATGCTACTCAAACACTACCAACACTAAACAACTATCGGCCATCTCTATCGGCGGCATCGATGTTTTTGCCGCAACGTGCCCGCCCAACTAAAAGTTATGTCAACTCTACCACTCAAGGCTTTGCAATCCCCCTCCCATTGAAAACTTACTCGGACATATTCATTTTCACAACAAGTTATACATTTATAAATTAATTTATTTTAATAAACATGTTCGGTCCTTATTTGTATATGTATATTTCCCTAATTTATTAAATTTCATTATTTTCTTTTATTTTTATATTTTGTCTATATTATTTTATGCCTTTTGAAATATCGAGAAAGTACATTAAATAAAAACAAATTGCAAGTTCATAAGCAATATAATTTATTTGGACAGCCAAGCGCGGAAAGGCTTGACAGCGTGTTTGTGGTTAGAACAAGACGACGAAACGAACTTCTCGCGACAGCTTCACCGCCGAAAACAAATCAAACTTACATGCTAGCTTAATTATAAGAGTTTTTATGCGTACATTCCAGGCTACTTCATTAGATTCACATCAAGTTTTTATGCTTTACTAAGAATACATTGTGGATACCTAAACAGCCTAACAGCTCAAAGGGGGCATAGGGGGCCGGACACTGCCAAAACAAAAAAATTTGACCAGTACCGAGTGTACCAAATCTACTACATCGGCTGCTAATTATCGGCGAATCACAAGAAAAAAAACCACATTAAAAGAAAGGCCAGCAAAATGATATGACAAAATAATAATAAATTAAATAAAGAAGAAAATAACTTTAAGGATTTCGGAGGAAAGGTGGAAAACCATTCACGGACTGCTCGTCGGCCAGCTCTTGGCGAGAATGGAGGAGGAACCGGAGGCCCCCATGCTTACCTTCGACGGTGCTGGGTGGCTTAATGGGGCCAAAATCCTCAAGTGTAAGGATGACCCGACGCCCAGCTGACTGAGGCAAAAGGTCTCCATGATGGGTGTGGTGTAAGAGGGGACCAAACTGGAGGTGGTAGACAGGGATAATATCCCGTCGAAACCAAAGGCGAAGGTACTCTTCATCATCCCTGTTAATGGAGACCAATCGCTGAAGCTGCTGCAGTGCCAAAACAAGAACGTTTCAACCAACGATTGGAAGGTCCTGCACGCTTGCGCCTTCCGCGCTGCAGAGGGGAGCCAGCACGTCAGCGGAGGAGCTGCGCCACGCACGCCACGGCAAGATGGCGTGGTGTGTAGGGAGCGTCTTCCTATGCTTAAAAAACCGACATCCAGAGGACAAGGAGTCCAGGAGCCATAGATTGCGTCAGGCAATGTCGTTTCGGGGCTCAGGTCATCCAATTACAATACATACTACTAAGCAACGGTAAGCAAAACAAGAGCCGCCGTACTCATACGGAAAGGCATTCACGCCTATCTAATGTCCAATTACAGTACTGACGACCTAGCAACAGTCTCGATTGAGTACGGAACGAAGCGATTGATAGCTGCATCAAGCTATATGGCGCACGACTGGCCCGCACCCCCGGAGTAGCTAGAGAGACTATCCAGGGAGACGGTCTCCAGCACAGCTCAACTGATAGTCGGAAGAGATGCCAACGCCCACTATAGCGTATGTGGGTCACCCGACAAAAATATGAGAGGTTAGTCTCTTTTTAAATCCTCGAAACACAAGACTATACGGTTTGAATGTGACTTTAACAGCGCTCTCAAATCCAACTCATACAGGAACCCCCGGAACGCAAACTGGGTAGAGTTCTATAGGCTGGTTAACAGTAGACTAGGGGTACCAGGCGAAATTGTGTCTGCATACGATATAGAGTCATCTTTATCGTTCGTAGGCAAGACCTCGGGACTCCTTAAAAAAGTCATGTAGACCGTCCAATTGAAAAAGAGATCGAGACCACACTGGCGGAACTCCGAGCTCTCTACGCTAAGGAAAAATCTCGTGGAAATGTTTAAACTGGCTAAGCACTCCGAGGAGGATCTAGTGTACGAAGAGTACAAGATCCTGCTCAGAGTCTACAAGCGCAGTATCCTTAGGGCAAAAAGGAATTACTGGAGGAACTTTTATTCCCAAATGAGTTCGATGCCCGGAACAGCAAGACTAAGAACGCTGTTATCCAAGCAACCGTCTGTTTAAAGTCAGCTGAGACTTGATGGTGGAATCAGGACTGAGAGTAGTGAGGAAACTCTAGATGCTCTGGTCTTGACGGTATAATTCCAGCCATGCTACAGACCACAAAGGATGTGATCATACCATGGCTGCTTAGGATATTTAGATCATGTCTTAGTACATGTCATATTCCTACTGAATGGAGAACAGCGAGAGTAGTATTCCTACCCAAAGCTGGTAAATGCAGTCACAGCAGCCCGAAGGACTACAGGCAACTAAGTCTGACATCCTTTCTGCTAAAAACTATGGAGAAGCTATTAAATCCCCATATTAGAAGTAGTGTAGAAGGGAGGCTGTCTACCAGACAGCAGGCCTACACAAAAGGGAAAACGATTGAAACAGCACTGCACACGCTAGTAGCCTCAATCGAAAGTGCTTTTTATCATCAAGAGTACGCACTGGGAGTCTTCGTAGACATATCAGGAGCGTTTGACAACGTCAGTACGGCAGCCATCACTGAGCGGCTAGTGACGATAAATACCCATCCAAACATCACACACTGGATACACAATCCACTGAGCTGCAGGAGAGTCCAGTCGGAGTGGGGAGTGGCTACAGTGTTTAGAGGCGTAAATAGGGGCACCCTGCAAGTTGGTGTCCTGTCTCCTCTACTGTGGAACCTAGTGGTGGACGAGTTGATTAAGAGATTTGAAAATAACTGCCTATGCGGATGACATAAGCATGATTATTACGGGTGTCTGCCCATCAACCCTCAGCTCAATTATGGGGAAGACTCTCAGGGAGATTTGTAGATGGACTAGCAGTGCAGGTCTACATATCAATGCGGATAAGATGGACCTCATCCTCTCCACTAAGAAGTACAAGGTACCGCAATGGATCCCCTAATACTAAACGGCCCCAGCTAGAGCCAAGATCTCAAGTAAGATACCTAGGGACGGTGTTTTGTACAGCAAACTCACGTCGAGGTGCAATGTTGAAGAAAGGGTGAAGAAGGCAACCGTAGCGCTGTACGCATCCAAGAAGATGCTCAGCTGCACATGGGGTCTTTCACTCCGCCTAATGCATTGGATCTACATAGCAATAGTGCGCCCAACACTGCTTAATGGGGCTCCAGTCTGGTGGCACGGTACCGAAAAGATAACCTACTTAGCCTGCATGAAGAAAGTACAAAGGCAAGCGCTCTTCTGCATCACAAAGGCGTCTGCAACAAAGGCTCTAAAGACACTGCTAGGGATAGTCCCTCTGAACCTGCAAGGTTGACTTGTGTACAAACTACCGACCCACTGCAGCATCTTCCAAGCAGAAGTGTTTGCAATCGGGAAAGCGGCGGAACTGGCAATGCATATAGACACAGATGTATGCAATGTCAATATACTAGTAGACAGCCAAGCGGCAAAAAAGTCTATGATGTCGTCAACTCTTCATTCCGAAACTGTCAGGGCGAGCAGGGAAGCATTAGATGATCTATGCACGACCAAGTCGGTGCAAATCTACTAGGTTCCAAGCCACCAGGGCATACTCTAGCTGATACTCTAGCCAAAGCCGGCGTCAATCTCCCAGCGAGCATAGAAGAAGACGTCACAATCTCATTGAGATCACTTCAAAGTGATCTGGAGACGAGCACTAAAGAATGCATAAATCGCAAGTGGAGGAACATTGCGTCATGCAAAACCTCAAAAATAATGTGTAATGGACACAACCCTCACCTCAGCCGGAATATACTGCGTCTTCCGCGTAAGGAATGCAGAATGCAACATCCGTTCTACTGTGCCACCGCGCAGGCTTGCTGCTGCTGCTATATTGTCGTTGTTGTTGTAGCCGTTGTTGGTTTTTGTATTGTATGTGTTTCTGTTGATGTTGTTGCGGCTTTATAGTCCTTTGTTGGTTATGGTGTTGTTGGTTTTTATACTCTCTGCAAGAGTATATTGGGTTTGTAAAAATGTATGTAACAGGCAGAAGGAGGCGTGGCAGACCCCATAAAGTATATATATTCTTGATCAGCATCACAAGCCGAGTCGATATAGCCATGTCCGTCTGTCTGTCCGTCTGTCCGTCCGTATGAGCAAACAGATTTCAGAGATGGTAAGAGCTACAAGTTCGAGCTTGATCTCAATCGATCACATATTTAGTCAGTCAGTACAAGAATCTTTTTTTTTTCGATGCCACGCCCCATTCGCTCACAATGAGCAAAAAACTAGACACACCTCGGAAAAAGTCAGTGTTTTGGGCGAATATCTCAATAACTATTGCACCTAGGATCACCAATTTTGGTATGAAGGTTCCTAGCGACAGCGTAAATGCATTGACATTTAAAATTTTGGACTGCCACTCCCCTTTTTCCCACAATTTATAAAAATTGTAATTTATAATTCGTGTGAAGACTAACTATATCAAACTATCCTGAAAGGCGCATTGAAATCGCACTATAAACAAGAAAACTAGAAGCGTTACAATATTGATAACTGAATGCAATATCATGTATGAGTGCAAGTGAGACAGAAACATACAAGCACATGTTCGAACGTTTTCTCTGCCTGCATGGCGGCAGCGCTGCCCGCAGTCGCTGGCCGCACTGAATACACACATACATACATGTATATGCATCATATATTGTCTTTCGTATGTGTATTCCCATACAGACAAACAGATGTATGTGTGATTATGCTTAGATTGTTTTTGTTTTAACGTGTTTTAATGCAAGTATTACACATTGTAATATCTCTAGACCGATTTAAATAATTACATCGCGAAAAAATGCAGAGAGTATTTTACGGCCGGGCGTGCTCGACTGTACTTTTCTTACTTGTTCTGATTATTGTCTTTGTTATTAAACGTCTTTTGTTTTGGTTGTGCGTTAATGTTTTTGCATCGTGGTGTGAAACAAATTGTAAATTTTTAATTTTGTTCAAATTTAACGTGCGTATTTGTCGCATGCATGTGTTTCTGCTGCAGTTGTTGATGTTGCACATAAATCTTAATATGTATATACTTTTATTTTGTTATGTGGCCCATTTTTTTCGCACAGTGTTTTTTTTTATACTCTCTGCAAGAGTATATTGGGTTTGTGAAAATGTATGTAACAGGCAGAAGGAGGCGTGGCAGACCCCATAAAGTATATATATTCTTGATCAGCATCACAAGCCGAGTCGATATAGCCATGTCCGTCTGTCCGTCTGTCTGTCCGTCCGTATGAACAAACAGATTTCAGAGATGGGAAGAGCTACAAGTTCGAGATTGGTCTCAATCGATCACATATTTAGTCAGTCAATACAAGAATCTTTTTTTTTTCGATGCCACGCCCTATTCGCCCACAATGATGAAAAAACTAGACACACCACGGAAAAAATTGGTGTTTTGGGCGAATATCTCAATAACTATTGCACGTATGATCACCAATTTTGGTATGGAGGTTCCTAGCGACATCCTAAATGCATTGACACTTAAAATTTTGGACTGCCACTCCCCTTTTTCCCACAATTAATAAAAAAAATTCTCATTTTTCGTTCCGTTTTTAGGCGTTTGTTAATATAGTACAGTATTGTAATTTATAATTCGTGTGAAGACTAACTATATCAAACAATTCTTAAAGGCGCATTGAAATCGCATTATAAACAAGAAAACTAGAAGCGTTACAATATTGATAACTGAATGCAATATCTTGTATGAGTGCAAGCGAGACAGAAATATACAAGCACATGTTCGAATGTTTTCGCTGCCTGCGTGGCGGCAGCGCTACCCGAAGTCGCTGGCCGCGCTGAATACACACATACATACATATGTACATGGATATGCATCATATATTGTCATTCGAATGTGTGTTCGCATAAAGACAAACAGATGTATGTTTGATAATGCTTAGACTGTTTTTGTTTCAAAGTGTTTAACGCAAGTACTACACAATGTAATATCTCTAGACCGATTTTAATAATTTAATCGGGAAAAAAGGCAGAGAGTATTTTACGGTCGGGCTTGCTCGACTGTACTTTCCTTACTTGTTTTTTTATAGGTTGTGTTGAGCGTATATTTTATTTATTTAGTTTTTTCGTACGGACACCACACTGGGCACCAAACCTGACAGCACATAAAAAAAATTTAACCAACAGATTTAACCGACGCACAAAAACTCCTCCTAGATACGGCCACGCGACTGCCTCGTACCGATATTTAAAAGCACCTCCCTTGTTGACTCTAAGTCCGCCTGCCCTTGGCCTCAGCCAAGCCTGATTTTAATATTTATGTATAGTGCAAGTCCTTGCGGTACAAATGTTTTCAAAATGATAACCATTTACGACCATCTATTAAAACTGTGGAGCTTTTTAGGTGAAATGCCGGTCATCAAGCCCTCACTGTATTGCATATGGCACGACGAAAGAGTCTCCAGCAGAAAAGTTTTAGTTGTTGAGGAATTCGTATTTGGCAATGTTTTCAAGAATATTAAGCTTTCAGAAAGTAAACATAAAGATATTAAAAAAAAAATTAAAAATTTCGTAAGCAGACTTACTGCGATAGGGAAGGAGGTCCACCACCAAAGGTTTCCGTTTGAGAAAAAAAATATACTCTTGCAGAAAGTATAAAAAACAGAAATGACTTGATATGCCGCTATACCTACATAAACAGGCAAATGGGTCGGAAATGGGTCAACCTACAAAAAAATTATTTGACATTTGCTCTAAGGCACAAACTAGAAAAGTGTCTAACCTAACCAGCATCAAAAATTGTTCAGACGTTAACCACAGATGACACAGCCGTATAAAAAATTAAAAGGTCGATGGATGCCCAAGTGAGTGTCTTAACTCCTTACTCACCAGAAGAAGCACTTGCTCTGTATATAGATGCCGGTTTCACAAAGCATACATACAAGCTAAATCGATGTAGTGCTAAGGAAAGAAATGCAGATATATATCCAAGTTACCAGAAGCTTCAAGATGCGAAAGTAATGTGCTATCTAAATGAAATGAAATTTACGGACTATTCTTCAGAGCTTAGTAGATTATACTGTAAGTCGTATTATACAAGCGCATTTGAAAGAGTTTGATGATAAACTTGCAACAAGCAACAAAAGTTTGAGCATAACTGCAAAACTCAAATGGGGCTGTGATGGAAGCAGTGGACGTTCAACATATCGTCAAAAGTTCAAAGATGGTGAAACTAGTATGGCCGATTAACACCAATTTGCAGTTTGCTTTGTTCCCCTGCAACTTAAATTGGAATCGAGAACCTTTTAGAAAAACAATAGACATTCCTCAACTCGCTATTGTCGGCCCATAAAATTAATAAGTCAAAAGAAACGACTGAGTTAATTCGTAAAGAGACTGATAATATAAAACATCAAATATTTTCAATTAAGCCAACAATTTATATGTCATATACAATATCTCATGAGTTTCATTGTACAATGCTTGATGGCAAATCATTTAGCGTCCTAGCAGAAGCATCTACACAGATATGTGGAATCTGCAGAGCACTACCAAAATATATGAACAATTTAAATTTTGTAAAAACTTATGCAGTTTATATTCAACTTTATCAATACGGCTTATCTCCATGCTTGGATTCAGTTTTTTTAATGGATCATACATATATCCCACAGGCTGTTAATTAAACAATGGCAAGTTCGCAAGGAAGACAAGTTGGTGGTTGAAAATAGAAAATCAGAAATTCAACTGCAACTTAGGAAGCAAATGGGTATACTAATAGACATACCAATGGCTGGTAGCGGAAACACTAACAATGACAATACTGCCAGAAGGTTTTTTAAAAATCCTGAGTTGGTTGCTCAAATAACAGGAGTTAGCGAAACACTAATAAACAAGTTTAGTGTAATTTTACGTGTGAAGGCTAGCGGATATGATATTAATACCGACGCGTTCCGTTTATACGCCATGGATACTGCTGAGATATTTGTAAGTAAATATCCTTGGATTTACATGTCGTCTTCTGTGCACAAGGTATTAATACATGGTGCAGACATTATAAGCAACGCAACTCTTCCTATTGGCATGATGTCTGAAGAAGGCCTTGAAGCCAAAAATCAAAATTTTCGGAATATTCGACAACTCCATACACGTAAAAATAATAGAAGAAATACCATTGAAGATATTATGAACAGTTTATTTGTTCCATCTGATCCCTTATAATACCTTTGTCAAAAACATCAAGAATTTTAAGAAACTATATTAAACTAGATGAAGCCGTTATTGGGTTGCTCATTAATGCATTTAATGATTCCTATAAATTAGATTCTGATTAATTTCTTTTCTCATACTTTATAAAAATTAAAAAGTTAACAAGTAAAAAATTTATTTTATTTAACTGTATGGGAGATATAAAATATTGTGGATCTAGAAAGCTGAAATTTGGAGGACGCGTTATGATATAGTTTAACATCTTGAGTTTAAAGTTTCATTAAAATATATTTCCTTTTAAGAAAGTAATTAATTAAATTCTGCTAGCAGCGCTGTTTGGCCCACTGTGCGGCGTAGCATAGCCATCTCGTGCTCACAAAGAGACTTAAGCTTACGAGCTAAAGCGTAGAGAGCCCCGTTCAGCAGTAAATTTTGCCATAACACTGCAAAGAACAGAGTGCTGCATGGACGCTGTTTCGCAATGCTGCCTCGATCTGTGGGAGGTAAAGGTCCCATTCGCGATGGCCGCTTTCTAAAAACGCCCCTATCACTGCAAGGACTGACCGATTTACTCGCTCCTCAGCACTGCCTTTGGGAGAGTAGATGGCCTTAGATGTCCTTAAATGCTTGATCCCATAAGGCTGCGTCAACTCCTCAAAAATCTTTCCTACAAATTGCCTACCATTATCTGAGTGAATCACCTCGGGCACTCCAAACTTTGGGAAGAAATCATGCAGCAGGAATTCCGCTACTGCTTTTGCTGTCGCCTCGCGCATAGCTTTCAAAAATAGGAATTGGGTAAAGTGGTCAACGGCGATAAACATCCACGCATGACCTTGGATACTTTCCTAACAAGTCGATGTACAGCTTCTGGAATGGCCTTTCCGTCACTACTTCTGTCTCTATTCCCACTTGCATCCTTAAATTTGTTGCCTTTACTTCTTTGCACACGTTGCATATTCGGACAAAATCAGCCACTTGCACTGCCATCTTTCATGTGCCGACAACCTTATTTTGTGACAAGTGTTCGAAAATTAAGCCCCCTTCCACTTTCAGGTCTGGCAATTGCTGCACGTTTATTATTCTGTATTCCCTACTCTCGAGCTCGTTAGGTTGAAAAGCCAAAATTGGCCTAGGATTTAATTCGTCCTTTACCTCAGCCACTACAGCTTCTAGGCTTTGTGAGACTGTGTCGGCCATTACGTTTGCTGACCGTTTTCGATGCTCAATAACGAAGACTAACGCCTGTAATCACCACTTAGATCTTTCAAGGACATAAGCCACTTCAAGCTGGCATGGTCAGTGATGACCGTAAACGGCATGAGTTTGTAAGGCGGGGTGCCAATCCCGTCTTACATGGCGATTAATAGTTATAAGAAGGAAATAATAAGTAGAAATAAGGAATATGAATGAATTATTAGTAATAAGAATTTGAACTATAATCGCTAATTTAATGTTAAGAATAAGAATTTAATCGAATAATTAGGCAATCGATAGGAGTTAGGCGACGTCTGCAGCGCCCTCTGTCAGGAGCGTAAGGAGCGGCTTGATGCAACTCTGGACGAAAGCTCTGTGGTGAAGAGAGAGCTTTCGTGGTGGAGTTGTGTCAAGGCAGCTTCAACGCTCTTAGATCGAGAGCGCTGCAGACACTTTGTGATCGACCAGCGAACGAATAAGACGTAAGTCCGCGAGACCAAGGAAAGGGAAAAAGTACGTGAGTAAAGAACCGTTAGGGCCAGTGCGACGATAGGGCGACAGCCAAACTGTGCATAAGAAAAAAGAGAAATAAAAGAGAGAATAGAAGAAAGAAAAGCCAGCCACGTGTTGTCAGTGGGCTGGGCGAATCCAGTTAGTGAATTCTTTGTGGCCATATCCCTACTCCCGTTCCCTTTCCGTTTCACTCGAGAACAGCAGCGACTCTACGGCGCTCCTAGAGTTGCAGCTTACTCTTGTGAACCAACGCCGTCTTTCGCTGGGTATGCTCGTGGTCTCTTGGCGCCCCAGAGCCACGATCACATACTCGCAAGACGTGTCTTTCCCTCGTGTGCAACGACTCGCGGAGATCAACGGCGGCGCCCCCCGTTTGGATCTCGCATGCGACTACCCCATACCCTGTAGTGCCCCTCGCACGTGACCGGCGGCGGCTGCCAGAGTACCTCGGCGTCCCGCTTCGATCTCGCAGAGCGTCGCATCGCATCGCATCGCTGAGAACAACGGCGGCGCCCCCCGTTTAGATCTCACATGCGACTACCCCATACCCTGTAGTGCCCCTCGCACGTGACCGGCGGCGGCTGCCAGAGTACCTCGGCGCCTCGCCTCGATCTCGTGGAGCATTACAACAGCTTGCGCGGAACGACGGTGGCATCCCCACCTCGCTCTCGCGTCTTGCATCCCCCCCTCCTCCGCTAATCTCATCTCTGCTGGCACGTTTTTCCCCGTCTGCAGCGTCTCCGCGAATATTACAAATTTCTTGTAAGATTCGAGCCCTGGACAGACTGAGATCTGTACCCCGGCTAGAACGCTTCCTTACAAGTTTTATCGCTGATAAGCACTCCTTCTCCGTCACTGAGTTGTTGTGCTGATGCTTATATAACTTAGCAGAGAAATACGCAATCGGACTCTCATGCCCTGGACGATAAGTCGGAACAGCACCGCGCCCACTTCAGATTGTGAAGCATCGCACTGGACATAGAACATTTTTTGAAAGTCCGCATGCATCAACATTGGGGCAGGGACCAAAGCCTCCATCAATGCTACTACTGCTTTAACTCCATCTCCTAGACTGAAAATTCTGCCTGCTATCGCGGCAGAACCGGAAGAACCTTCGATACCATCCAGCCGTGCCTACGAAGGATCGTACCTCTCTCACCGATCTTGGCAGTGGGTCGTTATCTATGGCTGTTACCCTAGCTGGATCCATCCGCAATGTTCCTAAGCGACTTGAAACAAAACTATGACTTAATCATAGTCAAATTGGCTGCTTTTAGGCATTTGAAGTCAGGAGCGATGATCAACAAGTCGTCCAGGTACATCGCGAGAACATACATAGTGACACTTTGTCGCTATTTATATATAAACATTACAATACATAAGTGCCATAATGCAATCCACCACTTATATGTGGACTAGCAATATGACGTTCTTGTCCAACCCTTCAGTTCTGTTCAGGCCTTCCACTTAGATGAAATCAGTCATGAAACGCATGATTCAGTCATGAAACTGTAGCATCCATCACGTGCATTTGGGTCATGAATTTTATACAGGCATGTCCTAGGGCCTCACCGATCGGTGAAACGTTCGCTTCTTTTTGCAGTGCTGATTCATGCCTGAACATAGAAGTGAATTGTGACATATTTTCATGACTGAAAGTATATGAAGCCCAGTCATGAATCAAGCCATGAATTTAGTCATGATTCATGGGTGAATTTTTACGAAATTCAGCCATGACTCTTGGGTGTTTTCATTGGTGAAAATCTATGAAGTCCAGCCATGAATTTAGTCATGAATTTGGGCATGATTCATAGGTGAAATTCAATGCAGCCCAGCCATGAATTTAGGCATGATTCATAATTGAATTTCTATGCAGCCCAGCCATGAACTTAGGCATGAATTTGGTCATGATTCAAAATTGAATTTCTATGCAGCCCAGCCATGAAACCAGCAATGAAATTTTTCTTCAAAATAAATCTTTAAAATAATAAGAAATATAATAATAGCAATAAAATTGTATTGTAAATTATTTAATTTTCATAATTTTTATCATTTTCGTATAAATTAGAACTAAAACTAAAAATGGAACTATTAATATTTACACTAGAATGTTTTGAATCCTTATTACTATCATTATAACAATTTACTAAACTATTCGCTCTATTGGCCGTAGACTTAAATATCCTATTTTTTTGTAAACTAAGCGCCTTTCTAAACTGCTTCTCTGCAGACCCCGATTGTTCATTCACAGGTATGGTATCTGAAATAAAAATGTTTGGTTTCAAAATTTGTCTCATGCAAAATGCAACAGTATTACATACCAAGCAAAATATTAAAAAATTTGGGGAATCCCTTTAGAGATTTCTTTCCCTGGACACCATCCACATTTGATGCCATTATGACATCATCGCTTAACACATTCCGTAGGCATTTTGTGATACCATTTCCTGTCACCGTGCGAATTGCTTTTGCCTATTTGAAAAAAAAAAACAAGAAAGAATGCTACAGTCGCCCCGCGACTTTAGGATACCCGTTACTCAATGTTCGACCGATTGTTCCTATGGGAGCTATACGACATAGTAGTCCGATTTCTATGAAACTTGGTCAGTATATTTATATTATTGACTTATTTGTTTTGTGTCAGTTTCATTAAGATAGCTTAGTTAATGCAACATTTTTAGACCCCGTACTCTTTAAAAAAGAGTAAAGGGGGTCTATTAAGTTTGTCAGAAGCGAGATGTGCGTAACAGGCAGAAGGAGGCGTGGCCGACCCCATAAAGTATATATATTCTTGATCAGCATCAACAGCCGAGTCGATATAGCAATGTCCGTCTGTCCGTCTGTCCGTCCGTATGAACACCTGGATCTTTTAAACTACAAGAGCTAGAGACACCAAATTTGGAATGTAAGTCCGTTATTTTGTAGAGCAGATCAAGTTTATTTCAAATTGTTGCCACGCCCCTTACCGCCCCCGCAATGAGCAAATAACCAGACACACCTCGAAAAAATTTGTGTTTTAGGTGAATATCTCAGTAACTATAGCACTTAGGAGCACAAATTTTGGTATACAGGTTCTTAGAGACAGCCTTAGTATAATGTCATTAAAAATTTTGAGCTGCCACGCCCCCTTTGCTCATCAGAAATAAAAGACTCTCCAGCTTCAAGGCCTTGTTTCAGGCATTAAATCAAATAGTACAGTGTTGTAATTTAACATACGCTTAGAGAATTACTATTTCTAACTTTCCTGAAAGTGGCATCAAAATCCTATGTCAAACAACAGAGAAATTACGGTTCAAAGTCGAAGTTATTTTAAAGCAAAATCACTGCATGCGCGCAACACATACAAACAAACACAGAAACATACAAACATATGTTCGAACGTTTTCTCTACCTGCTGGCGGCAGCGCTGTCCGGAGCCGCTGGCCGCGCCGACCAATGCTATACATACACACATATGTATGTGTGCACATACTTATATGGAAATAATCGGAAGAATGATAGAAGAGGGGTGTGGTGCAACTGATAGAGTTGCGGCGCAATGTGGAACCTTCGCATGGATCGCGGGTTCGAGTGCTGACGATGACAGTTGTTAATTTATTTATTTTTTAATTTTAAATCAAAATGTAAATATTTAATTTTAATTTTTTAAATTTCATTTGAAAATTTTAATTTAAATAAAATGCAATACTATGGGAGTACGGTGTCTTTTACAGTCGGCTCGATCGACTGTAGCCTTTCTTACTTGTTTCATACTAATTTATATTTGGAGCGTGTTTATGACCGATCGGTCCTATGGGAGCTATACGATATAGTTGTCCGATTTCGATCAAACTTTGTCAGTACATGTATTAAAAAGCACATACCCCGAGAGTTTGCTTTTACACAGAGACTACATGTCTATGAAGTACATGTACTGACCAAGTTTCATTCAAATCGAACTACTATATCGTATAGCTCCCATAGGACCGATCGGTCAAAAATTTGCATTTCGTATGAATTTGTATGAAAATTTTCTGTATTTACCAAGCTTTCTTAATGAAACTGACACAGAATAAATTTATCAATAACATAAATGTACTGGCCAAGTTTCATTCAAATCGGACTACTATATCGTATAGCTCCCATAGGAACAATCGGTCGAACATTGAGTAACGGGTATCCTAAAGTCGCGGGGCGACTAGAGCATTCTTTCTTGTTTTCATTTGAAATTTTTTCACATACTTTGTTGTGAGAAAGTCTAACTAAAAATTTGCGCATAACCCCTAACTCTATTAAATGCATGCAATCTTAAGGAATTTGGGAGATCATACACTGAATAAATGGACTTCAAGACTTGTATGGTTGAGCACAAAAAAGATAGGTGACCGGATGCATGATGAAAGTTAAGGTTTTTTAATTCGAAATGATGATTTTTAATGTCATATAGCTCATTCTTTAATTGATCTATCTCTACTGTATGGTTAATAATTGGATATCTCAATGGATCCCATATAATTTTCGGTATCTCACTTATATTACTTATATAATAAGGTGACAATTTTTCGTAACTTTCGGAGTGAATTACATAATTTGCAACTAGTATCTTATCGACTGTTCTAGCAGTACAATCTGACTTAATAGATAATATACCTTGTTCCGGTAAGTCAATAATTTCCTGGTGAGTATGGCTACACTGAATATTTGCTTTAGTATTAGTTGGTACTTTGAAAAGCCAACTACCCTTTCTATTTAATTCAACCCAATAGTTTGAGGAAGTTGATATCATTTTATAAACACAATTCGATGGTCTATTCGGCTTAAAAGGTGAGACCTCGCAAGAGTCATCATTTGCATTATTCCATGGCCAGTTTCCTTCGCAAATTCGTTTATTTTGTTGCCAATGCTTGCATTTGTTTAGCGCTGCTTCTGACATTAAATTATACGAATCAATTGCAAAGTTATACACTATGTATGGGAACTTTAGATCGGCAATTATTATTCCCTGTTGGTTTTTAATTGGTAAGGGAATAATTTTAAATACCTGGGATGAATGTCTATTGAATAAAGGTATTTTTGCATTTATTATTATTTTTTTTTCTAAATACAACCCTTTTGCAGTTAGCAAAGTATAAATTTCTTTTAGTTCCGCACCAGTTCTTTTCCCCGGTAGAACAAGTGTATCAGGTATTTTGTCTTTAATGTAACTAATTTCCTTTTTTAGTTGATTTGGTTTTAATATATTAGTGTTTAATTTTCCATGATTGACGTCAATAAGCAAGCTGATTACTCCAGCTTGAACCTTTTCACACTCATCAATCAATGAGTTCAATTGTTTTGTTATCATAAAGAATTTTATTGATTCTTTATATACAAAATAGCTTTCTTTAAGAAGTTCGGTCATGTTGTCTACTCGTAGATTCATACTGTAAAAGTTTTTATTTATTTCATCTATTGTTTGTTTCAGAATGTTTTCAGTGGAATCAATTACGGAAGCCTGTTTTTTCGCTAGATTGTCTATGTTATGTTGATTTTCTAACAACACAATCATATTTTCTTCCATTTGAGTTCTATCATCTGCATCCATGAGCCCAAATACCATATGATATAAAGATCCTACGAAATCTAAAGGTGACCTTTTCTGTCTTGGTGTTCTCTGCGTCATAAAAAGGCTATTGTTTTCCTCTATATCATCAATTTGTCTTTGCATGTTGTTCAGCACTAAATTACATTGCTCCTCAAAATCATGCAATTTTCTACAAATCATTCGCATCTTTTGTATAATTTCTTTCCCCTTCTCTATCATAACGAAGTAAGTGTCCATAACCTAAAACACAACTAAATCCAATGATGACGTTATTACTTGTATGTCACCCATCGGATCCAAGTATATTGATGCTGTACTGTTGACTTGTTCAACTGTCCATTTCTTTATTTCGGTCTTAATTGGAACCGCATTAGATACTTGACAAATCAGCATTAACATCAACATGGCTAAATATAATCCGATTTTTGAAAGCCTACCTCTCCTAGTTGAGTGTTCCTCATTTTTAGAGTCTTCTCCGGACTCTTGGACTCCAATTAGAGGACATATTTTACTAATAGGACGCGTTACCAATCCTTCTTGTACTCTTATCTTCGCTACTCTAACTTTTTCATCTGCGCCTTTATGAACTTCCTCAATTTTCCCTAGGGGCCATCTCGCTGGATGACAATTTTCGGATTTAATTAATACTATTTGCCCTTTTTCGATATTTTTATTTTCACGTCTCCATTTATTTCTTTGCTGTAAAGTATGTAAATAGTCTTCTTTCCATTTTAACCAAAATTCATTTTTAATCCTTTTAATTAATTTCCATCTGTCTAAATTGTTTATCTTCTCCTTATTTATAGACTCTATTACTTCCAAATTAGGTCTACCAATCAGAAAGTGTCCCGGTGTTAATATCTCCATGTCCTCAATATCTTCTCCAGTAGTGTATAAGGGACGAGAATTTAACACTCCTTCAATCTGGCATAAAAGAGTTGCAAACTCTTCATAAGTTAAAATCGTATCACCAATTGTTCTTTTTAAGTGATATTTCACCGATTTAACTCCCGCTTCCCAAATGCCACCGAAATGCGGTCCTGCCGGCGGGATAAAATGCCAACTGATCCCTTCGCTTTCTAAAATTGGAGCTACTTTTTCGTTATCCATAATAGCTCTTTGAAAATCTTCATTTAATTTTCGTGACGCACCCACAAAGTTTGTTCCATTATCGGAGTAAATATTAGCACATTTTCCTCGTCTTGCAATGAATCTTTTAAGGGCTGCTAAAAATGCATCAGTTGTAAGATCACTTACAACTTCCAGATGTATAGCTTTGGTTGCCATACATACAAACACAGCAATGTAACCTTTATATGACTTATTTCCTCTGTTTTTAGAACATTTTATATGGTATGGCCCTGCGTAATCTACTCCAGTATTTAGAAATGGGTAATCTGGTGTAATTCTATATATTTTGGAAGGTCTCCCTTATCTGTTCTGCTGTCGTCTGCCGATATCTTGAACAATTTACACATTCTTTCAACTGTTTTTTTAAACTATTTCTAAATCCAAACATCCAATATCGTCTTTGAATATAAGTTCTCATCAGGTTGAGTCCACCATGCAATGTTTCTCTATGTGCCTTTTTTATTATTAAGTCCGTAAAGTGACTTTTGTTTAAAATTAAAGGATGTTTTACCTGAAAACATGCATTAGAGTTGCTTAATCTTCCACCAACTCTGAGTAACCCATTTTCATCTAAAAATGGGTTTAAACTTAGTAACTTGCTTTTTATGTCAATATCTCTTTTATGAGTTATACATTTAATTTCTGCATCAAAATTAATAATCTGCTGTTGTTTAATTACTAAACAGCGCGCAGACTTTATTTCATTTACAGTTAAATATGCTGGAAATACTTTTTTGTTAATTTTCATATCAATAAATCTTAAAACATATGCAACTACTTTTTCGAGTTTTCCTATACAAGAAAACTTGTCTGTTAATTTCTGAATAATTTCAGAATTATTATTCAAAATAGTTGTGCAAACTTATTCATTTTCAGAATTTTCTTCCTTTGGCCAATATTCAATTGACTTCGCAAGCCAATGAGGTCCAGTCCACCAAATGTCACAGTTTTTTAACTTATCGGCATCTATTCCTCTTGACGCAATATCTGCTGGGTTGTCCTCTGATTTGACATGCCCCCATTCTACTTCTTTTAATTTTTTAATGTCATCTGTTCTACGCCTAATAAATTTATTTTTATTAGCTCCATTTTTGATCCAAGCAAGAGTAATTGTTGAGTCGCTCCATGCATAAGATTTTGTATTTATTCCTAACGCTTCTTTTACTCTTTCCATTAGTTTTGCAAACAGATGAGCTGCACATAGCTCTAACTTAGGGATCGTTTTTCTATTCTTTTTGGGATTAACTTTACTTTTACTAGTAATTATCCTTACTGAACCTCCGATTTTTGCATACACAACTGCCGCATATGCTTTTTCGGAGGCATCTGCAAATCCATGTACTTGAGCCAATACATCGTTGTGCATTTTTAGCCATCTAGGAATTCTGAGATTTTCTAATGTTATTAATTTTGCCATAAATATTTCCCAGTATTCTGAATCGTCTATTGATAATTCTTTATCCCACTCTAGCTCACCTAACCATAGTTTTTGCATAAACATTTTACCGACTATTGTTACAGGAGATAACCAACCTAAAGGGTCATAAATTTTCGCTAATGTGGACAATACTGTTCTTTTATTAATTTTCTTTTTTTGTTCACAATGAATATTAAATTTGAATTCGTCTTTTACAGGTTCCCATTGTAACCCTAGCGTCTTGACTGACTCATTTTCTTCAAAACTTAATATTTTATTATTATCAGTACATTCTACGCTTGCCACAACGTCTGGATTGTAAATTAAATCCCACATTTTCTAATTCTCGCGAAATTAAATTTACAATTTCTTAAGCCTCTTGTACTGTATTAGCGCCTGTCATTAGATCGTCCATATAAAAATCATTTTTTATTATTTCACGAATGCTTTCATTGCTAAATGTAGCAATTTCTAACAAAGTTCTGGTCGCTAAATATGGGGCTGATGCGGTTCCGTAAGTAACTGTTGTAAGTTTGTAAGTTTTTAATCTATCCGACGGATAGTCTCTCCAGAACACATTCAGATATTTTTGGTCATCTTCATCAATATTTATTTGTCTGTACCAGAGAACTGCAGCAATACACCGCATGTAAAAATACCCAAATTACACACAGAGTATTTTTCGACTCGAATCATTTTTTACTCTACCCGAAAAGTATCGGATATTTTTTTACTCCTTTTCGTTTGGGTATTTCCATGAAAGATATTTTTTTACCCGATCATTCTTGTACCAACTCATTTTCTACTTGGTGGCGTAAACACCGCATCAAATGTATACTCGAAAAAAACCACCCTTGTGAAGTATAAGTAAATTTTTACTCGGGTTTTTTTCTATCCGCTCTTTTTTTACCCGATCGTGTGCGCGGGTATAGTCTTGCGACGCTCTTTTGTTATGGACTAGTTAAATGTTATCAATTAATAAATGATAGTTTTATCAATTAATAAATGATAGTTTAAGTAAGAAGTAAGGTAATTGCAAAATTGTTTCCATTGAAATTTTACATAAAAGATAAAAAAAACATAATTTATATATTTAAATATTCACATTAATGAGAATCAAGGTGACTAATAGATTACAGGTTGATTATGGGACACCTGTTTTTATATTTGTTGCAAGGGTATTCTAAGTCACAATTTGGCATGAAGAAACCGTTTATCTATAAATTGTCAACTCTCAAAACGCATATTGTAAATCTGTTGACTATTTGGTTTTTTTGGCAAAACCCGAAAACTGTAATTTGCTACCTGTTACATGCATTCTCTCTAATGCAAAAAAACCCTTTTTATCCTCTAACGCGCGCTGTTCAATTTCCGACGGCAAACCGTCGCTCAAGTACTCGAGTATTTCGTGTAAGTATTTTTTTGTACTCTGTGTGTTGTCTACACAATCATTTTCTATCGCATCAAAAAATGATTCGTACTCGCGACACCCTTTTCAAAAAGAGTATTTACGATACCCGCTACTTTGGGTACGGGTAAAAAGAATATTCGAGTCATTTAGCTTCGGGTAAAAAAGTATTCGAGTAAAAAAATAGCCGATCATATTTTTTACTCTAAATTTTGAGTACGAGTAAGACCGGCACCGCATTTTCTTTGGGTAGTACTCGAGTACAAAAAACCACCACCCGTGCAGTTCTCTGGTCTGTACATTTTTTCTATATCAGAGGAGACTACAACTGGCCATTTACGCAATTTTAACAGAATATCAAAAATATCTCTTTGGACTCTTGGTCCTGTCCACATGATGTCATTTAGGCTTTTCCCATTTGTACTTTTTGCTGAAGCATCAAATACAACTCTTAATTTTGTTGTTAAGCTACTATCCCTTAGTACTGCTTGATGAGGAAGATAATATTTTCCTACATCGTTTGATTCAACCATATGTCCTAACTCCATATACTCCCTCATAAACTGAATGTAATTTTCTTTCAGCTTTAGATTTTTATTAAATTTCTTTTCTAAATTGTGAAAACGTGCTAAAGCTTGCTTTTTAGAATCTCCTAAGTTCGTATTTTCCTTAAATGGGATTTTTACAATAAATCTACCATTGCTATCGTTTTTTGTTGTTGTCATATAATTCTTTTCACAATATTCTGCTTCTAAGTCGTCATTATCCTCATCTTCTAATTCCCAAAATCGATCCATGTCTCTAACCTCGATTGTAGTTGCTGTTATTACAGCATTTCCCTTTGATTTGGTGCAGCCTGATACTACCCAACCAAATTCTGTATTTTGACCCAGGAGTCCGTCTATTTTAATAATGCCATTTTTCATTATTTGTGAATATAGATCGGCTCCAATTATCATATCTACTCTGCTCGGTTTGTCAAAATGTGGGTCAGCCAAAATGTAATTCTGCCATTTATATTTATTTATATTTATAGTTTGGACTGGCAGCGCTTTCATTAATTTTGGCAAAACGATTGCTTCCGTATAAAAATTTTGTTTTTCATATTTATAGGATTTTAAACACAAGATGACCTTGTATTTTGATGAGCTTGAGTTATTTGCTGAAACTCCACTTATTTTTGTAATTTTTTTAATTCTAAATAAGTTTAGAGTTTGAACAGCTTCTTCTGAAATAATAGTGCACTGAGATCCACTATCGATCAATGCTCTTAATTTTTCAAAATTACCATTTTTGGTTTGCACATTCACTATTGCTGTAGCTAATAGTGCTTGTTTTTCAGCAACACAAGTGTTCACTTTCTCGTTAGATATGTGTAACATTGTATTGTGTGATTTTCTGCAAATAGTACATAATATTTCGCACGAGCATCTTTTATTCCTCGTGAATTTTAAACATTTCATACATAATTGCACTTTTCTTACTGCGTCGATTCTCTCTACTGGACTCATGGCTTTGAAAGTGTAACAATGTACTGCATGATGTCCAGGTTTTTTACAAATCGGGCAGTTTTCAATTCTATGTTGCTGAACATTAGAATTTTTCTTTTCATCGTTTTTTAATGAACTAATGGAACCATATCTCTGTTCCAAAAATTCTTTGACATCTGACAACTTTTGAATCTCCTTTGTCTTTCTGACGTAAGATTCGTATAGTTGTAGTGTCTCTTTATTAAATTTACGCAATATAATATGCGCAAAGATACTGTCTACTTCATTAGACAGATTTGCTTTTAATTTTATAATATGCATAGCCTCATTGCTAGCATCAATAAAATTTTTTATCTGCTTTTCAGATTCAATATTTAATGAAGGTAAATCAATTAACCTATTTAATTGATCTGAAAAAATTTTTCTTTTATTTTCGAACCGTTTGGCCAACAGTTCCCACACAACATCATAATTATCTACTGAGCCAGTGAGCAAATGTGATACCATGCTCCTGGCTTCACCTTTTAATGCCGATTTTAAATAATTAAATTTGACCGAAAGACTTAGGTCCTCTCTTTCATGAATTATTTCCATAAATAATTCAAAAAATGAATCCCACTCTCTGGGTTCCCCATAAAAAGTGGGTACCTTAATTTTAGGTAGAGCTGGAAGATCTTCTGTCTTCACGGCTACCTTATTGTTGTTGAAACTTATATGCTCCAATATGTCAACCATATTGTAAGCATCAAACTCTAATTCTGATACATCTTCGTTGCATTGAATTTCTTGTTTTTCAAAGAACTTAATTTTTTCTTGGATTCTATTCCAGAGAAAATTAATTTTATTTTTTCTAATGCTACTCCATTCCGGAGTAGCATTTTTTAATTCTTTTTCAGTTTCCTGAATATAATTTTTAAGTTGCAACAAGTTTTCGTCTAACTTATCTGCAATCTTATTATTTTCAATTTTTTCTGGAACATTTTCTGTTCCAGGATCAATCGTTTTTTTCGAACATAAATATTGTTCACTAATTGATTTAATAGTTCCTAATGTTTTGTCAAATATTTTTTTATTAAAGTAGTCGTGATCGACTGCTCCAATTTTTAAAAGAATAGAGTTGTTTAATATAAATTTATCTTTTAACTCTTTCAATATTTCAATAGATTGGCTGGAAATAATTCCAGCTTCAATCTCCTGAACTTTTTTAACTATTACTGCTTGCTTTTCCAGCAAATTAATTGTTGCTTCTGACAACATTTTGACAATATATATTTTAAATTTAGTTTCATGCAACTTATCTTATGTTGTGATGAAGCTGACTCTGTTGCTGATGCTGATGCTGACGCTGCTGCTCTGCTGATGTTGGTGCTGATGCTGCTGCTGATGACTCTGCTCACGCTGCTGCTGATGCCGCTGACGATGCTGACGCTGACGCTGCTGCTGATGCCGACGCTGTTGGTGATGCCGCTGACGATGCTGACGCTGACGCTTATGCCGCTGGGGTTGTAAATCCTCTAGCCACTCCGATTTCCGATTCTATCGCTTCTTGAATCGTTTTTAGAACTCGTACTTTTTCACTTTCCGATGTAAGCCTCGGAAACGCTATATTTGCCCGTCGATTTACTTTTTCGAACGCACAATTCCGATGTAAAGCCTCGGAAACGCTAAAATTTTTACCGTCGAGTTAGATTCTCGATCGCACAATTCCGACGTAAAGCCTCGGAAACGCTATATTTTTTATTCTCTGCCTCTTTTCGTTTAGAGCGCTAGAGTTTTTTATTAATCCTCTTCGGATATTTGTTATCTCTGTCTCACAATGAGAACTAGAGCAATCAGTTCTGTGCTTCTTATCACTGGTGGAGGATAGCAACAGACCAATTTATTTTGCAACCTTAAGTATTTCACTATAAGGTGCTGGTTTAAAATTCTGTGTCTCTTACCACTGGTGGGGGAAAACAACAGAATGCTCGAAGGACCAATGAATAAATGGACATCAAGACTTGTATGGTTGAGCACAAAAATTGAACTAACTTTGTTTCTTAAAATCCTAGGCCTTATATAGCTACAAAATTACATTGGAGCACAGATCTCCTCTAAGAATTTGTACCCCACGCGCAGGATTGTGCGTGGTTTTATATTTAGATTTATTTTTATCTCAGGCTTCGTTGCCAAGCATGGGAACGGGTCGCCCGCATAGATACAAATATATTCTTAAATTGGACATTTTTGGGTTTACATAGTCTCTTAAAATAATCTCTCCGGTGTTCTAGTTTCTGTTAATATAATATGTTCGTGCTTGAACATACACACACCAAGTTTTTCTAATGGAGACTTTGCCACTATATAGGGAGCTGCATGCTGCTTAGGATAGTTTCTACTTGCAAAGTCTTCATTGCTAATTAACTCTGCTGAGTTGGTGCTGTATGTTAATACAGAATTACTTTTTTTAGCAACTTGTGTACATTTTGCACACCCGTTGCTAGACGTGTGGCCTGGAGTGCCGCTGATGAAGGCTCTAGCAGGGGCATCACAAATTATAGACTTCAAACAAATTTGTATGTCCCTGTCTCCTAATCTCAGCTGTTGGGCTTATTTTTACCTAAGTAAATACATACGGGAAAAATCGGACAATTCTCTACATTATTTAATTTTATTAAAACTGGCCAAAGTTGTGCATTTGAGCTTTTAAATAGGGGTAGACCATCAATATTGATGTCTATGGAAAGGGACTTGGGAATTTTTACAACTGCATTTATTTTCTGCAGTTGATTTTTAATGCCTATGTCTAAATACCAACCTGAACACATTTTAAAAATTTCTGCCTTCGCTTTGTTTTCAAATTTATAAAAATTTTATAAAAACCTCAATATTTACATCTTTTAAATTTTAATCAAATCTAACACACAATTCTTTGTTGGCTTATGAAATAATTACCACTCTTTAAGCTTATC
Organism: Drosophila acutilabella; assembly: GCA_035046005.1. Lineage (NCBI taxonomy): Eukaryota > Metazoa > Arthropoda > Insecta > Diptera > Drosophilidae > Drosophila > Drosophila acutilabella. The sequence continues at coordinate 381,676 of JAWNOK010000059.1, forward strand.
GCATAAAGTGGACGTATTTTCACTACCTACCAGATCTTCCCTGTCCTGGGGTTCGTTACCGTCTATTACAGTATCCCCGTCGCTCTCTCTCTTTCTGCGTGCTTCACTGTCGCTCTCTCCTAAATTATTTCCCACATTATTTATTCTACTTAAAAGTAGCTCTCTCTCCTTCTTAACTAATCTACGCATTTGCCTTTTCCTACCATGTTATATGTTGCTTATATTATACCCGTTACTCGTAGAGTACAAGGGTATATTGTAATCGTTGGAATGTATGTAACAGGCAGAAGGAGGCGTGGCAGACCCCATAAAGTATATATATTTTTGATCAGCATCAATAGCCGAGTCGATATAGCCATGTCCGTCTGTCCGTCCGTCCGTCCGTCCGTCCGTCCGTCTGTATGAACAAAAGGATCTCAGAGACTATAAGAGCTAGAAAGGTGAAAGGGGTCGCAAATGAAAGGTACAATACCCAAGCAGTACGAGTTTGTTTTTGTTTTTTGACACGCCCACTTTAGGGCGTTCTATCTTCATATAAAGGTAAATGTACAGATAAAACTTGAATGTTTTAGTATAGAAAACTTTTTTGTTAGCAATGCTATCTGAACCAAATTCACACGAAGAGTACATATCTACGACGTACATGTACTGACCAAGTTTCATACAAATCGGACAACTATATCGTATAGCTCCCATAGGGCCGATCGGTCAAAAACACGCTCCAAATATAAATTAGTATGAAAAAATTTTGCATTGACTAAGCTATCTTAATGAAACTGACACAAAATAAATAAATCATAAATATAAACATACTGACCAAGTTTCATAGAAATCGGACTACTATATCGTATAGCTCCCATAGGGACAAAAATCGGCCTACTAGCATGAATTTATAACAAACATTCCATCACTAGAGAAATATCGCAGAAATACAGTAGACGCAGGCAAGCTAGAACGCACAGCTTTCAATTTGACATATTAAAACTATTGTGTTCCCTTGTCTAGCATTCACTGTACTTTTGTTTTTTGCTTCACACTGCCCGCTACCTGCTCGAAAATATCCACAGAGTTGCATTTTTTTGAGAGCGTAAAATGTCTCTGTCTCTCTCAGAAGCGTTTTTTCTCTATCATTTTTTTGCGTTCTGTCTCTCAAAAGTTTTCGCGTTCGTTTCGGTTTTCTCATTGCCACATGTTTCGTTCAACGAAGAGCCGTTAGCTTCGTTGAGAGATGAACGTCCGCTTCGCTTTTCATGACTGATTCACCACCTAAAGAACGTTTTGTTTGCAAAATTGCTTCGGCTTTTGCTCTGGCGTTCATTTTGTCAAACGAAGAGCCTTTAGCTTCGTTGAGCGATGAACGTCCGCTTCGCTTTTCATGACTGATTCACCTTTTCAAAAAGGTTTTGGTCATTTTTTGCTTCGGCTTTTGCTCAGGCGTTCGTTTTGTCAAACGAACAGCCGACAGATTTGTCGACCTATGCACGTCTGCTTCATTTTTCATGACCGTCTTCACTCATCAGTGAATTCAGCTGTGAAATGGAAGCGGTTCATCCAAAGAGAACTGAAGGGGTGCATTTGGGTCATGAATTTTATACAGGCATGTCCTAGGGCCTCACTGATCGGTGAGACGTTCGCTTCTTTTTGCAGTGCTGATTCATGCCTGAACATAGAAGTGAATTGTGACATATTTTCATGACTGAAAGTATATGAAGCCCACTCATGAATCCAGCCATGAATTTAGTCATGATTCATGGGTGAATTTTTACGAAATAATGATGCGGACAGGATTACCAAATATTTCCGACCAACTCTCCAGTTTTTTAATTACTTCATTGCATGCTGTAGTCCACACGAACTTTGAAAATCCATTCACTACTGCAAAAATGTGTTTATATTGTTTGCCAGTGGCATCCATTGGTCCAAGGTGGTATACATGCAGTGTATGCAATGGCACATCCCCTTTCTCCACGTGATACAGGAATCCATCCTTTTTGCCGAGTTTCTTATTGTAGATTATGCATTTGACGCAATTTGCTATAATCTTTGCAACTTTTCCATGCAGGTGCGGAATCCAATAGTGTTGCTTCACTAAATGGATAGTTTTTTGACCACCAAAGTGTCCGGCATTGTGTGCATCAACGATGATTTCACGTTCCATTCCTTTAGGTATTACCAACAAATCGATTCCGTCTACTGCCTTGTACAACAGATCTCCTTTTATTTTAAAATTTTCATAGGGTCGGCTACTGAGAATCTCCAAAACTGCTTTAACCATGGCATCGCTTTGCTGTGCTTTTTTAATGCGCGCTGATACTTCTGATGGGATGATCATAATCTTTTGTGGGTATCGGCTCAAGCAATCAACGTGCTTCAATCGTTGTCCAGCTCTGTGCTCCACCTTAAATTCATAATCTTCCAGGTGTAGAACCCACTGTGCTACTTCGCGTGGTACGTCAGGATACAAATGGCCATCGTGCCATTGTAGTAGAGCTGCAGCAAAACCATTCTTTGACGCGTGTGTATGCGTCTCCGTCTTTGCATTTCTTTTGAAGATGTGCCGCACTGGTTCTGTACTCAGCGCGTGCTTTAACAGCTGAAACGACTGAACCTCTTCGTGCCCCATCAGGAAACGTATATCCTTGCGCAACAGGTTTGTTAACGACTTAGCGATCTGAGCATAGCCTTTTATGAATTTCCGGAAGTGTCCAGTTAATCCCAGAAACGACTGTAAAGCTTTTACATTTCGTGGCACTGGAAACTTGCTGATAACTTTCGTTTTTTCTATTCCAGGTTTTATTCGTCCGGCTTCAATCGTATGTCCCAGAAAATGAATCCCCTCTTGCATAAGCTGGCACTTCTTCCATTTTATGTTTAGTCCAAACTCGGCTGCTTTGTGCAGTACTTTCCTCAGTTTCAGTAGACCTTCTTCTGACGTACGTGCATGAATGATGATCTCATCCATGTAAAGATCGAACATATCTTCGTTCATCAGGTCTTGGAAGATGTGGTTGACAAATCGTATGAAACTTGACGGTGAATTGCGGAAACCAAACGGAGTTTTGTTAAACTCGAACAATCCAGCCTTTGTGATGAACGCCGTATACTCCTTGCTTTTTTCCTCGATGGGTACATGAAAAATACCATTTTCCAAGTCCATCACTGTGAAAAATTTCGCCGTCTGCAACTTCTCCAACACGTCGTCCACGATTGTCACGGGAAAGCAATCCTTAAGAACCATTTTGTTAAGCTGGCGATAGTCTACACAAACTCGATTTGTGCCATCCTTCTTTTTGACTATCACCAACCTACTCGCAAAGTTTGAGGACGACCGCTGTATGATGCCTGCGTGTAGCCAGTCGTTGATTTGTTGTTTCACCGCTTCGGCTTCAGAGAATCCCATTCGACTTGGTGCGTGTCGAAATAGCATAATGTTCTCATCTGGAACTATCTTCAGCTGAATTGGACATTCTGAGGTCTGCTTGGCTTCTTTAAACTCCTTTATCATGTATTGTACAGCATCTTTGAACTGAAGAGGAATTTCGCAGTCATTATCTGTTTGAACTACATTGAAAAAACTTAGCTGATTATCCTCATGAGCTTTCTCCCCATTCGGGGAAGAAAACTCATAGCCGTCCGCCGACATCACCACGGTGAACCGTGTTACAAAATCGTAACCGAGAAGTGCATCGCATCCAATGGAGTTATTCGCAACGACCAGAAATTTGTGTGATATTTTCATGTCATCAATTTCCACATCTGCTTGGAACTGACCCTCCGGATGAACAACGTTACTGCCTAGTCCTCTTAGCACCGAGACATTCTTGCTTAGCTGGACTCCGATGATTTTGTTGAACACTTCTCTTTTACTAGAGAAATATCAGCTCCGGTGTCAACGAGTGCGTGTACCAATACGTTGTTGACTTTTAATTTCTTCAGGCGCTTTTCTTCGTAGATCACGTTCACTCCCTCTACAGATGTACACTTTGCTGATATATGTCCGCTTTTGTTGCAATGAAAGCACTTTATTTCTGCTTTACAATCCTTTCGCAGATGATCAGCAGCTCCGCAATTGTAGCAATGTTGCTTTTTGTCTGCTTTCGTGCTCGTGCTTCGCTCATGGCTTTTGCTCGCATGGAATGGTTTTTTCTCCTGGTTTCCAATTCCATTTGCTTCCGTTACGCTTTCATACACCTCATATTTTTTGCGTAGCTCTTAAAACGATGTGCAATTGTTCAAGTTGTACTTGAAGTCGGTCTTGAGATTCAGTCCATTCACTATATAGCGAATAACTGACACGGTGTCCATCTCTCCACGCACAGCTATACGCTTCATTTGCAAAACGTACTCGTGGAAGCTTTCATCCTTCTTATTGATCCGAATACTCAGTTGTTTGTGCAGATCTGCACCACAATTAGTATAGCGTCGAAGCTCTCGGATGAGTTCATCCCGTAGCGCTTCGTACTCATAGACCTCCGTTGATTCTAAAAACAATGCAGCTGTCTTCGTGACTTTGGCACGTGCTTGTACATATTTTTGCTTTTGATTTAAGCCGTACGCATCCGCATTCAATTCAAAGTTTCTGAACCACCTTTCAACTGGAATCTGTTCTCCATCGAAGTCAGGAATTATTTTAGAAAAATTTTCCACAACCAATCTGCCTTCATCTTTAGACGCTCCTTCTGTTTATACTTTCAGCGTAAGCAGCTGAATGAGTTGTTGTAAAATTGCGCTACTGCTGGATGATTCCTTCTAATCTGCTTGGCTGCGCTGTTGGGTTTCTTTCAGCACTTCAACTTTTTGCCCAACTTGCTGCGACATCATAGCTTGATTCATACTGCAACTTTCCTCTTCCTCCTCTTCGCTTATGTTTTTAATATCTGGCAACTCTTTTTCGTCTGTTTTTTTCTTCACTGTGTGAAAAACTGGCTGTCTCACTCTTTCTCGCATTGTCGGCGCTTTACGACTTGCTGGCGTCAACATGTCGGCTGAGTTCTTCTTTTTCTTCAAATTCATTCGAATTCAACTTTTCTTAAACTGCGCACTTTGTAAATTTGTTGTACAGACTTTTTCCACGATCGATTCCGGGTTTTTATTTCAAAATATACTAATGCTTTTTTTAATCAATCACACTGTTGCACATACAAAATTTATAATGTTCTTTGCTCAATCTCGTTGTTTAAACTGTTCTATGCTCGATCCCGGTTGAGCCCCCAAATGTAAGAATGTTTATTATTGTAAGATTGTTTAATATTATAAGATTGATTATGGAATACAGTTTAACTTAAATTAACAACTGAACGACTTATTATGTTGACGTAGGACGTGTTGTAGTCTCGACACTTCAACTCTGCCGACGACTGACCTGATGCTGCGACTACTAAACATCAACTGAATTATTTCTCTCGATACTTATTCACGCGTCTGCATATCGATACCACTGCAGGTTTCGATGTCCCAACATTATCGGTTACATATATATAAGTTAACAACAAGAATTGTTTGACAATGTTGTTTCGAAATCCAAGCAGCAGTCAAGAACCGCAACAATAGCCCAGAAAACTTCGACTCAGTAGTCTGCAGTTCAGCATTCTGTAAAACGACCGTTTGCAATTCATTGGAATCCAGCCGTCAGCTTAAATCAACAATGTTGCAACAATCACCAGCAGCGTTGCCGACGTCGATCCCCAACTTAGCTAGATAGGGTAAATTTGATTTAAGAATCTTTAGTCTGCAAATTGAAATAAAACAAACAACATCTTATAATTTAACTGGCGCCCGAGCAGTGACCGATCGCGAATACGAAAGTGCAAAAAGTCATTTTAGTACGCGAATCGGTCGATTAGCCACGACAGAACAAAACGCTACTAAGTGCGCGTAATCAGTAATTGTCACGATAAGACAAAACAAATCTTAGGTGACTAAAGTGATTCTTGCAATGAACTAGACTCCCGGACTCCTGGCACGCAGAGTCAAAAACCAAATCGCTACTATAGTTTGTGCAACGTGGGCTCACGCTTTGTAAGATCCGTTCGCAGAGCACTTTTCAACAGAACGTATGAATTGCTGAACCACAAGTAGGGGAACCAAAAGAATCACACGTATCATCGGAGATGGAGCACACACCATTAATAGTTCTGTAAGCGAAAAAATTAAGTGAACGATTAAAAGAAATCAAAGAAAACAAATACATTAATAAAAAGAAAATTAATAAAATATAAAAAACCAACAACGAATTTAATCAAAATCTATTGCAAGTGTAAGAATTTCAAGAAAATAATAAGGGGAAATTAGTCAAAGTAATAATGAAATTACAAAACAACAAAAGAAATTAAATCAAAAACAAGAAAGAATGCTACAGTCGCCCCGCGACTTTAGGATACCCGTTACTCAATGTTCGACCGATTGTTTCTATGGGAGCTATACGATATAGTCATATGATTTGTATGAAACTTGGTCAGTACATTTATGTTTTTGATAAATTTATTCTGTATCAGTTTCATTAGGATAGCTTGGTAAATACAGAAAAGTTTCATACAAATTCATACTAAATACAAATTTTTGACCTATTGTCCCTATGGGAGCTATACGATATAGTAGTCCGATTTCTATGAAACTTGGTCAGTATGTTTATATTTATGATTTATTTATTTTGTGTCAGTTTCATTAAGATAGCTTAGTCAATGCAAAATTTTTTCATACTAATTTATATTTGGAGCGTGTTTTTGACCGATCGGCCCTATGGGAGCTATACGATATAGTTGTCCGATTTGTATGAAACTTGGTCAGTACATGTACGTCGTAGATATGTACTCTTCGTGTGAATTTGGTTCAGATAGCATTGCTAACAAAAAAGTTTTCTATACTAAAACATTCAAGTTTTATCTGTACATTTACCTTTATATGAAGATAGAACGCCCTAAAGTGGGCGTGTCAAAAAACAAAAACAAACTCGTACTGCTTGGGTATTGTACCTTTCATTTGCGACCCCTTTCACCTTTCTAGCTCTTATAGTCTCTGAGATCCTTTTGTTCATACAGACGGACGGACGGACGGACGGACGGACGGACGGACAGACGGACATGGCTATATCGACTCGGCTATTGATGCTGATCAAAAATATATATACTTTATGGGGTCTGCCACGCCTCCTTCTGCCTGTTACATACATTCCAACGATTACAATATACCCTTGTACTCTACGAGTAACGGGTATAATAAGCTTAACGTACCAAACTGCTGCTGCGCAGTGCAACCCCAAACGAGAAAATAACGAAACAAAAACAAACAATGGAGCACAAAAGCGCTGCAAAAATACATACCGGCCTCGCCGACTAGCTATTACCCTTTATTCAAACATTCCACTTGAAGATCATGTAATCTTTGAGTTAAATAGAACTAAACACCATTAATTTAAAATTTTTACAATTTATATACTAATCAATACTCGATACTAATGCTATAAGCGATTCATCAACTTTAGTGTCAACGGACGGAAACAGTGGCAACCAGAGACAAACAATGTATCAAGCCAACAGAATACTTGAAGCAAGTTCAATTGGTTGACAACAATATTGAAAACTATGGGCATTAACACTAATAATAATGACTTCGACGATGGAGCTGCCTACAGCATAGACCCAGACCCCAAAGGCAACATTACTGCCTTAGACCGCGTCCCGGAAATAGTAAAAGAAATGGGAGGCAATTGCTCGATGCCTTAGGCTACACTTTGCGGACAAACGGAAATTAAGCACACTCGAGTACCTACTTACCATCATGACGCAAAACGGACAGCAGACAGTCGAGGAATTCTATCAAAATATCTACAAACATCTTTTTTTGATTCTTATTAAAATCAGCTGTATGCACCTCGACAGACCAACTAGTTATTACAAAATCATATAAGGACAGAGCGCTAGATACGTTTGTAAGAGGCCTACGTGGTGACCTACCACGTTTCCTTGGCATCAAGGAACCTTTAGGGAAAATTACGCGAATAATAGAGAACAAAACGCAAATTTCAGAAACATAGAATCGAATCCAATTCCGACATCCCGTAGATTCGCACGTAAAATTTTTTTATTATCAAACTTTAAATCATTCGGTGCCATTTTTGGCAACGATAGCCTTAGACCAAGAAGCAGTTATTGACGTGGCGCGAAAAATAATGACGATTAAAGAAGAAAACAAAAATACCAATAAAAGAAAAATAATACGAGGCGGTTACCTGGGACCGAACACTTGGACTACAAACAAAAATAAGAGCTTGGCCAACTGTTTCAGAAATATCCCAATCTCTTTGCGGACACAAACGAAAAACTAACCTACTCTACCATTGATGAAGGGGAAATAAGAACATATACCGATTCCCCAATATATTCCAAATTTTACCAATATCCAATGTGCCCCAAAGATGAGGTGAAATACATACAAGAGCTGCTAGATAATGGCATCATTCGATCTTCGCGGTCACCTTTAAGTTCACCGTTATGGGTAGTTCCAAAGAAATCGGATGCATCTGGCGATAGGAAATATCGAATGGTCAAAGACTATCGTAAGTAGTTAAAATATAGGCACCCAGGAATTCTTGTTTATAAGCGCCGGGTTTGGTGTAACCGTCAATATACTCATTGAAGAGAGAAAACCACAGGCCACCAGACTTTACGACGTGATACTTGGAAATACTCACTAACACTTGAACACTTAAAAGTTATAAAGAAAAGGGACCGGTATACAAAAGGATCTCAACTGACCTCCGTAAAGAAAGGCATTAAAATTTGTTAACAACGATTGACAGCGGACTCAATTGAAAACAATCGGTACTGGCACACTTGTTTTAACCTTAGATATTCCAGCTGTATGGTCGCTTGTAAAAATCACCCCTAAATTAGGTGCGCTGCATACACTCGTAGTACAAGGGTATATTGTAGTCGTTGGAATGTATGTAACAGGCAGAAGGAGGCGTGGCAGACCCCATAAAGTATATATATTCATGATCAGCATCAATAGTCGAGTCGATATAGCCATGTCCGTCTGTCTGTCCGTCCTTCCGTCCGTCCGTCTGTCCGTCTGTATGCACAAAAGCATCTCAGAGACTTTATGAGCTAGAAAAGTGAGCGAAAGAGGGCGAAAATAAGGTACCATACCCAAGCATTACAAGTCTGGTTTTGGTTTTTGACACGCCCACTTTAGGCGTCCTATCTTCATATAAAGGTTGTAAGGTAGTGTGTCGAGCCGGGGTACAGATCTCAGTCTGTCCAGTGGTTCGAAACTTTCAAAAAAATTTGTAAGTTCTGCGGAGACGCTGCGGACCGGGATGGGGTTAGGGACGAGTTAAAGGTACGCACGTGACGTGGGATCAAGGCGGGGAGCGCCACCGCCGTTCTCTTCTAGTCACCGCGAGTCTCTGTGAGATCCTTGGAGTTGGCACCGCACGATGAGAGTAGGTCTCTCTTGGATGCAAGAGCCACTGAAGTAGCAGTCCCGCCCCCCGACGAGAGATCTGTTTATCGGCGGCGCCGGAAGAGGACGGGGGATCAAGCGGGTCAGGAAGGCACAACGCACGACGAGCGAGCCGAAAAGAATACGGGAACGCACGGGAGATAGAGTTTCAGGGGCAAGGACTGAGACCTCCCGAAGGGTGCAGTTAATGGAGGTAAGGCGGGAAGAAGAGGAGTCCCAGGTTGAGAAAGCGGAATGGCTGGCCGACCTTGAACCAGAAGTAAAGTTGTTTCTGGAGAAAGAGCTGGCATCGTTCGAGGAGCTGTCGGGAGTCTCGCACATCGCGGAACATAGCATCCGGATGAGAGACGATAAGCCGCTGAAGCAGCGGTATTACCTGAAGAACCCGGCGATGCAGAGGGTGATTGACGAGCAGTTAGAGGAGCTCATCCGAGCAGGTGCCATCGAAAAGTCCCGTACTCCGCACAGCGCTTCGATAGTCTTGGTAAAGAAAAAGACTGGGGAGTGGCAAATATGCGTGGACTACCGGCAGCTCAACCCGCATTCCATCCTGGATGCTTATTCAGTCCCGCGCATAAATCACATCCTCGAGAGGTTGCGCAACGCCCGATACATATCGACGCTGGACTTGAAGCAAGGATACTGGCAGATCCCTATGGCTGCGGATAGCCGCGAATAAACAGCTTTTACCGGAGGACTGTTCCAGTGGCGGGCGATGCCATTCGGTTTACATTTGGCGAGAGCATTATTTGAGAGAGCCTTGGACACAGTAATAGGACCAGAGATGGAGCCTCACGCCTTCGCGAATCTTAAGGAAGTATTCCGCAACTACGAGCGGCCAACTTAAGATTGAATAGGAAGAAATGTCGCATTTTCCAGAAGAGGCTGGCGTACTAAGTTCATGGTCGACACGATCCGGAATCCCCAAGCTCCCAAAATCCTAAAAACAGTGCGTCAATGCCTTGGAACGAGTCGGCTCGAACTTCGCCACACTGGTCGAACCGATGACATCCCTCCTAAGAAAAGCCAAAAGTGGGCCTGGGGAGAGGCACAGAAGATGTTGAAAGGCATATGATGGGCTTCATGAGGCAAACTAAACAAGGCTTTGGGGAACTATTTGGCAGATTTAAGAACCTGTTTGATAGTTTCACCTCGTTGGAATCAAGAGTATGAACCTCTTGAGTGATTCTCCAAAGAGGAAAAAGGCCAATTTTAGGTTGTCAATTGATCCAAATAAACTTTTAGTTCCTCCTCATATCTCTATTAATTCTGACCTTTCTCTAATAAATCTTTCTTCCCCAACTCCAACTAGTATTGTCAGTAGGAATGATAATTTTACGTCTCCCACAGAAGTTATTTCTACGGACACCGAGTCAACCCCTGATACAGTCGCTGTCAATGCGGTTGTTGTTGATCAACATACCAGTGATGAAATTTCGGCTGGATCAACTAGTCAATCAACCAGTGTTATGAGTTTGAAAGATGATATAGCAAATTTTCTAATGCTCGGGAAATTTCTTCATTTAAAATAAGTGTTCCGGCCAAACAACTGAACAAAATATGCTGTAAAGAGTTCTGGGCGGACCACTTAGTAATGAAAGAATGTACTGCTAAAATACCAAATCGGACTCCGATTGCACTACCTTCAATTTCTTCCTCTAACCAATCAGCTACCAATAACAAAAAAACTAAACTCCTCCCTCTCGCTTGCCTATCAGAATGTAAGAGTTCTTTTGCCTTTTCTGAAACTTGGTTAAGGCCTGACATTCTTAATACAGATATTTATTTTATATTTATTTATTAACGCAGACTAACTGCAGTCGCGAGTAAACCAAAATATAAAGTTATATTTATAATTAAAATTAATATTTATGACTATAAAAGATATAATAAAGATATATTTTAACTGAAAATATTAAAAGAATTTAGAATTTAGTTAATTAAATTATTAATAGTTTATCGTTAATCTGGGAAAAAAGTAAAGAAGTTGATCCAACATTTGTTGCAAGGATTGTGGAAAACCCAAAAAAACCCAACCAGATCAATGCAAATGTATGCCAAAACAATCACGAAAGATTTCTGATTTAAAGGAACGCGTGAATGGCTAAGATGCCAAACATACTGCCCCTAAAGATCAGAGATTTAACGGAGTTGGCTGTAAAGCGAAGCTTTAAGATGGGAAAGAGAAAGAGATGTATCAATAATTCTATAGTATTCGTTATATTGAGCGCATAATACCCGAAAACGATTGTGCAAAGCGTAGTCAGTAGTGCATGTAGGAAGAAATAAAGGGATGTAGAACCTGGTTGCCCTGGTTGGAATGTTGAAATTAAGGCGTTCTAAAAGAGATGGGGAGCAGATATCACCAACTATAAGCTTGTGGAGGAAAATAACTCCAAGAACTATCCTACGATTAAGAAGGGACGGAAGATTAAGGAGTAAGAGCCTATTGGAGTAGGGAGGAAGGCGAAGATTAGGATCCCAATTAAGACCTCGAAGTGCAAATAGTAAAAACTGCTTCTGAACTGACTCAATTAAATCTTGAGTATGAGTATGTTGAGGAGACCAGACACATGAACAATATTCAAGAATGGGCGGACAAGGGATGTATAAAGAAGTTTTTTGACGAAGGGATCATTAAATTCTTTAGACCAGCGTTTAATAAATCCAAGAGTGCCATTGGCTTTATTAACAATTGAGGAGATATGATGTGTGAAACTTAATTTATTATCAAAAAGAACACCAAGGTCTTCAACTGACAGTATACGATTTAAGAGTACATTGTCAATATAGTAATTGGCTAAGTAAGGAGTAACCCTGTTAAAAGTCATAAACAGACATTTAGAAAAATTTAGTTTCAGGTGATTAGTTATGCACCAGTTATGCATTGTGTTTAAATCATCTTGTAGTAACGCATGATCCTGGGGGTCTTTGTAAGATAATAATAATTTCACGTCATCTGCATACATAAGTATGCGACAATGGGATAGCGAAGAGGGAAGGTCGTTTATAAAAAGATTAAAAAACAATGGACCTAGGTGACTACCCTGGGGAACTCCAGAAGTAACGAAAACAGATTTGGATATTGCTGATCTAAGCATAACCATTTGGGTCCTACCTGTTAGATATGATGATATCCACAGAAGAAGGGTGGGTGGAAAACCTAGCATACTAAATTTATATAAAAGAAGGTTATGATTAACAGAGTCAAATGCTTTACTAAAGTCAGTGTATATGACATCAGTTTGCATTCTATTAAGGAATGCCTCATTAACAAAAGAGGTAAATTCTTATAGATTTGTCGAAGTCGACCGACTCTTAACAAACCCGTGTTGGGCGGGAGAGATAATTGACTTGCAGAGGTGTTGCAAAGTCGATGTTACTATTTTTTCGAAGAGCTTAGGGATTGCTGACAACTTCGCAATTCCCCTGTAGTTGGATACATCCGACTTGCACCCTTTTTTATGCAGTGGGATAATGTAAGATTCTTTTCATAAGGTAGGAAAGATAGAGGATTCTAAAGAAAGGTTAAACAGAATTAATGGACGTTTTATTATAGAAAAACAGCACTCCTTAAGCACACAACTTGGAGTGTTGTCGGGGCCAGGAAAGAAGGAAGATTTTAAGGTGTTAATTGAAGAGACTATACAACTATAGGTAATATGCGAAAGAAAAACAGAATTAGAGGATGGGAGTTTATAGGGGTAAGAGAAGTTAGTAGACAAACTAGAGGTGTAAGTAGATTGAAAAAAGTTAGCAAAGAGATCGGAAGCGGCCGAGTCCTCACTTACTTTACTAGAATTAAAAAAGAAAGAATAGGGTAAAGTACTAGATTTACGTTTAGAATTAACAAAGTTATAGAATTGTTTAGGATCACGCGCAAATTGAGTCTTGCAACGAACAAGATAATTTTCATAGTATTAAGAATTAAGAAGGGTAAAGGCTGCTTTAACTTTAGAATAAGGTAAAAAGTCTAATTTAGAGCCTGTCTGCTTAAACCTTTTAAAATTTGTAGATTTTTTATTTTTTAAGTTTGATAATCTTGGTGAGAACCAAGGCGGTTTATGTGAAACGGACTTTACAACACTAGGGATGCAGACATCAAAGAATGAATTTAAAATGTTGTAAAAATACTCGACAGCTATGTTAATATCTTTCATGCCGTAAAGTACAGACCAGTCAGTAGCAATAATCAGTTGGTTAAGCAAATATAAATTTCCTTTGCGGAAGCAACGGCGCGAGTTGGAAGAGAAAGAATGAGGTAAATGGGTTGAGTTAGGGATAGACAAAGACAGTCCAAGGGTAGGATGAAAAGAATCTTCAGGCACCACTACAGGAGAAGATCTAGTGACAACGGCACTGGATGAATCACTTACAAAGATCAGATCCAGCATCCGGTTTAAACGATTAGATACATGATTGACTTGAAAAAAAGAAAGATCAATCAAACTATCTAAAAAGTCATTGTTGGTTGTGGGAATGAAATTTAACTTGTTGAAAACCGTTCAGGAAACGTTTGGCAAGTTAAAATCACCAAGTGTCACAAAGAAATCACAATCACGAATGTGATTAAATACTTCTTTGATGAAATTGAAAATTGGAATATAAATAAATAGACATTTCAGAGGATGGAGGAATATAAGAACAGGTTACATACAGCGCAAAAGACAAAAAAGTAACCTTAACGGCAACAATTTCAATATCGTCCAGTGGTGAAACATTTATTATTTCAGCATTAAGGGAGGATTTTACTGAAATAAGGACACCACCACCACGTCAATTAGGACGATCGCGCCTAAAGATATTATAATTTGACGACATTATTTCATGATCAGATATACTGGAATTAAGCCAAGTCTCTGACAATGCAATAATATCGGTGTCAAAAGAGAAACTATTCTTATGTAACTGTTTTAACTTAGACCCCTTACATTCTGATACAGAATGAAAAGTTGGTCAGAGTCTAGTTTTTTGAGGCTATGACTGAGGCCGCATGAGGACCATTAGTCGGAAAGGTGACAGGATTTGAACGAGTTCTAGTCTTCTGCTTAAACTCGTGAACAATCATATGAGGAGGCCAAAACTTTGGGTCACATATGATAGGAAACAGATCAGGGGACACACTAATCTCAAAAGATGAGATCTCTCTGGGCTCAGAGAAATTAAATTTAGAAATAGAGACGCTACCAGGGGTTTTGGTAGCGATAAATGCAGCAATTGACTCAATAGTCGTGTCTGCAGAAAGTCTGGATACAAATATCTGTTTACGGGGAGCCACGACCGTAAGCAGGGGAGGCTGAGCTACAATGGGAGTAGCAATGGGATGACTGTTACGTCGACTTGGGGGGCTTTTAGAGCTAGAAGAATAGGCATTGGAGGAATTCCCAGGTAAAACAATTATATAAGTGGGTGAAGGGGAAACTGCGGGGGTGACAGTAGAACGACTGTTACGTCGAATAGGGGGACTTTTCGAGTTTTTACTCGTGGCCTTAGCTCCATTAATAGTCACCGATTTGATCATAATGGGTGACGAGGTGGTTACGGGGGGAACAGGCAGTGCCGGGGAAGCAACGTTGGCACATGAGGGTCGGTCAGGTACAGGAGATGTTGCCGGAGGAATATGTGAATTGGGAGGTGAAGAGTTGCGGGGAGAGGGAGAAAAGGATAAAAGGGGAGGCCCATTATGCACTGGTGACGTGAGAAGCGAACCAGGCGGAAGAGGTAAGGGAAGCTGCTGCTGAGAACTCAACACCTTGTCAGGTGGTGTCTCAAACTTATAATCACTAAGCAAGTCAGCACTAATATCAAAATCGGTGCTTAGCTTCTTAGCGAGTGAGCGCAATTTTAAGAATTGCTTTTTCACAGTATTATACATACGTGAAAAATCACCTTGCAACTCAATACACACTGGGCATGACCATTGCAATTGTTTTTGCAGCAGGCCATTTCACTCAAAATAAACTTTTTAAAACAAGAGAGCAAACAAGAAAAAATTTGAGATTACTTCGATGTAAACAAATATGCTCGAAAACAGAATTCGCTAAAAATGCAAAAACAAATGTTAACGAAACAGTTATGACAACAAAGCAATGCGTGGGCGCAAGCACAAAACAGAAATTGAGTGTAAGCGAACAAACACACAAATTTATTTTTGCTCAGCAGAGCAACGAAGAGAGAGCAAAGGTCGCAACAAAAACGGGCACAAACAAAAACACAGCTGAGACGCTGTATTAATAAAAATGTATAGTTTTGCTAAAAATGCACACTAAAAACGACTTTGTACAAACCTGATTTAGGGTATCACTTTGCTCAAGTAAAATATTTGATAATTTCAAATTAAAATTCGCGAATTAAGGCAGAAATAATAAAATAGACGGAGCGTTGAAAAAACACGACCGGCACAGCTGAAAATCTCTTTCTCAATTGTTGTTGCTGTTGTTTCTGCGATAAATTTTCGCTTTTTTCACTGATTGCTGTTGATGGTGATCGTTCTGAAGTAGTTAATCTTAATATTTCAACAGATTTAGAATTTATTGCATTTAAACATTTTTCAGCTATCAAATCTGTTTCTTCCTTAACCTTCGATCGGGATATCCTCATTGTTCTGGGTGATTTCAACAGTGCAGGAACTACTTGGATCTCCACTCCAAGCTCTGCTGTATTGACTTCCACGACACAAAATGATTTCCTTGATCATTTGTTTGGGATTTATGTATCTCAAATGATAGGCATTTCTAATTCATTAAGTAAGATGCTTGATTTTATTTTTGTCTTAGATCCATCATTTCCATCTGTTTTCCGTATTGGTCCCATTTCTCTTCCTGAAGATTCATATCACCCGACTCTGGAATTGTTGATGGAATTGCCTACCCAAACGGGAAAGTCCAGCTCGATACCTAGAAAGTTTCGGATGGCTGATTTTAACATGTTAAATCAGCATTCATCCCAAACTGACTGGTCATGGCTTTTTAAGTGCAGGGATATGGATGAAGCAGTCGCATTTTTTGTATCTTACCATAAATAATTTATTTGATCTTTGTGTTCCATCTTGTGTTCCAAGTTTGTTGTCGCTCGTTACATAATTGCTCGATCTGATTTCTCTGCATTGAAAAGCCTGTGTTATCGGAATTACCTAAGAAGCTGTGGTCAGCAGTTTCGAAGTAATCCTTATCTTTTTTATATTTTCGTTAACGCGATGCGCAAATTATCAACACTTCCTTCTTCAATGGTCTGTAAAAATACGACTGCTAACTCTGATCAGGCTATAGCTGATTTATTTGCTTTTATTTACAATGAACTATATTATTCATTTGTGCTACTTCCCTGACATTTGGAAAGCATCTTTTGCTGTTCATCTTCATGAAAAGGGTACTAAATCTAACACTTGCAACTATAGGGGTATCTCTAAGTTGTCTAAAATTCCTAAAATTTTTGAGAAATTAAAAACTTCTCAATTGCAACATTTTTGTGTATCTATTGTTTCACCTTGCCAACATGGGTTTATAAAATATAGATCTACTACTACCAACTTATTAGAATTTACTTTTATTGTAATACGGGGGTTTCAAAATAAGTGGCAAACAGATGTCATTTACACTGATATTAGTTAGGCTTTTGATACTGTTTTATATTCTCTGTTACTAAATAATCTTTATCTACTAGGATTCCCAGATAATTTAATAATTTGGATTGGGAACTATTTACGCTCAAGAACTCAAAGACGTAACTCCATCACGTAGTCCTTTATTTATACGCGTTACTCGTAGAGTACAAGGGTATATTGTAATCGTT
Source organism: Drosophila acutilabella (assembly GCA_035046005.1). Lineage (NCBI taxonomy): Eukaryota > Metazoa > Arthropoda > Insecta > Diptera > Drosophilidae > Drosophila > Drosophila acutilabella. Next base: position 398,929 of record JAWNOK010000059.1, read on the forward strand.
GGAATATATGTAACAGGCATAAGGAGGCGTGGCAGACCCCATAAAGTACATATATTCTTGATCGGCATCAATAGCCGAATCGATATAGCCATGTCCGTCTGTCCGTCTGTATGAACAAAAGGATCTCAGAGACTATAAGAGCTAGAAAGGTGAAAGGGATCGCAAGTGAAAGGTACAACACCCAAGAAGTACGAGTTTGTTTTTGTTTTTTTACACACCCACTTTAGGGCGTTCTATCTTCATATAAAGGTAAATGTACAGATTAAGCTTGAAAGTTTTAGTATAGAAAACTTTTTTGTTAGCAATGCTATTTAATCCAAATTTACACTACATGTCTATAAAGTACATATACTGACCAAGTTTGATCGAAATCGGACAACTATATCGTATAGCTCCCATAGGGCCGATCGGTCAAAGACACGCTCCAAATATAAATTAGTATGAAAAAATTTTGAATTGACTTAGCTATCTTAATGAAACTGACACAAAATAAACAAGAAAGAATGCTACAGTCGCCCCGCGACTTTAGGATACCCGTTACTCAATGTTCGACAGATTGTTCCTATGGGAGCTATACGATATAGCTGTCCGATTTGGATGAAACTTGGTCAGTACATTTATGTTATTGATAAATTTATTCTGTATCAGTTTCATTACGAAAGTTTAGTCAATGCAAAAATTTTTTTATACTAATTAATATTTGGAGCGTTTTTTTGACCAATCGGCCCTATGGGAGCTATACGATATAGTTGTCCGATTTCGATCAAGCTTGGTCAGTACATGAACTTCATAGACATGTAGTCTCCGTGTAAATTTGGATCAGATAGTATAGCTAACAAAAAAGTTTTCTAAACTATATCATTTAAGTCTTATCTGTACATTTTCCTTTATATGAAGATAGAACGCCCTAAAGTGGGCGTGTCAAAAAACAAAAACAAACTCGTACTGCTTGGGTATTGTACCTTTCATTTGCGACCCCTTTCACCTTTCTAGCTCTTAAAGTCTCTGAGATCCTTTTGTTTATACGGGCGGACGGACAGACGGACAGACGGACATGGCTATATCGACTCGGCTATTGATGCTGATCAAGAATATATATACTTTATGGTGTCGGCCACGCCTCCTTCTGCCTGTTACATACATTCCAACGATTACAATATACCCTTGTACTCTTCGAGTAACAGGTATAATAAATCAATAATATAAATATACTGACCTAATTTCATAAAAATCGGACAACTTATTTAATATAAGTTTCATTCCAATGAATTTAAAAACTTATTTAAAATTAACATAGACAAGGATAACCAATGGGATCTTGAATGAAATTGCTCCTATATGCTCCTTTTGAGCAATTGGTCCAAAAACACCCTTTTCAGACGACGACGAGATGGACTTGAGAAATGTAGAGCATTAGCCAATGAATTTGGGTGATGTTCATGCCTGATATTTTGTTTAACAGATACTTCGTTAATTTTAGACATAATTGTGGCAATCCCTAAATCCCTCCTGATATTTACGATTCGAGCAAATGAAAATCCTCCAGCAATTCTTCTGATGGCCTTATTTTTACGTGATTGAATTTTTTAATATGAGTACGAGCCGCAATGCCTTCTTAACATGTGTGTTCCAGGTTAATCCTTAGTCCATTCAAAGTCCCAAATATTTAACTGTTGAAAAAGGGTTTAGTCTTGTGTCGTCTGAGCGAACAGAGGGGCATCTTTCAATTCTTTTTGTGAACTCCATCAGCACTGTCTTCTCTCTTGATAAGCGAACGTTCCACAAGGGGGCCCAGTTTTTAAAATCGACATAAATTTGCAGCCTTCTCGAAGCAAGCCTTGGAATATCACTAAAACATATTACAGCTGTGTCATCTGCATACGTGGCTACTAAATCGTTCAAATCCTCTGGAACTGGCATATCGTGTGTGAATATGTTGAAAAGTTTTGGGCTTAAGACGCTACCTTGAGGAACTCCTGCTCTAATAGGTTTGTCTGAAGACATGCAGCCATTCACCTGTACAGCAAAACCTCTTCCCTCTAACCAAGACGCAATAATTTTGAAGATTGACATAGAAGCAAAACGTTTCAGTTTAAATAGCAAGCCATCATGCCAGACACGGTCAAAGGCCTGTTGGATATCGAAAAAACAGCAGCACCATACTCCTTTCTTTCATATCCTTTGAGGATTCGATCTACAACTCTATGCAATTGCTCAGTCGTCCCGTGTTAAGGTCTAAAACCAAACTGAAAATTAGGGATAATTTCCAGATTATCCAACTCATTACGCAATCTTGCAAGAATCAGTTTTTCGAATATTTTACCCATCACAGGAAGTAGGCTAATTGGCCTGTAAGAATCTGTCACATTCGCAGGTTTACATGGTTTCAGTATCATAGTAACCAAAGCCTTCTTCCAAGCGATAGGAAAATAACCAATTTTGAAGCATGAGTTAAAAATACCAAGTAGTAACGCAATGCCTTCATCTGCAATAAGTTTAACAACTATTTAATTAATTCCATCATAACCAGGTGCCTTTCTTGACTTAGGCGAATTTATCACACACAAAACATCCTCTAAAGAAAAGGGCATAGGCTCTTCACTTGACAACGAATCCCTTCGAACCTCGATGCCAACATCAACAACTACATCACGTGGAGCAATTGAAAAATGAGTAAATCAGTTTTCCAGATCAACAGCAAATAATTCAGCTTTCTCTTCATCCGACTTGCACCATCCATTCTCACCTTGAATAGCATTATTTACAGCTGGTTGTCTTATTATATTCCTTGTAAGCTTCCAAAGGCTATGGTCAAAGTTCGTGTTAGGGTCTGCATTCAATAGCATATCCTCAAAAAATTTCGAACGAGCAGCAGATAAAGCCATCTTAATACGGGACGCCAGGCGCTTCCATTCTGTTGTCAGCCGGGTTACCAAAACGAATCCACCGTTTTCTTATTCTTCTTTTGTCTCTTATAAGAATTTTGATTTCATTATCAGCAGTGTAAACAAGCCCTGAGTTCCCCGGGGAGCTGACTCGACCCGTTGCCTGTATGGCTGCTTCTTTTATTATGGATGTGAGCTTTAAAATTTCTGTATCAATATCCTCTGTGCTTAGCATTGCAGTGTTATCTTGGACTTGAGTAGTATGTAATTTTTAAATGCAGCTATATCGACTTTGCCTGAAAGTAATGGTCTTCTTAAACATTTTGCATGAGCATCTTGGCCAAGAGTTATGATTAAAGGGATGTGATCGGAGCTCAGCTCACAACGACCAACAATAGAAACTGCCGAAGAAGAAATTCCCCCAAACAATCCAAAATCCAAGGCATTAGGGACTCTAAGTCTATCATAAGGGAAGCATGTGGGTGAGCCTGTAGCACAAATATTAATTGTCGATGACATTCCCCCAAAAAACAGCCACGAGGACATGAACGGGAACATCCCCACATCTGATGCTTCGCATTAAAATCTCCTGCAATCAGAAATTTTGGTCCAAGCGATGATAGTATATAATTCAATTCATTCAACGTAAAAAGATCCGGATGTGAGGCGGGTCGGAGATAAATAGCTGCAACTACAAAATCGCCATGATCGCTTCTAATTTTGATGCCTACCACTTGTCCAAAATTTAAACGGATATTAACACACGGATAATGTGAAATTTTAGATTTAACCAGTATACAGGCACCTGCAAAGCTACAGTCCCCCGGCTGGTTAGCAGCGTATATTGAATATCCAGGAATTCTTAGAAACGATCTGTTATTAAAATGTGATTCTGAAATAAGCATCACGTCAATGCACTCCTCTTGCATCCATGCAACGAGCTCAAGTTGATGTTGGATAAGCCCGTTCGCATTCCATACTCCTATTTTTAATTCATTCATTAGCAATCAATGGCACATGAACACCAGGAAGTGAGGACAACATCTGAATGATTTTGGCCATACCGTCTTGCATGGGAGTACTGCAACACTTAATGAATTCCGCCAGTTCAGCAAATCATCTAGCTGCTTCTGCAAATTTTCCATTTTTAACTAAAGATCAGTGACATTAACGGGTTGAGAGATGTGATGATGAACAGTGTCATTAATTGGTCCGGAGGTAGACATAAGATTTTTATCGGCATAACTGCTTGTAAGCGAGTTTTGAGTGTTCTTATTTGTAATGGGTGTATTAGTTTTAACAGGCTGGGGCAGCTTTGAACCTTGGACATATTTGGAATTTGATGGACGAATAGAATTAACAGAAGAACATAAGTTTTTGGCAACATCAGAATATGATATTCCATCAGTGACTTTGGCTTGAAGTAGGACCAATAGGAGAAACCTTTAAACGACTTGCAGAGAATTTGGCTTCAGCCTTTTTATAGACTGGACATCCTTTCTAATTTGCAGTATGATTCTCAGTACAGAGGGCACATTTGGCTGGCAAGTCCTTAGATTTAGTGCACTCCACAGATCTGTGATTAAGTCCACATTTTACGCACCTTGGCTGGTTAAAGCAGTAAGCTTGAGTGTGTCCTAAGCTTAAGCATCTATGACATTGGGGTAGAACAGGCTTAGAATATGGAGGTTCGATTTTAACGATTTCATGACACAGACGATTTATATCGAAGGCAGCTTTGTTGTTGTTATTTGGCTCCAACTCAACAAAGAAGAGATTCATGGGTTTTTTTGTGAACTTGTCTATGACGACGGTGGATGAACGCACCTTATGCCCAAGAAGGGCAAAGGCTTGGACGATCTCCTGTTTGTCTGTTCCATGATATAGTCCTTTAACCACAATACGGAAATCCCCATTCTCTTTCAGTTGCCAAGAGTGCCAGGATAAATCGGGCTTGGAATTAAGCCACTTCGATAGGGCACGATAAGAATCAGAATTCAAAAGATTAACTCGAATAGAAGTGTTCGGTAGGTTTTTGATGTTAAAATTATTGCCAAAGATCCTTATTATCTCCTTCTTAAGCAACACAAAGTCAGATATCTCATTAATTATGATTGGCGGAGGCTTAAAAGTGCGAGGATTAGGGTCAACTACCGACTTAATACTATGCTGCACGTCATCTACAATTGCCACATCCGACTCATCCGGAGCATCTTGTAAGATGGCAAGCCCGTTAGATGAACGGACTGAGGGAGAATTCATTGTGTTTGAATTGACCACATTCATTACAGATGGATTATCGTTTGACTTCTTTCGAAGATGGAGAATTCGGCAAATCAGGAAAATCCTGATTATTAGTTTTATCAGTAGTTGGTTTAATAGAAACGCCAATTAAGGACGGATTAGATCCAAAGTCGCAAAAAGAATCTTCCGAATCACTTCAAATAGCTGAATTAATGGAACGCCTGTCATCACTACTTAAAATTCTTTTATCAGACCGATCTGGAGATACAAGCTGCCTGGTTCCTATCTTAATAAGATTTTGAACAACAGATGATCTTATATGCTTATTCTTCAGGGTTACATCCCGGGCATCAATCTTGGACGACATCCCCAGGATACCCCAATTGGGGCACCCAAAAAATAGGCGAGAATCGAAAATCCAGAAATTAAAACAGAAATTTTGAAAATATGGAAAATAAAATATATTAGTCAGGCGATAATTTTATGCTTGGGGTAAAAAAAAAAAAAAAAAAATAAATTTATTTTTGGAAATAATCAGATCACACGAATCCAAAACACGAAAAATATTTTCCGATAGCACACAAAAATAGTTTTCACAAAACAGTTCCGAAAAATTTTATAATTTTCAGAGCTCAAAATTCAGGTGTGAACACAATGAGAACACAAACGAGAATGGGGGCGACTGTAGCATTCTTTCTTGTTTTTCCTGTGGGCGTTGCTGGTGCGCGCGTATTTGGTCCTCCAGGCGTTCAAAGTACTGAGGGTGGATGAAAAAGTCCAAGAATTCCCGACAGAACGTCGCCCAAGACGCGTTCCACAGTCCGCTCGTCAGAAACCAACTCGCTGCCTGGTCAACCATCACCTCACTAATAGCTGCGGGCATGTGGTCAATGTTTTTGCTATACGTCGCAGCGCGCTGCTCGAGGATTTCCAAAAACCCGAGTGCATCATCCTGGCCGCCGTACCTCATACCCCACTGACGCACCTGATCGGCTACTCTCCTCTGAATTCGTGATTCTTCTGAATGCGCGCCTAGCGTAGGCGCCTTTTCTTCCACCCTTATCTCTGGTGGGTACTTTAACATTTGTGGTGGCGGCTTCCATGATTCCGGTTGAGGTTGCTCATACAAGTGTGGTCGCCTCAGGTCGGGCTCGGATTTTTGATGCGGCCGCCCGCCGAACTCACTTGAGAGGGGCTCAAACAGCTTTCCATAGTGTGCCTCGAGCTCGCTGAGTCTGTCCCATAATTCCCTGCTATGGCTGCTTCCCTGAATGTAGGAGGAAATTCGCTTCCGTAATTCTTCGACGCGGTCTTCCCTGTCCAACCCAAACTCTTGTGGCAGTCGCCACCAGCTCCTCTTTACGGCGCTAGTTCGGGGACTCACCCAATTCCATCGTAAGTACTTCGCGTTTTGTCTTTGTGGCTCAAAATGCGAGAAAGGAAAGAAAAACAATTCCACTCTTTTGCTCTGTTTGTTTTTTGTTATGAACGTTTCCAGTTTTATTTATTATCTAGCACGACCGATTTCTTTTGTTCAATTTCACTGTTCAATTTGTTACCATTATTCTTTGTAAGTCTTATTCACTTTTCCATAGCACGTGCTCACTGTAAAATTTTTTTATTTGTACAAAGCATGCGGCCCACTGTAAATTTTGTTCGTTTTGAATTAGCATGCGGACCACTGTGAATTTTGTTCGTTTTTACATAGCATGCTGCCCACTGTAAATTTTGTGTACGCGTTGTTTTCTTGCTCGCGTCGTCAAACTCACCACCGAAATTTATGTATGTGTGGCGGGCACGCGCCTATGTCGTCACGCGCGTGCAGTTTTTTTCGCTTTGTGCGAGATCGAATCACCGCGCTCACCACAGCTCTGTCTGTGTGACGCCACGCGCCCGCTCTCTTTAATCGTCGTTTCTCGCCTAGCCGACTGCCGTCTGTGCTTGGCAGCAGCGCACGTGCGCTACCAAATACTGACGCGCCGAAATTGCGACCAACGATCTCCCCCCTCTGTTTAGTGTACCCCTTGCCAACGATTTGGTTTTGCCTGCCCAATGCACCGCTACAAAAAACAAAGCTAGGGTATTAAGGGGCGTCTGCGACTAAGACGTCGCACACTTTACTTCTCGCACTACTTAATAAAATGTAACCGTATTTATCTTTCACTTTATTAATTCTTTTCAACAAGAGGCCGGCTACACTGGTTTCTTTCCTTTTCTATTTGTCCTAACGGTTCTACTCACTTGTTATACTCTTATTGCGTGCATACCTACGCACGTCTGCACTCTCGTTCGGTCGATCGCAAAGTGACGTGATGCTCTCTGTCGAGCAGCGCGGAAGCCGTCGCGACACAACTTCACCACGAAAACGGGTTTCACCACGGAATGCTTTGTGCAAAACTGTATCCGAACGCTCCCCGCACTGTCACCAGAGGGCGCCGCCTACTTTGCCGAACTATCGATAACATTTCACGGATTTCACTTAAACCTAGTTTAATTACATACTAATGCTTACGATCTATAAACTTCTTTGTTATCTCTTATGTTTAATTTTAGAAACTACTAACATTTATACGCCTAGGAACTTGATTGTTATTCAATTTGATTTGTTCAATTTCCACAGCAATTACATTTGTTGCTAAGTATTTCTTCAAAAATTGTTTCATTGTCTCCCTTCGTACAATAAGTGTAGCGGAACTTTTTTTAAGGAGTTAGTATTTAACTTAGACTCAAATACGGAATGTCACCCTCAGACCAATCCAATTCATTTATATTTCCTTGTCGTGTTTTGAATTATCCTTATGCAGTCATCAAATTTTTAAACATGATAAGGTGGTAAAAAGTGAAAGAAGTTCGGTGTAACAGAGCCCGCTTGCATAAATGCAATGTTTTTGGCTTTGAATATTATGTATGTCACAATTTAACATTAAAGTGTGGGTTTTCAACTAGTAGAAAATGTAAACCAATGATCAGTATGCAGCAAAATAATCATATTTTCATTGAGTTTGAAAGGTTAGGTTAGGTCAAGCCGGACGTTCTCTCGGGCACAGCACATAGGCCAGATGAGGCCCTTAGTAGTCCGGGCGCAGTAGTTATTACGGCTTGAAGTCTTGTATGATTTGGGAGCGTTTTGCAGTAGTAGTCCTGTTCGTTCAAGAGCAGGGCATTGGAAAAGAAGATATTTTAGCGTTTCGGATGTATTAACGTCATTGCATTTAATGCAGAGTGTTGTTGGTTATGTCCAGCTTAAATGCATGTGCAGCCGCTAGGCAGTGATCGCTGAGGACTTCTACTATCAGCCTACAATCTTTTCGAGGAAGGTGCTGCAGGAATCGGATAAGATGGGCACAGAACTCATTCTAAATGATTTTATATTCCTTACATAAGGTTGTGTAATGTCGGCAGACATTAAACTTTGATTTATGAGCTTGTTGGCCTTCTCCTCAAAACTGCGATACACTGATTTTAGGGATATGGTCAAATGCTCTGTCCTATACTGGGGTAGTTCGACGCCAATCTTTGCTACAATGTCTGCCTCCTTATATCCAGGAATGTCCTGGTGGCTTGGAATCCAGTAGATGTGTGCAGACTAAGTTGTACACAGTTGTCTGCTTACCTTGACAGTTATGGACGACATCATAGACTAAATATCTGCTTGACTGTCAACCATGAGGATGGCTGTGTGGCAGCCGGCGCCAAGGCGTTTGCGATCCTGCGGCTTTATCGATTGTGAAAACTTCCGCTTAGAAAACAGTGCAGTAGTCAGGTAGCTTGAATGAACGTTTGGTACTGGTGTATTCACAAAGCACTGCGGTACCCACGACTCTCGTCATCTTGGAGCCGTCTGTGATTAGGTTTAGATATCCTTCATGTCTACAAGGGCAAGATTACCATTGGTTTGGCCCGATGTGTATCCGGGTCCTGACTTTCAAGCAGAAAGTTATGGGTTTTGGTGTAGTCAGAGCTTAAGGCCTCCCTATTCCTCCCTATGGAGCTGTGTCCGTAGCCTTGCAATGACATGTTACCAAGAGCTCTAAGTCGTAATAAGATCGTATACCACAGGGTTCCACAGACGCCGGGATAGAACTTCACCCTGAGGGGTGCCTATACTCGAGCATCTTGTTGTTCTTGCGGTGCTCCCATTCGACTGGACTTTCTGACAGCCTATTAGGTTTTTAATCTAGTGTGTGATGGTTGGCGTGTTGATTTCCCGCAGCCTGTCAACAATTGTTTTGGTGCTAACGTTGTTAAAAGCACCCAAGATGTCTATTAAGATTCCCAGTGCAAGTTCTTTGTTTATTTATTCTTCTCAATGAAGCCGTCTAGTGAACGTAGTGCCGTCTTAACGGACTTACCCTTCATGTAGGCGTGCTTGTAAGCTGACATCCATTCATCAACTTAATATCTGATTATGAGATCCAGCAGCTTTTCCATTGTTTTCAGCAGGAAGGATGTGGGACTGTTTGGTCTGTAGTCCTTTGGGCTGCTGTGTCCACCTCGCCGTTCTCCATTAAGTTGGGATATAACTGGTTTTGAGACATGATTTTGTCCACACCAAGACTCTTTATCCTGGAGAAGAAATTTATGGCCCAAAGTATCCTGTAAGTCGTTAATAGTCAGGAAGCAGAAATTCATAATGCGAAGCGTGTGGTTGCTTCTCGTCTACGGGACTTGTTGAGCAACTAGGAAAATGGGTGGGCTTCCTCGGTGCTCTCCGACAATTTCCCGTCGTCGAGTTGCAGCTGGCTTTGGATCGGCGACTGTTTTGACAGCAGCTTTCTGACACTGACTTCAAGTTGGAACGAAAATTCCTCCAGGAGCTTCTTTTGGCTCTTCCAATAGCGGTATTATATGTTCTGAGAGCGACCTAGTACTTATCATAGATTCGGTCTGTATTGCAATTTTGAACAGAGCTTTAGCATTGTTTCTAAGAACAGAAGTTCGACTTTCCACCATAGTGATTTGAGCCTCATTTTCCACCACAAAGGTTGGCAAAATTTGTTGTAGGCGTCTAGGAGAGTAGTGTTTACAAATGAGAGGGCTTTCTCAATGTCACCCACTGATTTAATAACGCCCGGTTGACCTAGTTTGGTAGTCGCAAGCCTCTCGAATTTGGCCCAATCGGCATTCTGAGGGCTCCTATCTCTGCCTATTGTAGGGGTGCACTCCAAATTGCATTCGAATTGAATGTATTTGTGATCAGAGAAGGACGGTCTGTCTAGGACCCTCCACTTAGTTTTGTCTGCACCTGTCGCGAGTGTGAGATCAAGGACTTTGGCGGACGTAAGACCTACGTATGTATGTACATCCCCCTTCTTGGTAATGCTTAGATTCGTAGTAAGGATAAAATCTAAAAATAACTCACCTCTGGTATTTATGTCGGCAGACGTTAGCGTCCGGTCCGACAATGAGTTGAGCTTCTTTGCTGGTGGATTTAGTAGTCGTTCTCCCCGTTGTCGATCTCAACAGCTCTTCAGGTGGTGCCGACAGGTCGGGCGCCACGTAACATGATGGTACCGTAAGGTGCACCCTGTTGCTCTCCAGCTTGACTGTTGTTAGATCTTCAGTGCTGTAATTAGACGTAAGATAAGCATGTGTGCATTTCTGAACAGGTTGACCTGCAGTACCCTCATCATTTGGAGTATCTGCACTTGCTGAGGACGAGTAAGGTAGGTAGGTAGGTTAAAGGTTAAAATTTACACAGACCACCAACCAGTGACATATTCGCTCAGCAGTTGGAACGGTAAATCCAGTTAGGCAAAAGCAATGTAGTGGCCGATGCTTTGTCGAGATCTAGCCAAATTATATCAGTAACAACATAGTGCTGACAGTTTCTCAGAACACTTAGGGGTACCTATCAACGCGTTCAAAAATCAGATTTTCATAAAAAAAGATTGCTCTACAAATGTATAATTCGACATTCAGTTCCCAACTTTTTATACACATACAATCAGTCGACCAAACAGCACCACTGAACAATTACAAACCATATTGACAAATGAAATAAAATTTCCAAAAAATAAAAGAAAAAATAACCAAGCTAATCACGCAATGTAAAACATGTAAAGATCAAAAATATGATAGGCATTCACCAAATCCTGAGTTAAAAGAAACTCCACTTCCCCAATTCCTTGCACAAATAACTCATATAGATATCAACTCAACAGATAAAGTATTAGTATTAACAATAGACAAGTTTTCCTAATTAGCCCAACACAGAAAAATATATCAAGACCAATACAAGATATCAGAGATCCATTACATGACTTCTTGTTTTATTATGGAGTACCAAATTACATAGTAATGGGTAGGTTAGATTAGGTTAAGACGGATATCCTCGCGGGTACAATACATAGGCCGTATGCGACCCTTAGTAGTCCGGGCGCGGAGGTTGTTCAGGCTAAAAGTCCAAGAGAATTAGGGTGCGTTTCGCGAACATCAGTAGGTCTTTTGGTGAGCGCTCTGATGCCTCTTCCATAAAACGAATTTGCGGTGCACCTAGACATCTAAGCTTTGATCGCTCTAAAGCAGGACAATGGCAAAGTAGATGTTATAGTGTTTCGGGAGTGTTAGGGTATTGGCATTTCCTGCAGTAATTGTCCGTGGTAATACCCAGCTTGTCCGCATGCGCAGCCGCTAGGCAGTGACCAAAGAGCACTCCCGTTAGCATCCTACAGTCTTTCCTAGGAGATGCCGTAGGAATCGGCTAAGTTTTGCAACGAATTCGTTGCACATTATTTTGGCTATTCTAAACGAGGTGGTGTTACGCCACCGTAGGTTTATTAGTTTGGTGGTGCTCCTCTCAAGTCTGCTATACAGCGCTCACAGGGACCAAGCCCCCTGCTCTGTTCTACTTTCAGATAGTTCAGTACCAGCCTTTACTAGGGTGTCTGCCTCCTCATTTCCACGGATTCCTTGGTGGCTGGGAACCCAGTAGATATGTACTGACTTGGTCATACATAGTATAAATACTGCCTCCCTGCTCACCTTGACCGTTCAGAGCTGAGGGTAGACGACATCATAGACTTAATGGCTGCCTGACTGTCAACTATGAGGCTGATTATGTGACTTCCAGTGGCTAGATGAGTCACAACCTCCGCTGCTTTTCCGATAGCAAAGACCTCTGCCTGGAATATGCTGCAGTGGTCGGGGAGCTTGTACATGAGCTTGGTGTTGGTGCGCTCACAATATACGGCAGCTCTTACTCCACCTGCCATCTTGGAGCCGTCCGTATAAATGCAAAAATTACCTTCTTGCCGACTAGGGCAGTTCTTCCAGTCATTGGGCCCTAAATGCACCCGGGTTCTAACTTTAAGGCAGTTGGTAGGTTTGAGGTAGTCTGAGCTTGTGGTCATATTCCTCCCAATGGAGCTATGTTCATAGCCTTGTAGTGACATGCAGCCTAGAGCTGTGAGGCGCTGGGCCGACTTGGCTGCCACTAGCTTCGCATGTAAGTCTAGCGGTGGTGTACCCAGGAGGGTCTCTAGAGCTTTGGTTGGGGTAGTGCGAAGGGCGCCTGTAACGCATATGAGCGCTTGGCGTTGTGCCTTTTCCATTAAGGCAAGATAGGTTTTCTTTTCGGTAGCTTGCCACCACACGAGAACTCCATAGAGTAGCGTCGGACGAACAACTGAGATATAGAGATATAGATAGGCCAGCGCGGTACCTTGTACCTCTTGGTGAAGAGGATGAGGTCCGTCTTTTCGGCATTGATATGTAGCCCGGTTTCTTCTGCTCAGTTACATACTTCCCGTAGGGTCCGTTCCATAATGGAGCTGAGAGTCGATGGGCAGACTCCTGTAATAATTATGCATATGTCATCCGCATATGCAGTTATTTTTATGGCTCCTATATCAAATCTCTTCAGGAGGTCATCTACTACTAAGTTCCACAGAAGAGGAGACAGGACTCCTCCCTGGGGAGTGCCTCTCTTTGCGCTTTTTGTAGACTTAGCTACCCCCCATTCCGACTGAACTTTCCTACAGCCTAGCAGGTTATTAATCCAGTTCGTGATGGTTGGGTGTTTATCAGAGACCTGCAACGAGTATAAAAATTTCGAGTATACTCGAACGCTTACTCGTGATCGTTTTTGTTCGAACAAATTTGATACTCGATCGTTTGTGTGCGTACCGCGGGCCTGCTTATACTCGTTTTACTCGAGTATATACTCGAGTATTTTGCCGTTATATGGAACATGTTGCAAGCAAGCCAAACAGAAACTTGTAATATTTTGCATGAAATGTTCTTAGCTGTGGTACTACACTGAATGTTTTGACGGCATTAAAGAATGTTTTCTTTAATAAATTGGCATTTAATAATAAATGCAATTTAGGTTTTAATACTCTGTTCACACATAAAACTTTTACATAATTAAAATGTGCTGAAACCCTTTCTAACGCTCAACAGTTAAGCATAGATGGGCTGACCTTTTGGAAATTCCCTTGTTTGGCAATCGATACACACCAGAGACCTGCAACGAGTATACTCGAGTATGTTTGAACTTTTCATGAAACGATCGGGTAACGAGTATACCAACGGGCTGTCCGAAAAATTTTCGAATCACAACGATCATTTGCCCGTTTTCTGCTTGATTCGAACATAATCGTTTGATATCAAACAATTTGGTTGCGAGCACAACGATCATCCCCATAGATCGTTTGGTGATCGTTCGATTGGACGAACGAGTATTCGAACGCAACCTGCCTGCCCGTAATTTCAGTACAAAAGTACAAACAAACGTTCGAGTATCAAGCAAGTTCGTTGGTTCGCTTAAGTTGCGAGACGTTCGCTTGCGTTGCGTGACGGTCGCAGTGTTGCCATTTATTGGGAAGAAAATATGCTAGTTCTAGCGGAAAAGGCTAGATTGCAATAAAAAATAATAAGAAAATTGTATAAGTATATATTTTTCTTCTTCTTTTATTATTAAAAATTTTATAAACCATAATGGGTAATATAAAAAATGAAATATCTGTAATATATGTGCATTGATTTTCCCATGTACACATAAGTAAAGGCTAGATCAAGCGGGAAACAATTTGGAGAGCAACACTGATGGCACGCGCAACAAGCTGAGGGTTGTTTTTGTTTGTGTGTATTTGTGCGAGCAAGTATTGTTATGTTTGACATACCACGCATTTCGCTAATATTTTCTTAAGACAGAAAAACCCAACTGGAAGAGTATCTACCTGCTGCACATATTGCCAAATAAGGGAATTTCCAAAAGATCAGCCCATCTATGCTTAACTGTTGAGCGTTAGAAAGGGTTTCAGCACATTTTAATTATGTAAAAATTTTATGTATGAACAGAGTATTAAAACCTAAATTGCATTTATTATTAAATGCAAATTTATTAAAAAAAACATTCTTTAATGCCGTCAAAACATTTAGTGTAGTACCACCGCTGTAAAATTTCATGCAAAATATTACAAGTTTCTGTTTGGCTTGCTTGCAACATGTTCAATATAACGGCAAAATACTCGAGTGTATACTCGAGTAAAACGAGTATAAGCAGGCCCGCGGTACGCACACAAACGATCGAGTATCAAATTTGTTCGAACAAAAACGATCACGAGTAAGCGTTCGAGTATACTCGAAATTTTTATACTCGTTGCAGGTCTCTGATACACACCCAACCATCACGAACTGGATTAATAACCTGCTAGGCTGTAGGAAAGTTCAGTCGGAATGGGGGGTAGCTAAGTCTACAAAAAGCGCAAAGAGAGGCACTCCCCAGGGAGGAGTCCTGTCTCCTCTTCTGTGGAACTTAGTAGTAGATGACCTCCTGAAGAGATTTGATATAGGAGCCATAAAAATAACTGCATATGCGGATGACATATGCATAATTATTACAGGAGTCTGCCCATCGACTCTCAGCTCCATTATGGAACGGACCCTACGGGAAGTATGTAACTGAGCAGAAGAAACCGGGCTACATATCAATGCCGAAAAGACGGACCTCATCCTCTTCACCAAGAGGTACAAGGTACCGCGCTGGCCTATCTATATCTCTATATCTCAGTTGTTCGTCCGACGCTACTCTATGGAGTTCTCGTGTGGTGGCAAGCTACCGAAAAGAAAACCTATCTTGCCTTAATGGAAAAGGCACAACGCCAAGCGCTCATATGCGTTACAGGTGCCCTTCGCACTACCCCAACCAAAGCTCTAGAGACCCTCCTGGGTACACCACCGCTAGACTTACATGCGAAGCTAGTGGCAGCCAAGTCGGCCCAGCGCCTCACAGCTCTAGGCTGCATGTCACTACAAGGCTATGAACATAGCTCCATAGGGAGGAATATGACCACAAGCTCAGACTACCTCAAACCTACCAACTGCCTTAAAGTTAGAACCCGGGTGCATTTAGGGCCCAATGACTGGAAGAACTGCCCTAGTCGGCAAGAAGGTAATTTTTGCATTTATACGGACGGCTCCAAGATGGCAGGTGGAGTAAGAGCTGCCGTATATTGTGAGCGCACCAACACCAAGCTCATGTACAAGCTCCCCGACCACTGCAGCATATTCCAGGCAGAGGTCTTTGCTATCGGAAAAGCAGCGGAGGTTGCGACTCTTCTAGCCACTGGTAGTCACATAATCAGCCTCATAGTTGACAGTCAGGCAGCCATTAAGTCTATGATGTCGTCTACCCTCAGCTCCAGAACGGTCAAGGCGAGCAGGGAGGCAGTAGATACACTATGTACGACCAAGTCAGTACATATCTACTGGGTTCCCAGCCACCAAGGAATCCCTGGAAATGAGGAGGCAGACACCCTAGCGAAGGCTGGTACTGAACTACCTGAATGTAGAACAGAGCAGGTGGCATGGTCCCTAAGATCGCTGTATAGCAAACTTGAGAGGAGCACCACCAAACTAGTAAGCACAAGGTGGCGTAACACCAACTCGTGTAGAACAGCGAAAATAATTTGCAGCGAATCCGATGCTAAACTTAGCCGATTCCTACTGCATCTCTCTAGGAAAGACTGCAGAATGCTAACCGGTGTGCTCACTGGTCACTGCCTAGCGGCTGCGCATGCGGACAAGCTGGGTATTACCACGGACACTGACTGCAGGAAATGTAAATACCCGAACACTCCCGAAACACTAGAACATCTACTTTGCCATTGTCCTGCCCTAGAGCGAACACGGGTAGTATGTCTAGGTGCACCGCAAATTCACTCTATGGAAGAGGCATCAAAGCGCTCACCAAAAGATCTACTGATGTTCGCGAAACGCTCCTTAATTCTCCTGGACTTTTAGCCTGAACAACCTCCGCGCACGGACTACTAAGGGCCGCTTACGGCCTATGTACAGTACCCGCGAGGACGTCCGGCTTAACCTAACCTAATGCTTATGATGTCTTAAATAAGGGCCAATTAAAAACAAAAAATAATTTAAAAAAACGAGAATATTAAATCTCCCAAGCCTTGTGAAAAAAATTATGTTCTGTTTAAAATAAAAAAAAACAAGTAAGAAAGGCTACCGTCGATCGAGCCGACTGTAAAAGACCGTGTACCTTCATAGTAGTGCATTTTATTTAAATTAAAATTTTAAAATGAAATTTAAAAAATTAAATTTAATATTTACATTTTGAATAAAATTAAAATATAAATAAATTAACAATTGTAATTGTCAGCATTCGAACCCGCGATCCATGCGAAGGTTTCATATTGCGCCGCAACTCTACCAGTTGCACCACGACCCTCTTCTATCATTCTTTCGACTATTTGCAAATATGTATGTGTGCTCATATATATGTGTGTATGTATAGCATTGGTCGGCGCGGCCAGCGGCTCCGGGCAACGCTGCCGCCAAAACAGGTAGAGAAAACGTTCTAACATATGTTTGTATGTTTCTGTGTTTGTTTGTATGTGTTGCGCGCATGCAGAGATTTTACAGTAAAATAACATAAAATTTGAACCGTGATTTGTAATGGTCGTCATATAGTCAAAGAATTTCAAAGATGCCACCTATAGATACAAAACATGCAAAACGATTGATCAATAGCAATAATTATCAAAAGCTTTGATTTCGCTGCACATTATCCGAAAGCTTTATCCGAGAGCTTTGACCTAGTTCTGCAACCGCAGCATAAGCTTTGGCTGCTGCATAAAAGCTTCTAAGCTGCGCACGCATGCTAATTATGTTGCTAAGCAGCGCAGCCAACTTTGCACATTGGTGAGAGAGCTTTGTATTTTTTCATTGGAATTGGACGCTATATATTCTAATTGGAGGCCAAAATCGTTCTTTTCCGCCTTTGAAGCCAGCCAAGTCAGTGCTAGTGTCGTTATTAAAGTTTGAAGTCGGGGACTAAAGGTTAGATTGGTGCAATCCAATCTGTAAGCTGCGTTGGAGTAGTCCGCAGCCATCGACGTACTTGGACCTTAGGAGGCCCACAATTTAAGCATAGTGAATTTTGCTTAATAAAAGGTATGCCATCGATTGAATATTTCTTTAGCAAATATCAGTCATTTTAATTGGTTTTTTCGTTTCTCAGCCGGGGGTTGAGCATAATGCGTTACCCCCTTCCGCAACATTGCTTTTGGCAATCAAAGCCTGATATTGCCAGCAACTGGTGCGGGCATAATTATTTCTTTGGAGTGCGTTATACGCGCACCATTATTGTCTGTCTTGGATATCTGATGCGGAACCCGATCTTGGAGTGCACAGTGACTCTGCCAACCACTCCAACGACAGGCTTGCCCCCTTTAAAGTGCCCTTTAATGGAAAAATGAACCGTCGTGTGAAGCCCGTACCATCGATCGAAGCTCCAAGTGTCGTGCTAGTGTTTAAACCCAATAGAAAAGAAAGAAAAAAAATATCAAGGAAGACATTCTAAACGAACCGCCTAAAGTTTGGCAATAACCCTAAACTGGAAAAACTGACATAGCGAAAATTTTGCATATATTGGTGCCACCTGTTAACGTAAAATGATAGAAAGAAACGAAAAGTAATTGAAAAAAAAAGATTAAGTAAAGTTAGTTGAATTGAATTTTGCTTGAAATGTTTGTCTAAAAAAAAAAAAAGAAAATTGAAAAAAAATTATATATTATTATAAAATCAAATGTGTTCTTTGTGCACCGAACCGTTCTGCAATATCGCATGTACATTTAAATACAAAATACTAACCTTACCTGCTAAATCAAACCACACCACCGATGGAAGGCCTTTCAACGTTGGAATTTTGTCATGTAAGTGCATAAAAAAATGATTCCAGTGAATCTGAAATACCTGTGGACGGCTAAGTCACCTTGCTAATCTTTTCCAATATTGAGTCCTAACTTACAAGCGATATTTTTGTACAGATATAAAAAGTAACAAAAAATAAAAAAACTAAAATGTATGCATAAATAATTAGGGTTGATATATATAGCAAACAAACGAAACAACACAATGAATTCTTAAGAAAAAAAAATGTAATCTGAAAGAAAGATGTCACCTAATAGAATTTAAACATGTATGCACACTGTCGATCAACGATAATAACGCTATAGAATTCACTTTCGAAGGCTCCCTTGTTTCTCATTCAAAATTAGTAATAAATTCAAGATTATAATGTGTTGCAAATCATTCTGTCTTTATTCTGCTCTGCGATGAATTATATGATGTGTTAGATTTTTACGTTCCTGTGACTTGTTAACGTGATGGGGTAGAAAGCCTTTCTCTTTGGGGATCTTTCTCAACTGTCTTGGAAGGATCATGGTTGGGTAGGGTAGAGAATGCGAGTGTCAACTGACACCATAGACCTCGCCTCTTTTAGCAATAGGATGGGATTTCCTTTTTTTTATACTCTCTGCAAGAGTATATTGGGTTTGTGAAAATGTATGTAACAGGCAGAAGTAGGCGTGGCAGACCCCATAAAGTATATATATTCTTGATCAGCATCACAAGCCGAGTCGACATAGCCATGTCCGTCTGTCTGTCTGTATGTCTGTCCGTCCGTATGAACAAACAGATTTCAGAGATGGTAAGAGCTAAAAGTTCGAGCTTGGTCTCAATCGATCACATATTTAGTCAGTCATTCGCCCACAATGAGCAAAAAACTAGACACATCTCGAAAAAAATCAGTGTTTTGGGCGAATATCTCAATAACAATTGCACCTAGGATCACCAATTTTGGTGTGGAGGTTACAAGCGACAGCGTAAGTGCATTGACATTTAAAATTTTGGACTGCCACGCCCCGTTTTCCCACAATTAATAAAAGTAATTCTCAACTTTCGCTCCGTTTTTAGGCATTCTTTAATATAGTACAGTATTGTAATTTATAATTCGTGTGAAGACTAACTATATAAAATTATTCTGAAAGGCGCATTGAAATCACAAAATAAACAAGAAAACTAGAAGCGTTGCAATATTGATAACCGAATGCAATATCATGTATGAGTGCAAGTGAGACAGAAACATACAGGCACATGTGACGGCAGCGCTGCCGCATTCATATCAATGTATGAGTGCTAGCGAGACAGAAACATACTTGCACATGTTTGAATGTTTTCGTTGCTTGCGTGGCGGCAGCGCTGCCCGCAGTCGCTGGCCGCGCTGAATACACACATATATACAAATGCATCATATATTGGCTTTCGTATGTGTATTCCCATACAGACATACAGATGTATGTGTGATTTTGCTTAGATTGTTTTTGTTTCAACGTGTTTTAATGCAAGTACTACACATTGTAATATCTCGATACCGATTTTAATCATTGAATCGGTGGAAAATGCAGAGAGTATTATACGATCGGGCGTGCTCGACCGTACTTATCTTACTTGTTTTTAATTAAATACCCTGAATCTGTTCTAGTTTCTAAAAAAAATGATTATTTACCCAGTACAACATGAAAACGTAATATTAGATAGTAGCACAGTAGCCGTCCATCAATGCGACTCCGCATGTTCTGCAGAAGACTTCAAAATGTAACCTGCGTACAACCACTGATGTCTGGAGCTGTCGCACACTGCAACACTCGACCCGGCCATCTACCCCCAGTAACATTGGTTGAAGACGGCATCATATTCATAAATGACGCCACCATGAAAGTTCAGGGCATCAAGGGTAATGGTCAAATAATCACCGGAACATACTTGGCGGTCTTTGACGACCGTGTACTGCTGAACGGCACACTTAAGGTAAACAGCCGCGGTGTGTTAATCAAAAAACCTGCAGTCTCCGTTACTGCGCTAATAAATACTACTGGTCATCACGAGCACATGAGTCTTCCCTTCCTCCACGGTCTGAGTCTACAAAACCTACGACACATTGGCAATCTGCAATCCGCACTTACATCTAAACTTTGAGCAGCGCAGTTACTTTTGTTTTCATCCTAGCTTTTTTTGGAATCATCCAGGTCATACGTCAGTTCAAGCAACACCTGACCAGATCAGACCAGACGAGCAATTATAATTGTTTTGGCATTGTCCGGTCTCCTTTGCCCCCTTTGAGCTCTTAGGTTGTTTAGGTACCCAGTTGGAAATTCATTCTGTAGTTCGTAAATTCAGTACAGCTGCAGTACAGAATTTTTCAGATTTTGGTACTACAGCCATCGTACAAGGAGAATTTCTCAGTAAGAATTTTACGTTTTACAAGTGAGAATTTCCCGCTGCGTTCCGCTAGAAGGTAGCAGTTTTGTGATTATTTTTTAAAGATGCCGCTGTTGTTTTTGCTGCTCAGAATTTATTGACGCCTAGAAAGAAATTCCCACAATCAAAGGGCGCTGCTAAACTCCCAAATCCCATTGAAATGTTTATTATTTGGCTGTGTATGCAAATATAGATATTTTATATTAATTCGATTTTTATAATTACTTAAATATAACAATAAAAATTAATTACTTATATTTTTTGAAACTGAAATGTAAGTTATTTTGCAAATAAATATTTTTGGGCAGCAGTAAGTATTTGGGTTGCTAATACATTTTCGCAATCGTTTACAAAAACAATTTATATTATATTAGCAATTGTTATATTGAATTTTTACAAGTCAATGATAACAATTGCCGATAAGTACGGCAGGTTGACTATCGAAAAGCGGTAACATCATTTTGTTGCATCTGGGGCTGAGCAGAATCGGAATATCGATCAGTGTTGAGAATTCATCGCACACTGCTCAGCTGGAGGTGGCCATACTTGGCGGGACGGGGGGATAGGAGTATAAGAGTTAGGTTATAAGAAGTAGGTTATAAGAGTAGGAAGAGAGAGAGAGAGCATAGTGGCTGAGCGGGGGCGGCCGTTGACTCTAAGGAACCGTTGCATGGAAGAGGGAATTTTGCTTAGCAACAGGTGGCCTTAGAGTCAACTAGGGAGTTGCTTTTCGAGATCGGCACGAGCAGTTGCGTGACTGGATCGATTAGAAAAATTTTGTTGTGCGTTTGTTGAACGTTCGGTGTGTAGTTTTGGAGTGTGCGTTCGTTAAGTCCAGGAATAATATTTTTTTGTGCGTCCAAAAATTTTAATTGCATTAAATTTGAACGTAAAACACGTTAACTACAAAATGAACATGCATCAGCAACAACCACAGTGCGTCAATTAAGACAAGTGACGAAATCAAATAAAATACACAACAACATTTACGTGCAACAATTGCAAACCCACTACACATGCAAAACTACACAAACATTTAAAACACAATAATTGTTAAACAACCACGGTGCAACGACACGCAACCACCAAAAACCAAAACACCAAATTGAAAGACATTTAAAATAACCACGCTTAAACGAATAACAACAAACAACAAAAACAACGGAAACAACAACATTAACAACATATTTGCGACAGCCGCAACAACAAATATAACGTTAATACGCAACAACAACAATAACAACAACAATAACAACAACTATAACAGTTACAACGACAACAACACCAAACTCCTATCTCGTCTGGCCGTTGGGACGACAACAGCAACAGGCAACGAGAACAACAAAAACAACAGCGACCGGAAGACGGCAGCAAGAATGACGTCACGCAGCATCAGCTGTGCGCGCTAGCACAGTGGACGGACGTGGTGAGCTGTGTTACACGGACAGCTGTAGTTTTGTTTTGTTTTGTCCCCAGTCTATGTAGTTAGTGCATATATGTATATTTATAAGTTTTTTGTAATGCAGATTTAAAACTTTATTTTTTTTTCTCTTACTTAAATTAAATTGTTTTGTTCCACATTTTCTGGTCGGCCCCTTTTTCTTCGTTGTGTTTTATTGTGAGTTGCTGGCAATCATGGGTACCTTTAGTACCTGCCAATAAAAATTTGTTTTGGCAGTGTCCGGCCCGCTATACCCCCTTAGAGCTATTAGGTAGTATCAGGTACCCCCGAGACCCCCCCCTCTATATAAACCTAAGGCAATCGACACTAAAAAAAAAGGGAAAGACAGAAATAAAATTAATATAAATAAAATAAAATATAAATAAAAATGCAAAGTAAAAACTAAATAAGATAGGGAAGTATATCCATAAGAAAAAACTATGTTTAGAAAATTTAATATAAATAAATATGTATAATTTGATTGAGAACAAAACGAATATGTGTGAGTAATTTGTTGATGGGAGGGGGATTGCGTAGCATGGATTAAGCGAGCTGGCGTAGACTTTTGATTATGGGTGGCGCAACGGAACAATTTGAATGTTGCCGCCACAGGTAGGGTGGGTGCGTTGCGGCAAAAATATCGAGGCCGCCGATAGAGATGGCCGATAGTTGTGTAGTATTGGTATTGTTTCGTAGAGTGTAGTAGTAGCGATGTAGAGGTTCTACAATCGATGATTGTGGATTGTACGCTCGGTGGGCTCTGGTTAACAACCCCGACCTGAGGCGAATGAGCTAGCCGTGGTAGCCCCAGGAAAGACAAGCCGAGACGTAACAATTTATACATTTTTAGGTGTTGCTAAACAATTGAAACTATTTTATGCATTTTAAAAATTGTTTATTAAATTATTAAGTAGTTTAAAACAAAGTAAATGCATTTTTAATGTTTTTACAAGTGAAAAGTGAAACGATCGCGTTCATTGAAAAATACTTAGGGCTTACAATGCGTATATCGGTTTTTCGATACATTTTCATTGAGATTGCAGCCCTTGCTTTGTGTATGTGCCGCGAGTTGATTGAAAAAAATCTAAAAAGGTAAGTTTTACACATAATTTAACATTTAAAGTGCTTTAATTACATCCGCCTTAATTATTTATATATCAGGATATAACATTTTGTAAAATAAATCATCTTTTTTATCAATTTTATGTCTGCGCGTGCCACGGGTGATGAAATTAAAGTTCGTCAATTGCGTCGCTAGCAAATGAGTCGTAACTATAAGAGCTTTGCAGATCTTCTCGGAGATATAAGTAAGTTTTATATATTGTTAATAATATGCAAATAATAAAAGTTTTAATCTCGTTTCAGATGCAGTCTTCTATAGATGGATGTCGGCTCAAAGACGATGAACCTTGAGAGCGAACAAGGTCGCTTTCTTCAATATTCTTATATAGATTTATAGTAATATCTCGTATTTGTAGAACGCAGTTATACAAATTATATTATTTAATTACAAAGTTAAAAAAATTTAATTTCTCAATATTTGGATTTTATCATAATTTTATGCAGGGGGAGGGGGAATCCTATTAAAATCCAACTGAAATTCTAGTAAGAAATCCAATTGGAGTCCGGCTGAAAAAAATTTCCTTGTGGTAGGGACTACTTCTGTGCGCGATATTCGCACTAAAAATGTACATTTCTCGTACTAATTTTCCAACTGGGAATATAAATTTGGCCAGTACCGAGTGTACTAAATGTACTTACTAACGTTCGGCTGCTAAACATAGGCGAATCGCAAAAAAAAACAAGTAAGGAAAGTACAGTCGAGCAAGCCCGACCGTAAAATACTCTCTGCATTTTTTTCCGAATTAAATTATTAAAATCGGTCTAGAGATATTACAATGTGTAGTACTTGCATTAAAACACGTTGAAACAAAAACAATCTAAGCATAATCACACATACAGCTGTTTGTCTGTATGCGAATACACATACGAAAGACAATATATGATGCATATACATGTATGTATGTATGTGTGTATTCAGCGCGGCCAGCGCCTGCGGGCAGCGCTGCCGCCACGCAGGCAGCGAAAACATTCGAGCATGTGCTTGTATGTTTCTGTCTCACTTGCACTCATACATGATATTGCATTCGGTTTTCAATATTGCAACGCTTCTAGTTTTCTTGTTTATAGTGCGATTTCAATGCGCCTTTCAGAATAATTTTATATAGTTAGTCTTCACACGAATTATAATTACGAATTATAAATTACAATACTGTACTATATTAACAAACGCCTAAAAACGGAACAAAAGTGGAGTTTTATTTTGATTAATTGTGGGGAAAAGGGGCGTGGCAGTCCAAAATTTTAAATGTCAATGCATTTAGGATGTCGCTAGGAACCTTCATACCAAAATTGGTGATCCTAGGTGCAATAGTTATTGAGATATTTGCCCAAAACACTGATTTTTTTCGAGGTGTGTCTAGTTTTTTGCTCATTGTGGGCAAATGGGGCGTGGCATCGAAAAAAAAAAGATTCTTGTATTGACTGACTAAATATGTGATCGATTGAGACTAAGCTCGAACTTGTAGCTCTTACCATCTCTGAAATCTGTTTGTTCATACGGACGCGCCACGCCTCCTTCTGCCTGTTACATACATTTTCACAAACCCTCTCTTGCAGAGAGTATAAAAACCACATAAAAAGAAGGGCCAGCAAAACGATATGACAAAACAATAATAAATTACATAAAGTTGTTAGTTTTTGTATTGTATGTGTTTATATTGTTGTTGTTGCGGCTTTGTAGTCTTTTGTTGGTTTTTGGTGTTGTTGGTTTTGTTTTTGTTGGTGTTTCTGATTTTAATTGTCTTTGTTATTAAACGTCTTTGGTTTTGGTTGTGCGTTACCGTTTTTATACCCGTTACTCGTAGAGTACAAGGGTATATTGTAATCGTTGGAATGTATGTAACAGGCAGAAGGAGGCGTGGCAGACCCCATAAAGTATATATATTCTTGATCAGCATCAATAGCCGAGTCGATATAGCCATGTCCGTCTGTCCGTCCGTCCGTCTGTCCGTCCGTCCGTCCGTCCGTCCGTCTGTCCGTCTGTATGAACAAAAGGATCTCAGAGACTATAAGAGCTAGAAAGGTGAAAGGGGTCGCAAATGAAAGGTACAATACCCAAGCAGTACGAGTTTGTTTTTGTTTTTTTACACACCCACTTTAGGGCGTTCTATCTTCATATAAAGGTAAATGTACAGATAAAACTTGAATGTTTTAGTATAGAAAACTTTTTTGTTAGCAATGCTATCTGATCCAAATTTACACGGAGACTACATGTCTATGAAGTTCATGTACTGACCAAGTTTGATCGAAATCGGACAACTATATCGTATAGCTCCCATAGGCCGATCGGTCAAAAACACGCTCCAAATATAAATTAGTATAAAAAAATTTTGCATTAACTAAGCTATCTTAATGAAACTGACACAAAATAAATAAGTCAAAAATATAAATATACTGACCAAGTTTCATAGAAATCGGACTACTATATCGTATAGCTCCCATAGGGACAATAGGTCAAAAAGCTATCTTAATAAAACTGATACAGAATAAATTTATCAATAACATAAATGTACTGACCAAGTTTCATACAAATCGTTTGACTATATCGTATAGCTCCCATAGGAACAATCGGTCGAACACTGAGTAACGGGTATCCTAAAGTCGCGGGGCGACTGTAGCATTCTTTCTTGTTATACTCTCTGCAAGAGTATATTGGGTTTGTGAAAATGTATGTAACAGGCAGAAGGAGGCGTGGCAGACCCCATAAAGTATATATATTCTTGATCAGCATCACAAGCCGAGTCGATATAGCCATGTCCGTCTGTCCGTCTGTCTGTCTGTCTGTCTGTCTGTCCGTCTGTCTGTCTGTCCGTATGAACAAACAGATTTCAGAGATGGTAGAAGCTACAAGTTCGAGCTTGGTCTTAATCGATCAGAAATTTAGGCAGTCAATACAAGAATCTTTTTTTTTTTGATGCCACGCCCCATTCGCCCACAATGAGCAAAACACTAGACACACCTCGGAAAAAATCAGTGTTTTCGGCGAATATCTCAGTAACCATGGCACCGAGGATAACCAATTTTGGTATGAAGGTTCCTAGCGACAGCGTAAATGCATTGACATTTAAATTTTTGGACTGCCACGCCCCTTTTTCCCACAATTAATAAAAATAAATTTTAACTTTCGCTCCGTTTTTAGGCATTCTTTAATATAGTACAGTATTGTAATTTATAATTCGTGTGAAGACTAACTATATCAAACTATCCTGAAAGGCGCATTGAAATCGCACTATAAACAAGAAAACTAGAAGAGTTACAATATTGATAACTGAAAGCAATATCGTGTATGAGTGCAAGCGAGATAGTAACTTACAAGCACTTGAGCGGCAGCGCTCAATGTATGAGTGCAAGCGAGACAGAAACATACAAGCACATGTGACGGCAGCGCTGCGGCATTCATATCAATGTATGAGTGCAAGCGAGACAGAAACATAGAAGCACATGTTTGAATGTTTTCTTTGTTTGCGTGGCGGCAGCGCTGCCCGCAGTCGCTGGCTTTCGCTATATATATTGGCTTTCGTATGTGCATTCGCATACAGACAAACAGATGTTTGTTTGATTATGTTTAGATTGTTTTTGTTTCAACGTGTTTTAATGCAAGTACAACACATTTTAATATCTCTAGACCGATTTTAATAATTAAATCGCGAAAAAATGCAGAGAGTATTTTACGGTCGGGCGTGCTCGACTGTACTTTTCTTACTTGTTGTTGTTGCATCGTGGTGTGAAACAAATTGTAAATTTTTAATTTTGTTGAAATTTAACGTGCATATTTGTCACTTGCATTTGTTTCTGCTGTAGTTGTGTTGTTGCACATAAATCTTATAATGTTAATACAGTGGTTTTCTTTTGTTTTTATAGGTTGTGTTGAACGTATATTTTTATACCCTTGCAGAGGGCATCAACAGCAGAGTCGATATAGCCATGTCCGTCTGTCTGTCCGTCTGATTCTATTCGAACTAGTCTCTCACTTTTAAAGCTATCTTAATGAAACTCGGCACAGATGTGTATTCCATGCACATCATTTGTTTAAATCGGCCAGATCGGATGACTATATCATATAGCTACCATAGGAACAATCGGTTAAAAATGCTGAAAATACTTAGTATGAAAATTTGCTGAAAACGATTAAAACGATTTTAAACAAATTCACGCATAAGGCATTTGTTATCATTTTCCATGAACAAGGATGAGATATTTCTGTATTTGCCAAACTAGGCAAACTCATACACATTATATTCGTGAACAATATCAACATACTGTAAAAGTTTTAATTAAAGCGGACACAAAAATCGTGTAGCTGTCAGGGAACGATCGGTCAAATATATGCTTAAACTATCAATAAGTATAAACAACTTTTACGTTGAGTAGGCAATCTTAATTAAACTCGCTCAGATTACATTCAAATCCAAATCGGAGAACTTTTTCGAATAGCTGCCATTGGAACAGTTGGTCAAAAATATGCACTAAAAATGAATTTGTATGCAAATTTTCTGGAGTACTGTTTCTCAGTTTTTCGTTTGGATATGTAAATAGATTAGAATGCTCCCACATTAACCCAAAAAAATTAATATCCATGGCATCGGCAGGGTTTGTCTCTTGTTCTTGTAATTCCTTTTCGGAGCTTTACATTGTAAAACTTTATTGGAAGAAGACAGTTGGTTTTGCTTTCTCGAAAGGTTAGTCAGAGATCCATTTGCTTGTCAATAGTTTAGGTAGATACCATTGAGGCCGCATAAGACAGTAAACAATGCAAAAATACACAGATAATTTTTTTTTACCACTACGATAATTAAATTCTGTAATTTTCACTCAACTTGGTTATAACAACCGATGCTCATGTAATATCTAACAAATGAAAGCTTGGATTTTCTTAAAAAGATATAACAAACAAGTAAGAAAGGCTACAGTCGATCGAGCCGACTGTAAAAGATCCCGTACTCCCATAGCAGTACGCATTTGTATTTAGTTTAAATTAAATTTAAGAAATTAATGTTTAAAATTTACATTTTGAAATTAAATATAAAAAAATTAAATTTACAATTCTCATTATCGGCACTCGATTCTGGGACCTCAGACAAAAGTTTCAGGACGCGACGCAACTCTACCACTTCCACCACGCCACTCATTTAAGAATCTTCCGATTATCTGTATACATTTTTGTAATATAAGAAAAATAAATGATACGACTGTCTGCGCCGGGATTCGAAGCGCAGACCTTAGGTTTACATTCAAGTACGAAAAATACAAAATACCTTATTCCGCTCAATAATGTACTTAAACGTAGAGTTATCTCTTCTCTTTCTACTACGTCTATATAAATTATAATTATTGAACATGATTTTTGGTGCGGAGACATTTTTTTTCACAATTCGCAGGCTCGGTAAGGAGCGTGGCAACAATTTGAAATTAACTTAATCTGACTGACATAGGTACGTCTGTCCTTGCAAGAATAGAAGTACAGTCAAGCACACTCGACTTTATAATACTCTCAGCTTTTATTTCCGATTATCGGTATCTAGGTCTAACAATGAATACTGTGTTATTTGTATTAGAACACGTTGAAACAAAAACCAAAAACAAAGTTTAATAGAACTTAAATCTGTTTGTCTGTATGCACATACAAATTCGCTTGAAATTATATGTATGTATGTATAGCATTAGTCGGCACGGCCAGCGTCTGCGGGCGGCGCTGCCGCCACACAGACAACGAAAACGTTCGAACATAAACTTTGATCCGTGATAGCTCTCTTGTTTAACGTAAGATTTTTATGCAACTATCAAGTTAGTTAGATATGATATGTCTTCAAACGAATGTTTAACTACAACACTGTACTATATGAACAAATGCCTAAAAAACGGCATTGAAGTTTGAAAGTTTCTAAGTTCTTATGAGAAAAGGGACGTGGCCGCTTAAAATTTTTAATGGCATTGCATTTAGGCTGTCTCTAGTTACTGAGATATTCATACATTTTTCGGAGGTGTTTTTGGTTTTTTGCTCATTGAGGGAGCGGTATGGGGAGTGGCAAAAATTTGAAATAAACGAACCTGCCTGGCATAAAATCATACTTTTATTTAAAATTCTCCAATTTTGAGAACACGAAATTGCTTTTGTTTGTCTATTTAATAATACAATTTATCTTAAATTATCTGTAATTTGTCTCAATCATTCTCTACAAATGACTCGAGAAAATGTAGAAAAATGGAAGTTACTAAACAATTTCCTTCTGACGTATCGCATAGCGTATGGGGTGTTTGTATACTCTCTTGGAGTACAATAGTCGGTTTTTAAAGTTCGAAGGGAATCTCACACAAGATGCTTGAGTGACCCATCATATTTGAGCTCCAGAGGTTGGATTTTCGCATTTTTACTGAGAGGGTGGCTAGTTTCATGTACATTATGTCTAGTGGGGGGAAATCAAGGATGGCGTCAATAGCCTCCTACGGTGTAGAGCGTAGTTCGCCCAGGGTATAAAGCCCTGCCATTCGCTGGAATTTTTTGAGTTTGGATAATGTGGTTCTCTTTCTCAGAGCAGGCCACCACACTACTACGCGATACAATAGAATAGGGTGGACAACGGCAGTATATAACCATCTGGTAACGTGAGGGTTCAGCCCCCATTTGAGACCAATTGTCTTCCTGCAGGTAAAAAGGGCTACGCAGGCTTTTTTCGCCCTGTCTTCTATGCTTTCATTCCAATTCAACTTTCTATCAAGATTGACGCAAAGGTATTTAACCTTATCGCTTAATTTAAGACGTTCGCCTAGTGGTGAAGGAAGTCTTAAAGGGGGAATTTGATATTTATTCATGAAAAGAACCAGCTCGAGAAAATCATGGTAACGTCATCTGCGTAGAAAACAATCCTGCATCCTCCGCCTTCCAGAGAACGGAGAAGGCTATTTACCGCTACATTTCATTAAAGAGGGGATAGAACCCTACCTTTGGTGAGTTCCCCTTTTGACAAATTTTGACATTTCCTAGCGACGCTTGATAACCCTTCCTCTTAACAGTTGGTCGATAAGGCCCACAGAGAAGGGGTCGATTCTCAGGGATACCAGAGCGTCGGTGATGGGTTCTGGCAGGATATTATTGAAAGCGCCCTCTGTGTCAAAAAAAACGCCACCAGAGAGAATTGCTTGAAGGAGAGCGATCTTTCAATATTTGAACCGTTGCTGTGCAGGGCAGTTTCTGTGGACCTGCCTCTGTTAAATGCATGTTGTGCGGCAGAGAGGCTTTCTCTAGAAATTCTAGCCGGCAGATGAGTCTTTCGAGTGTCTTCAGAAGAAAGGATAATAGACTTATTGGTGTGAAGTCTTTTGGATTATAGTGGGATGGTTTCCCTGCCTTGGGGATGTAAACTACTTTGAAGCGTTACCAAGTTTTGGGAATAACTCCGGATAGGAGGATTGCTTTAAATATCTGATGTAGCCAGTTTACTGCCAGCTTCCCGGCATGAATGAGATGGGCTGAAATAATACCATCTGGACCAGCAGATTTCAAGGGTTTGAAAGTTTTAATTGCTTCAGCAATATTACCCCTGCTGATCAACGACAGGGGCAGGCCGTACACGTCCCCTAATAGTGAGCGAATGAGGCTATATATGTCTCGAAAGTCTCACATCGTGGTATGCCATGGAAGCTTGTCGTCGGAAAGCTGCATTCACAACAGCATAAGGATGCCTTCTCCACTCGACTCTCATGCCGACTGACAGAACTCTCTCCAACGCCTATAAATTCTACGGATATGTGGTCGTACATATCCAACTCTATAATCACTTCTTTTGAGGAAACTCTTAGATTCCAGCGGCCTCCGAAACGGAATCCATGGTATGACCAGGAGTGTCGCGAAACGACTGCTGCAAAGGACGCCGCCTACAGCAGAACGCTGCAAGCAGGACCCACTCGACCGTTGGTGGACATTTATCGGTCGCGATGACCAGATGGGATGCGCCCGTTCAAGAAAAAGAAGCGGGAGATGGAAAGGCTTGAATGTGAGAAGATGGAGAGTAGCATTGGTAGGAATGATGCCCGTGACTTCTACCAGAGAGTCAAACTTATGACTCAAGGGTATAAGTCTGGATCGCTTGCCTGCAGAAGTGATGACGAAAACCTTGTCACAGATGCGGACATGGTACAGAGGTTATGGCGGGATCACTTTGAAAGTCTTTTGGCTGAATACAGTGAAGATGAACCTGACGAAGTTGATCCACTAACCCCAATCAGAGATGATGGCGTTGATGTTCCCATCTGAGGTCGAAGCCGCAATGCGCCGACTGAAAAGCAATAAAGCCGCGAAAGCTGATGGGATAAATTTTTTAAGGCTGGATGTGAAGAATTGGTAGGGTGCATCCACCAGCTGATCAGCAGCGTATGACCGCATGACCGTTGATTGGAACCTTAGTATGTACTGTCGCGTCCTGAAGAAGGCTAATGCTAATGCATCAAATATCGTGGCATTAGCCTTCAACCCGTCGCATACAAGGTTCTCACGAGCGTAATGTGTGAGAGGCTTAAGTCATATGCTGAAGCATTGATCGGACCGTATCAATGAGGCTTTCGTCCTATGAGGTCCACTGTCGACCAGATCTTCACATTGCGGCAGATCTCGGAGAAAGCACACGAGAATTAAATCGAAACTTACCACCTGTTTTTCGATTTTAAAGCTGCTTTCGATAGCTCACAGCGAGAATGCCTGTACGCTACTATATCTGAGCTTGGTATACTTGCAAAGTTAATACGGCTTTGCAGATTGACAATAAGCAACACCATCAGGTCTGCCAAGGTAGGAAATAACCATTCCGAAACCTTCGTTACCAAGCCGGATCTCAGACAGGGCATCTCGCTATCATGTTTGCTCTTCAATCTGCTGATGGAGAGTATAATGAGGAAAGTTGGAGTGCATCGGACGGGCACTGTGAAACAAATGTGTCCAGCTCCTTGGTTACGCCGATGATTTTAATATTATTGGTCTTACCAAGCGTGATGTTACTGCAGCTTTTGGAGCTATCAAAAGGAATCAGCGAAAGTTGGACCAGCAGTGAACATGGGCTAAACGAAGTTTATGGTGTGCAGTAGCAGTGAGACTCTCACTTCACTGCTGGTGACTTTAACTTCGAGTCTGTCAAAGACTATTTCGGAACTGCAGTGACCAGCAACAATGATGTCAGCCAGGAGATCAAGCGGAGAATCACACTTGCCAACAGATGTTACTTTGAGATCTCGGAAGACAAAGGTTACAATCTACAAGACGCTCACCACTCCAGTGTTGCTGTATGGTGCGGGAGCCTAGACAATGACGCAGTCAGATGCAGCTGGTCTTGGTGTCTTCGAGAGAAGATTCTACGTAAGATCTTTGGTGTTGACGTTATCTATCGCATCAGGTGAAACAACGAGCTGTACGAGTTATACGGGGATATGGCCATAGTCAGCGTCTTCGCTGGCTGTTTTTTGATGCGGTAGTTGGCGTTGAAAATAAACTCACCCCTTGCATATGGTCAGTGCTTTCCCACTGATGATGGTGTGCGTTGGCATCGCAAGCTATAAGCAGATCTTTGCCCTATCTGTCGCATGATGTCAATTTTGGCAGAATCGACCGAGCCTAGTTTAGGACATGATAAACGCAGCCCTACGCTTGTTTTGGTATAACGCCTTTTAATCCTGCTTGTTGATTGGGTTGCTGCCGGTGTTGACGCCTTTGAGAGCCGCTCCTGTTCCAGGCATGGTAACCGCGCTAGTGCACTTCATATCGATGCCCTTAGCAGGAGAGGCGCTCTCTAGTGTCGACTCCAGGTTGGTAGCCGGTTGGCTTGCCACCTTAATAGCATAGGAGCTTGGGACTGGCTTGTCTTTGCTGTTTTGGGAAAGATATTGGCTTGTCCTCTCCGAATTTTTGAAGAAGTGTCGGCCTCCTTATTCATTGTTTAAATGTTAATGAGACTCACACCGACGGCGGACGGTCACTTCCAGTAGTAACTATAATACAATTTTCTCTAAGCACTAAAGGTTATCATTATCATTCTTGTGGCTTAGCAAGAAACCGATATATTTATATGTGGTTCATCTA
The DNA here is from genome assembly GCA_035046005.1 of Drosophila acutilabella. Taxonomy (NCBI): domain Eukaryota; kingdom Metazoa; phylum Arthropoda; class Insecta; order Diptera; family Drosophilidae; genus Drosophila; species Drosophila acutilabella. The sequence goes on from JAWNOK010000059.1 coordinate 432,248, forward strand.
TTAATCTTATAAGAGTCTCTCTTGAGTAACATTTTAATAATTGTTGACTCTTTTTCGAGTCATCTTTTCAATAATGTGCAATGAATGAAAAAAATTGCATATTTCGACATGTGCTTTATAATCATTCAAGGATCATTCAAGAGAGCAGAATAGAAATGATCATATTTTTATCACCTGTATGCTCAATTGGCGATTGTTTTTCCTTTTTTTTTGTATTTTAAGCCAATCAAATTTTGGGCATATGGAAGGGTCATTTATGAGTCTTTTTCGATCACTCATGAGATAAATCGTTTTTGAATCATCAAGGGGACTCAAAAATGACTCCTCAAGACGATTTCTATTGAAACAGTCATCCAAATGCTTGCTGGGAAGTGTAATTATTATGGGTTTGTGGTCGGCAAGCCGGTTCAGCATAATCGCAGTGGCTAAGGGCTTATGACTAAAGCAAACGTCAGGGCATCGCTCCACATTCTTAGAGTTGAATGCATGATTGCTGCAATAAAACAACAACGATCAACGTTTTCTCTAGGAATAATCAGTCGAAATTTTATTTAAATATGAGATCATATGAAAACTTTTGTGTATATCTAACTATCTTCATCAAACTCACTAGCGACCATCACAAAACTTTTGCTCTAATATTAATATTTTACTTCATTGTTCATCAAAGATTATAAGAAAGAAAGGGCTGTTACATACATTTGTTCAAATCCAAAATATTCTTGTAGAGAGTCTATAAACACCCTTGTCAAGCATTAGTAAATTTGGACTCATTGGATCTTCTATCAGCATTTTTTTTACCTCTTTTGTTTTGGACATGTTCAATGTAATGGAATTTTTAAATGATATCTTATATAAGAGGAAAGAATAATATAAGTAAATTGTTTGCATCAAAATTTTACATCGTAAATAATTAACTTCATTTTTATACCCGTTGCTCGTAGAGTACAAGGGTATATTGTAATCGTTGGAATGTATGTAACAGGCAGAACCCATAAAGTATATATATTCTTGATCAGCATCAACAGCCGAGTCGATATAGCCATGTCCGTCTGTCCGTCTGTATGAACAAAAGGATCTCAGAGATTATAAGAGCTAGAAAGGTGAATGGGGTCGCAAATGAAAGGTACAACACCCAAGCAGTACGAGTTTGTTTTTGTTTTTTGACACGCCCACTATAGGGCGTTCTATCTTCATATAAAGGTAAATGTACAGATAAAACTTGAATGTTTTAGTATAGAAAACTTTTTTGTTAGCAATGCTATCTGATCCAAACTTACACGGAGACTACATGTCTATAAAGTACATGTACTGACCAAGTTTGATCGAAATCGGACAACTATATCGTATAGCTCCCATAGGGCCGATCGGTCAAAAACAAGCTCCAAATATAAATTAGTATGAAAAAATTTTGCATTGACTAAGCTATCTTAATGAAACTAACACAAAATAAACAAGTAAGAAAGGCTACAGTCGATCGAGCCGACTGTAAAAGACCCCGTACTCTTATAGTATTGCATTTTATTTAAATTAAAATTTTCAAATGAAATTTAAAAAATTAAAATTAAATATTTACATTTTGAATTAAAATTAAAAAATAAATAAATTAACAACTGTCATCGTCAGCACTCGAACCCGCGATCCATGCGAAGGTTCCACATTGCGCCGCAACTCTACCAGTTGCACCACGACTCTCTTCTATCATTCTTCCTATTATTTCCATATAAGTATGTGCACACATACGTATGTGTGTATGTATAGCATTGGTCGGCGCGGCCAGCGGCTCCGGGCAGCGCTGCCGCCAGCAGGTAGAGAAAACGTTCGAACATATGTTTGTATGTTTCTGTGTTTGTTTGTATGTGTTGCGCGCATGCAGTGATTTTGCTTTAAAATAACTTCGACTTTGAACCGTAATTTCTTTGTTGTTTGACATAGGATTTTGATGCCACTTTCAGGAAAGTTAGAAATAGTAAGCGTATGTTAAATTACAACACTGTACTATTTGATTTAATGCCTGAAACAAGGCATTGAAGCTGGAGAGTCTTTTATTTCTGATGAGCAAAGGGGGCGTGGCAGCTCAAAATTTTTAATGACATTATACTAAGGCTGTCTCTAAGAACCTGTATACCAAAATTTGTGCTCCTAAGTGCTATAGTTACTGAGATATTCACCTAAAACACAAATTTTTTCGAGGTGTGTCTGGTTATTTGAAATAAACTTGATCTGCTCTACAAAATAACGGACTTACATTCCAAATTTGGTGTCTCTAGCTATTGTAGTTTAAAAGATCCAGGTGTTCATACGGACGGACAGACGGACGGACGGACAGACGGACAGACGGACATGGCTATATCGACTCGGCTGTTGATGCTGATCAAGAATATATATACTTTATGGGGTCGGCCACGCCTCCTTCTGCCTGTTACGCACATCTCGCTTCTGACAAACTTAATAGACCCCCTTTACTCTTTTTTAAAGAGTACTGGGTCTAATAAATCAATTATATAAATATATTGACCAAGTTTCATACAAATCGGACTACTATATCGTATAGCTCCCATAGGAAAAATCGGTCGAACATTGAGTAACGGGTATCCTAAAGTCGCGGGGCGACTGTAGCATTCTTTCTTGTTATATTTTGTGTGTGTATGACTCGGGTATAAATAACAACCACTGGTGCAGATCTCTGATATGTCCAATATAAAATACATACTTAATGATTCATAAGATTTGGAAAATTAAAGAAGTTTTAAATTAATGGAATTCCAATAAGTTACATACGGTTGATTACGATCATGAGAATAGAACAGTACTTTTGTTTCTTGTTTTTTTGTACAACAAGTTTTTTGTTAACTAATCAGATATGGGTTTGCTTGATAAGTTCAGGATAAATGGAGGTTAAAATACGAAAAATGACATTCAGATGACTAAATAACTGTTATTTTCAAAAAGTAGATAACAAATAATTGGCTGAACATGACGTCGGGCCTTGATGACAGGGAGCCTAGCGTGAAAAGCTTACAATATAAATTACCACAATCAACAGGGCTCGCATCAAATACGCCAAAAAGGAACATGGTCATCAGAGGAACAAAAACGGAAAGACGGATGCATAATCTACTCAGTTAACATCAGTGTGCTTACTGATTATTGTTAGTCAACCTAATATAAAAAGCTTAATAGCACCTGCGACGGCAGCACAACTTGATGAAAACAGGTTGGTCAAATCCATTTTATATTAATTTTTAAATATTTTAGAACACAAACAATAATAAGTCCACAGCTTTGCCTAGGTTCATTCATGGAGGGAAAAGACGCTTAAGAAGGTGTCCTGAGGTCCTGGGAGGCCCGCGGTACTACCGTGCGGTATGGCTTCGCCGGTTCCTAGGTGGGCTTCCGCTTTTCCGCTTTTAATTATTTAGCCTGCGCTCCCTCTCTACATGTCGGAGTGATGCCGTTATCCGCTCAGAAAATAAGCATATGGCCGACCAGCAATGTTAGCTTGCAAGCATCCTGTTAGTCAAATGTTAAGCTGTCAGATGGGCGCCAAGTCTCCAGTCTCTAAATATGTAGTCGATTGAGACTAAGTTTGAACTTGTAGCTCTTACCATCTCTTCATACTGACAGACGGACAGCTCGGCTTCTGATGCTGATCAAGAATATATATACTTTATGGGGTCTGCTCAGCCTCCTTCCGCCTGTTACATACTTTGCATAAACCCAATTTCTCTTGCAGAGAGTATATAAAGAGAAGAGGGGTCTATTAAGTTTGCCATAAGCGAAATGTGCATAACAGCAGAAGGAGGCTTGGTCGACCCCATTAGTTATGTATATTCTTGATCAGCATCAATAGCGGAGTCAATATAGCCATGGCCGGCTCTCTGTCTGTATGAACACATAGATTTCACAGATGGTAAGAGCTACAAGTTTGAACGTAGTCTCAATCGACTACATATTTAGACAGCCAAAAAAAGAATTTTCTTTAAGCCACGCCCCATTTGCCCACAATGGGGCAATACCTGGACTTACCTTAGGCACACCAATTTTGGTACACACGCTGGCCGTGCCTACATACATATGTATATATGTGTATACATATAATGTAAAGATAAATTGAGTGAGTTTTCTTGGCGGGAGGACACGTTTCTGTGCTCTCCCGGTTTTCGGACACCCATCTTTAGCGGTTGCAAGACAGAGTGGTAGAGTAGGTACCGGTGATATGCTCGATGCACTTACAAGTTCAGACGATGAAGGCGCTATGTGTAGCACTCCTGTTGGACCGTCGGTTCGTTGGAGGTGTTGATGGGAATGGCGACATTGACTATATTGAATGGGAAAAAGTTCTCACATTCCGCTTAACCAATTTGGGAAGTCATGCTGAAAGAACAATTAAGCAATTGAGTGGATATACCAACCTAGGAAATCTTCCAGTGTTGGATATAACGATCATCGCAGGAATGGCTCCCACAAATATATGGCGCCAATTGTTACGGGTATGTGGCGGTCTGGCAGCACGCCTATCGGCAGGGTGCAAAATTCCTGGGTGGGGCTCGCACGTTCGATAGGCCAGGGCTCACAATGACGCTACGCAGAAAAAGAAGCTCAACGATATTCAAGTAAAACAGGAGTGTGGCAAGCATAATGAAATGCACAACCATATATAATAAAAGTTAATAAATACGATAGAATTAAATAGAGAGCATAACATTCGTGTTCGCTATAGTGGTGCGACCGACGTGATACAACAAAGACTCAAAAATTCAACAAGGATGCAAAAATTAAGAAATAATTGTTGAAATTGTAAAAAATTTGTGCAAAACTCAAATTTTGGCAGTCTATGCAAAAACTACGCACTCTACAACTTGCGCGCGTTAATTCCGAGAAGATTCTTTTCCGACGAAAACGAACTTGAAAACAATATGACCATGGATGACCCAAATGGGAGAACTTCAATTACAATTGGACACACTCAGGTCGAACAGCTCAATTGCATCGAACGAGCATCAGCCTGGTCAAAGAACGACTTCAATTCACTTGTCAATTCGTTTTGCACGAAGCAACCCTCATCTGCGGTTTGCTCAAATCGAGCGTTCGTTCATTCTACACAAGATTGACAACGACACTGACAAATTTTACTTTGTCATGTTGCATTTGGATGAAGAGATCACCCTCGCCGTTGAGGATTTGTTAACTTGCCCACCGGCGACAAGCAAGTATAAATTAAAAACCGTTATCTTGAGAAATGCGCCGAGTCCTCAGAGTCTAAGCTACGCCACGACGTAGCCGCTTTTGCAAGGAAGAGGAATATTAGGCTTGAAGCCTTTGGATACATTACCCAACCTGCGCCGTCTTGCTCCCGATCAGACCCGATGAGACCATTATTCGGACATTGTTCCTGGCGGAGATGTCACAATCAATAATCAATCAATCACAATCAATCAAAAGCAATATATCCAATGTTAACAATTTGAGAAGAAACTGACCTTAACAAACTTGCCAAGATTGCGGAGAAGATGCTTGAAGCCGTTGGACATAATTTAGTCCATGCATTGGATTCAGATGATTCAAACTCCGTGAGTGCAGTCACTTTTAATGCCTCATTGAGAGACGTCTCTGATAGCCTACGAGTACTAACCGAGAAGTTCGACAGTCTTCAAAAGGAATTAAAGAGCATTCAGGTAGGACACTATCGCTCACGTAGTTCATTGCGTGGCAGATCGCCTCCGAATCAGTCGACGTCTCTAGCGCCAAATGGACAAGAACCAAAACTTTGCCTCGTCTGCATATTACCGATCGCACCTCAAACATTCGCTTCATCGACTCTGGATCCGTTGTCTACGCATTCCGCGCAATTTGGCTAAGCAAAACAATAAACTCAGCAAGCTCACACTGTATGCCGCAAATGGAACAACAATTCCCACCTATGGACATTCACCGATGGAATTAAATCAGGGACTACGTCATGGTTTTTCTTGGCTCTTCATTGTGTCCGACGTGCAAATGGCCATTATTGGTGCTGATTTTCTGTCGAAGTACCAGTTGCTCATTGATCTCAACAAGAGACAATTGATTGATTCGACCACTGGTTTGAAGTCTACAACATGTTTGTTGGACACAAAAACCTATTCCATATCAACAATACTAACTGTGTCAAAGATCCAACGTCTGTTGAACGAGTTCGTAGATGTAACGTTACCAACAAGAACAATCACCAGCTTGCGCGAAGTTCGCCATCACATCGAAACAATATGCGCGAAATGCGAAACAAAAAGCGGAAATCAACTTCCTTATATGGCATACAAGGCATATGTCGGCCCTCGAACAGCCCTTTGTCGAGTCCACTCATAGTGGCAAAGAAAGATGGCGGTTGTCGGTCTTGTGGCGACTATCGGAAGTTGAACTCGGTAACCACACCTGACCGGTGTCTCATTATTCAACAGAGATCACGCACGTCAAAGGAAGTGACAACGTAGTTGCTGACGCCTTTTCCAGACTCTGCACCATTGACATGCCGTCGACAGTAAAGTTGCAGCAGATTAAAGAAGCCCAAGCAGTAGATGGGGAACTAATACAATACAATGTCAATTTTGCAGAATCGACCGAGCCTAGTTTAGGACAGGATAAACGCAGTCCTACGCATTTTAATAATTGTTGACTCTTTTTCGAGTCATCTTTTCAATAATGTGCAATGAATGAAAAAATTTCCACATTTCGACATGTGCTTTATAATCATTCAAGGATCATTCAAGAGAGCAGAATAGAAATTATCATATTTTTATCACCTGCATGCTCAATTGGCGATTGTTTTTTCTTTTGTTTTTGTATTTTAAGCCAATCAAATTTTGGGCATATGGAAGGGTCATTTATGAGTCTTTTTCGATCACTCATGAGATAAATCGTTTTTGAATCATCAAGGGGACTCAAAAATGACTCCTCAAGACGATTTCTATTGAAACAGTCATCCAAATGCTTGCTGGGAAGTGTAATTATTATGGGTTTGTGGTCGGCAAGCCGGTTCAGCATAATCGCAGTGGCTAAGGGCTTATGACTAAAGCAAACGTCAGGGCATCGCTCCACATTCATAGAGTTGAATGCATGATTGCTGCAATAAAACAACAACGATCAACGTTTTCTCTAGGAATAATCAGTCGAAATTTTATTTAAATATGAGATCATATGAAAACTTTTGTGTATATCTAACTATCTTCATCAAACTCACTAGCGTCCATCACAAAACTTTTGCTCTAATATAAATATTTTACTTCATTGTTTATCAAAGATTATAAGAAAGAAATGGCGGTTACATACTTTTGTACAAATCCAAAATATTCTTGTAGAGAGTCTATAAACACCCTTGTCAAGCATTAGTAAATTTGGACTCATTGGATCTTCTATCAGCATTTTTTTACCTCTTTTGTTTTGGACATGTTCAATGTAATGGAATTTTTAAATGATATCTTATATAAGAGAAAAGAATAATATAAGTAAATTGTTTGCATCAAAATTTTACATCGTAAATAATTAACTTCATTTTTATACCCGTTACTCGTAGAGTACAAGGGTATATTGTAATCGTTGGAATGTATGTAACAGGCAGAACCCATAAAGTATATATATTCTTGATCAGCATCAACAGCCGAGTCGATATAGCCATGTCCGTCTGTCCGTCCGTCCGTCTGTCCGTCTGTATGAACAAAAGGATCTCAGAGACTATAAGAGCTAGAAAGGTGAATGCGGTCGGAAATGAAAGGTACAACACCCAAGCAGTACGAGTTTGTTTTTGTTTTTTGACACGCCCACTTTAGGGCGTTCTGTCTTCATATAAAGGTAAATGTACAGATAAAACTTGAATGTTTTAGTATAGAAAACTTTTTGTTAGCAATGCTATCTGATCCAAACTTACACGGAGACTACATGTCTATAAAGTACATGTACTGACCAAGTTTGATCGCAATCGGACAACTATATCGTATAGCTCCCATAGGGCCGATCGGTCAAAAACAAGCTCCAAATATAAATTAGTATGAAAAAATTTTGCATTGACTAAGCTATCTTAATGAAACTAACACAAAATAAATAAATCAATTATATAAATATATTGACCAAGTTTCATACAAATCGGACTACTATATCGTATAGCTCCCATAGGGACAATAGGTCAAAAATTTGCATTTAGTATGAATTTGTATGAACATTTTCTGTATTTACCAAGCTATCTTAATGAAACTGATACAGAATACATTTTTCAATAATATAAATGTACTGACCAAGTTTCATACAAATCGGACTACTATATCGTATAGCTCCCATAGGAAAAATCGGTCGAACATTGAGTAACGGGTATCCTAAAGTCGCGGGGCGACTGTAGCATTCTTTCTTGTTATATTTTGTGTGTGTATGACTCGGGTATAAATAACAACCACTGGTGCAGATCTCTGATATGTCCAATATAAAATACATACTTAATGATTCATAAGATTGGGAAAATTTCAAGAAGTTTTAAATTAATGGAATTCCAATAAGTTACATACGGTTGATTACGATCATGAGAATAGAACAGTACTTTTGTTTCTTGTTTTTTTGTACAACAAGTTTTTTGTTAACTAATCAGATATGGGTTTGCTTGATAAGTTCAGGATAAATGGAGGTTAAAATAGTTATACGAAAAATGACATTCAGATGACTAAATAGCTGTTATTTTCAAAAAGTAGATAACAAATAACTGGCTGAACATGACGTCGAGCCTTGATGACAGGGAGCCTAGCGTGAAAAGCTTACAATATAAATTACCACAATCAACAGGGCTCGCATCAAATACGCCAAAAAGGAACATGGTCATCAGAGGAACAAAAACGGAAAGACGGATGCATAATCTACTCAGTTAACATCAGTGTGCTTACTGATTATTGTTATTCAACCTAATATAAAAAGCTTAATAGCACCTGCGACGGCAGCACTACTTGATGAAAACAGGTTGGTCAAATCCATTTTATATTAATTTTTAAATATTTTAGAACACAAACAATAATAACTCCACAGCTTTGCCTAGGCTCATTCATGGAGGGAAAAGACGCTTAAGAAGGTGTCCTAAGGTCCTGGGAGGCCCGCGGTACTACCGTGCGGTATGGCTTCGCCGGTTCCTAGGTGGGCTTCCGCTTTTCCGCTTTTAATTATTTAGCCTGCGCTCCCTCTCTACATGTCGGAGTGATGCCGTTATCCGCTCAGAAAATAAGCATATGGCCGACCAGCAATGTTAGCTTGCAAGCATCCTGTTAGTCAAATGTTAAGCTGTCAGATGGGCGCCGAGTCTCCAGTCTCTAAATATGTAGTCGATTGAGACTAAGTTTGAACTTGTAGCTCTTACCATCTCTTCATACTGACAGACGGACAGCTCGGCTTCTGATGCTGATCAAGAATATATATACTTTATGGGGTCTGCTCAGCCTCCTTCCGCCTGTTACATACTTTGCATAAACCCAATTTCTCTTGCAGAGAGTATATAAAGAGAAGAGGGGTCTATTAAGTTTGCCATAAGCGAAATGTGCATAACAGGCAGAAGGAGGCTTGGTCGACCCAATTAGTTATGTATATTCTTGATCAGCATCAATAGCGGAGTCAATATAGCCATGGCCGGCTCTCTGTCTGTATGAACACATAGATTTCACAGATGGTAAGAGCTACAAGTTTGAACGTAGTCTCAATCGACTACATATTTAGACAGCCAAAAAAAGAATTTTCTTTAAGCCACGCCCCATTTGCCCACAATGGGGCAATACCTGGACTTACCTTAGGCACACCAATTTTGGTACACACGCTGGCCGTGCCTACATACATATGTATATATGTGTATACATATAATGTAAAGACAAATTGAGTGAGTTTTCTTGGCGGGAGGACACGTTTCTGTGCTCTCCCGGTTTTCGGACACCCATCTTTAGCGGTTGCAAGACAGAGTGGTAGAGTAGGTACCGGTGATATGCTCGATGCACTTACAAGTTCAGACGATGAAGGCGCTATGTGTAGCACTCCTGTTGGACCGTCGGTTCGTTGGAGGTGTTGATGGGAATGGCGACATTGACTATATTGAATGGGAAAAAGTTCTCACATTCCGCTTAACCAATTTGGGAAGTCATGCTGAAAGAACAATTAAGCAATTGAGTGGATATACCAACCTAGGAAATCTTCCAGTGTTGGATATAACGATCATCGCAGAAATGGCTCCCACAAATATATGGCGCCAATTGTTACGGGTATGTGGCGGTCTGGCAGCACGCCTATCGGCAGGGTGCAAAATTCCTGGGTGGGGCTCGCACGTTCGATAGGCCAGGGCTGACAATGACGCTACGCAGAAAAAGAAGCTCAACGATATTCAAGTAAAACAGGAGTGTGGCAAGCATCATGAAATGCACAACCATATATAATAAAAGTTAATAAATACGATAGAATTAAATAGAGAGCATAACATTCGTGTTCGCTATAGTGGTGCGCAACAAAGACTCGAAAATTCAACAAGGATGCAAAAATTATGAAATAATTGTTGAAATTGTAAAAAATTTGTGCAAAACTCAAATTTTGGCAGTCTATGCAAAAACTACGCACTCTACAACTTGCGCGCGTTAATTCCGAGAAGATTCTTTTCCGACGAAAACGAACTTGAAAACAATATGACCATGGATGACCTGCAAACCCAAATGCGAGAACTTCAATTACAATTGGACACACTCAGGTCGAACAGCTCAATTGCATCGAACGAGCATCAGCCTGGTCAAAGAACGACTTCAATTCACTTGTCAATTCGTTTTGCACGAAGCAACCCTCATCTGCGGCTTGCTCAAATCGAGCGTTCGTTCATTCTACACAAGATTGACAACGACACTGACAAATTTTACTTTGTCATTGTTTGTAGCAGGGCGGAGAGAGGCTGCAGTACGTCGGGGTAGCGGCTTGCCGGCGTTCCAGTTGCGGGTGCAATACTGCTGCGGCGGCGCTGCAATAAACGAGAGAGAGGGGGGGGGGTCGAGCTCGTCGCGACCAGAATGGCAAGTTAAATTTACACACACGAGTTGTTGGTTGCAACAACGAAAAACTTCGAATTTTTATTGTTAATGAAAGTTAATGACCAATAATTGTCAGCTTAAAAAAAAAGAAGAAAAAGTAATGGCGATGCCCTTGTAGGAAAAAAGTTACTGATCATGCCAGTACAGTGTGACCAGATATCACTCAGCCTAGAATACCGAGAATTCGCTTCCATCTGGTAACTGCGCCTGACGATCACACTTCCTGGCGTGAACATGCCGCCCCCCTTGCAACAACTGCAACAATTCGCCTGGCCCGACGGAGACGTGGATGGGGGGTGGCCGCGTTCTGGATCTCCTAATTGCCGCAGGAGCCAGAGAGGACCCACCCGAAAATGGTGCTCTGGGCGACAGGAAAATTCCCAGCACTGGGCAGACAGCCAGCCTGGATGACATCTGGGTAGATGTCACCCCCCAGGACAATGGACACGACCGACGGCTGGTGGAAGTGCGGATCAGCCAGTACCAGGTTTGTGAACTGATTCCGCACGGTCTCGGATATCTCGCGCACGGGGGTGCGAAGCCTTAGGTCCTCTTCAACCCTCAACACGGTTTCCCGACGGAAGTTCGGAGCAGTGGGAGACCCTAGGATTGCCATGCAGGCACGTTCAACCCCTACGCAGGTGATTGACAATCCCAGCGCCTTGGCGAAAGATGCATTGATGCGGCTCTCAGGCGCACAAGCATCTAGTACGGCGCGTGCCTCAAACTGCTTCTGGCCGTTGCCGACTCGGACGAGTGCCGTGGGCATCACCATCGTCGCCCGATGCTGGAGTAATGAGGTCAACGTCGGTGCTCTGGCTGAACCGACTTGGTTACCATGGACCTCGGCAGGAGGGGGAGACCGTCGCACGACGTTTCCTCTCGGTGCGGACGGCCGGTAGCGGGTGACAGGATTTAGCAGTCGCGTCGACGGATCGTTGATATGGATCAACGTATGATGATTCTGCCCGCCGATTCGACAGCTGTCACTGCTGCGACAGGTGCCAGACGAATGTTCGTGGGCCAAGCAGTTGGGGCAATACTTATTGACCAGCACTGCCCGCAGTCTTTTCTCCGCACGTAGATTAAGAAATCGCCGACACTGGCGGAGCGCGTGAACGCCACGGCATACCCGACAACGGTATGAATCAACTCCTCGCCGACTGGTCCGCTCTGCATGTCGGGGCCGTGGATGCTTGGGAGCCATCGGGTTTTCTGTCGGTCAAACTAAAAGGAGACGATCAATTATTAAAGACGGCTCTCTCGTCAAGATAGAACAATACGGCAGAACGAGACACACAAACACGACATAGGAAGGGATGGCTGTCCTACTTAGGAGAGGTAGTTCCGGGATCGCTGAGGAGTAGAATCAGCTTCGCCACAGGTCGTTTAATAATGCCACGCGAAGTTCGTACATCAACAACGCGCACTAGACCGTCGGAGCCCGGATATACACCTTCAACGCGTCCCAAGCGCCATTCAGTGGGAGGCAGATTATCCTCATATATAATGACTAGATCATCTTTTTGAAGATTACGGTAGTTCCTTCAAATATTCATCCTTCCACCGACGACAGAATTGATGATGTAAGGCCTTAAGGCGCTGCCATCGATTGATTTGGGACATCGGTTCTTCATGGATCTCAGGCTCACCTATGGACAGAAAGGGCCTCCAGTGAGGAAATGAGCTAGGCTTAACGCAAGCAAATCAGTCGACTCCTCGGACATAGGGGAAATAGGTCTAGAGTTCAAGCATGCCTCCACTTTATACAATAAAGTTGAAAGTTCCTCAAAGGTGTACTTAACTCCGGAGGTGGACTTGTAAAAGAGAGCCTTGAAGCTTTTGACTCCCGCCTCCCACAAACCGCCCATGTGAGGGGCGCTAGGTGGAATGAATTCCCATGAGAGAATCTGAGATCCGTGAGTCCGCATGACGGATTGTTTGGTGGCCTCCAAGAAGTCCTTATCTAAACACGTAGACGCTCCGACGAAGGTCTTCCCATTGTCGGAATAAATGCGTTGGGGACACCGACGTCTCGCGACAAAGCGAGAAAACGCTGCGAGGAATTTCTCGGTCGTGAGGTCAGAGGTAGCCTCCAAATGGATGGCCTTGGTGGTGAAACATACAAAGACACAGACGTAACCCTTGGTAATTAAACAGGCCCGTCCCGTGAAGTTCTTGATTTCGAATGGACCTGCGAAATCGACACCCGTATGAGTGAAGGGTCTGGAGAAGGTTACGCGATCGCGTGGAAGATGACCCATTAATTGCGAATAAAGCTGGCGCTTATACAGAATGCACCGCTTGCATGCGTGCGACTGAGCTTTTATTAAGTTTTTGACCTTAGGAATCCAGAATTTGGAGCGGAGTATTCGGAGCATAAGTTGATTGCCTCCATGAAGTGTGATCTGATGAGTAAATCGTACAAGCAGCCGAGATAGACTGGAGTTGTATGGCAGAATTACGGGGTGTCGCTCGTCATAGGTGAGTGATTCCGAGGCTTGCAGTCGTCCGCACGCACGGATGATGCCATGTTGATCCAGAAACGGATTCAAGTTGAGCACCGCGCTCGATGAAGGAATGGGACGTTTGTCTTGTAGGCAGCGGAGCTCTGTGGGGTACTCTTGCTGCTGTGTAACCGCAATTAAACGTCTCTCTGCGGCGACTAGCTCTTCATGTTGAAGATTCAGGGTCGGGTAGGAGTGTATTTTTCGGCAAACGAAGCGCTGGACATAAGCGACCACTCGTAAGGCCTTGCCAAAGTCGGAAAATCGTTCAAGGAGCTCGTTCGACGGAGGAAGATTAGCCGTGTGGCATTGCACTCGTTGCTCGATCTCTGTCTCCGGTATAGCACCTGACGGCCAGTATTCGGGCGATTGACGGAGCCACTCTGGGCCGTGCCACCACAAATCACTAGCAGCTAGGTCAGATGCGGATACGCCACGGCTCGCTAGGTCAGCGGGGTTATCTTCAGAGCGGACATGTGCCCAATTATCGATAGCGGCCGCCTTAGATACGGCAGTTACCCGATTGGCAACGAAGGTCGTCCATCGGCATGGTGGTTTTTGGAGCCATGCCAACACGATGGTGGAGTCAGTCCAGAAGAAAGATTGTACGGGCTGAATTGGAAGGTTGCTAACGATGGCCGTATACAGGTCAGCCAGGAGAACTGCCCCACATAACTCGAGGCGCGGGAGCGAGAGAGTCTTTACCAGGGCTACCCGGGTTTTTGCGGCGAGTAGATGAACGCTAATGTGGTGCTTATGTTGCACCCGTACGTAAAGCGCCGCGGCATAGGCCCTTTGGGGTGTGTCACTAAACCCATGTAGCTGCCATTGCGTCTCTAAATCAGTCTCTATCCACCTGGGAATATGGATGATTTGAAGGCCAGGATAGTCTTCAAGGAAAGCATGCCATTGCTGCACAAGACATGCTGGAAGTGTGTCATCCCAACCAATCTCGGTGAGCCAAATTTGCTGCATAAAGATTTTGGCACGGATGACGAAGGGGGCTAACCAACCGGCTGGGTCGAAAAGCTTAGCGATCTGAGACAAGACTATTCGCTTAGTAATTGTTGTTTGAACCTCTGGTTCGAGCGGAACAAAAAAGAAGCAGTCTGCCGTTGCCTTCCAGCGGATGCCTAGTGTTTTTGCGTGACTTGCATCATCGATCTCAAGAGAATCATCACGGAGCAGATGATCCTTAGGGATAGCCTGCAGCAAAGGCTTATGGTTGGACGTCCATTTTCTTAAAGGAAAGCCCGCGGACTGTAGGGCATCCCGGAGTTGCTGGATAGCAGCATGAGCATCCTCTGGAGTGTGGGCTCCTGCAAGGACATTGTGCCCGCTATTTTTATGTCCAACCAGCCTCTGTCAACTCAATTATTTGTGCCTTAGCTGCTGCCTTCCGCCGCCGCTTCGCCGCCGCTTCGCCGCCGCTTCGCCGACGCTTCGCCGCCGCTTCGGCGACGCTTCGCTGACGCCCGTCCCGGCTTGTGCCCGCTATTTTTATGTCCAACCAGCCTCTGTCAACTCAATTATTTGTGCCTTAGCTGCTGCCTTCCGCCGCCGCTTCGCCGCCGCTTCGCCGACGCTTCGCCGCCGCTTCGGCGACGCTTCGCTGACGCCCGTCCCGGCTTGTGCCCGCCATTTTGAAGTCCAACCAGCCGCCGTCAACTCTGTTATTTGTGATTTAGCTGCTGCCTTCCGCCGCCTCCCGTCCCGGCTTGTGTCCTCCATTTTTATGTCCAACCAGCCACTGTCAACTCAATTATTTGTGCCTACGCTGCTGCCTCTGCCGCCGCTGCGCCGACGCCCGTCCCGGCTTGTGCCCGCCATCTTTATGTCCAACCAGCCACTGTCAACTCAATTATTTGTGCCTTAGCTGCTGCCTTCCGCCGCCGCTTCACCGACGCTTCGCTGACGCCCGTCCCGGCTTGTGGCCGCCATTTTGAAGTCCAACCAGCCGCCGTCAACTCAGTTATTTGTGATTTAGCTGCTGCCTTCCGCCGCCGCTTCGCCGACGCCCGTCCCGGCTTGTGTCCGCCATTTTTATGCAAAACCAGCCACTGCCAACTCAATTATTTGTGCCTTAGCTGCTGCCTTCCGCCGCCGCTTCGCCGACGCTTCACTGACGCCCGTCCCGGCTTGTGGCGGCCATTTTGAAGTCCAACCAGCCGCCGTCAACTCAATTATTTGTGCCTTAGCTGCTGCCTTCCGCCGCCGCTTCGCCGACGCTTCGCTGACGCCCGTCCCGGCTTGTGGCCGCCATTTTGAAGTCCAACCAGCCGCCGTCAACTCTGTTATTTGTGATTTAGCTACTGCCTCTGCCGCCGCTGCGCCGACGCCCGTCCCGGCGTGTGGGAGCCGTGTGGGCTCCTGCAAGGACATCATCAACGTACATGATATGTCGTAGAATGTCGCTCGCTTTTGGGTAGCTGTTCTCGACGTCTTGGGCAAGCTGTAGAAGCACTCGAATAGCTAAAAAAGGCGCGCAATTGACTCCGAACGTAACTGTTTGGAGCTCATAATCAGTGAGTCGTGCATGCTCATCCCGGAAAAGGATTCGCTGGAAGGGCGTATGCTTTGCATCAACCATGATTTGTCTGTACATCTTCGTTACGTCGGCGTTGAAAACATAGCGGAAGAATCTCCACTTGAGGATCTGCAACATGAGGTCGGCTTGAAGTGTTGGGCCGGTATGCAAGACATCATTGAGGCTGACTCCATTCGTGGACGGACAAGATGCGTTAAAAACCACGCGGGTTTTAGTTGATGCACTTTCTGGCTTGAACACAGCATGGTGCGGTAGGTAAAAGATCAAGGTGTCGGTTGGAGGCGGAACTCGGATCATATGACCCAACTCGATATATTCTTGCAGGATAGCTTTATAAGTGCTGTTTAAGGGAGGGGTTTTTTTGCAATCGAGCCTCATTCCTTAAGAATTGAGCCAAGGCAATCGATCTTGAATGTCCCAGTTCAATGTTTTGCGGAGCCTTGAATGGCAATGACACAATATATCTACCATCGCGCCTCCTTCTGGTGCTGTCGCGAAAATATTTTTCGCACTTAATATCCACATCTCTTTCCAGTTTTACTGGGAGATCTTCCACCTCCCAAAACTTGGTGAGAAGTGTGTCCAGTCGGATCTCTGGGGTAACCGACACCTGTGTGGACAGACACGATACGGATGATGATGGCTTGCTGAGGATCGGACCACTAAGAACCCACCCAAAAATGGTTTCTTGTGCAAGCAGCGAGCCACAAATCTGAGTTTTGACCCCATTCAAGAGAATAGAAGGAAGTATGTTAGCCCCAATTAACACATCAATTTGTGAGCTTCGATGAAAAAGCGGATCAGCCAATTGGAGATTTGGAAGATCTTGGATTATACGGTCAGGAATGGAAACTGACGGAAGGGCGCCGGTTAATCGAGGCAATACGAGGGCTACTGTGTCAATGCACAGAGACTGCTTGGTAGGCGGAGTGAATTGCAAGTGGCACGTCTTCTGAGAACGGGCGGAGACCGATCCGTTTAGACCATTGACTTGCGCCGTGACAAGTCGATAAGCCGGTCGAATTATGTGGAACATACGTTCGGAAATGAAAGTGCCCTTTGATCCGGAATCGATCAGAGCGCGAGCCGGGTAGCTGGTACCCAAATGCTTGATGTTCACCATAGCTGTGCCTAGGAGGACTCCCTGAGTCTGAGTGGCAAAATAATTTTGAACATCCGCCGGTGGCTGAAGTGGGTCAGCCTGATTGACAATCATGGCTCGATCTTGTGCTGGTGCGGAGGCGGCGCTTGTTTCGTGAGAGCCACCTCGATGAAGGAGGGTATGATGGCGAGCTTGGCAACTGCGGCAGTTATGAGGACTCGTGCAGTCTCGCAATTGATGCCCTCTTGCAAAACAGTTCATACACAATTTCTGTTGTTTGATTGCTGTGATGCGATCAGGGACAGATAGTTGAAGAAAACTGGGGCAAAGTCGAATGGGATGGTGTTCACGACTACACAGTTTACAGACTTGTGGTTTGACATTGACTGTGGCTTCAAAGGAGTGAACATTAGTCGGAGGCTTTCTTAGAACTGGAGGCGACGCGGTGGTGGTTGAGCTTGACGGCCCGTCAATGGCTTCCAACTTACGAAAACGGTCAATTAGAAAGTTGTTGAAGTCCTGCCATGACGGAAGCGCAGTTTTATCAAGAAGGGATTGCTCCCACTGGGTCCGAGTGGTTTTGGGAAGTTTGGAATTGCACCAGTACACTAACAGATTGTCCCAATTTGTAATACTAATGCCAGAATGCTCTAGAGCAGTCAGCGCCCCGTGAACTGTGCTCTGCAATTCCTTCAGGGCAGCTCCGGATTCATGAGCCATGGAGGCAATGCCAAAAATTACGTTAAGTTGGCTCGTGACAAACAACCGTTTGTTTTCAAAACGTTCGCCGAGACTATGCCACGCCGAAAGTCCGTCATTAGTTAGAGGAGACTTGGACACAATGGCTTTCGCTTCGCCACGAGTTTTATCATTGAGGTGGAAAAGCTTCTCGACAAGACTGAGACTAGGATTGTTTATATACATGGCAGTAAATAGATCCCGGAATATGGGCCATTTCAGGTAATCTCCGGTGAAACATCGATTTCACAAGGCGGCACTCGGCATCCGCGAGAGTTCGTTGACACGGCGGAAGATTGAACAATCGCGACGGTATTCGCAGCGGTGATGGAATCGATCGCTTCACCGAACCGACTAGCACACCGCTCATACATGGCATAGCAGTACTCGTGCTTGGCCTGAACGGTGGCTAGATCGATTTTGCTCTCCTCGCTGTCGGACGAGGAAAGCGCCTTTACAGTGTTGCGATAGGTCACCTGAACCTCGTCCCAGATGGACTTAATTTGGTCCAAGCGCACTTGCCAAACTCTAAGCGAGGGGGCTTCATCGTCACTGTATCCGACTCGGGCCTCGAATTGGCTCAATTCGTCGGAAACGGTGATGTAGTCGGACAAGGACATACTGGCTGTGTCTCGCAAACGCTGGGAGGTGGACCTCGTCACCACTTGGGGAGCTGACACAGTAATGCTTGGCGCTGAACGGAGGGCCGTGCCGAGAGAATAATCCGAGCGAACCGTTGCCGGAGGAGAACGAGGCTCAGAAGAGGCTCGTCTGGGGGCACTTGCCTTCAAAGAGATGGGCCGGGATGTGCTTGGAGCGTCAAGGGTTGACGGAACACGCTTAATTGTGGAAGGAGGGACGGAACACTTTGGTTTCGTCAAGGGGGTAGTTGGCGGAGTCGAACGACGAGATTTCGCGGTACGATCGTCCTTCGGAAAGCCTCGGGGCATAATCTATCCGGGCGGAGAGGATGTTCAAAAGGGATTAAGCTTACGGATAGCGAATGTAGTGTTCTTCGGAGAAGCGAACAGAGGTCGAAGTATGTTTTGTTTATATATATACGTAGTGGACTCTATTCGGATGGATGCAGAAAATGAATAACAGCACGTATCAGCAGCGGCACGAACCCAATAAAACAAAACAAAAAAAAACCCAAAACGATGAAGGAAATTTGTAGCTTTACAATGTTTATAGTTTCCCCCGTTTTTTTTTTTAATATTAATTTATATTTACTGTTTACATATAGAAAGCAAATACTCCGATAGTTGTTGTGTTTTTTTGTTTATTCAATGTAGGCGATAAATATACCGATGGTTTTTGCCGATAGGTAGTTTGGCCAAACGGATTTATTGAATCAATGTTTAGAAATCGCTCACGCTCGGACAACCATTAATCGGTATTTGCACCACAAGAAATAGCTGTGAGATTTTAAGTGGATTTTATTCAATGATGAGAAGGAGGAATACCACTATTCTTTTCTCAGATCACGTGAGTAAATATGTGTGTGTGGAACGGCACTTGCACAATGGACACAAAATTAGAGTACACTTATGTCTACCGAATATTAGCATGCCACAGAGACAATAGTGGAACAATGGAATACCACTAATGTTTTCGCAGCTGTTGCTTAGATGGATTTTACATATGTTGAAATGCACTTGCACAAGGGGCAAAAAATTAAAGACATTAATGCCCACACTGCGCCTTGGCTTGCTAATGTTCTCAGCTGGAATATAACCAAAGCACTGTGGACAATCGCTGGATAGCACAACTGTTTCACGTGCGGTTATGTATGGCTGGTGCCTCTAGAAATGACATTACTTAGCAGTTCCTCCACCGATGAAATTGCTGGAGCGAGGGGATTTATATATTATCCGGCTCGAAGGACCAATGTTTGTAGCAGGGCGGAGAGAGGCTGCAGTACGTCGGGGTAGCGGCTTGCCGGCGTTCCAGTTGCGGGTGCAATACTGCTGCGGCGGCGCTGCAATAAACGAGAGAGGGGGGGGGGTCGAGCTCGTCGCGACCAGAATGGCAAGTTAAATTAACACACACGAGTTGTTGGTTGCAACAACGAAAAACTTCGAATTTTTATTGTTAATGAAAGTTAATGACCAATAATTGTCAGCTTAAAAAAAAAGAAGAAAAAGTAATGGCGATGCCCTTGTAGGAAAAAAGTTACTGATCATGCCAGTACAGTGTGACCAGATATCACTCAGCCTAGAATACCGAGAATTCGCTTCCATCTGGTAACTGCGCCTGACGATCACACTTCCTGGCGTGAACAGTCATGTTGCATTTGGATGAAGAAATCATCCTCGCCGTTGAGGATTTGTTAACTTGCCCACCGGCGACAAGCAAGTATCAATTAAAAACCGTTATCTTGAGAAATGCGCCGAGTCCTCAGAGTCTAAGCTACGCCACGGCGTAGCCGCTTTTGCAAGGAAGAGGAATATTAGGCTTGAAGCCTTTGGATACATTACCCAACCTGCGCCGTCTTGCTCCCGATCAGACCCGATGAGACCATTATTCGGACATTGTTCCTGGCGGAGATGCCACAATCCATATATCCAATGTTAACAGTTTGAGAAGAAACTGACCTTAACAAACTTGCCAAGATTGCGGAGAAGATGCTTGAAGCCGTTGGACATAATTTAGTCCATGCATTGGATTCAGATGATTCAAACTGTGAGTGCTGTCACTTTTAATGCCTCATTGAGAGACGTCTCTGAGAGCCTACGAGTACTAACCGAGAAGTTCGACAGTCTTCAAAAGGAATCAAAGAGCATTCAGGTAGGACACTATCGCTCACGTAGTTCATTGCGTGGCAGATCGCCTCCGAATCAGTCTCTAGCGCCAAATGGACAAGAACCAAAACTTTGCCTCGTCTGCATATTACCGATCGCACCTCAAACATTCGCTTCATCGACTCTGGATCCGTTGTCTACGCATTCCGCGCAATTTGGCTAAGCAAAACAATAAACTCAGCAAGCTCACACTGTATGCCGCAAATGGAACAACAATTCCCACCTATGGACATTCACCGATGGAATTAAATCAGGGACTACGTCATGGTTTTTCTTGGCTCTTCATTGTGTCCGACGTGCAAATGGCCATTATTGGTGCTGATTTTCTGTCGAAGTACCAGTTGCTCATTGATCTCAACAAGAGACAATTGATTGATTCGACCACTGGTTTGAAGTCTACAACATGTTTGTTGGACACAAAAACCTATTCCATATCAACAATACAAACTGTGTCAAAGATCCAACGTCTGTTGAACGAGTTCGTAGATGTAACGTTACCAACAAGAACAATCACCAGCTTGCGCGAAGTTCGCCATCACATCGAAACAATATGCGCGAAATGCGAAACAAAAAGCGGAAATCAACTTCCTTATATGGCATACAAGGCATATGTCGGCCCTCGAACAGCCCTTTGTCGAGTCCACTCATAGTGGCAAAGAAAGATGGCGGTTGTCGGTCTTATGGCGACTATCGGAAGTTGAACTCGGAAACCACACCTGACCGTTACCCACTTGCGCATATACACGTTTTCTGGATAAGCTTCGCGGAAAATCGATTTTTACCACGCTCGATTTGGAAAAAAGCTACTACCAAATACCAATGGCAGAAGACGACATCCCAAAGACAGACTGTATGCACACCGTTCGGACTGGTAGAATTTTTGTACATGCCGTTTGGTCTGAAGAACGCCACCCAGACGTTTCAAAGATTCATGGACAACATATTCCGCGGGATCGATTTTTATATTGCTACATCGACTTTATACTTATCATGTCCAACAACATGGAAGAACATGAGCAACATCTACGCATCATCCTGAAAATCTTGCGAAAACATGTTCTTTGCATTAACTCAGGCAAATGCCAGCTCGCGCAGACAAGTGTTCAGTTCTTGAGTTATGAAATAAACTAACATGGTATCAAGCCTCCGACTCATCGCTCGGACGCAATCCAGAATTACAAACGCCCAAACACAATCAGCCAGCTGGATCGGTTCCTTGGAATCATCAATTACTACCGTAGATGTCTTCCAAATGCATCGCTCAGTTCAGCACCTCTGACGAATCTTCTCAAGGACGTGAAAAGAATTATCATCGCCTAGAGTGGACACCTGAGCGTATTACTGCATTCGAAGAGTGTTAGCAAAGTGTCGTCAATGCAACGCTATTAGCTTATCTACATCCGAATGCAAAGCTAGCCTTGGCTAGCCTTGGAGCAGCTCAAGAGCAACAAGTCAACGATACGTGGCTTCATCTAAATATATTCTCATTATTCAACAGAGATCACGCACGTCAAAGGAAGTGACAACGTAGTTGCTGACGCCTTTTCCAGACTCTGTACCATTGACATGCCGACGACAGTAAAGTTGCAGCAGATTAAAGAAGCCCAAGCAGTAGATGCGGAACTAATACAACTGATAGAAGGACACACATCGCTGAAGCTGCAGAAAGTCAACTATAACAACAACGTGTTGTTATACTGCGACGTATCAACGGAATACATTTGTCCGTATATTCCTCAATCTCTTGGGAATCAAATCTGCGGATCTCTTCACAATCTTTCGCATCCAAGTGGCCGATCGACAATCAAGCAAATGAAATAAAAATTTGTTTGGCCATCAATCAACAAAGATGTCAACAGATGGTGCAGGAACTGCTTGACTTGTAAGCGAGCGAAAATCAACTGGCGCAACCATCTAACACCGGAAAAAATCCGCGTTCCCAATGGAACATTCGACCACGTCCACATTGACATTAATATAATGCCGTTATATGAAGACTACCGGTATTGTCTTACAATGATCGACAGGTTCACTCGCTGGCCAGAAGCAATTCCGCTGACCAACATCATGGTCGAAACTATCGTCATCGCATTTTGGCCTCATTGGATAAGTCGATTTGGAACTCCCAAAACGATCACAACAGACCAGGGCAGTCAATTCGAGTCCGCAATGTTCAAGGAACTTGCACACCTTATAGGCAGTAATCACATCCATACCACAGCCTATCATCCACAATCCAATGGATTGGTCTAAAGATAGCATGGGACGTTTAAGGTTGCTTTAATGTGTCACACGGACACTTCCGGGCCAAAGGTCTTACCAGCAGTTCTACTGGGTCTTCGGCCTTGTTTTAAAGAGGATTCACAATCAGCAGTGGCCGAAATGCTGTTCGGAACCCCTATTCGAATACCAAACAAATTTTTTGATGACGTCGGGTCAACAATCAGACCAACAGCTTTGAGGAACACTTGCGAAAAATTCGTCCAATACAAACAGCTCCCCATGGATCTCTGAAGATGTTCATACCCAAAGGTATCGACCAATACTCCCATGGTTTTAACTCACTGACGCCGTGAAAAAAAAACTGGAGCCCCATACTCTGTCCCGTACGAAGTGATCAATCGTAACAGCGATCGAGTGTTCACCATCAGGATTGATAGCAAAGACGTAGCGGTGTCCGTCGACCGACAAAAACCCGCTTTTCTAGTCAAAGATGTCACCATCATTGGCTCACAATTCACGGCCAATGAGCCACGAACATATGCAAGGAAACCGAGAGTACACTTCACACAATCGTGACGTCGTCACTGAAGAGGGAGTACTGTGGCGGTCTGGCAGCACACCTATCGGCAAAGTGCAGAATTCCTGGGTGGGGATTTCAAGGTCGATAGGCCAGGGCTGACAACGACGCTACGCAGAAAAAGAAGCTCAACGATATTCACGCAATTGTAACCAAATTCACACATTACGAGTTTTCTATATATTTCAATTTGCTGACCAAATTGCCAAATCCTATAGAATACAGCAACTATAGGAAGAATATGCATGACTGCAAAGGTATTTAATCTAAAATTTAAATTGGCCGTCAGCCGTCGGATATACAGGGGGAGAACAGTGGACCATAGTCTTACTGCCGTAACTATATATACCAACGGAAGTGCGACTACACTCTCTTCGCGAGGGCGGCTGGAAACAGATCCATGGTAAGGTCATGTCTCTGCCATGGATGCTTACGAATGGTAGTCGGGCTAGAAGCAGAATACTTCTCTAAAAAGTCACCACAATCCAAAGGTGGAACAGCATATGCCCATAGATGCATGGTCGAGGGGATGCTCGATCGACAATGGCTCCGCAGAAAGCGAGGAGCTTATGAACTGGGCCCGATCGATTTTACCAAATTTGCACCCTCCCAAGACGGGGAAGAAGGCAGTAAGCAATAAGCGTCAACGGTCGGCTGAAGAGAATGCGTCGCAAGCCAAGCGATCCAAGGTAGCTCCGACCCGCTCCTTCGCAGATGTTGCGAGAAACAAGATTCTCGTCGGAGTCCTGGACCGGGGTTCTTCCGATGGTCTTGTTCCTCGCGACAAATGGAGGATTGTGGAATGTGAGCTGCAGGACAAATTCCTCAGCATCCTCGAGGAGAGTGGGGGCGCCCCGCCTACCTGTGAGGACGCGAGGTGGCATCAGGGCCGGGTGAAAGCCATCGCCTGTCTGGATGCTCGCTCCGTGGACCTCTACAGGAGGGCGGTCGCCTCTTTAGGGGAAGCTAATCCAGGCACAAATCTCGAGATTGTCGATTGGGATGAGGTTCCCAGCAACCAAAGAGCGAGGATATGGGTCTCCGAAAGGCAAAGGATCAGTGCCCAAGACTGACCCCAAGCAGCAGGATCTCGAAAAAGAGATCGATATGGAGGAAGACATACTGGAGGGGTATGTCTCCGAAGAAAGTGACCTGGCCAGAGGTCTTAGGAAGGTCGACGTGGCTGATCCGGATGAAGTAGAGGAAGACGAGTCAGCCGTCGACGTCACAGGTAGTATCACGGAATGTCACTCAGACTCCTACAGATAAATCTCCACCACTGTAAAGCGGCATCTGCCGCTTTCTTACTCCTCTTATGCAAAGGGGGAGTTGATATGGTCCTTATCCAAGAACCATGGCTATGCAAGGGCCTGATCTCTGGGTAAAGGACATCAAGCCATAAGCTATATGCAGCGGAGGTGCCAGGTAAGGCCCGCACTTGTATTCTAGCACGTAAAGACATGCCAATCTTTTTACTGCCTAATTTCAGCAATGAAGACAACACCACTGTGTGCCTAGAGCGAGGCGATGACACAGTGGTCTTCTGCTCAGCTTACATGAGGCATGACCAACCTGAACCCCCCACCACAGCTCCTCAGGGACATCGTGGCATCATGTGACAGATCGATAAAAGATCTGCTAATAGCCTGCGACGCCAACGCTCACCATCATCAATGGGGAACCACTGATACAAATGTAAGGGGTGAGTCACTTTTTATCTTTATACTCTCCACTAAACTGGCAATATGCAACAAGGGTAACGAACCGACCTTTATTATTAAGAACAGACGGGAGGTATTGGACTCTTGTGTCCACCTCACTAGAACCGCGCATCGGATCGTGCCTCAGAAGAGGCATGGGGCAGCTTCAAATACTCTTTGTTAGCCTATAACAAGGATCTACGCAAAGCCAAAAGAAACTCTTGGTGTAAAATCTGTTCAAGTGTAGAAGATACCTCAGAAGCCGCAAGACTTAGGAGAATACTATCTCACACTACTCCCTCTTTGGGAGCGACAAAAACCCGACAGCGGGAACGTATTGAGTTAAGCGACAAAGCCAAATACCTTGGTGTTTATCTTGAAAGAAAGCTAAACTAGAATGCATGCATATAAGACAGGGTAAGGAAAGCCTCCGTAGCCCTCTTCACATGCAGTACGACAATTGGTTTAACATGGGGTCGGAATCCCCACGTCACCAGATGGCTATATACTGCCGTTGTCCGCCCTATTTTTTATACGGCGTGGTAGTGTATTGGCCAGCACTTAGGAAAGCAACCACACTACCCAAACTCACAAGATCCAGCGTTTGGCAGGACTATTTACCCTGGGCGCCCTCCGCTTTACGCCAGAAGAGGCCATCGACGCTTTCCTTAACTTCCCACCACTAGACATAATGGGCAAGAAAACAGCCACCCTTTCTGCCATCAGAATGAGAGAGGCTAACCTATGGAGCACAAACAGGATAGGTCACTCAACTATCATGTCTGAGCTTCCTTTCGAACTCTCAAATACTGACTACTGTATCCCAACAGAGTACATAAACACCCCATTCAAGGTGGTTTTCCCTTCGAGGGAGGAGTGGAATAATGGCCCTCCTCACTTAAACTCCATCCATTTGTACACCGACGGCTCAAGAGCGGAAGGCAGAACGGGTGGGGTAAACTACTGCGCAGAACTCGGTATTGCCAGTTCGCTCAGACTACCAAATCACTGCAGCGTATTCCAGGCGGAAATGTTCGCCATCAAAGAAGCGCTTGAGACTGCAAAACAATGCATATCGTATAGGTGCAGGATATGTATCCTATCAGACAGCCAGGCAGCACTTAAATCACTTAAGTCTGTCTCCTCCAATTCCAAAATCACTAACGAATGTCGCAGATCTCTGACGGAGATGGCGGAGCAATTCGAAATCCTCCTCATCTGGGTCCCTGACCACAGTGACATGGAGGGGAATTGCGCTGCAGACGAACTCGCTAGGATGGCCACAGTCTCCCCTCTTGGAAATGAGAGAGGGCAAGTGATAGTTGACACATGTGTAACAGTGGATCACCGGCCGGGAGTATGTTTAAGTGGCCACACCGGCCGGGAGCATGTTAAGTGGCCATACCGGCCTC
The DNA here is from genome assembly GCA_035046005.1 of Drosophila acutilabella. Classification (NCBI taxonomy): domain Eukaryota; kingdom Metazoa; phylum Arthropoda; class Insecta; order Diptera; family Drosophilidae; genus Drosophila; species Drosophila acutilabella. The sequence goes on from JAWNOK010000059.1 coordinate 458,916, forward strand.
TTTGTAACGAGAGAAATGCAGACCGCTGGAAGGAAACCCAAACAAGGATCAACACCATCCACATGCACCCGTCGTGACCCTTTTTCTATTATAGATCTACCCATGCGCAGACATCGTATTACCATCTGGTGCAAAGTAATGTTTAAATCGTTACCACATGTTTGTTAGTTCTAAGATACTCACCCTATGAAACATTTGATCCTTAGACTGTAAGCAAAATTCACTGGGTAACAACTTAAAGATTACTAATTACGGGAGGATTTAGGAACTACAACAATTTGGATTCCAAATATTTTGGTTAAATTGTTTAACCATCTCATCCTCAATCAGTTACATTGGAGTAACCAGGAACCAAGGGTCAAAGAAATTAAACAAGAGTTTATTAGTGTATATCGACCACTTCAAGGGTGTGAGTAGAGGCATATCCAGCTACTAAAATTCAATTATCCTCCAACGGGTCTATACTTGTAGACATCATGGCTACCAACTAAAGTTTGGAAACGATCTTAGACGATCAAGCCAAAATTGGCGAGCAAATACAGGCGTTCATTAGGAATTACAAAAAGGATTCGACTGAACGAAAGCACAGGACTTCCTATTACACTAATAAGAAAAATCAGTTATCTAATTTATGGAAGATTTTTATGGACGGTAATGCCCAAGTTGAAAGCTTGATTGGAGATACACCAATAAAGCATCAATATTTTGAAACCAACTACTTCTTAAATATAAAAGAAGTAGTTGAAAAATGCATGAGAGAATTCAACGCGAATTCAAATAGTACAAGTCGCATTAAGCCTCTCGTGCGGCAACAAAATTCTATGCTGAGTTCATTATCCAGAATAATGAATCAGATCTCGCACACGTCTCACAAAAAAGTTATAGACAACTTATAGAATCAGATCACATCGATTCACTATGAGATTTATCGGGAGTTTGAAAATCCCACAGAATTGGGCTATAGCTTAGAAAATTTTACTTCAGCAGAAACAGCTGTTTTGCGAGTTCAAGCGGCAAACAGTACTGAGACAACAAACACGGTACAGAGCAACCAAAATGCAGCGTTGCAACTACCAAAAGTCGCCATACCCAAATTTGATGGCGACTATTTAAAATGGCAACAGTTCCATGACTTATTTTTAAAAATGATTCATGAAACGTCATTACCCACAATTCAAAAGATGTGGTATTTAAAAGCTAATCTTTCTGGAGAAGCTGAAAGGTTAATTCGCCATTTGTCATTGACAGAGTCTAATTATGAGACTGCCTGGACAATGTTGCAAGATCGTTTTAATAATAAACGAGTCCTTTGCACAGCGATATTACAGAAATTGTTAGATCAACCTAACATTTCAAATGACGGAGAAGTAATTAAAAACTTCCATGATAACATTCATGAAAGTTTGGCTGCCCTCATAAATATAGGTGTCACAACGGACACCTGGGACCCACTCCTGCTTGTTATTTTGACAAAAAAGCTAGATCGGTTGAACCACACGCTCTATGAGCAATCTCTAAAAAATAAAGAGAGCTTCAGCCGATTAAGGAATTTTTGGTTTTGGTTTTGTTTGGATTGGTGAAGAAAAAAAACTGTCCATTCTGCCAGCAAGGTGGCCATAAGTTGTATGCCTGTGAAAAGTTTAAATCACAGAAAGTCAACGAAAGATTGGAATGGGTGCAGAAGAAGAAAATCTGCATGAATTGTTTCGCCAATGACCATTGGGCTAAGTTCTGCAAAAGAAGTTGTTGCCTCAAATGCGACAAAAACTATCACACACTTTTGCATTTGGAAAACAACCTGAATAAGGCAGCTATAACATCAGTTTCCGCAAATCCGGAAAAAACACGTGATTACGTGTTATTGGCAACAGCTCGAGTTATTATTCAAGGAAACAATGGACAATTCGGTGAATTTCGTGCATTACTCGATTCGGGGTCGCAAGTCAACCTTGTGTCAGAAAGGGTGATTAAGCGACTATCGTTAAAAACGACAGAGTCATCGTTGCGCATAGAGGGAATTGGAGGCCAACCCAAAACCAGCCGACAAAGGGTAAATGTCCTCATGAAATCCAGAAATAATGATTTCATGACGAGACTGGAGGCATTTGTATTGCCACACATCGTTGCTGATCTACCGACTCAGCACATTAAGGGATCGCTGTTGAAATTGCCTAATAATATATGTTTGGCAGATCCAAATTTCAACAAACCAGGCAAAATCGACATCCTCCTCGGCGCAGAGCATTATTACTCCCTATTAATTCCAGAAGCGCAAAGAAAACAGACGGGATTGCCGGCAATGCACAATACAGAACTTGGATGGGTTATAGCAGGAAAAATCAAGGCATCATCAAATAAGTCATCCACTTGTGCCGTTGCGACGTCAGAGGAAACACTGGACAAGGCCATCGAAAGACTCTGGCAGTTGGATGAAGTAAAACTAGGTAAACCAGCGCAATCCCCGGAGCAGGAGAGATGTGAGAAGCATTTTCTGCAAAATATTCAGACAGCAGAAGATTACCGATTTATAGTAAGATTACCTTTCTCTGAAAACCCTTCAGAGCTGGGGGAGTCTTGCGAAATCGCTACACGACGTTTTCTAGCTCTGGAAAGAAGATTGGAACGTGAGCCAGAAACACAAAAGAGCTACAGAGAATTTATGGCTGAATACGAATCTCTAGGCCACATGAAGGAAGTAGGGAAACATCTAATTCCCAAAGCACACTATTTCATTCCGCATCATTGTGTATTGAGGCCGGAAAATACAACTACCAAATTACGGGTAGTATTTGACGCATCAGCAAAAACATCGACGGGAAAATCTTTAAATAGCATACTGCACGCTGGTCCGACGGTACAAAGCGACTTATTAGCCAGTTTGCTACGCTTTCGTACTCATAAATACGTTTTCACCGCAGACATCGAGAAAATGTACCGTCAGGTTTGGATCAATCCCAAGGATCAATTCCACCAGATGATTGTTTGGAGACATCATCGAAACGAACCGTTAAAGTACTATCGGTTAAAAACAGTTACGTACGGTACAACCTCAGCACCGTACATGGCTACAAAATGTTTAGAATATTTAGCAAAATTAAATAAAGCTAAATATAGTCTCGGAGCGGAAACCCTGGAAAGGGACTTTTACGTAGATGACTGTTTGACTGGTGCTGATTCTTTGCCAGAAGTCATGCAAACGCAACAGGAGCTCAACACACTACTCAAATCAGCAGGCTTCAAACTTCGGAAGTGGTGTGCTAACAATACCAAAACGATTCCCCAAGAAGACATCATATCAAGCTATGATTTGACGGATGCGGTGGGAAGTTGCAGTATTAAAACCCTAGGCATCGTCTGGATGCCCAAGAAGGATCAGTTCTGCGGAAAGGCTCCAGAACTGACAACAAGAAATGTAACGAAACGCATGGTAGCTTCCGAAAGTGGGCAGGTCTTCGATCCGCTAGGATTATTCGCTTCTATAACTGTGAGATCGAAGATATTTATGCAAGCACTATGGAAGGAAGCGATAGGATGGTATGATGTACTCCCATCACAGTTACAACAGGAATGGCAAACATACAAGGAGGATCTTCAACAACTGAACGAAATCAAGATACCCAGAAACGTATACAATGGCCAGGTTCCAATATCAAAGGAAATCCATACGTTTGTGGATGCGTCAGAGAAGGCGTATGGAGCAGCTGTGTATGTGCGAGCAGTACACAGAAACAAACGTGTGACTGTTCAACTACTATGTGCCAAGTCAAGAATAGCTCCCATCAAGCTGTCTACAATTCCACGACTGGAACTATGCGCAGCTTTAGTTGGAGCTGAGCTTGCGGAAAAGGTGAAGCTGGAACTTAATCTAGACGTAGCAACACCGATGTATTATTGGAGTGACTCAAAGGTGGTTTTATCTTGGATAAAAGCTCCGTCCTACAACTTTCACACATTTGTAGCGAATCGGATATCAAAAATTCAGGAGTTAACGTTACCACGACAATGGAGACATGTCCCAAGTGCCCAAAACCCCGCTGACGTCTTATCACGAGGTATATCGGCAGCGCAACTAAGGACCCATTCACTTTGGTTTTACGGTCCAATATATTTATCAGGGCCGGCATCCCAATGGCCAACACAAACTGTTTCGATTCCATTGTCTACCTTGGAATCAAACTTGGAAAAAGGGCAAAATTTGACTGTTGCAAGTACATCCATTGCCATAGGACAGGATTTGTACAACATGAAGCACAGCAACTCGTTTAGCAAGCTTCAACGCATTGTTGCGTATATGCGTCGTTTCTGCCACGCAAGTAACAGAACAGCAACGACGCAGCTAAACTTAAAAGAATTGGAAGAGGCGCGCATGTTTATTCTGCGAAATGTACAACAAATGCATTTCCCGAATATTACGATACAGTCAAGAAAGGAACTGTCTCGAAGGCCTGCCCGTTCGTGAGTCTAAACCCCATAATGAAGAATTCACTCATTGTAGTTGGTGGACGCTTGGAAAATTCTCGACTTCCTGAGACAGCAAAGCACCAAATCTTGTTGCCATACAATGATCCCATTGTAAAAATGATTGTTCATGAAATTCATGTACAGAACATGCACTGCGCTCCGTTGGAACTTAGATCCATTTACCAACAAAATTACTGGATCTTAAATGGCACATCTCTTCCCAGAAGCATAGTGAGGAATTGCGTTCGATGCCGAAGGTTCCAACCCTCCGGTTTACAACAAATGATGGGAGTCCTACCCTCAGCCAGAGTAACTCCATCAAAGCCATTTTCACACAGCGGAGTGGATTACTGTGGACCTTTCTGGATCCACCACAAGGTCAGAGGAAAGAAACCTGACAAGGCATATATAGCCGATTTTGTCTGTTTCGCATCAAAGGCAGTACCCCTGGAATTGGTCAATGATTTGACAACAGCAGCATTCATACGTGCACTGAAGCGCTTCTTGGCTCGTCGAGGAAGGATCGACCGTGTATTGTGACAACGCAACAAACTTCGTAGGAGGTTGCAATCAATCAAAGCAATATTATCCAGAAAGGCTAAAGATGAGATCACTGAAAGCTGCAATAAACTGAAAATAAATTTCAGTTTCATTCCACCACGTGCTCCTCACTTTGGAGGCTTATGGGAGGCAGCAGTAAAGTCAGCAAAAAGCATTTTAAAAAGAAATGTGGAAACTGCATCACTCACGTTCGAAGAATTGAACACAGTGATTGCGGAAGTGGAAGCCATATTGAATTCAAGGCCACTGACACCACATTCATCGGATCCCAACGATCTAAAGGCGATCACACCAGGAGACATTCTAATCGGTGAGCCTTTAGTAATTCAGGTACACTGCGAACCCACTAGTACCACAATCCGTCAACAATGGGACCATTCGTCAAAACTTCGACATAATTTTTGGACCCGATGGTCCTCGGAATTTTTAAGTGGACTACAAAGGCGACATAAATGGCATTTACCGTTGCCCAATGTCAAGGAAGGAACACTGGTATTAATCAAGGAAGATAACGTTCCCAGTATGCAATGGCCCATGGGTAAAATCATCAAGGTTTACTATGGATCAGATAACCTAGTGAGATGCGCTGATATAAAAACCCAAAGAGGTGTCATACAGAGGGAAATCCTCAAACTGTACCATCGACAGTCGGCGCGCTTGCCGGAACTGTGGACAACTGGGGCACTTCAGCCGGGAGTGCCAAAACGTACGAGTAAATTTATGCTGGGATTGTGGTCGACGCGGAACTCGAACAGTGGACTGCTGCCAAAACCAAGCATCGGGAAACGGTGTGCGCTCCCAGCCGCCAGGCGAACGGCCGGAGACAGCGTCACCGACTCGTCACTAGGAACAGCATAAAGGTTCGAGAGAGGACGCATCGTAGTTACAGTTCGGCTCGAAGACCCAGCCCTGGCAGCTACGATCGACACAGGAGCGACGAGGAGCTTCGTTAGTGCCAGAGTGGCACAAAGAATTGGTACACCAGAGAACTGGCGCACTGTCAGGGGCAGGATCCGGTTGGGAAGTAACGCAAGCACTAATGGTACGTGTCCAGCTGGGACAGCCGAAACTCAACCTGAATGGATTTTCTTTGCGGCGCAGAGATGAACATAGAGTGCGGGCAGCTACAACTGCGGTTACCACCGAAGATGACAACGATGCCCAAAGCTTGCAGACCAGTCCCGAGGACAACGAGGAGTCACCCACATCGCGGAGCATCGTATCGTGCTTCAGGACAGCCGTCCTATTAAGCAGCGAACTACCCCAAAAATCCGGCAATGCAGAGAATCATCAACGACCAGGTAGACGAGCTACTCCGGGATGTGCAAAGTATATATCGACGTTGGATCTCAAGAACGGGTATTGGCAAATACCCGTAGCCAACGACAGCAGGGAATGCACGGCGTTTACAGTCCCGGGCCGGGGCCTGTATCACTGGAAAGTGATGCCGTTTGGATTGCACTCTGCACCCGCTACATTTCAGCGAGCTTTGGATGGAGTCATCGGACTGAAAGGAAAGGTTGGGATTTGTTGGGGGGGGGGGGGAAAAATGTTTTGGGGTTGGGCCACGTCGTCAGTGAAGCTGGGATACATACGTACCCGGCCAAAATCGAGGCTATCAGGGAACTGCTGCCGCCGACAAACGTCAAGGAGCTTTGTCGTTGCTTGGGCATTGCGTCATGGTATCGGCGCTTTGTTCCAAACTTTACCAGCATCGTGCAGCCAATCTCGAAGTTGCTTAGGAAGGGTCAGAAGTGAAGAAGTGAAGTCAAGAAATGGAACGAGTCATCGCCTATGCCAGTCGACGCCTATCAGCCCCTGAAGAGAACTATTCCACAACAGAGAAGGAGTGCCTCGCCATTGTCTGGGCGATCCGCAAACTCCGTTGCTACTTGGAGGGATATGAGTTCGATGTCATCACCGATCATCTTGCGCTGAAGTTGATCCGTCCATCGATAACCCCACTGGACGGATTGCTCGATGGGCATTGGAGCTCCAACAATATCGCTTCGTGGTGCACTATCGACGAGCAAGTCAAAACGTCGTCGCCGACGCTTTGTCCAGACAGCCGCTTGAAACGCTGCAGCCGGCAACACAGGAGTCATCCAGTTGCAGGTGGATGGAGCGGAAGCTGGAAGCAGTACAAAAGGAACCGGAGAATTATCCAGATTTTATCATGGAGAACAAGCAACTGTATCGACGATCGACGCGGTGGACAGACGACGAGGAGCAAGTGCCATGACAGGGCAGTGGGCAACGATAACGGGGCGGCGAGAGAATCAGTTGGTTCGGCACACGATTTCTGCACAATAGGTACAGGTTACACCTATTGAACCGAAATCTCGTGCTCCCACGAACAGAAATGCAAACGATGAATCACGACTTCCACTCAATAGAGGAGGCTACCCCTATGGGGTAGAAATCAGGAGCACCAGCGTTAGCACCAAAACGTGATACATGCACGTGCGCGGGGACAACTGAGAACGACTGCTACTATCGGCGGCCAAATGCAAACGATCAATCATGACTTCTACGCGATAGAAGAGTACAGGCTGCTCCCATTAAGTAGTAGTCACAAGTATTAAACGTTGCTTTTGCACTGGATCGGGGTGACTTAGACGACTGCTACTGTAAGCGTTGCAATGCATACAATGATTCACGATTTCAACGCGATAGGAGAGTACAGGCTGCTCCCATTGAGTAGTAATCGCGAGTATCAAACATTACATTTGCACTGGCACGTAAACGACTGAGATGAACGGCTCATTGGAGGGGAACCAATAGAGTGAAATGACTACAAGGGCGAACACAATGCATACTATTGAAAGTTTATGACAATATATCTTCACTTTATTGTACTCTTACTTACAACTAATAATAATACCGATTATTCTCGACTCTTCTTATTCATGTTGTTAGTTGACACACCAGCCAATGTGTAACAGTGGATCACCGGCCGGGAGTATGTTAAGTGGCCACACCAGCCGGGAGCATGTTAAGTGGCCATACCGGCCTCTTTGTAACGAGAGACATGCAGACCGCTGGAGGGAAACCCAAACAAGGATCAACACCATCTGCACGCTCCCGTCGTGACCCTTTTTCTATTGTAGCTCTACCCATGCGCAGACATCGTATTACCATCTGGTGTAAACTGATGTAGGCGCACTTGTATCCTTAAGTTTTAATCGTTACCACATGTTTGTTAGTTCTAAGATACTCATCCTATGTAACATTTGATCCTTAGACTGTAAGCAAAAGGGTATATAAGCCCATACATTGTTCCAATAAAATCAAGAAACATTCTTAGCGTGCAATACACTCTCTGAACATTCTGATACTCATCCGAATAACTGGCTCAAAGTGCTAGGTATTTGAAAACCCTCTGGTCTTACTCAACGTGTAAGAACGGAAAACTCACTGACAAGTGAACATTTGGTGACCCCGACTATTTAGAGACCCAGTCAAATCTGATTTCCCCCACCAGTGGTAAGAGTCAGACAAGACTAATACGGACTTAACTTAGGTCAAATCAGAATCCCCCACCAGTGGTAAGATTCCGAAGAGACAAGGACAATTGACATCTACAAATTTAGTTAGGCAAATTTGAAGCTGAAACAATCTACGAGATTATTGGAGTAATCTCATAGATCTGATAAAATTGTAAATTACGTTAATCCTTAAGAAAAGTGTTACACTGGGTAACAACTTAAAGATTACACATTACAACAGGATTTTGGAACTACCACATTTTGGATTCCAAATATTTTGGTTAAATTGTTTAACCATCTCACCCTCAATCAGTTACATTGGAGTAACCAGGAATACGCTCGACCATTAAGTTTGAACAAAGGTTCAAAGAAACAAGAGTTTATTAGTGTATATCGACTACTTCAAGGGTGTGAGTAGAGGCATATCCAGCTACTAGCAAATCAATTATCCTCCAACGGGTCTATACACTAAGACAACGAACTTGTAGACATCATGGCTACCAACTCAAGTTTGGAAACGATCTTAGACGATCAAGCCAAAATTGGCGAGCAGATACAGGCGTTCATTAGGAATTACAAAAAGGATTCGACTGAACGAAAGCACAGGACTTCCTATAACACTAATAAGAAAAATCAGTTATCTAATTTATGGAAGATTTTTATGGACGGTAATGCCCAAGTTGAAAGCTTGATTGGAGATACACCAATAAAGCATCAATATTTTGAAACCAACTACTTCTTAAATATAAAAGAAGTAGTTGAAAAATGCATGAGAGAATTCAACGCGAATTCAAATAGTACAAGTCGCATTGAGCCTCTCATGCGGCAACAAAATGCTATGCTGAGTTCATTATCCAGAATAATGAATCAGATCTCGCACACGTCTCATAAACAAGTTATAGAGAGCCTATGGAATCAAATCACTTCGATTCACTATGAGATTTATCGGGAGTTTGAAAATCCCACAGAATTGGGCTATAGCTTAGAAAATTTTACTTCAGCAGAAACAGCTGTTTTGCGAGTTCAAGCGGCAAACAGTACTGAGACAACAAACACGGTACAGAGCAACCAAAATGCAGCGTTGCAACTACCAAAAGTCGCCATACCCAAATTTGATGGCGACTATTTAAAATGGCAACAGTTCCATGACTTATTTTTAAAAATGATTCATGAAACGTCATTACCCACAATTCAAAAGATGTGGTATTTAAAAGCTAATCTTTCTGGAGAAGCTGAAAGGTTAATTCGCCATTTGTCATTGACAGAGTCTAATTATGAGACTGCCTGGACAATGTTGCAAGATCGTTTTAATAATAAACGAGTCCTTTGCACAGCGATATTACAGAAATTGTTAGATCAACCTAACATTTCAAATGACGGAGAAGTAATTAAAAACTTCCATGATAACATTCATGAAAGTTTGGCTGCCCTCATAAATATAGGTGTCACAACGGACACCTGGGACCCACTCCTGCTTGTTATTTTGACAAAAAAGCTAGATCGGTTGAACCACACGCTCTATGAGCAATCTCTAAAAAATAAAGAGAGTTAGCGTTAAGGAATTTTTGGGGTTGGGGGTTTTGTTGGTGGGGGGAAAAAAAGAAAAAACTGTCCATTCTGCCAGCAAGGTGGCCATAAGTTGTATGCCTGTGAAAAGTTTAAATCACAGAAAGTCAACGAAAGATTGGAATGGGTGCAGAAGAAGAAAATCTGCATGAATTGTTTCGCCAATGACCATTGGGCTAAGTTCTGCAAAAGAAGTTGTTGCCTCAAATGCGACAAAAACTATCACACACTTTTGCATTTGGAAAACAACCTGAATAAGGCAGCTATAACATCAGTTTCCGCAAATCCGGAAAAAACACGTGATTACGTGTTATTGGCAACAGCTCGAGTTATTATTCAAGGAAACAATGGACAATTCGGTGAATTTCGTGCATTACTCGATTCGGGGTCGCAAGTCAACCTTGTGTCAGAAAGGGTGATTAAGCGACTATCGTTAAAAACGACAGAGTCATCGTTGCGCATAGAGGGAATTGGAGGCCAACCCAAAACCAGCCGACAAAGGGTAAATGTCCTCATGAAATCCAGAAATAATGATTTCATGACGAGACTGGAGGCATTTGTATTGCCACACATCGTTGCTGATCTACCGACTCAGCACATTAAGGGATCGCTGTTGAAATTGCCTAATAATATATGTTTGGCAGATCCAAATTTCAACAAACCAGGCAAAATCGACATCCTCCTCGGCGCAGAGCATTATTACTCCCTATTAATTCCAGAAGCGCAAAGAAAAAAGACGGGATTGCCGGCAATGCACAATACAGAACTTGGATGGGTTATAGCAGGAAAAATCAAGGCATCATCAAATAAGTCATCCACTTGTGCCGTTGCGACGTCAGAGGAAACACTGGACAAGGCCATCGAAAGACTCTGGCAGTTGGATGAAGTAAAACTAGGTAAACCAGCGCAATCCCCGGAGCAGGAGAGATGTGAGAAGCATTTTCTGCAAAATATTCAGACAGCAGAAGATAACCGATTTATAGTAAGATTACCTTTCTCTGAAAACCCTTCAGAGCTGGGGGAGTCGTGCGAAATCGCTACACGACGTTTTCTAGCTCTGGAAAGAAGATTGGAACGTGAGCCAGAAACACAAAAGAGCTACAGAGAATTTATGGCTGAATACGAATCTCTAGGCCACATGAAGGAAGTAGGGAAACATCTGATTCCCAAAGAACACTACTTTATTCTGCATCATTGTGTATTGAGGCCAGAAAATACAACTATTAAATTACGGGTAGTATTTGACGCATCAGCCAAAACATCGACGGGAAAGTCTTTAAATAGCATACTGCACGCTGGTCCGACAGTACAAAGCGACTTATTAGCCATTTTGCTACGCTTTCGTACTCATTAATACGTTTTCACCGCAGACATCGAGAAAATATATCGTCAGGTTTGGACCAATCCCAAGGATCAATTCGACCAGATGATTGTTTGGAGACATCATCGAAACGAACCGTTAAAGTACTATCGGTTAAAAACAGTGGGGTACAACCTCAGCACCGTACATGGCTACTAAACAGGAAACGATTCCCCAAGAAGATATCATATCAAGCTATGATTTGACGGATGCGGTGGGAAATTGCAGCATTAAATCCCTAGGCATCGTCTGGATGCCCAAGAAGGACCAATTCTGCGGAAAGGCACCAGAACTGACAACAAGAAATGTAACGAAACGCATGGTAGCTTCCGAAAATGTGCAGGTCTTCGATATGCTATGATTATTCGCTCCTATATGTTAACTGTGAGATCGAAGATATTTATGCAAGCACTATGGAAGGAAGCGATAGGATGGAATAATGTACTCCCATCACAGTTGCAACAAGAATGGAAAACATACAAGGAGAATCTTCCAGTACTTAACGAAATAAAGATACCCAGAAACGTATATAATGGCCAGGTTCCTATATAAAAGGGAATCAGCCGTGTATGTGCGAGCAGTAAACAGAAATAAACGTGTGACTGTCCAACTACTATGTGGCAAGTCAAGAATAGCTCCCAATTAAGCTTTATACAATTCCACGTCTGAAACTATGCGCAGCTTTAGTTGGAGCTGAGCTTGCGGAATAGGTGAAGCTTAAACTCAATCTAGATGTAGCAACACCAATGTACTATTGGAGTGTCTCAAAGGTGGTTTTATCCTGGGTAAAGGCTCCGTCTTACAACTTCCACACGTTTGTGGCGAATCGGATATCGAAAATTTAGGAATTAACATTACCACGACAATGGAGACACAAAACCCCGCTGACGTCTTATCACGAGGTATATCGGCAGCTCAATTAAGGACCCATTCACTTTGGTTTAACGGTCCAATATATTTATCCGGCCCATCATCCCAATGGCCAACACAAACTGCTTCGATTCCATTGTCTACCTTGGAATCAAACTTGGAAAAAGACCAAAGTTGACTGTTGCAAGTACATCCATTGCCATAGGACAGGATTTGTACAACATGAAGCACAGCAACTCATTAAGTAAGCTTCAACGCATTATTGAATATATGCGTCGTTTCTGCCACGCAAATAACAGAACTGCAACGACGCAGCCAAACTTGAATGAACTGGAAGAGGCGCGCATGTTTATTCTGCGAAATATATTATACAACAAAATGCATTTCCTGAGTATTATGACTCGGTCAAGAAAGGAACTGTCTCGAAGGACTGCCCGTTCGTGAGTCTAAACCCCATCATGAAAGACTCACTCATTGTAGTTGGTGGACGCTTGGAAAATTCTCGACTTCCTGAGACAGCAAAGCACCAAATATATAAAAGCACTCAAGCGCTTTTTGGCTCGTCGACGAAGGATCGACACCGTATTTTATGACAACGCAACAAACTTCGAAGGAGGTTGCAATCAGGCAATCAGGCAAAAAGGCATTCTAAATAGAAAACGGCATCACTCACGTTCAAAGAATTGCACACAGTGGTTGCGGAAGTGGAAGCCATATTAAATTCGAGGCCACTAACCCCACATTCATCAGATCCCAACGATCTAAAGGCGATCACACCAGGAGATATTCTTGTCGGTGAGCCTTTAGTAAGCCAAGTACACTGCGAACCCACTAGCACCACAATCCGTCAAATGGAGCTCCGACATAATTTTTGGACCCGATGGTCCTCGGAATATTTATGTATACTACAAAGGCGACATAAATGGCATTTATCTCTGCCCAATGTCAAGGAAGGAACACTGGTGTTAATCAAGGAAGATAACGTTCCCAGTATGCAATGGCCCATGGGTAAAATCATCAAGGTGTACTATGGATCAGATAACGTAGTGATATGCGCAGATATTAAAACCCAAAAAGGTGTCATACAGAGAGAAATCCTCAAACTGTGCTCACTGCTACCAGAAGACGAAATCATAGCAGAGTTACCTCAAAAACGGGCATCACCACCAGAAGAAGACTCCACTCCCACCAAGGATACTAGTTCCAAAAGGCGCAAGACATCTGGACTACCATCATTAGCTACAACAATAATGATAATGCTGATGATACTACCGCTGGCACTTGCGAAATCGTTAAACATAACGCAATTTGGAACAAAACCTGGGATATACTTCGAAAGGATAGGAACGAGTCGCGTCACCATATCCGAAGGGAAGATCATTGCGTACTATGATCTAGTGCCATATTGGGAAGATATGAAACGGTTTTCAACCATAACAGAAAGAGTGGGTACACTGTGCTCAAAATTACAGACCAGTTCGGCCTGTCAAACGATGTACCAGAATTTTAAACACATTAAAGAGGAACTCAAGATGGAAAATGGATTCCTCAAACCCACCAGAAAACGACGATCACCATTGGACATCATTGGAAACATTGCTAGCAGCCTATTTGGAGTTCTTGATTTAAGCTACGCAATAAAAATGGCTCAAGTAATCGAGAAGGTGAAAGCGAACGAGAATTACATGTTGACATTACTGAAATATCAATCATCAGTAATAGATGCAACTGTAAACATTTTGAAACGAAACGAAGGAATGGATTTGTTTGAGACACAAATAGTTACCATGGCTAATGAAACCAGCCGTCATTTGCTCTTCCAATGGTACATCACACTCACAATGCAACTGACTGTAATTGGCATAAGTCTACAACGAATACAGACAGAAATTGTCAGCGTACTAACAGACATCCGCCATAACAGCATAAGCCCATTGCTAATATCCCCACGGCAACTTGAAGAGCAATTGGAGTTTATGCAGACACATCTATCGGAAGGACAAGCCCTGCCAGCTCATTAAAACAACATTGTCCATCTTTCTAAATTGATGGAAGCCAAGGGAACAGTGATTGGACAGCATGTTATTTTCCAGATAACTTTGCGGTTACTTAGTATAGACAAAATGGAACTATACAACCTGGTTCGCATTCCAGTGAAGAACAGTGATGGGATGAAACTTATAAAAATCGATCGAGAAGTGATTGGCGTAAATAGTCATTGAGATCAATTTGTCGGACTTTCACAAGACGATTTTTCAAGATGTTCCATTTTAACACTGATGAATACATTTGTCACAACAAGCAAGCAGTATTCTCCATGGATCAAAGCTGTGAGTTCCTTCTATTCAACGACAAAACATCACCGTTATGTCAAGTCACATACACCAACCAGACATTTTTATGGTTAAACATGGCATCTCACAACCAATGGATTTTTGCCACTCAAACCACGATGGACTTATCAGCTGTCTGCAAAAATCAGTCAGAGTTGATCAGCTTGCAAGGATCTGGTCTTTTGACTGCAGACGCCGATTGCATTATCCGTAACGCAGTCATTAGCATAGTTACACATAGCCTAACCACTAGTTCAACGAAAAACGCCTACATATGCTTTGGGAACTTTGACATAAATAATACAACACAGCCCACAGTTCAAACCAAAGTGGACAAAATAAGGGACAATGAATTAGCACGACTCCAGTCAGAGCTGACGCCAGCCGAAAAATGAAATTACCCTTTGACATTTCACCAACTCCACGTCATGAAATAATGTCCCATGTCACATTTGGAATAGTTATGCTAATATGCATAACGTACATCATAAGACAACACAGAAAAAACAGGAGAAATCGGACGACCAACAATCAACACGAGGAGATATCACTACCAGAGATTCGATCCCCCAATCAAAGGTGCAGCCAACTTCATCATCAGCCAAAGGTCCGGTTTCAACGTCCAACAAACCTTACTCAATTAATTGTTGAACTGCTGTTCCACGGCCGAGAGTATGTTAGTTGACACATCAGCCAATGTGTAACAGGGGATCACCGGCCGGGAGTATGTTTAAGTGGCCACACCGGCCGGGAGTATGTTAAGTGGCCATACCGGCCTCTTTGTAACGAGAGAAATGCAGACCGCTGGAGGGAAACCCAAACAAGGATCAACACCATCCACATGCACCCGTCGTGACCCTTTTTCTATTATAGATCTACCCATGCGCAGACATCGTATTAACATCTGGTGTAAAGTGATGTAGGCGCACTTGTATCCTTAAGTTTTAATCGTTACCACATGTTTGTTAGTTCTAAGATACTCACCCTATGTAACATTTGATCCTTAGACTGTAAGCAAAAGGGTATGTAAGCCCATACATTGTTCCAATAAAACCAGTACTCAAGAAACATTCTTAGCGTGCAATACACTCTCTGAACATTCTGATACTCATCCGAATAACTGGCTCAAAGTGCTAGGTATTTGAAAAACCCTCTGATCTTACTCAAAGTGTAAGAACAGAAAACTCACTGACAAGTAAACAGCAAGGATCCATGCCTTTAGCGACTAGCTGAACACCTAGCTGACCTGAGGTGGGAATCCACCCCCAGGAGCAGGATATCTCGCCTCATCTGGCTTACCCGATCAAAAGACCGATCCTCTAGGCTTTGCAGGCTGACTCGAGCAAAATGCTCTGATGTCTTCCGTGCAATCACTGGACACTGGCTTGTGGGCATAAATGCCTATAGACTGTCGGCAAAATACCATGACTTCTGTGGAAATGAGGAAGAAGATGAAACTGTGGCACACTCTTTCTGTTACTGCCCAGCTCATAGTCATCATAGGCACCGTTATCTCGGTGCCTACCGCTTAAACGATCTGTCCGAACTATCCCAAGTTCAACCAAATCTACTCTCTCGCCTCTGGATGGAGCTCTACAGATGCTGGCTCTTAACTCCCATTGGCTTTTGCTTCTAACCCTCCTCGTAGATCCCCTCAGGTATCACAACGGGACGACTCTCGGCTCATGTGCGCTGGTGTTCTCGACACCAGCAACCACCTAACCTAACCTAACCTATAAAATTGAAAAAACTTATCTATAAACAAAATATATATTTAGAATGGCATAGGAAAACTCTTGTATTTCAATTAATTGGAGCGATGAAAGGTGATGATGTTAAACAAGTTCAAATAAATTATTCAATTATTAAAGCTCTCAACAAATAATCACTAATGTATCACAGTTCTTAACTTATTAAAGCAGTCATAAAATGTGTGCGGAAATAAATGTAAATAAAAGAAATATAGTTGATCAACTACATAAGCAAGCACGTAAAAATTTTAACAGACGACGTGTAATAATTAAATGTATTAATGATTAATGGCAGGCTGATTTGGTTGAAATGATAAATTATGAAATGTATAATAGGGGTTATCGTTATCTCTTAACGGTTATTGATACTTTTTCAAAAACCGCCTGGGCTGCTGCTTCAAAAAACAAAACGGGAGACAGCGTTACGAAAAGCATAAAACAAATATTGGATAACTTACAACGAAAATCAAAAACTTACAAACAGATGACGGAAAAGAACTATATAATAAAACATTTCAAAATGTTATGAAATCCAATGATATTAAACATTATATTATAATACATATCATCGAACAATGTAGATGGCCCCAAATGATGTAAATTTAACAAATGAAAAATTGCTTCTAGATACTGTCTACAATCACTTACAAATAACTTTTAATTCAAAATTCAATAAAGGAAATTTTGTGCGTATAAGTATATTTAAATATATTGATTTAAATATATTTGATCAAGTAAGAAAGGCTACAGTAGGGCGAGCCGACTATAGAATACCCCGTAATCTCATAGTAGTGCGCATAAAATTTAAAAAAAAACATTTAGAACATTAAAATTTAATATTTACATTTTAAATGAAAATTTAAAAAATTAAATTAACAATTGTCATTGGCAGCATTCGAACCCGGTTCCATTACGCGCCGCAACTCTACCAGTTGCACAACGCCTCATATATAACATTTTTGATTATCTGCATTTACATGTTACATATTCGTTTGAAATTATATGTATGTGTTTTTTTTTTTTTTTTTTTTTTTGTGTAGGGAGGAAAAGCATTAAAAGCCGAAGTGTGGGACATTCACCCACTAAAAACCGCCCTACTCTCCGTTCCCTTTCGCGGAACCACCGCTAGGTATTACCTCGCAAGGGGGAGATGGCATGAAAGCCTCATCTAGAATCTCATCTAGAGTTTGAATTCAGTTTGCGCTGTCGTTCAGCGCGATGCAGTGATTTCATGATTTCAGAACTCATGTGGGAAACAGCTTCCCAATTGTTTTGCGAGCTAAGCAGGATGTTTAAAAAGCCTGCGACTGAAAGGGGTCTCCCAACTTTAAAACTTAGCTCTTTCCGTTCACCATCAAGTCTTGGACAGACAAAAAGGACATGTTCTGCGTCTTCGACTGTCCGTGCACAGTGTGTACAAAACGGATCACTCTCGTGTTTAAACCTATACAGGTATTCCTTAAAGCAGCCATGTCCAGTCAGTATCTGAGTCATATAAAAGTCGGTTTGTCCGAACTTTCTGCTCACCCACGGTCGTATATCTGGAATGATACGCCGAGTCCAGCTGCCATTGGTAGATGCTCTCCACCTCTGCTGCCATGTCTCCATCGTGGCATCTCTCGCCTGGGCACTAGGGTCGCTGCTCGTACTCTCCTCGGCAAGGAGATCAAGTGGGATCATCCCTGCAAGCTTAAGGGCCGCGTCGTCAGACACCGTGCGGAACGCGCTCAGCGTCCGCAATGCGCAGGCACGGCATGCAGTTTTGCAGCCTGTGGCATTCGCCTTCACCGCCATAGCCGGTGCCCAAATGGGGGCAGCATACATTATTATGGACCTCACTACGCTGCAGATGAGCCATCTACTGCGTTGCCGTGGTCCTCCAACGTTGGCCATAATGCGTGCGAGTGCCGCTGTTGCTTTGGTCGCCTTTGCCGCTGTGTGCTGCAGGAGCTGCTTGTAGCACAGCCTGTGATCCAGCTGCAGCCCCAGGTATTTTATAACCGATCGTGGCCGTCTCCACGACTTTCCTACTGCTGATTAGCACCGCTTCTGTTTTGTGGGCTGCTAGGTAGAGAGAATTGCTTTCCAGCCATTGTATAACTTGCCTGATGGTCAGATTCGTGTTTGCCTCCACGTCCTTGAGCTCCTTAGCTACCGCTATTATTTTAATGTCATCTGCATGTCGGGTCCCACGTGGGGTTGGTAGCCTAAGTACTGCGTCGTACATAACGTTCCAGAACGTTGGTCCGAGGACCGAACCTTGGGGAACGCCGCCTGTTATGTGGTGTTGCCTTCGACCAGCTGATGTGTAGTACAACAGGATCCTGTCCTTGAAGTAGTTACGCACCAACTTCTGGATGTACTCCGAGACTTGCAGTTGTTGTAAAGCTCTTAATATTGACGGCCAGCTTGCAGAGTTAAATGCATTGCGTGCGTTAAGCGTCGTGATTAGGCAATATTGTTTTTTGCCGCCTTTCCACCTTTCTCCCTCAATGGCCTTCGTGGCTATGCTGACGACGGCTCTGATGGCATCCAGGGTGCTGCGCTTCTTCCGAAAACCGAACTGCCAGTCCGACAGTCCTCGTCGTGCTTCCAGCTCCTCTTCCAGCCTGTTGCATATTATCCGCTCAAAGAGCTTTCCGACGACGTCCAACATGCATAGAGGTCTATACGACGAAGGGCCATCTACGCTGGTCCCTTTTGGGAGCAGTACCAGACGCAGCACTTTCCATCTCATTGGTACTGTTCTTTGTCTGATGCATGTGTTAAACAGTTGCGCAAAGAGTGCAGGATATTTTGCAACTATTAACTTCACTGCAGCTGTGGGAACCCCATCTGGTAATGGTGCTTTGTCCGTTTGTAGTCGGGATGCAGCCTCCTGGATCTCGCCTGGATTTGTATACCTCGGTGTCCCTAATACCGAAGGCGCCATAGTGGTATTGTTGGTGCTTGGGCGTTCCGAAAATAGTGCCGTTACTATTTCACGGAGCTTGTCAGGGTCAGCTGGCATTGGGCGCCTCGCCAGCCTTCCCATGACTATCCTGTACGCCATCCCAAAAGGCTTCTCGTCTGCTTCAGCACAAACCCTACTCCAGGAGTTTGCTTTGCTTCGTTTTATGGCCTTGGACAGAGTAGCTCTTTTCGCTCGATACTCCTATCTAAGCCGTGGAAAATCCGCTCTTCCTCTCACTCGTTGTTGGCGGCGCCTAGAAGCCTGGCAGTGTCTTCTGGCTAACGAGATCTCCAAATTCCACCAATGCACCGGTTTGCGGGTGTTACCACCATTCCTTTTTTGCAGCATTGATGCATTGCATGCGTTTTCAATAGCTGCAGCGAGGTTGTTTGCGCAGTCGTCGGCATCCTCCGATGGCAAGCTCCTTACGGTGCTCATCATGAGCAGTAATGCCTCTTCGTTAAGCGTCCTTGTCGACCAGCTAACAAATCGAGGACGGCTTAATCTACTCGCTGCCGCTCCCGCTATGAAGACGATCGCCTGGTGATCGCTGTGAGTGTATAGCTCTGACACTGCCCACTGTGCTTTCCTGGCGAGGGTTGGGTTGGCGAATGACAGGTCTATTATGGATCCTTTTCCGGCTTTTGTAAACGTGTGCTTGCCTCCATTGTTCAACAAAGTCACGTTGAGTGTGCTAAAAGCTTCCAGTAGTGTCCTTCCTCTAGGTGTGGTCCGGATGCTATCCCAATCGGTTGCCCAGGCATTAAAATCTCCCGCGATGATTACTGGGGAATAGTTCATCACATTAAGCGTTAGGTCATCTAATATTTCTGCGAATTCTTGAATATCGGTGCTGGGTGCTATGTAGCAGCTATATTCGTAAATTCCTGCACATTTGGCCCTTACGTAGCCTCTTGTTATTCTGGCTTCGCTAAACTGCATGGCAGGATTTGTGCAGCTCCAGATTGACGCTCCCATATTCCCGTTCTGTACCCAGTTTCCATCCTACATTGCGCGGTAAGGCTCGCTCAATGTGGCTATATCGATGCGTTCTTCTCGTACAGTTTGCATCAGTAGGTCCTGTGCGGCTCTGCAAAGGTTTAAATTGAGTTGTAAAGGCGCTGCTTCTCAGACATGATGTTGACATCCGCCGTGTTTTCGAGAGCTTCCTGTACCGCCTGGTACAGGTTGTGTGTGTCTTGGTCGTCCGTCTTGACCATCTGCAGTAGGACTCCACACACTTTTTCCCTGTATTTCTGCAACTCACTTGCAGTCTGTACAGTTGACAGCGCTTTGGCATAGTCAGCAACTTCTTTGCATTTGACCAGTATTGCGTCTGGCCGCTTCCTGCGCTTTTGCTTTTTTTGGGGCTTCGTCCTGGATTTGACTGTCTGCCAGTTTTGGCCGGTTTTGGTGTTGCCGTCCCTTTGCTGGCGACCTTTGTTGGCGTCCATGGCTGGTGTCTTCTCCGTGTGTCCTCGCTTCTCCTTCTCCTTGGCCTCGGCTATTGCTCCATTCACCACTTGGGCTTTTTCTCCATGGAGAGGTAGATGAGATCGTCAAGGATTTCACCTAGCTCGATCATTTCGGCTCTTGGAGATACAGCTGCACCTTTCTGCTTTTTGGGCGGCGTCGTCCGTGCCTCATCTGGCGTGCTGTTTTCCTCCCTGTTCCTCTTCGGGGTTTCGGAGTTTTCACCTTGCGCAATGCACGCGAAAGCGTCGTCTCTCGTAGTGGGTGGGGCCGAGTGCGGCATTGGCGGTGGTGACCGCATTGTTTTGTTCCCTTTCGCGAAAGGGTCCATTATCCTTGTAGCTCTATCTGTTATACCAGCACAGTGATCCACTGGTGTAGCAGGGTTGGTGGGAATGGTGGTTAAGGCCTCCAGAATCCATGCCTTAGCCGCACCAATTGGTGCGGGTGGATTTCCACTGTTGTGGTTGCCACCTGGAGTAGTTTCGTTTTTTCCAGACATTCTTTCCTTTCTGATGCATTTTTTTACCCTACTGCCAGGGTTTTGCAGTTTATACCTATTGCCAGATCTTAGGTGCTGCCGGCTGATACAGCGCAGACGCAGACCACGTACTCGCTCACTGGGAGACCAGACACTACGTGGGTTTCCTAGCAGTTAACCTGCTGCGAAGTGTTTGTGTGCTGCCGGCCGGTACGGCACAGACGCAGACCCCACAGCCGACCAATATGGTGCAGACGCTATGGAGGGTTTTCTTTACTTTTCCGTTCTATGAAGTGAAATTGTTCATTTCCGCATGTTGGTTATTTTTAAAATTTTAATTTAAAAAAAAGTAACCGCCAAAGAAGTGGCGCCATCTATGTATTGGAGCCGTTTCTGCGATGATCACGATTACCAACACTAGAAGATTCCTTAAGTTGGCATCCCCACGTTCATCATAGAATCGTGCCTACCAGCCCTGGCGTGACTTGCCAGAGTTGGCATCTCCAGGTTCGTCAGCTGCTCAATTGTTGTATCAGCATGACTTACCACATTGGTTGAGCGCCGGTCCAGAATCCCAACAGGAGCACGACACACCCCGCCTTCGTCGCCACAGCCCGTAAGTGCATCCAGCCTTCCACTGTCACCAACTCTATCACTTCGTCTTGCAACCGCGAACGACGGGCGGCGGCAAAACCGGGAGCCTACCAAAATCGCGTCCTACCGCCAAGAAAACTCACACTCACTATATATGTATGTGTGCACACATATATGTGTGTATGTATAGAAAACGATCGAACATGTGTTTGTATGTTCTGTCTCGCTTGCGAGCATAGAGTGATATTGTAGTTAAATAACATAAACTTTGTGATATTTCTCTTGTTTGACGTAGGATTTTGATGTAACTTTCAGGATAGTTAGATATGATAACGAATGTTAAACAACGCTGTACTATTTGAACAAATGCCTTAAAAACGGCAGTTAAAAAGTTTTTTAGTTCTTATAAGAAAAGGGGGCGTGGCAGCTCCAAACTTTTAATGTCATTGCATTTAGGCTGGCACTAGGAACCTGCATACCAAAATTGGTGCTCCTAAGTGCCACAGTTATTCGATTAAAACACAAATTTTTTCGAGGTGTGTCTGGTTTTTTGCTCATTGCGGGGGCGGTAAGGAGCGTGGTAAAAATTGAAAACAAACTTGGTCTGCGTACATGATCAACGGACTTTCATACCAAATTTGGTTGCTCTAGCTTATGTAGTTTAAAAAATCCAGGTGTTCATACGGACGGACAGACAGACAGATAGACGGACATTGCTATATCGACTCGGCTGTTGATGCTGATCAAGAATATATAAACTTTATGGGGTCGGCCACACCGCCTGCCTGTTACGCACATCTCGCTTCTGACAAACTTAATAGACCCCTATACTCTTTTTCAAAGAGTACCGGGTCTAAAAAGGATATACACCACATTGGACAACCGAGATATTTAAAATCAGTAAAGTACAAAATACAAAATACATTTTATAGTGAAATTAAAAAATTATTTTAAAAATTGTCATTGTCAGCATTCGAACCCGCGATCTCAGTTCCCATAATTCGCCGCAACTCTACCAGATGCACCACGCCTCACTTCTAACATTCTTCCGATTATCTGCATTTACATGCTACAAATTCGTTTGAAATTATATGTATGTATGCACACATATATGTATGTATGTATAGCATTGGTCGGCGCGGCCAGCGTCTACGGGCAGCGCCGCCGCCACACAGGCAGCGAAAACGTTCGAACATATGTTTGTATGTTTCTGTCTCGCTTGCGCGCATACAGTGATTTTACAGTTAAATAACATAAATTTTGATATGTGATAACTGTCTTATTTGACGTAGGATTTTAATGTAACTTTTAGGATAGTTAGATATGATAAGTCTCTAAACGAACGTCAAATTACAACACTGTACTATTTGAACACATGCCCTAAAAACGGCATTGAAGTTGGAAAGTTTTTTAGTTCTAATGAAAAAAGGGGGCGTGGCAACTAAAAACTTGTAATGTCATTGCATTAAGGCTGTCTCTAGGAACCTGCATACCCAAATTGGGGCTTCTAAGTGCCATAATTACTGAGATATTTCTTGTTTTATGCTTATTGCGGGGGCGGAAATGGGCGTGCCAATAATTTGAAATAAACTTGATCTGGTCGCAAAGATGACGGTTTCGTTCCAAAGTTGGTGGTTCTAGCTTTTGAAGTTTAAAAGATCCAGGTGTTCATACGGACAGACAGACGGACATTGCTATATCGACTCGGCTGTTAATGCTGATCAAGAATATATATACTTTATAGGGTCGGCCACGCCTCCTACTTAATAGACCCCTCTACTCATTTTTAGAGTACGGGGTCTAAAAAAGGAGGCTGATTTCCCAAAAATGTTCATTTGTTAGAACCGTGGATGGACCTAACCCTGAAAGTGGAGCTGACCGTGAAAACATTTGTTTGCTCTTTTACGAGATTGATGCAGGTTTTGGCCGCTCTGTGTCAATCAATATCTTTAGTTTTCTCCCAGTCTAAACTTAGTCATGGCAGATTCCGTATCCATTTGTTCTGGTGCTGACCTTTTGTCCTCTTTAGGATTCTGATAACTGTTGCTTTGCTGTTGTTTATTTGTTTTTTTGAAAAAATTTAGTTTTCTATCTTAGCCATAATCGGCTTCATTGATTTTCCCTTGTTTATCGTTTGAGCGCGCCTGGTATTTGCTATTTTCACCTGACGTGCCCTGTCCTCCATAGCTTTTACATACGTGGCTGAAAAAATACTACGCTCTATACTCGCTTTTGCCTCGCTGGAGAAAGCTAATGCAGATGGCAAATCTCTGGGCTGAGCCGGGAATACCACTGCTTTCATTGATTTCTTAAGGCCTGACAGGAAGGCATGCAAAGCATTAGCTCTGACTTCTTCGTTGAGCAATTTTGCTGTATCTGCTTGATGTGTCATCACTATCATATTTGCAATCAATGTTAATCTACGTTCAACCTCATTATAATACTCCATGAGGCTGTAATTACCCTTTCTGACCATATCCAGGTTCTGGCGCAAAATTCCAAATGACGTCTTGTCCGCGTATGTGCAGTCCAACCTAGCTATTATGGCGCCTGTAGCCTTCAGCTTTGAGGAACCGAATAGATTCCTAACTGTCTATAGAGAATTCGGAGGCGTGCACTTCTAGCATTGCTCTGTACTATGCTCGTCGGATATGTCGTGGGTTCTTTCCTCCTCGTTCTATGGAATTCGTAACAAATAAAAGAATAAGTGCACTTACTGTCTTCTACTGTGCCATACTAAAAATATGTATAACTGGCCTTTACCCACGGCAAACAATTAACCAAAGATAATGACCGATAACTAGGAAGTAGGGCGACTGGGATGTAAACTGTCCCCTATTCTTTACCCAGCCGACCATGGTAACACAATAATAATTTGGCGGTTACCCCATAACAATTCATTAATTACATTATTCCAACTTGTATGATTTCAACATGATTTACCAATCTATAGATTAATTAACATTTTCTCAAACATGATCACAATATTTCAAAGTATAATTTCAAGAAAAAGAAACATGATTCGCGAAAGAATACATGACGCATTAGCGGTTTTATTACATAACTCTTTAAGCTTTCATTCAAATCTCTTTATAAACCATTCTACACCTGAGCGACGACCGTTCACAATAGTAATATAATTTCATAAAATGTCTTACATAAATGCAAGTGGTACTCACACTGTATATGCTTTGTATTAACCACAAATTAATCCGCCGGTGAGTGTTCGTTGGGCCCATCGAAGATGCAGACTACGATTGTGGTTATGTTGCTGTAATTCTATAATTATATCACCACGTGTACGCTCATGTCATTTACAATAATTCCTTTTCTTTATCTAAGAACGCATTTTACCTCAATTATTTATATATTTAATATTTTATTTAAATTACAAACTCATTAGATTTTACAAACGTTGGCGATCATCAAACCATGTCGGATCGCCATATGAAGTGGCACTAGATTTGCCCTTTTCCGTCTAGGGACTTTACATTCTTCGTGCCAAAATACAAGAATTATAAAAACGTAGCAACCCCGTCACAATTTGGAATGGGTGTGCGAAAACAGCTGATTGTAGTTAGGCAGGTGTTGCTAAAGCGCTTCTGCTACTGCTTCGTCTCCAAAAATATCCCATGCGCAGCTTGCCAGGTCACGCTGTGTCCACGTCAGGTGTTATGCGTATACCAAAAATCAACCGACCGACCGTAAATAATTTGCACAAAGAACGCGCGAAAGCCCAGGGCGCAGATCGGTCGGCTTCACTGCAGAAATTGCAAACTGGGCGCACCTGCTAACACAAAAACTCATTGACTACATGTGAAACTATTTTGTCGATTTATTACCTTTTTTCCCAGCTCGCTAACACTGCAGATCTTACTGCACCAATTTAGTATTTTAATATATATAAATATTATACATATATATATTTATATATATTAATTCACATGCACGTATATATTTTGTTCTTGTGTGCACTGTACTTCTGCACTTAGCAACTAGGGCCGTCAGCCGTCGGATATACAGGGGGAAGAACAGTGGACGTCAGTCTTACTGCCGCAACTGTATATACCGACGGAAGTACGACAATACTCTCCTCGCGAGTGCGGCTGGAAACAGATCGATGGTAAGGTCATGTCTCTGCCATGGATGCTGACGAATGGTAGTCGGGCTAGAAGTAGAATACTTCTCTAAAAAGTCACCCCAATCCCAAGGTGGAACAGCATATGCCCAAGGATGCATGGTCGAGGGGGTGCTTGATCGCTAGTATGCGGACTCTGGGTACCTGCCGACCCCCAGTTTCATTCAGGCTTACCACGTTATAGCGGGCTATGACGTGGCGGACATTCCTTTCCCGCACACTCGTGGGATCAGTACATGGATAATTTGAAAAAGAACTTGGAGCCCGGCACTCCTCTTAAAAGTCGGATGGGACAAGACCATCCCTTAAATAAAAAAGCGAAGGCCAAGCCAGTCCCAAGCTCAGATGCTAAAAGGGTGGTACCGGCAAGCCAACCGGTTACCAGCCTGGGGGTGATACCGGAGAGCGCCTCCTCTGCTAAAGGCTTTGGTTCGCAGAGCACTAGTGCGGCTGCCATGCCTGGAACAGGAGAGGCTCTCGAAGGTGTCGCCGCCACAAGCAGCATCAAGCAGGAGAAGAAAGCGTCCTTCCAGGACAAGCGCAGGGCGGCTTTCATCCGATCTAAGGAAGGAGGAGATGGCTCCGCAGAAACCGTGGAGCTTATGAACTGGGCCCTATCAGTCCTACCGAACTTCCAACCCCCCAAGACAGGGAAGAAGAAGGCTGCAAGCAGCAACAAGCGTCAACGATCGGCTGAAGGACACGTGTCGCAAGCCAAGCGATCCAAGGCAGCTCTGACCCGCTCATTCGCAGATGTTGCGAGAAACAAGATCCTCGTAGGAGTCCTAGACCGGGGCTCCTCCGATGGTCTTGTCCCTCGCGACAAATGGAGGATGGTGGAGAATGAGCTGCAGGATAAATTCCTCAGCATCCTCGAGGAGAGTGGGGGCGCCCCGCCAACCTGTGAGGACGCGGGGTGGCACCAGGGCCGGGTGAAAGCCATCGCCTGTCTGGATGCTCGCTCCGTAGAACTCTACAGGAGGGCGGTCGCCTCTCTCGGGGAGGTCTATCCAGGCGCATAGCTGGAGGTTGTTGATTGGGATGAGGTACCCAGCAATCCAAGAGCGAGATTATGGGTCTCCGCCAAGCCAGCGGAACCAGAGAAGATCCTGCGGCTGCTTCAGGTCTGCAACCCTTCACTTCCTACAGCCAATTGGAAAGTCGTAAGGGTGGAAGAAGCAGTTGGCCTCTCGAGACAGGTAATTCTGACTCTCGATGGGGCCTCCGCAGAGGCCCTAGCCAAAACAGACGGTACGGTCACGTACGGCTTCAAGAAGGCGCATATCCGCCTCTTTAAAGCGGATGCCAAAGGCAAGGAATCAGTGCCAAGAACTGACCCCGCGCTGCAGGATCTCGAAAAGGAGATCGATATGGAAGAAGACATACTGGAGGGGTATGTCTCTGAAGAGAGTGATCTGGCCAGAGGTCTTAGAAAGGTCGACGTGGCTGATCTGGACGAGCTAGAAGAAGACGAATCTGCCGTCGACGTCACAGTGGTGGAGGTTGTATCAAGGGATGTCTCTCAGACTCCTACAGATAAATCTCCACCACTGTAAAGCGGCATCTGCCGCTCTCTTACTCCTCCTAAGCCAAGGAGGAGCTGACATGGTCCTCATCCAAGAACCATGGCTCTGTAAGGGCCGGATCTCTGGTTTGAGGACCCCAAGCCACAAGCTATATGCAGCGGAGGTGCCAGGTAAAGCCCGCACTTGTATTCTAGCACGTAAAGACATGCCAATCTTTTTACTGTCCAATTTCAGCAATGAAGGTAACACCACTGTGTGCCTAGAGCGAGGCGATGACACAGTGGTCTTCTGTTCCGCCTACATGGGGCATGACCAACAGGAACCCCCCCCCCCTCACCACAGCTCCTAAGGGACATAGTGGAATTATGCGACAGATCGGCCAAAATTTGCTTATAGCCTGCGACGCCAACGCTCACCATCATCAGTGGGGAAGCACTGATACAAATATAAGGGGTGAGTCACTTTTTAACTTTATACTCTCCTCTAAACTAAACATATGCAACAAGGGTAACGAACCGACCTTTATTGTTAAGAACAGACAGGAGGTATTGGACCTTACTCTTGTGTCCACCTCCCTAGAACAGCGCATCGCGTCGTGGCGTGTTCTCACGGAACACTCTTTCTCAGACCATAGATACATTGAGACTTTTGTATCTCTCGAGATTCCCAAAGCCGTCCCTTTCAGGAACCTGAAAAGGACAAACTGGAACCTTTTTCAATCGTGCCTCACGCGCACGATTCCCCTGGAGCCGCCCATGCCTCAGGACATGGACGGGACCAGTCGTATGGAATACTTAGTATCCTCCTTCACATCTGCACTAAACCGGGCTGCGCATAAAGCCTGTCCGATTAGCAGAAATGCAGGACGCACCAAGCCCCCATAGTGGACCCACTCACTGAATGAGCTACGGAAAATATCAAGAAGGCTCTTCAATCAAGCCAAATACCATGACTCAGCAGAGGCATGGGGCAACTACGAAAGCTCTCTGTCAGCCTATAACAAAGAATTACGTAGAGCAAAAAGAAACTCTTGGCGTAAGTTCTGCTCAAGTGTTGAAGATACCTCAGAAGCCGCAAGACTTAGGAGAATACTATCTCACACTACTCCCTCTCTGGGATTTCTCAAGCGCAGCGACAACTCCTGGACCTCAGACAGTGTGGAGTCGCTGGAGCGGCTGATGCACATCCACTTTCCTGGATGCTCTGACAATCCTTTCCCTTCACGCTTATTACCCGCCGATGGGAACGGTCCACCCCTATCGTTAATCAGCAGAGGCAATATCTCGGGAGCAATTAAAAGTTTCAAACCCTTTAAATCTCCCGGACCAGATGGTATCATTCCAGCCCACTTCATCCATGCGGGGGAGCTGGCACTAAACTGGCTACACCAGATTTTCAAAGAAATTCTCCTTTCCGGAATCATTCCTAAAACTTGGCTACGCTCCAAAGTAGCTTTCTTTCCAAAGGCAGGGAAACCATCACACTGCAACCCAAAGGACTCTGAACCTATAAGTCTATCTTCCTTTCTTCTAAAGACTCTAGAAAGGCTCTTATGCTGGCATATACTGGCCAAGATTCCTAGAGAAAACTTCTCTACCTCACAACATGCATATCGTAGAGACAGGTCAACAGAAACCGCCCTGCATACATAGTTTCGCATATCGAAAGATCGCTTTCCTTCAAGGAATACTCTCTTGCAGCGTTTCTTGACATTGAGGGCGCTTTCAATAATATTCTGCCAGAACCTATAACCACATCCCTGGCTTAAATGGGAATCGACTCCCTCTCTATTGGCCTCATCGATCAATTGCTAAGTGCAAGGATCATTGAAGCCTCGTTAGGAGATACCAAATCCTGTAAATTTGTCAATAGGGGCACTCCCCAAGGGGGCGTTCTCTCTCCTCTTTTATGGAACGTAGTGGTTAACGACCTTCTCAGCTCTCTGGAAGGAGGCGGATGTAAGGTGGTGGCCTACGCGGACGACGTTGCCATAATTTTCTCGGGCAAGTTCCCACAGACCCTATGTGACCGGATGAGCAACTCACTACTCTTCCTATCAAACTGGGCCACTAGAAATGGTCTAGGAGTAAGTCCAAGCAAGACCGAGCTGGTTCTCTTCACAAACAAATATAAAATCCCACCTCTTAGACTTCCCTCTATTCAGGGAGAACGTCTCAAGTTAAGCGATAAAGCTAAATACCTCGGTGTTTATCTTGACAGGAAGCTAAACTGGAATGCATGCATAGAAGACAGGGTAAGGAAAGCCTCCGTAGCCCTCTTCGCATGCAGTAAGACAATTGGTCAAAGATGGGGCCTGAATCCCCACGTCACCAGACGGCCGTCACTATATACGGCCGTTGTCCGCCCCATTCTTCTATATGGAGTGGTAGTGTGGTGGCCGGCACTAAGGAAAGCAACCGCACTATCCAAACTCAGTAAGATCCAGCGTGTGGCAGGACTTTTTATCTTGGGCGCGCTTCGCTCTACGCCAGAAGAGGCTATAGACGCTATCCTATACCTTCCACCACTAGACATAATGGGCAAGAAAACAGCCACCCTCTCTGCCATCAGAATGAGAGAGGCTAACCTATGGAGCACAAACAGGATAGGTCACTCAACCATCATGTCTGAGCTTCCTTTTGAACTCTCAAATACGGACTACTGTATCCCAACAGAGTACACTGACACCCCTTTTAGGGTGGCTTTCCCTTTGAGGGAGGAGTGGAATTATGGCCCTCCCTTCTCAAACTCCTCCATCCACTTCTACACCGACGGCTCTAGAGCGGAAGGTAGGACGGGTGGGGGAATTTACTGCGAAGAACTTGGAATTGCTAGTTCTCTCAGATTACCAAACCATTGGCGGAACAATTCGAAATACACCTCATCTGTGTCCCTGGCCACAGTGACATAGAGGGAAATGGCGCTGCAGACGAGCTCGCTAGGTTGGGCACAGTCTCCCCTCTTAGAAATGAGAGAGGGCAAGTATCCATGCCTTTGGCGACTTGCAGACTTAACATCGCTAAGCACTTCGAACATCTAGCTGACCTGAGGTGGGAATCCACCCCCAGGTGCAGGATATCTCGCAGCATCTGGCCTACCCGATCAAATGACCGATCCTCCAGGCTCTGCAGGCTCACTCGAGCAAACTGCTCTGCTGTTTTTCGTGCAATCACTGGCCACTGACTTGTGGGGTTACATGCTTCTAGACTGTCGGCAAATTACCACGACTTCTGTCGCAGCTGTGGAAATGAGGAAGAAGAAGAAACGGTGGCACACTTTTTCTGCTCTTGCCCGGCTCTCGGTCATCATAGGCACCGTCATCTCGGCGCCTACCTATTAAACGATCTGTCTGAACTCTCCCAAGTTCAGCCAAATCTACTCTCTCGCTTCATTCACGGCTCTGGATGGAGCTCTACAGAGGCTGGCTTTTAGACCCCCTTTAGATTTCTAGCTCCTAAACCCTTCACACAGATCCCCTCAGGTATCACAACGGGCCGACCTACGGCTCATGTGCGCTGGTGTTCTTGACACCAGCAACCACCTAACCTAACCTAACCTAACAAGGTTTATTAAAGTTTCACAATTTTGCAGCAACGCGTTTATCTTCTTTCGGGTCAGCAAACCAAGTGAACGAGAAGATTTACTATGATGGCCTATGTGCTACGTGAATGATATTCACCGCTTGGTAATGCGCGCTGCTACCGACGAATGGCTGGAAAAGTTCATAGGCATCTGTGGCGGATTGTCTGCATGCCACATAATCATTCTGAGTTCCATTGAACTCGGGCACTGATTTTATAATGTCTAATTTTATATCGCACTGACTGACAGCATTCGCTACTTACGCTTGCACTTTGTTTTGTCTATGTTAATTGTTGGTTGAATGCCTACTTGACCGTTTTCCCACTCGATTTCACCTTCAATATCACTTCGTATTTGTCTTTTTATTTCCCTATACGGGCTAAAACAAGTCATTAGCTTTTGCAGAAACGGAAACGGATTACGAGTAAGTATATTCGGCAATGGGCATTAATTGAAAAGAAATTTAATATATTCCTGCCTGATATGATAAAAAACGAAGATTTGGCTTAATTCACGATCACTAATACAATTTGTTATACTTAATTCAACAACTTTATGTTTTTAATTTATGTTGATCAAACATTACACTTACAGGTTTTCTGAATTTATGAACTAAAGTTCTTAACTTCTACCCTGGGTGTGGATTCTTTAATGTTGGGCGCCAATTAAATAGTTGTGTTGTCCCACGTTGCTGTAGATGATCTCCAGAACTGCAGCTGTTGATGTGGGTTCAAAAGTTCCGTAAGGTTACCAATTTTTATGATGATTATGGTGGATAGGTTACTTGTCTCTAATATCACTGGGCTTGTGCCACAGCAGTCCCATGCAGGAATAATATTTCAAAGTGTTTAGGGCTTGTTGCCGGAGCAGAGTTTATTAAACGAGCTTTTCGCTTTCGTTAGAATAAAACTGAATTAGGAACCACCAGCAAGCTTGGGCGTAAGCTGAACCAAAAGTAATTAGTTGCTAAAGAATTCAAAGCTACAAAATATATGTACTTAAAGCTACAAATCTACAGCCGGCAGGCCGACTGGGCATAAGTGATAACGCTGATCTTGCAGCATGTGCAAGATATCAGGTTACCGTCGGTCGCATCTAGGGCGCTGAACTTAACTTTCGCTGATTCGGAAACTGGAGCGTAACTTTTGGCTAACATTTTTCCTTTGTTTACGTAACACAACAATGTGCGAGGGGCACCCGTTAACTTACACGTTGACTTAGAGACTATTCTTCATACTATAAACTTAAGAAATTTGTATGTTATTTGATTTGGATCGTTGGATTATAGGCAGATTTTATTTTCTCAACACGTCTGCATCTGAATAAGAAGAGAAGGATCTAAGATCAGTCTTATATTATTGTCATCCTGCCCGAACACCAGTTAGTACATATTTAGCATAGACAGAACTATTTAACATATAGTTAACATAACTTGTTTAACGATCTATCGAGAATCACTTACATTATATTTTTATTGACCTGGTTAAATAACTAAATTTTTTAATATTTTCAGATAAATTAAATTTTTATAATTTACTTTTTATAGTCATTAATATTAATTTTACTTATTAACTGATTCACTACATTCATTTTTGGCGAGGCGCTAAAGAAATTGTCGGACGGGCAACAATTCTTTAATAAACATATTTAAAACAAAGCTAAAAGAAAATCATGGCATCGAGAAACAGCTGCACTATTTGTTCCGATCCGGACAATGAGCAGATGTTAGCATGCTCAAGGTGTTCCAGTCAATATCACGATGTATGCAGTGGTTTGGAAGAAGCCTCCACGAGCGAATGGCAATGTGAGACGTGCATAAAGCTTCAACCTAGCCTGCAAAATGGTACTTCATCTGGCAGAGGTATACATAACCTATCTCCCGAGCCTATATCAGTAGGCACTGATGGTGAATTATGTGTTACTGTTACGCAACCTAATATGGGCAAGGCAGTTGAAGCAGTGCATCAGCTTGAAGAAGAAATGTTAATCAAAAGTGCGTGCGTACCGGGACTAAGTGCGACTCCAAACCAACTCTCTGGACCCGGAGGCCACAGCACGCCTCAAGCACAAGGCAGCCAAAACGCGTGAGCTTAACCGTTCAACAACAAGCAGATCGACAGTCGTTGCTCAGAGATTTACCAATATTCCATGGGGATCCAAAGGAATGGCCTAAATTTATTAGTTCCTTTGAAAGCAGCACCAGGATCGCCGGCTTCAGCGAAGAAGAAAATATGATTCGACTCCAAAAATGCCTTAAGGGAAAAGCATTATACGTTGTTCGAGACAGTTTACTGCGTTCCAGAGAAGCTAGCGGAAGCAATGCGTACATTAAAAATGTATTTTGGTCGGCCGGAGCATATTATCGAAATGTTGATGGAAGGCGTTCGCGAGTTGACAGCGCCAAAGGGCAGATTGAGCCACTGATCGATTTCGCATTTGCGGTTAAAAATATGTGTGCAACTATGAAAGCCAGCAATCTTGATGCATATCTTAATAACCCCACTCTTCTGCAGGAACTTTTAGAAAAGCTCGGACTTGACATGATGCTCAATTGGGCTATACATGCTAAATCCATATCTTGCCCAAATCTTCAGGATCTAAAAAATTGGTTGTTTGAACTGACAGATTCTGCTTGTCGCGTGTCAACGCCCTACGTAACCCCTGCAGCTAGTAAAGTTGGGGCAAAGAAAGCTACGCTAAACATCCACGCCCTAACCACCAACGACAATAGACAACGAGGCGTGTGCGACTTATGCGATGGGCAACATAATATAGCTACATGTTCAAAATTTAAAAACATGACAACAGCAGCTAGATAGGAAGTAGTGCGCTCGTTGTCTAAAAAGGCACAAAGGACAGTGCTGGAGTAAAATCACCTGCACAGAAAGTGGATCTAATAATCCGCACCACGCTCTTCTCCATGTGCTAGAGGGCACACCGACTTCAAGCGCTCTTCATAATCATCGTAATTCCGCAGCGAATGCATCTGATAGATTTTTTTAAAATTGTTACCTTACACGGAAAAATTAAGTCGATAGACGTGTATGCGTTTATGGATGATGGGTCAACAGTCACTCTACTAGAAAAGGTTATAGCTAACATGTTGGGTGAGGCCCATTAAGCATCAGCTGGACTGGAATTGTTAACAGGCAGGAGGCGCATTCAAGGCGTCTTAATTTAAAAATCTCCAAACAAGGCCAAGCTGTTTAAACTTAACGATGTTCATACAGTAAAGAGTCTAGGCATTAACTTAAAATGAATTTTCCGCACTTCAAAGGACTACCCCTTCGAAACTACAAGAACGCAGTACCTCAAATAATTATTTGAGTCAACAATCCAAATCTTATCTCCTCGCTGAAGGTGCGCTAAGGAAAGTGGCAGAAACCAATGCAGCAAAGACGAGATTGGGATGGTCAGTATATGGAGGTTCAAAAAGGCGTGAAGAAAAACTCAACTTTCATAAAATTCAGTGTGACCAGAACTTACATGAGCTGGTAAAGAACAGCATGCTTTCCGATGATTACATACGTCGGATGCCCATAACCACTCCGGACGATGGAAAAGCCATGGAAATTTTACAGCAAACAAAAATTTGCGAAGCGAACAGGTACACTGTGGATCTACTATGGAAAAACGATCAACGACAATTCCCGGACAGATTGCCGACTGCAATCAACAGACTAAAATGTCTAGAAAAAAGATGTCTAGCGATACTAAGCTCTCAAATAAGTAATTTTGTTGACAAAGGCTACGACACCAAGGCAAAAAACGACACCCACAGTGGAGTATGGTATCAACCAAGATTCAAGTTCGCAATCCACACAAATCTGACAGGATTCGCTTAGTGTGGGATGCTGCAGCAAGGTCATCCGGAGCTTCCCTTAATAATTTTTCATTGAAAGGGCCAGACCTTCTCGTACAACTTGTTAAAATATTATATAATTATAGGATGCGAGCCATGGGCATATGAGGTGATATTTCTGAAATCTTTCACCAAATCGGGGTACGAGTCGAAGATGCGAAAGCACAACGTTTCTTGTGGCGCCACTAGAATTCAGGATTCATAGATACATAGATTCGTGTCACACCCTTGAGCAAGCTATCGTCCTAGCGAAGCAAGTACGCGAAGCTCACGCTCGTGGCGGCTTTCACATGCACAAGTGGTGCTCCAACTCGATAACGGTCTCAACGGAACCTTAAACCAGCAACAGAAAAAATTCTACAACTATGCAGACTTGCAATCTAGCGAGAAAATACTGGGTATGCAATGGAATCCAATTCAAGACGCTCTCACATATGCGCTAAAATGTGTACCCGTAAAGCGCAACATTATACAGGAAGATATAGCTCCGACTAAAAGGAAAGTTCTGCAAGTTTTGATGCCCGTTTTTGATACCATGCGGTTTGTATCATGCATTACGATGTACGTTAAAATTTTACTGCAACATATTTGGCGCTCAAAAATCAGATGGGATGAGACCATCAAATTGGAATTCCTAGACATGTGGAAAACATGGCTTTCATTTCTACCACTGATAGCAAAAGTGAAAATACCACGACGCTATTTCAACGATTGGAGATCCGAGGACTGCCAAATTCAATTTCACGTGTTTGTAGACACTGCACTATGGGGAATTTGTCTGTTTTTTGAGCACTTAATTCAATATCAAAAAGTTATCAAAATCGACAAATTTTGGTGCCGATTAATAGATAAAAGATCAGAGATCATTGTTTCATACTTGTTTTTCCAAGAATGTCCATTATTGGTGAGGAAAAAGGTGGTAAATTGACACATGTTACACAAGAAAAATTTCAATTTTTTTATGAAAATATTTGTTCAACTTTGAAGGCAAATAAGAAGCAAATATCTATTATTCTGCATCGCTATGCTGCGAATGTAGCGCAAATGCAGATCGTATTTTGATATGTTCAAACGACATATTGCTAACTCGTTGAACCAGGCAACTTCTTGGAAAATCGTCAAAATATTAGAGAATCGTTAGAAAAGGGTACGGCGAACCATTATACCAACAGGGTCTATAGGCAAAAGGGTAAAACTTAGACAAACTGGAAAATTTCTAAAACAAATGAGTACAGTTTACAATTATGGTAGTTTTCTCAAATTTCCAATGAATTTTGACATGAAATAAAGGAAAATATCGAAATGCACGGTTAGCTTAACAAACTCACTGCCCAAGAATATAGTTGTATTACTATAAATTAATCTGTTATAGATTTTATAGCACACTTATTTTGGCAAAACTTTGTTTTAAGGCCGTGGTCGCTTCTTAAGACGCCTATTTTGATGAAAAATGGTTACATAGTGTAAATAAAACTCCACAGAATAAACTAGAACCAATTTTTGTTGCGAAAAGTAGTATTATCAGTTATGTGCTAAAAAAATGGCA
Source organism: Drosophila acutilabella (assembly GCA_035046005.1). Classification (NCBI taxonomy): domain Eukaryota; kingdom Metazoa; phylum Arthropoda; class Insecta; order Diptera; family Drosophilidae; genus Drosophila; species Drosophila acutilabella. The sequence continues at coordinate 495,461 of JAWNOK010000059.1, forward strand.
AAATTTTCCATTATGCGCTGGTGAAGACGCATTTGCTGCTGTCGCCTACTTACGCATCGATCATGAAAAGATAATAATTGTCTTGTTTTAACCGTCTTGTTTAAGCAAAATCCAAAGTTGCACCATTGCGTCCACTGACTATACCACGTCTTGAGCTACAGGCTGCTGTCACAGGTGCCCGATTAATGCAGGGTATCAAAGCGCAGCATGGACTGGCAATTCAACAATGCATTATATTGTAAGGCGGGGTGCCAATCCCGTCTTACATGACGATTAATAGCTATAAGAAATAGATAATAAGTAGGAATAAGGAATATAAATGAAGTATTAGTAATAAGAAAATGAATTACAATTGTTTAGTTAATATTAAGAATAAGAGACAATGAAGTCGAGCGTTAAGTTTAAAAGAACAATGTATTTTAATTCTAAGTAATCGAATAGGTAGGCTATAGATAGGCGTTAGGCGATGCCTGCAGCGCCCTCTGTCAGGAGCGTAAGGAGCGGCTTGATGCAACTCTGAACGAAAGCTCTGTGGTGACGAGAGAGGTGGTGGAGTTGTGTCAAGGCAACTTCAACGCTGTTAGATCGAGAGCGCTGCAGACACTTTGCGATCAACCAGCGAACGAGTCGGACGCGGACGACGAGAACAAGGAAAAAGGAAATCGTGAGTAGAGAACCGTTAGGGCCAGTGCGACGACAGGGAAAGAATAGATTGTGCATAAGAAAGAACATTAATTAAAAGAGAGAACAGAAAAGGAAAACCAGCCACGCGTTATTAGTGGGCTATGCGAATAGAATCAGTGAATTTGCGTTGGCCATATTCAAACTCCCGTTACTTTCCGCGCCCCTAGAGTCTTCCACCGGGTACAGTCGTGATCTCTAAGCGCCCCACAGCCACGATTGCAAACTCGCAAGACGCTTCCTCCCTCGTGTGCAACGACTTGCTGAGATCAACGGCGGCGCCCCCCTTTGGATCTCGCGTCTGCGCCTCCCCCATCCACTCGCACACTCTTCGCTTGAGAACAGCGGCGTTCGCCAGAATACCTCGGCGTCCCGCTTCGATCTCGCAGATCGTCGAATAGCATCGCTAAGAACAAGGGCGGCGCCCCCTGTTTAGATCTCGCGTGCTGTTATCCCATACCCCGTAGTGCCCCTCGCGGCGGCGGCTGCCAAAGTACCTCGGCGCCTCGCTTCGATCTCGCGGAGCATTGCGGCAACTCGCGCGGAACGACGGCGGCTTCCCCGCCCCGCTCTCGCGCCTCGCATTCCCCCCTCCCTCGCCAATCTCATCCCCATTGGCACGATTTCCCCGTCTGCAGCGTCTCCGCGAATGTTACAAATTTCTTGTAAGATTCGAGCCCTGGACAGACTGAGATTTGTACCCTGGCTAGAACGCTTCCTAACAAGTGGCGCCCGAGCAGGGACCCTGGAGACGTAGGGGAGTGCAGCACGATTGCGAAATAAATTCCGTGAGTGCGCACTAACGCCAGTGGGGAATTTTGGTTTTGTCGCCCAGGGGAACAGTTTGGGTATATTCATTTAAAATTTTTGGTCATTTTTCCCGTCCAATTTTTGCACGCCTCACAACACGTGGCCAACGGCCACGCACCGGCTTGATATTTGTTTAAGAAAAAAAAAGTGCCACTCCGCGGCCTAATATACCCGACGATACCCTAACCCTAGCTACATAGCGGCGCAAAAGGCGCGCTGAAAATCAAAGCGTGGGCGAGGGATATGTAAAACGGGCGGGTGAACGTGGTTTACAATTTCGACGCGCGCTGGTACCGGCTAGTGCACGTGCGGAATTTGGCACAGCGACAAACACCGATTAAAGAGACCGCGCCCATTGTCAAAACAAAGAAAAAACAAAAAACGGTTCGGAGGCGAGCGCGGCAAACGCGGGGAGCAGAACAGCACGAATGAAAAACAAGTGCATACGTGTGACGTCACTGGTGCGTGCCCGCTCACATTCACACACACACGTTTTGGAGGTGATTTTGAGACGCGCGAGCGTAAAAACGGAGAAGAGCGCGTGACGTGTGGCCACGGGCCACACAATAGTGGACAAAAGTACAGTGGGCCGCAGACCACTCAATAGTGAACAAAAATTTTTTTTGTTTTAAGAAACAGTGGGCCCGAGGCCATACATAAGCGGTAAAAATTTACAGTGGGCCTGAGGCCACACAATAGTGGACAAAAGTACAGTGGGCCGCAGACCACTCAACAGTGAACACAGTTTTTTTTGTTTTAAGAAACAGTGGGCCCGAGGCCATACATAAGCGGTAAAAATTTACACTGGGCCTGAGGCCATACATAAGCGAACAAAATACAGTGGGCCGCGGGCCACTCAATAGTGAAAAAAAAATTTTTTTTAACACACAGTAGGCCCGAGGCCATACGTAAGCGAAAAAAAATTAACAGTGGGCCGAGGCCATACAAAAACGAACAAAACAGTGGGCCGCAGGCCATCCAATAGTGACTGGAAAAAATTTTTTCCCTCAACCCAGTAGTGGAAGTAAGGTGGGTCTAGTATCGTCGGAAAGAAGAGCTGGTAGCGATAGCTCTGGAATTCGGCCTAGATGGGGAAAACCGCGTCGAGGAATTGAGGAAAGTCTCCTCGTTCATTCAAAGCGGGGGTCACAGCAGGTAAGCCTGGAACAGGCTGGCCGAGTTGGAGACCCAATATCGGCGGACGGCCGCTCCAAAAATCGGAGCCAGACTTACGGGGGCCGCACTTGTATGAACAGGCCCCGCCAGATGCACGGAAGCCACATCAGACAATCACGAAGTGCCCACCCGAGAAACGGGTGGAAGAAAAGCCAGCGACGATATACACGCACGCTGACGAGGTCCGAGCTCAACGGGGAGTGGCGGACCAAGTGCGCAAATGGGGATTGAGGTACGGCGGCCAAGAGGATCCGCTGAGATTTTTGGAAATCCTCGAGCAGCGGGCCGCGACGTATGAACGACATGCCGGCGGCCATGAGAAAAGCGATGGTAGACCAGGCAGCCAGCTGGTTCTTAACAAGCGGATTTTGGAACGCGTCATGGGCCGTGTTCCGGAGGGACTTTCTAGACTTCTTCCTGCCTCCCCATTACTTCGAGCGTCTGGAGGATCAGATACGCTCACACCGGCAGCGCCCAAATGAAAAGTTTAAGGATTACCTGGTGAACTTGCAGGTGCTGATGAGACGTGCGGGATACAGTACGGCGCAGGAGCTGTATAGAATCTACGAAAACGCGGCCCCGGACTATCGATTGCACGTAAGCAGGCACGACTTTGCAACACTGGCACAACTGACGCAGATGGCATCCGAATTTGAAAGTCTCCGCGAGCAGGATGCAGAGTACTCTCGGGCAAGAACAAGAAACAAGGGTGAGTCAACTTTTTCAGGGGCAAGAACTAGGCCACCGAACCCTTTCCGGCCCACAAGCATCGGGTCTGTCGACGGTGGTACGCCAGGCGACAGGGCGCCCGACGACGCCCCATGAGGTAACAGCGAATAGCGCCAAGAGTTTTGACCCAAGGAGAGCATGCCACAGATGCGGGCAGAGCGGACACTTCGCTCGGGAGTGTTCCAACGTGCCGGCGCTATTTTGCCGGACTTGCGGCAAACAAGGACGAGGCAGCAGGGAATGCTGCGACCAACCGAGGTCGGGAAACGACACGAGGCGCCCCTCAAGCCAGGAGGAGGATCGCGCCGCGAACCCCAACTCCAGGCGATAAGCTCACCGATGATTATAAATAGAGGGAAGATCGTGGCACGAATGACGATCGACGGCCACGAAACGACAGCGACGATCGACACCCGAGCATCACGCAGCTTCGTAAGCGAGCAGTGTCTGCAGAAGCAAAACGTCAGAGGCAAAAGGCTCCCGATGGAAACCAATATACGGTTGGCAGATGAATCGTCTGTGGAGCTCAGGAAGGCACTCTTGGTGGACATAAGCCTAGCGGGAAAGATGGTGAAGACAGTAGTACTGAGCATGCCCACCATGATCGACAACGTCATCCTAGGAATGGATTTCCTGTGCAGCATGGGTACTACGATCCGCGTCGGATTCGCGAAGCTGTCCATGGAGTTGGTAGCTAACGACGAGACGAGAACTCCACCCGTAACAGTCTCGCCCCTCGAAGAGAGAGCTAAGCCGCAGCGACGACGGAACGGGACGAGGAGCCGAGATGGTACAGGCGACTCGTTAAAGGAGACGAACGATAACGCAACGGGTGAATCGATATTAGAAACGGAAGATAAAGTAGTTGGAGCGTCGGTGGCGAGCGCTGAGGCCACCCCGACGGCGCGATCGATGGAAGAAGAAGAAGGAACGGAAAAGTCCCAAGCTGAACACGCGGAATGGCCGGCCGACCTCGGGTCTGAGGTGAGTGAGTTCTTGGAGAGGGAGTTGGCGTTGTTCGAGGGGTTGTCGGGGGTCTCACACATCGCGGAACACAGCATGCGGATGGGAGACGACAAGCCTCTGAAGCAGCGCTACTTCCCGAAGAACACGGCGATGCAGAAAGTGATTGACGAGCAGGTAGATGAGCTCATCCGAGCCGGTGCCATTGAGAGATCGCGCAGTCCGCACAGCGCTCCCATAGTCTTGGTAAGGATAAAGACTGGGGAGTGGCGGATGTGCGTGGATTACCGGCAGCTCAATGCGCACTCCATCCAGGATGCTTATCCACTATACCTCGGATAAATCACATCCTGGAGAGGTTGCGACACGCCAAATACATCTCAACGCTGGACCTGAAGCAAGGATACTGGCAGATCCCGATGGCTGCTGATAGCCGTGAATGCACAGCTTTCACCGTGCCAGGGAGAGGACTGTTCCAATGGCGAGTGATGCCATTTGGACTACATTCGGCGGGAGCACCATTCCAGAGAGCCTTGGACACAGTTATAGGACCAGAGATGGAGCCTCACGCATTCGCATACCTCGATGACATCGTGGTAACAGGAACGACGAGGGAACAGCATATCGCGAATCTGAGGGAGGTGTTCCGGCGACTGCGGGCGGCGAATCTGAGACTGAACAGGAAGAAATGTCGATTCTTCCAGAGGAGGCTGGCGTACCTAGGTCATGTGGTAAACGGTGAAGGTATCTGTACCGATCCCGACAAAGTCGATGCGATCCGGAACCTTCAAGCTCCCCACAACCTAAAAACGCTGCGCCAATGCCTAGGAATGGCATCATGGTACAGGAGGTTCGTACCAAACTTCGCGACGCTCGTTTAATCGATGACATCCCTCCTAAGGAAAGGCCAAAAGTGGGCCTGGGGAGAGGCACAAGAGAAGGCGCTGCAGGAGCTGAAAGAGAAGCTGACGACGGCCCCGGTGTTGGCATGTTCCGACTTCTCAGTCAAGTTTTCGCTGCAGACCGATGCAAGCGACTACGGTATAGGAGCCATACTGACGCAGACGATCGATGAGGACGAAAGGGTAATAGCATACGCCAGCTGGAAATTGATAGCCGCCGAAAGGAACTATTCAGCCACAGAAAAGGAGTGTCTGGCGATAGTATGGGCCATCAGGAAGATGCAGTGTTATCTGGAGGGCTATCGCTTCGAAGTGGTGACGGACCACTTAGCTCTAAAATGGCTTAACTCCATTGAAAGTCCATCTGGACTCGTGCCAGCAAGTGGCAACCGAGGGTCCCCTTTGCGGGTGGATAACAAAGATGCGAGAGAGGATCAGGACTCAGCCAGAGAAATTCCTGGACTACATCGAAGAGAACGGGCAATTATACAGGAATCTGGAACAAAGGACAGACGACGAGGACTACATCCCCTGGAAGCTGTGCGTGCCTAAAGACCAGAGGAAGCGGGTACTAGCAGAATGCCACGACGCCCCTACAGCAGGACACCAAGGGGTGTGGAAAACGGCGTCAGGATTGGCGCAACGCTACTACTGGCCGTGCATGTTCAGAGAAGCGACCAGGTATGTCAAATTTTGCGAATGTTGTCAGAGATATAAGATGGAGCAAAGAAAGCCGGCAGGACGAGTGCTGACGCGACAGGTGGCAGAGCCGATGGCTGTTATGTACGCAGACTTCGTTGGACCCCTCCCTCGCTCGAAACGCGGCAACACAATGCTGTTGGTTTCCCACGATGCCTTTCCAAGTGGGTGGAACTGGTCCCGCTGAAGAGGGCGACCGCGGCATTGTTGCAACAAGCGTTTCGCAAGAGGATACTGTGCCACTTCGAAGTACCCAGTACTTTTGTCGTTGACAATGGAGTCCAGTTCGCAAGCACAGCCTTCAGAAACTACATGGAATCTTTGGGAGTGACTCTGCAGTACACGGCTCCCTACTACCCCCGGGAAAACCCTACGGAAAGGACCAACAGGACAGTGAAGACAATGATAGCCCAATTCATCGAAGGACATCAGAGTTCGTGGGATGAGCTGCTGCCCAAAATAGCTCTGGCGGTCAACTCTAGCGTGGCGGACTCAACAGGATTCAGCCCATCGTTCCTTGTGCAAGGCAGGGAACCTCGTCTTCCGGCAGCGCTGTACGATGAGGTAACACCCGGATCAGCCACGAGTCATATAAGCCCACAGGACAAGAAGAGGAATCTGAAGGAGGTATTCGATATTGTACGCAACAACCTACAAAAGGCGTCGATGGACAAAGGGAGGCACTACAACCTCCGGAGAAGAGAATGGCGACCGACGGTCGGAGCAGAAGTCATGGTGAGACAGCACCAGCTGTCCAACGCAGCAGAAGGTTTCGCAGCCAAATTGGCCCCGAAATACGACGGGCCCTACAGGGTAGCTAGCTTTACTTCCCCCAGCATCGTGCGCCTCACTAGCGAGGGTGACCGCAAGAAGCGGGTGGCCAACTTAACTGCGCTTAAACCTTATTTTCAGAATCCAGAAGACGATGACGTAATCTTGGACTCCCCTACAGGCCGCGAGCTCCCCTCGGGGAAAGGGGAGTGACGCTGGCCCAGGAGGATAAAGTGGAGGGACCTTTATCGGCAGCTTAAATAGAATAAAAAGAATAAGAAATAACCAAGTAACCATTAGAATAAGGATCATGTAAGCAAAACAACCCGATAGTCGCACTGGTAGGGAAGTACCAGATAGGGTAAACGTAATAACTCATCTTGATTTTTCTTCAAAAATATAATATCCATAGATAAACCTGCGATGGACGACGGATGCATCATCATAAGTAGCGACTAGAAGGAAGCCGAGATGACCGAAGACCAGCAGCAGAGAGACCCGCGGCTAGGCAGGTCTTTCTACGCATACCGGCGAGAGGACCACTGGTCGGGGCCAGAGGGATCTGAAGTTGAAGATCCGGAGAGCGACGGCCGAGAAGAATCGGAGGATGAAGGTCAGCCGCAACGAGACCCGCGGACAGGCCGGACCTTCTACGCTCGACGACGGGAGGACCACTGGTCGGAGGTGGAGGAGTCGGACGCCGAAGACCCGGAGCGTGAGTGGCAGGAGGGCTCAGGAGGCGAAGACCCGGAACCGGAGGAGTCGGACGAAGAACGGGCCCCTTCACGAAGGACAGGAATACCCAGACTAGGACGACGAGAACGAGGGCGACGGTGCAGGCTTCCAGCACACCGTATTTGAAACAACATCCTACTCGTACGAGCGCCTGGCGGACGCGGTCCAAATGATGGAAATCAGGTCTACGTCCACATGCCAGGGATGCGGCAGACCCCTCCATACTACGAGGAACAGCACTCACCGGAACCACAGCCCGCGATACTGCCACTAGACCCGACCGAGCCCGAAGAGGAGGCCGCAGAGCCCGAAAAAGAGGCCGCAGAGCCCGAAAAGGAGGCCGAAAAGAAATCCACAGCACCAGAGGACGCTGTAGAACCCCCAGAAGACGTCGGGAAACCCGAACAATCGGTGGATGCCAGTAACGACGCCTGGGACGCCGAAGACATAGCCAGGGAAGAACCAGTCACATTCGGCATGGGGCTGGATACAAGTGATGACCAGTCGGACGAGGTCGAGCCACGCACAACGTCCAGCCGAGGAAACCCGAGGCCAGTCGAGACTGCAGCTAGGACGGAAGATGTGGCCAGCTTCGAGCCCAGGAGCAGCGACGAGTAGGACGGGCAGACTTGCCGACGCACCTTTACCAGCAGCAGGTGGGAGGTCGACACATCAAGCGTCTTCCCACGCGTCAGCATACGCTTCTTGCCGGGCGTGGTGGACAACTCCAAGACACTAAAGCCGAGGAGGAAGCGTCGCCGCGGACGTCAAGGAAGGCAGCAGACAGCGTCAGAAACGAGCCCTGACGGCAAAAGGCCACAGCTCCTCCGAAACCCGGAAGGAGGCCCACAGCTGCGACCCGAACAACAACACAATGCCGTCAGCGGACGCAGGTGGCATGCGCCACCGGAGGACCCGATTCCGAGTCACCAACGGAGGACGTGCCTTCTCCGTCACGATCACGGCCGATTGAGCCGCAACAGTGACCCTGGTAGCAAAGGGGGGTGGGGGGGGGGGGGGGGCGTGTAAAGCGGGGTGCCAATCCCGTCATACATGACGATTAATAGCTATAAGAAATATATAAAAAGTAGGAATAAGGAATATAAATGAAGTATTAGTAATAAGAAAATGAATTATAATTGTTTAGTTAATATTAAGAATAAGAGACAATGAAGTCGAGCGTTAAGCTTAAAAGAACAATGTATTTTAATTCTAAGTAATCGAAAAGGTAGGCTATCGATAGGAGTTAGGCGATGCCTGCAGCACTCTGAACGAAAGCTCTGTGGTGACGAGAGAGCTTTCGTGGTGGAGTTGTGTCAAGGCAGCTTCAACGCTGTTAGATCGAGAGCGCTGCAGACACTTTGCGATCAACCAGCGAACGAGTCGGACGCGAACGACGAGAACAAGGAAAAAAGAAATCGTGAGTAGAGAGCCGTTAGGGCCAGTGCGACGACAGGGAAAGAATAGATTGTGCATAAGAAAGAACATTAATTAAAAGAGAGAACAGAAAAGGAAAACCAGCCACGCGTTATTAGTGGGCTGGGCGAATAGAATTAGTGATTTTTCGTTGGCCATATCTCTACTCCCGTTACTTTCCGTTTCGCTCGAGAACGGCATCAACTCTACGGCGCCCCTAGAGACGCAGCTTACCCTTGCGAATCAACGCCGTCTTCCGCCGGGTACAGTCGTGGTCTCTTGGCGCCCCACAGCCACGATTGCAAACTCGCAAGACGCTTCCTCCCTCGTGTGCAACGACTTGCTGAGATCAACGGCGGCGCCCCCCGTTTGGATCTCGCGTCTGCGCCTCCCCTATCCACTCGCACACTCTTCGCTTGAGAACAGCGGCGTTCGCCAGAATACCTCGGCGTCCCGCTTCGATCTCGCAGATCGTCGAATAGCATCGCTAAGAACAACGGCGGCGCCCCCCGTTTAGATCTCGCGTGCTGTTATCCCATACCCCGTAGTGCCCCTCGCTCGTGATCGGCGGCGGCTGCCAGAGTACCTTGGCGCCTCACTTCGATCTCGCGGAGCATTGCGCATCCCCGCCTCGCTCTCGCGCCTCGCATTCCCCCCCTCACCAATCTCATCCCCGTTGGTACATTTTCCCCGTCTGTAGCGTCTCCGCGAATGCTACAAATTTCTTGTAACATTCGAGCCCTGGACAGACTGAGATCTGTACCCTGGCTAGAACGCTTCCTTACAATATAGTCGGACTCTAAAACTGTCTTGGCGTGGCTAAATCATAAATTCGAAATGTTCCGAGTTGCTGAAATTTTTTTTTGATAACCTCAATTTGGCTGATGTGGCCACAAAAGACCAAACAGGATTTAATGCCTACGAGAGGTGGTTTGATGGCCCCGAGTTGTTAAAGTTGCCACCTTCATCTTGGCCGCAAAAAAGCAGCAGAAGCGAAACTAAAAACGGCCTCGATTTTTGCACATGCAATTGAGGGTGCGACCAAATTACAAATACTTTTCCAACTGGAATCGGTTGGTCAGATCAGGTACGTATTGGATTATCTTCAAAAAAAAGTTGATAAACAGAGTACGTAAATAAAAGCTAAACAGTGTTTGTATAAAGAGATGCAACTGGAATATTTTACAAATGAGTACGTAGCCACCACCAACGGTAAGACGGTCTGTCGCAGCAGTGTGTTATGTGTTCGAAACCGCGCCATGGAGTACTCTATTCAAATACAGGATCTGATCGTCTTACCAGTCATGCACTGGGCTACTATGTTGCGCCACTATCACGAAAAATATTACCATATTAATCACGAAACAACAATAAACGAGGTGAGACAAAAATATGCAATTGCAAAAATAAGACCTCTACTTAAGGGTGTTCGCCGCAACCGCCAACAATGTAAGCTACAGAATGCACAGCCTGTACCACTATTAATGGCACCAATACCACAACCTGGGCTAGGTGCATTCAAGCATTCACATAAGATGCTGTGGACTGTTTCGGCCCACTTGCGGTTATCGACGGTAGAAAGGCTCTTAAGCGCTGGTGTTGATCGTAACGTGTCTTACCATCCGGGCGTTCAGCATCGAAGTTATCCACAGTCTTAGCACAAACTCGTGTCTAATGGCCTTGCGTCACCACATCGCATGTAGAGGTGCACCAAAAGAAATATACAGCGACAACGGGACAAATTTCGTTGGAGCAGATGCTTTTCTACGAGAGGTAGCTCAACGGAATGAAGCAAAGATGCTTCGATTTTTGGAGCAGCAAGGTTTATTGTGGCGTTTGAATCCACCAGCGGCTCCACACATGGGAGGAGCTTGGGAGTGTATGATGCGTTCCAATAAAAACGGTTTTGAACCGTCTTGTTCCAAACCAAAAATTTACCGACGAAAGTCTATTCACGGCCACACGAGAGGTAGAAATGACGGTCAACTCCAGGCCATTAACCTTTGTATCTCTAGACCATTAGGACCAAGAAGCCATTACACCAAACCATTTGCTGCTTGGGTCATCAAATGGTGAAAAACCATTCTGCGATCTTGATGAGATAGACTATAAATGGACATTGCGTCAAAGCGAGATGCTTGCGGACCAATTCTGGAAGCGGTGGGTCAGAGGTGGAAATAGTCACCGCAAAAGATGGTTCAGTTAGACGGGCCAAAGTCCAAACGTCTAACGGCGTTCTTCTACGACCAGCAGAGGGGAATGTTGCCGAAATCCCGCTGGAATGCTGAAAAGTGCGCATCACTGACAGATTCTCGATCTCGATCGATAGATGTAAAGAAAACGTAAGAAAAATAGCTGTACAAGTACCGCTGTGCCAACTCTCAATGCGTGCGGTATTTGTCTGCAGTTTAGTTGTTTCTTCGAACGCAGAGACTATGTTACGTTTGTAAGCTGCAGCTGTTTTATTTGTACAAATTTAAAAATTTCTTGTATTAAAGTTTTTTTATAGTGCTAAACCACGAGCACTGCATAAATTGGAGAAACTGATTTACTAGTTATTTTTGGCGAGGCGCTAAAGAAATAGTCGGACGGGCAACAGAGTCCTTAAGGCTGGTAAGGGATATGTCAACTTAAAAACAAGTAAGTCGAGCGAGCCGACTGTAAAAGACCCCCTACTCTCATAGTAGTGCGCAGTTTTTTCATACAAACAATAAACATGTAGAAGAAGCAGAGTGATTCATATTAAAATGATACAAATATTTGTGTTTAAATAAATATATACATTCTTAGATTTTCTTAAATGCCTTATTTTAAAACCATTTTTTGCGTACAAAATATCTTTACATTATAACTCGAAATTAATATTTAAACATAACTGTATTTAATTTAAATTTAAATTTTTAAATGAAATTTAAAAATAAATGCAAACAAGAAAAAACTGTTATCTTTGGCTCGCCAAAGATTAAATACCCTTGCAGTCTTGCATATTGCGTTAATTTGGTTTCAATCACCAATTCTTCCCATGGTAGGTATTTGATATAGTAGTTCGATTTGGATGAAATTCGATCAGCATATTGAAACTTATAGAAAAATCCCGCAATAGACATAGAAAATTTTCGTACTTAACATTCTAACCGATTGCTCCTATGGCAGCTATATGATATAATAGATGAAAAATGATAACAAATGCATATTGCGTGAATGGGAGTTTTATGATATAATCATTCGATCTGGACGAGTTTAATAAATGATCTGCATGCAAAGGGAATACACATCTGTACCAAGTTTCATTAAGATAGCTTTAAAACTGAGAGACTAATTCGCATAGAAACAGACGGACATGGCTACATCGACTCGTCTTTTCATGCTGATGAAGAATATGTAAAGCGGGGTGCCAATCCCGTCATACATGACGATTAATAGCTATAAGAAATATATAAAAAGTAGGAATAAGGAATATAAATGAAGTATTAGTAATAAGAAAATGAATTATAATTGTTTAGTTAATATTAAGAATAAGAGACAATGAAGTCGAGCGTTAAGCTTAAAAGAACAATGTATTTTAATTCTAAGTAATCGAATAGGTAGGCTATCGATAGGAGTTAGGCGATGCCTGCAGCGCCCTCTGTCAGGAGCGTAAGGAGCGGCTTGATGCAACTCTGAACGAAAGCTCTGTGGTGACGAGAGAGCTTTCGTGGTGGAGTTGTGTCAAGGCAGCTTCAACGCTGTTAGATCGAGAGCGCTGCAGACACTTTGCGATCAACCAGCGAACGAGTCGGACGCGAACGACGAGAACAAGGAAAAAAGAAATCGTGAGTAGAGAGCCGTTAGGGCCAGTGCGACGACAGGGAAAGAATAGATTGTGCATAAGAAAGAACATTAATTAAAAGAGAGAACAGAAAAGGAAAACCAGCCACGCGTTATTAGTGGGCTGGGCGAATAGAATTAGTGATTTTTCGTTGGCCATATCTCTACTCCCGTTACTTTCCGTTTCGCTCGAGAACGGCATCAACTCTACGGCGCCCCTAGAGACGCAGCTTACCCTTGCGAATCAACGCCGTCTTCCGCCGGGTACAGTCGTGGTCTCTTGGCGCCCCACAGCCACGATTGCAAACTCGCAAGACGCTTCCTCTCTCGTGTGCAACGACTTGCTGAGATCAACGGCGGCGCCCCCCGTTTGGATCTCGCGTCTGCGCCTCCCCTATCCACTCGCACACTCTTCGCTTGAGAACAGCGGCGTTCGCCAGAATACCTCGGCGTCCCGCTTCGATCTCGCAGATCGTCGAATAGCATCGCTAAGAACAACGGCGGCGCCCCCCGTTTAGATCTCGCGTGCTGTTATCCCATACCCCGTAGTGCCCCTCGCTCGTGATCGGCGGCGGCTGCCAGAGTACCTTGGCGCCTCACTTCGATCTCGCGGAGCATTGCGCATCCCCGCCTCGCTCTCGCGCCTCGCATTCCCCCCCCTCACCAATCTCATCCCCGTTGGTACATTTTCCCCGTCTGTAGCGTCTCCGCGAATGCTACAAATTTCTTGTAACATTCGAGCCCTGGACAGACTGAGATCTGTACCCTGGCTAGAACGCTTCCTTACAATATAGTCGGACTCTAAAACTGTCTTGGCGTGGCTAAATCATAAATTCGAAATGTTCCGAGTTGCTGAAATTTTTTATTGATAACCTCAATTTGGCTGATGTGGCCACAAAAGACCAAAAAGGATTTAATGCCTACGAGAGGTGGTTTGATGGCCCCGAGTTGTTAAAGTTGCCACCTTCATCTTGGCCGCAAAAAAGCAGCAGAAGCGAAACTAAAAACGGCCTCGATTTTTGCACATGCAATTGAGGGTGCGACCAAATTACAAATACTTTTCCAACTGGAATCGGATGGTCAGATCAGGTACGTATTGGATTATCTTCAAAAAAAAAGTTGATAAACAGAGTACGTAAATAAAAGCTAAACAGTGTTTGTATAAAGAGATGCAACTGGAATATTTTACAAATGAGTACGTAGCCACCACCAACGGTAAGACGGTCTGTCGCAGCAGTGTGTTTTGTGTTCGAAACCGCGCCATGGAGTACTCTATTCAAATACAGGATCTGATCGTCTTACCAGTCATGCACTGGGCTACTATGTTGCGCCACTATCACGAAAAATATTACCATATTAATCACGAAACAACAATAAACGAGGTGAGACAAAAATATGCAATTGCAAAAATAAGACCTCTACTTAAGGGTGTTCGCCGCAACCGCCAACAATGTAAGCTACAGAATGCACAGCCTGTACCACTATTAATGGCACCAATACCACAACCTGGGCTAGGTGCATTCAAGCATTCACATAAGATGCTGTGGACTGTTTCGGCCCACTTGCGGTTATCGACGGTAGAAAGGCTCTTAAGCGCTGGTGTTGATCGTAACGTGTCTTACCATCCGGGCGTTCAGCATCGAAGTTATCCACAGTCTTAGCACAAACTCGTGTCTAATGGCCTTGCGTCACCACATCGCATGTAGAGGTGCACCAAAAGAAATATACAGCGACAACGGGACAAATTTCGTTGGAGCAGATGCTTTTCTACGAGAGGTAGCTCAACGGAATGAAGCAAAGATGCTTCGATTTTTGGAGCAGCAAGGTTTATTGTGGCGTTTGAATCCACCAGCGGCTCCACACATGGGAGGAGCTTGGGAGTGTATGATGCCTTCCAATAAAAACGGTTTTGAACCGTCTTCTTCCAAACCAAAAATTTACCGACGAAAGTCTATTCACGGCCACACGAGAGGTAGAAATGACGGTCAACTCCAGGCCATTAACCAAGAAGCCATTACATCAAACCATTTGCTGCTTGGGTCATCAAATGGTGAAAAACCATTCTGCGATCTTGATGAGATAGACTATAAATGGACACTGCGTCAAAGCGAGATGCTTGCGGACCAATTCTGGAAGCGGTGGGTCAGAGGTGGAAATAGTCACCGCAAAAGATGGTTCAGTTAGACGGGCCAAAGTCCAAACGTCTAACGGCGTTCTTCTACGACCAGCAGAGGGGAATGTTGCCGAAATCCCGCTGGAATGCTGAAAAGTGCGCATCACTGACAGATTCTCGATCTCGATCGATAGATGTAAAGAAAACGTAAGAAAAATAGCTGTACAAGTACCGCTGTGCCAACTCTCAATGCGTGCGGTATTTGTCTGCAGTTTAGTTGTTTCTTCGAAAGCAGAGACTATGTTACGTTTGTAAGCTGCAGCTGTTTTATTTGTACAAATTTAAAAATTTCTTGTATTAAAGTTTTTTATAGTGCTAAACCACGAGCACTGCATAAATTGGAGAAACTGATTTACTAGTTATTTTTGGCGAGGCGCTAAAGAAATAGTCGGACGGGCAACAGAGTCCTTAACATTATGTTTTTTTTTAAATGTTCATTAAGGCTGGTAAGGGATATGTCAACTTAAAAACAAGTAAGTCGTGCGAGCCGACTGTAAAAGACCCCCTACTCTCATAGTAGTGCGCAGTTTTTTCATACAAACAATAAACATGTAGAAGAAGCAGAGTGATTCATATTAAAATGATACAAATATTTGTGTTTAAATAAATATATACATTCTTAGATTTTCTTAAATGCCTTATTTTAAAACCATTTTTTGCGTACAAAATATCTTTACATTATAACTCGAAATTAATATTTAAACATAACTGTATTTAATTTAAATTTAAATTTTTAAATGAAATTTAAAAATAAATGCAAACAAGAAAAAACTGTTATCTTTGGCTCGCCGAAGATTAAATACCCTTGCAGTCTTGCATATTGCGTTAATTTGGTTTCAATCACCAATTCTTCCCATGGTAGGTATTTGATATAGTAGTTCGATTTGGATGAAATTCGATCAGCATATTGAAACTTATAGAAAAATCCCGCAATAGACATAGAAAATTTTCGTACTTAACATTCTAACCGATTGCTCCTATGGCAGCTATATGATATAATAGATGAAAAATGATAACAAATGCATATTGCGTGAATGGGAGTTTTATGATATAATCATTCGATCTGGACGAGTTTAATTAATGATCTGCATGCAAAGGGAATACACATCTGTACCAAGTTTCATTAAGATAGCTTTAAAACTGAGAGACTAATTCGCATAGAAACAGACGGACATGGCTACATCGACTCGTCTTTTAATGCTGATGAAGAATATATAAACTTGCGATACACCGCATGAAAAAATACCCGAATCATACACAGAGTATTTTTCGGCATAAATAATTTTTTACTTTACCCGAAAAGTATCGAATATTTTTTTGCTTCTTTTCGTTTGTGTATTTTCATGAAACGTATTTTTTAAGCCGATCATTTTTGTATCATCTCATTTTTTACTTACTCGCGTAAACACCGCATGAAATGTGTATTCAAAAAACCAGCCTTGTGAAGTTTAAGTAAGTATTTTAAGTATTTTTACTCGGGTGTTTTTCTATCTGCATTTTTTTACACGATCGTTGTGCGCGTGGGTAGTCTTGCGCCGCTCTTTTGATTTGGACTTTTATAATGTGATGAATTTATAAATGATAGTTTAAGTAAGAATTAAAGCAAATTGCATTATTAAATTGTTTTCATCAAAATTGTACATAAAAGATAACAAACTTAATTTGTATGTTTAAATATTCACATTAATGAAAAGGTGCGCAATAGATTACAGATTGATTATGGGATATATGTTTTATAAGTTGTTGCCTAGGTATTCTAATTCACACTTTGGCATGCTGTCGCTCAAGTACACCCATATTATTTGTAAGTATATTGCATACTCTGTATTTGCCCTTGTATTTATTTTCTGTCGCTTCAAAAAATGAAACGCACTCTTTACAAAAGAGTATTGACGATACTCATTTCGGCTACGGATAAAAAAAAGCGAGTCATTTCGCTTCGAAAAAAAAATATTCGAGTAAAAAAATAGCCGCTCACATTTTAAATCTATTTATTGTTATTTGAAATTTGTTTGGAGACAAATAATATCAAATTATCCTCAGAGTTGCAAAAAAATCGGACCATAAACAAGAAAGAAAACACGTATCAAGCTTTACGTTTGAGCGCAATGTCAAGGAGAGTGCAAGCGAGGCAGAACCATATAAGTATATGCTCGAACATTTTCGCTGCCTGTGTGCCGTGAATACAAATAATGTTAAGCGAGTCACCAACGGAGGACGAGCCTTCTCCGTCACGATCACGGCCGATTGAGCCGCAACAGTGACCCTGGTAGGAAAGGGGGGGCGTGTAAAGCGGGGTGCCAATCCCGTCATACATGACGATTAATAGCTATAAGAAATATATAAAAAGTAGGAATAAGGAATATAAATGAAGTATTAGTAATAAGAAAATGAATTATAATTGTTTAGTTAATATTAAGAATAAGAGACAATGAAGTCGAGCGTTAAGCTTAAAAGAACAATGTATTTTAATTCTAAGTAATCGAATAGGTAGGCTATTGATAGGAGTTAGGCGATGCCTGCAGCGCCCTCTGTCAGGAGCGTAAGGAGCGGCTTGATGCAACTCTGAACGAAAGCTCTGTGGTGACGAGAGAGCTTTCGTGGTGGAGTTGTGTCAAGGCAGCTTCAACGCTGTTAGATCGAGAGCGCTGCAGACACTTTGCGATCAACCAGCGAACGAGTCGGACGCGAACGACGAGAACAAGGAAAAAGGAAACCGTGAGTATAGAGAGGCGTTAGGGCCAGTGCGACGACAGGGAAAGAATAGATTGTGCATAAGAAAGAACATTAATTAAAAGAGAGAACAGAAAAGGAAAACCAGCCACGCGTTATTAGTGGGCTGGGCGAATAGAATTAGTGATTTTTCGTTGGCCATATCTCTACTCCCGTTACTTTCCGTTTCGCTCGAGAACGGCATCAACTCTACGGCGCCCCTAGAGTCGCAGCTTACCCTTGCGAATCAACGCCGTATTCCGCCGGGTACAGTCGTGGTCTCTTGGCGCCCCACAGCCACGATTGCAAACTCGCAAAACGCTTCCTCCCTCGTGAGCAACGACTTGCTGAGATCAACGGCGGCGCCCCCCTTTGGATCTCGCGTCTGCGCCTCCCCCATCCACTCGCACACTCTTCGCTTGAGAACAGCGGCGTTCGCCAGAATACCTCGGCGTCCCGCTTCGATCTCGCAGATCGTCGAATAGCATCGCATACGTAGCCACCACCAATGGTAAGACGGTCTGTCGCAGCAGTGTGTTTTGTGTTCGAAACCGCGCCATGGACTACTCTATTCAAATACAGGATCTGATCGTCTTACCAGTCATGCACTGGGCTACTATGTTGCGCCACTATCACGAAAAATATTACCATATTAATCACGAAACAACAATAAACGAGGTGAGACAAAAATATGCAATTGCAAAAATAAGACCTCTACTTAAGGGTGTTCGCCGCAACCGCCAACTGTGTAAGCTACAGAATGCACAGCCTGTACCACTATTAATGGCACCAATACCACAACCTGGGCTAGGTGCATTCAAGCATTCATATAAGATGCTGTGAACTGTTTCGGCCCACTTGCGGTTATCGACGGTAGAAAGGCTCTTAAGCGCTGGTGTTGATCGTAACGTGTCTTACCATCCGGGCGTTCAGCATCGAAGTTATCCACAGTCTTAGCACAAACTCGTGTCTAATGGCCTTGCGTCACCACATCGCATGTAGAGGTGCACCAAAAGAAATATACAGCGACAACGGGACAAATTTCGTTGGAGCAGATGCTTTTCTACGAGAGGTAGCTCAACGGAATGAAGCAAAGATGCTTCAAAGATTCGGAGCAGCAAGGTTTATTGTGGCGTTTGAATCCACCAGCGGCTCCACACATGGGAGGAGCTTGGGAGTGTATGATGCCTTCCAATAAAAACGGTTTTGAACCGTCTTCTTCCAAACCAAAAATTTACCGACGAAAGTCTATTCACGGCCACACGAGAGGTAGAAATGACGGTCAACTCCAGGCCATTAACCAAGAAGCCATTACATCAAACCATTTGCTGCTTGGGTCATCAAATGGTGAAAAACCATTCTGCGATCTTGATGAGATAGACTATAAATGGACACTGCGTCAAAGCGAGATGCTTGCGGACCAATTCTGGAAGCGGTGGGTCAGAGGTGGAATTAGTCACCGCAAAAGATGGTTCAGTTAGACGGGCCAAAGTCCAAACGTCTAACGGCGTTCTTCTACGACCAGCAGAGGGGAATGTTGCCGAAATCCCGCTGGAATGCTGAAAAGTGCGCATCACTGACAGATTCTCGATCTCGATCGATAGATGTAAAGAAAACGTAAGAAAAATAGCTGTACAAGTACCGCTGTGCCAACTCTCAATGCGTGCGGTATTTGTCTGCAGTTTAGTTGTTTCTTCGAAAGCAGAGACTATGTTACGTTTGTAAGCTGCAGCTGTTTTATTTGTACAAATTTAAAAATTTCTTGTATTAAAGTTTTTTATAGTGCTAAACCACGAGCACTGCATAAATTGGAGAAACTGATTTACTAGTTATTTTTGGCGAGGCGCTAAAGAAATAGTCGGACGGGCAACAGAGTCCTTAACATTATGTTTTTTTTTAAATGTTCATTAAGGCTGGTAAGGGATATGTCAACTTAAAAACAAGTAAGTCGTGCGAGCCGACTGTAAAAGACCCCCTACTCTCATAGTAGTGCGCAGTTTTTTCATACAAACAATAAACATGTAGAAGAAGCAGAGTGATTCATATTAAAATGATACAAATATTTGTGTTTAAATAAATATATACATTCTTAGATTTTCTTAAATGCCTTATTTTAAAACCATTTTTTGCGTACAAAATATCTTTACATTATAACTCGAAATTAATATTTAAACATAACTGTATTTAATTTAAATTTAAATTTTTAAATGAAATTTAAAAATAAATGCAAACAAGAAAAAACTGTTATCTTTGGCTCGCCGAAGATTAAATACCCTTGCAGTCTTGCATATTGCGTTAATTTGGTTTCAATCACCAATTCTTCCCATGGTAGGTATTTGATATAGTAGTTCGATTTGGATGAAATTCGATCAGCATATTGAAACTTATAGAAAAATCCCGCAATAGACATAGAAAATTTTCGTACTTAACATTCTAACCGATTGCTCCTATGGCAGCTATATGATATAATAGATGAAAAATGATAACAAATGCATATTGCGTGAATGGGAGTTTTATGATATAATCATTCGATCTGGACGAGTTTAATTAATGATCTGCATGCAAAGGGAATACACATCTGTACCAAGTTTCATTAAGATAGCTTTAAAACTGAGAGACTAATTCGCATAGAAACAGACGGACATGGCTACATCGACTCGTCTTTTAATGCTGATGAAGAATATATAAACTTGCGATACACCGCATGAAAAAATACCCGAATCATACACAGAGTATTTTTCGGCATAAATAATTTTTTACTTTACCCGAAAAGTATCGAATATTTTTTTGCTTCTTTTCGTTTGTGTATTTTCATGAAACGATTTTTTTTAAGCCGATCATTTTTGTATCATCTCATTTTTTACTTACTCGCGTAAACACCGCATGAAATGTGTATTCAAAAAACCAGCCTTGTGAAGTTTAAGTAAGTATTTTAAGTATTTTTACTCGGGTGTTTTTCTATCTGCATTTTTTTACACGATCGTTGTGCGCGTGGGTAGTCTTGCGCCGCTCTTTTGATTTGGACTTTTATAATGTGATGAATTTATAAATGATAGTTTAAGTAAGAATTAAAGCAAATTGCATTATTAAATTGTTTTCATCAAAATTGTACATAAAAGATAACAAACTTAATTTGTATGTTTAAATATTCACATTAATGAAAAGGTGCGCAATAGATTACAGATTGATTATGGGATATATGTTTTATAAGTTGTTGCCTAGGTATTCTAATTCACACTTTGGCATGCTGTCGCTCAAGTACACCCATATTATTTGTAAGTATATTGCATACTCTGTATTTGCCCTTGTATTTATTTTCTGTCGCTTCAAAAAATGAAACGCACTCTTTACAAAAGAGTATTGACGATACTCATTTCGGCTACGGATAAAAAAAAAGCGAGTCATTTCGCTTCGAAAAAAAAATATTCGAGTAAAAAAATAGCCGCTCACATTTTAAATCTATTTATTGTTATTTGAAATTTGTTTGGAGACAAATAATATCAAATTATCCTCAGAGTTGCAAAAAAATCGGACCATAAACAAGAAAGAAAACACGTATCAAGCTTTACGTTTGAGCGCAATGTCAAGGAGAGTGCAAGCGAGGCAGAACCATATAAGTATATGCTCGAACATTTTCGCTGCCTGTGTGCCGTGAATACAAATAATGTTAAGCGAGTCACCAACGGAGGACGAGCCTTCTCCGTCACGATCACGGCCGATTGAGCCGCAACAGTGACCCTGGTAGGAAAGGGGGGGCGTGTAAAGCGGGGTGCCAATCCCGTCATACATGACGATTAATAGCTATAAGAAATATATAAAAAGTAGGAATAAGGAATATAAATGAAGTATTAGTAATAAGAAAATGAATTATAATTGTTTAGTTAATATTAAGAATAAGAGACAATGAAGTCGAGCGTTAAGCTTAAAAGAACAATGTATTTTAATTCTAAGTAATCGAATAGGTAGGCTATTGATAGGAGTTAGGCGATGCCTGCAGCGCCCTCTGTCAGGAGCGTAAGGAGCGGCTTGATGCAACTCTGAACGAAAGCTCTGTGGTGACGAGAGAGCTTTCGTGGTGGAGTTGTGTCAAGGCAGCTTCAACGCTGTTAGATCGAGAGCGCTGCAGACACTTTGCGATCAACCAGCGAACGAGTCGGACGCGAACGACGAGAACAAGGAAAAAGGAAACCGTGAGTATAGAGAGGCGTTAGGGCCAGTGCGACGACAGGGAAAGAATAGATTGTGCATAAGAAAGAACATTAATTAAAAGAGAGAACAGAAAAGGAAAACCAGCCACGCGTTATTAGTGGGCTGGGCGAATAGAATTAGTGATTTTTCGTTGGCCATATCTCTACTCCCGTTACTTTCCGTTTCGCTCGAGAACGGCATCAACTCTACGGCGCCCCTAGAGTCGCAGCTTACCCTTGCGAATCAACGCCGTATTCCGCCGGGTACAGTCGTGGTCTCTTGGCGCCCCACAGCCACGATTGCAAACTCGCAAAACGCTTCCTCCCTCGTGAGCAACGACTTGCTGAGATCAACGGCGGCGCCCCCCTTTGGATCTCGCGTCTGCGCCTCCCCCATCCACTCGCACACTCTTCGCTTGAGAACAGCGGCGTTCGCCAGAATACCTCGGCGTCCCGCTTCGATCTCGCAGATCGTCGAATAGCATCGCATACGTAGCCACCACCAATGGTAAGACGGTCTGTCGCAGCAGTGTGTTTTGTGTTCGAAACCGCGCCATGGACTACTCTATTCAAATACAGGATCTGATCGTCTTACCAGTCATGCACTGGGCTACTATGTTGCGCCACTATCACGAAAAATATTACCATATTAATCACGAAACAACAATAAACGAGGTGAGACAAAAATATGCAATTGCAAAAATAAGACCTCTACTTAAGGGTGTTCGCCGCAACCGCCAACTGTGTAAGCTACAGAATGCACAGCCTGTACCACTATTAATGGCACCAATACCACAACCTGGGCTAGGTGCATTCAAGCATTCATATAAGATGCTGTGAACTGTTTCGGCCCACTTGCGGTTATCGACGGTAGAAAGGCTCTTAAGCGCTGGTGTTGATCGTAACGTGTCTTACCATCCGGGCGTTCAGCATCGAAGTTATCCACAGTCTTAGCACAAACTCGTGTCTAATGGCCTTGCGTCACCACATCGCATGTAGAGGTGCACCAAAAGAAATATACAGCGACAACGGGACAAATTTCGTTGGAGCAGATGCTTTTCTACGAGAGGTAGCTCAACGGAATGAAGCAAAGATGCTTCAAAGATTCGGAGCAGCAAGGTTTATTGTGGCGTTTGAATCCACCAGCGGCTCCACACATGGGAGGAGCTTGGGAGTGTATGATGCCTTCCAATAAAAACGGTTTTGAACCGTCTTCTTCCAAACCAAAAATTTACCGACGAAAGTCTATTCACGGCCACACGAGAGGTAGAAATGACGGTCAACTCCAGGCCATTAACCAAGAAGCCATTACATCAAACCATTTGCTGCTTGGGTCATCAAATGGTGAAAAACCATTCTGCGATCTTGATGAGATAGACTATAAATGGACACTGCGTCAAAGCGAGATGCTTGCGGACCAATTCTGGAAGCGGTGGGTCAGAGGTGGAAATAGTCACCGCAAAAGATGGTTCAGTTAGACGGGCCAAAGTCCAAACGTCTAACGGCGTTCTTCTACGACCAGCAGAGGGGAATGTTGCCGAAATCCCGCTGGAATGCTGAAAAGTGCGCATCACTGACAGATTCTCGATCTCGATCGATAGATGTAAAGAAAACGTAAGAAAAATAGCTGTACAAGTACCGCTGTGCCAACTCTCAATGCGTGCGGTATTTGTCTGCAGTTTAGTTGTTTCTTCGAAAGCAGAGACTATGTTACGTTTGTAAGCTGCAGCTGTTTTATTTGTACAAATTTAAAAATTTCTTGTATTAAAGTTTTTTTATAGTGCTAAACCACGAGCACTGCATAAATTGGAGAAACTGATTTACTAGTTATTTTTGGCGAGGCGCTAAAGAAATAGTCGGACGGGCAACAGAGTCCTTAACATTATGTTTTTTTTTAAATGTTCATTAAGGCTGGTAAGGGATATGTCAACTTAAAAACAAGTAAGTCGTGCGAGCCGACTGTAAAAGACCCCCTACTCTCATAGTAGTGCGCAGTTTTTTCATACAAACAATAAACATGTAGAAGAAGCAGAGTGATTCATATTAAAATGATACAAATATTTGTGTTTAAATAAATATATACATTCTTAGATTTTCTGAAATGCCTTATTTTAAAACCATTTTTTGCGTACAAAATATCTTTACATTATAACTCGAAATTAATATTTAAACATAACTGTATTTAATTTAAATTTAAATTTTTAAATGAAATTTAAAAATAAATGCAAACAAGAAAAAACTGTTATCTTTGGCTCGCCGAAGATTAAATACCCTTGCAGTCTTGCATATTGCGTTAATTTGGTTTCAATCACCAATTCTTCCCATGGTAGGTATTTGATATAGTAGTTCGATTTGGATGAAATTCGATCAGCATATTGA
The DNA here is from genome assembly GCA_035046005.1 of Drosophila acutilabella. Classification (NCBI taxonomy): domain Eukaryota; kingdom Metazoa; phylum Arthropoda; class Insecta; order Diptera; family Drosophilidae; genus Drosophila; species Drosophila acutilabella. The sequence goes on from JAWNOK010000059.1 coordinate 519,601, forward strand.
AACTTATAGAAAAATCCCGCAATAGACATAGAAAATTTTCGTACTTAACATTCTAACCGATTGCTCCTATGGCAGCTATATGATATAATAGATGAAAAATGATAACAAATGCATATTGCGTGAATGGGAGTTTTATGATATAATCATTCGATCTGGACGAGTTTAATTAATGATCTGCATGCAAAGGGAATACACATCTGTACCAAGTTTCATTAAGATAGCTTTAAAACTGAGAGACTAATTCGCATAGAAACAGACGGACATGGCTACATCGACTCGTCTTTTAATGCTGATGAAGAATATATAAACTTGCGATACACCGCATGAAAAAATACCCGAATCATACACAGAGTATTTTTCGGCATAAATAATTTTTTACTTTACCCGAAAAGTATCGAATATTTTTTTGCTTCTTTTCGTTTGTGTATTTTCATGAAACGTATTTTTTAAGCCGATCATTTTTGTATCATCTCATTTTTTACTTACTCGCGTAAACACCGCATGAAATGTGTATTCAAAAAACCAGCCTTGTGAAGTTTAAGTAAGTATTTTAAGTATTTTTACTCGGGTGTTTTTCTATCTGCATTTTTTTACACGATCGTTGTGCGCGTGGGTAGTCTTGCGCCGCTCTTTTGATTTGGACTTTTATAATGTGATGAATTTATAAATGATAGTTTAAGTAAGAATTAAAGCAAATTGCATTATTAAATTGTTTTCATCAAAATTGTACATAAAAGATAACAAACTTAATTTGTATGTTTAAATATTCACATTAATGAAAAGGTGCGCAATAGATTACAGATTGATTATGGGATATATGTTTTATAAGTTGTTGCCTAGGTATTCTAATTCACACTTTGGCATGCTGTCGCTCAAGTACACCCATATTATTTGTAAGTATATTGCATACTCTGTATTTGCCCTTGTACTTATTTTCTGTCGCTTCAAAAAATGAAACGCACTCTTTACAAAAGAGTATTGACGATACTCATTTCGGCTACGGATAAAAAAAAAGCGAGTCATTTCGCTTCGAAAAAAAAATATTCGAGTAAAAAAATAGCCGCTCACATTTTAAATCTATTTATTGTTATTTGAAATTTGTTTGGAGACAAATAATATCAAATTATCCTCAGAGTTGCAAAAAAATCGGACCATAAACAAGAAAGAAAACACGTATCAAGCTTTACGTTTGAGCGCAATGTCAAGGAGAGTGCAAGCGAGACAGAACCATATAAGCATATGCTCGAACATTTTCGCTGCCTGAGTGCCGTGCATACAAATAATGTTAAACAAATTTGTACATATGTACATATGTGCATAACGACAAACATATGTTTTTTGAAACTAAGTTTTTATTTAATTCAAGTGCAAGACATTGTAATACCAGGATACCGATTTAAATTTTTTAAAAAAAGCAAAGAGTATTATACGGTCGGGCGTGCTCGACTGTACTTTTCTTACTTGTTTCTAAATGATCCTGTTATAACACTAAAACGTAACGTTATCAACATCCAAAAAAAGAAGTGTACTGTTAAACCTAAGCTATATATAATATCTTGTCAGTATTGATAGAAGAAAAAATATTTTCAACGGCGTGTGCTTCCTTACCAGAAAAAAGAACAGATGGGCTACTGACCACATGTCCGAACTAGTGCTCCTTAATTCTATTTTCAACCAATTATTTAATTATTATACATAAATCATTTTTGATATGTAGTTTTATTTACTGTTTAATCGATTGTTTTCATTGGAATAATTGTGAATAATAATCGCTCAGATTAAATTAATCAATTAATCGATTATTGAACTTGTTTTACTAGCCAAACTTAATAGATTTCTGTACTCTGTATTAGAGAGCTTAAAAAAATAAAAGGATCATACGGATCGTAAAATACACCTACCAGTTGAGAAAAGAAAACATACTTAACTTCTCAGGGTGGGTATATGTACATACGTATGTACGTGTATGACAGAGTATATGGGATGATGATCACTATGCTAACATTTGACCATATGATAATAACTAACCTGTAGTCTCTTGTATGAATTTATCAAAGTAGTATATTATTCTTTTTGCTTCGGGTTTGCTGATAGTTGTTTATCCTTTATTAAAGCAACGCCACTGCATGTTCCTACTTCATATGTACATAAAATGTTGTTAAATTAAGATTTATTTATGCATAGTTTCGCAATTACCAGTAATTTTTTTGATTTTATAACACTTATCCTTCACATTGCGTTAAATGTTAAAGTATCTTTATTTTTTTTACACACTGTGTTTATATTCATTATATTTAATTTTGCATTCACCATTTTATTTAATTTACCTAAAGGATTTTGTTTTCTACATCTAAATTATTTTCTTTTGTTGCATAAAACAATGAGCTATGTACTAAGACTTGAGATCTTGAGAGTTTCTATCGAAACATGTAGCTAATTAAAAATAGAATAAGAAGAAAGGAACAGTCGGGCTACCCCGACTGTAAGATACTTTATTAGAAATTTGTTGGGCCAATACAAATTAACATCACACAATTTTTGCAATCATTAATTTTTTTAAATTAGTGTGATTGAAATTAATTGAATTAACTAAAATTTATTAAAATTATGAAAAAAATGTCTGTATGAAAAGCTGGGCAAAGTGCATAGCTTATCGATTATTTAGTATCTTAGATAAAGCTTATTATGAATTTTTCGATAATAAATCACTCAAATGAATATTTTCAGTAAACAATTGTTTATTTTTATTCCCAGATTTATTAATTGACTAATTTAGTTATATACTTTCAGTGTATAAATTTAAACTAAGCTTGATTAACCTGCCCATTAAAGTAATCATTGTATCATATTTGATTTTTCTACTTTTCTGAAATCTCAGCGTTCTTACGGACGTAGAGACGGTCAAGGTTTGTTTAAACAAACGCAATATTTCCTCACGGGCTATACCGTCCCCGCAATTTGTAAAAACCAGTTATCATAACACAATAACTTGCAAACAACTAGAGCTTTATAATTTTTGCGGTACCTGCAATAGTATTATTGTATTATTGTTTAAAAATAGTTTTTTTTAATAACCTTTGATGTCTTATAACTCGTTTTTATTTTTGCATTAAACCGTTATTTACCTTCCGTATTTAATTGTGTATTTATGTCATCAAATATTTGGAATGATATGGTTTTTATAACAACTGCGATTGTTATTTTAAGCAGTTAATTATCGCTTATATATGTAGTAATCAGAATACGTGCCTGATTATTGTGGCACAATGAATCTAATTCGGGCTTGTGAATTGATTTTCTATAAGAAGCGCGCGTTTTACTTACATACATATTTGAAAATTGAATAGTAAATTATGTTTTTGCTGATGTCACTGGTAATTTTATTGAGAAATAAGTATATTATTTGTATTTTTCTTAATTGGATCTAGCTCAAAAGTAACATTGCGTTTAATCTCTTTGCTAGCACCAATCCTCTTCATCAGAATCAGAATGTCGAGTATTAAGTCCACTCTTTGGTTTAAATCCATTATGCACAGGAGATGGCAGGACACGTCCCGTTCTACCCATCGCTAACGCTTGTTCAAATGACAACGGTGCTATATATTCCAGTCTTTAAGCAAGGATAATTTAAAGTAGGAAAACACACAATTTTAATTTTCTAATAATTTGATTAAAAATATATAGTTACCTTTCTCTTTCCATTTCCCGCTTACGAGGGCGATAACACTCATACATCTCTCGCTCCCGGTGCTCATATCGCAGGTCGTACTCATGTAATTGATAACAATACCTGTAGCGCTCACGATCAAATGGTTTTTCTCTTCTACTGAAGAATACATCTCTTGGGTCCCGCAATAGGTCACAGTGTTGAGGCAGTGAATGAACACTGTGCGGCGTTGAATGATGGGTCTAAGGTATAATTAAACAATATGTTTTGAGAAAAAATGGTCTAACCCAAATAATAAAAATAAATTAATTAATTGCAACAAAAACAAGTAAGATTGCTACGAGCGCCTCCGATTTTATAAGTTTGGTACGGATCGGACCATATTATTTAGCTCTTGTAGGCCAAATACTAGAAAATTGCTGATTGGCTAACTCACACATTATGTGTCCTCTAGTCGTTAAGAAATGGTTTCTTGCAATTTGTAAGAGGGCGGTTCTGGACAATAAATAGAATTGAACTTTTTCAGTTGTATGTAAAGATAGATAATGTGTAATGTTGATTTATCTGAGACGATTAAGTTCAGGGTTTAAACGAAAAAAATTCGACTATATATTCAACTGTATTAACTGACAGCTACTTTAGACTGACTGCTTCCGACTTCCTTTTTCATAATATAACTTCGATTGTCTGTGTGCTTTTCAACACAGATAATCCAAGGATGGGCGAGTATGCAGAGTATGCACACCACTACACACTCGGCCACCCTGTTCATCATCTTCTGGCCCAGATGACAGAGTGTCATCGTTGTTAGCAACGAACCTCATATTGTCGGAACTGGTGCTTGTTATAGCGCCTTTGTCTTTTTATCTTCGTATCTTCAGATGGTCCAAGAAACTTTTGGTTTTCTTGACCACTTCTCCTTAAACTGGTGACTTTGTTGTCAATATCAAAACTTGAAAAATTCGTCGCCCATCGCGGTTAGGTTATAAATCGGTTGTGGGTAGCGGCTTTGGTCATCGACATGTTGCATATTTTTTCCAGGCTTAATATAAATCTTGCAAATGCCGCGCATACAAAGAAGAAACTTATAGAAAAATCCCGCAATAGACATAGAAAATTTTCGTACTTAACATTCTAACCGATTGCTCCTATGGCAGCTATATGATATAATAGATGAAAAATGATAACAAATGCATATTGCGTGAATGGGAGTTTTATGATATAATCATTCGATCTGGACGAGTTTAATAAATGATCTGCATGCAAAGGGAATACACATCTGTACCAAGTTTCATTAAGATAGCTTTAAAACTGAGAGACTAATTCGCATAGAAACAGATTTTTCGTTTGTGTATTTTCATGAAACATATTTTTTAAGCCGATCATTTTTGTATCATCTCATTTTTTACTTACTCGCGTAAACACCGCATGAAATGTGTATTCAAAAAACCAGCCTTGTGAAGTTTAAGTAAATTTTTACTCGGGTGTTTTTCTATCTGCATTTTTTACACGATCGTTGTGCGCGTGGGTAGTCTTGCGCCGCTCTTTTGATTTGGACTTTTATAATGTGATGAATTTATAAATGATAGTTTAAGTAAGAATTAAAGCAAATTGCTTTATTAAATTGTTTTCATCAAAATTGTACATAAAAGATAACAAACTTAATTTGTATGTTTAAATATTCACATTAATAAAAAGGTGAGCAATAGATTACAGGTTGATTATGGGATATATGTATTATAAGTTGTTGCCTGGGTATTCTAATTCACACTTTGGCATTCCGTCGCTCAAGTACACCCATATTATTTGTAAGTATATTGCATACTCTGTATTTGCCCTTGTATTTATTTTCTGTCGCTTCAAAAAATGAAACGCACTCTTTACAAAAGAGTATTGACGATACTCATTTCGGCTACGGGTAAAAAAAAAGCGAGTCATTTCGCTTCGAAAAAAAAAATATTCGAGTAAAGAAATAGCCGCTCACATTTTAAATCTATTTATTGTTATTTAAAATTTGTTTGGAGACAAATAATATCAAATTATCCTCAAAATTGCATAAAAATCGGACCATAAACAAGAAAGAAAACACGTATCAAGCTTTACGTTTGAGCGCAATGTCAAGGAGAGTGCAAGCGAGACAGAACCATATAAGCATATGCTCGAACATTTTCGCTGCCTGAGTGCCGTGCATACAAATAATGTTAAACAAATTTGTACATATGTACATATGTGCATAACGACAAACATATGTTTTTTGAAACTAAGTTTTTATTTAATTCAAGTGCAAGACATTGTAATACCAGGATACCGATTTAAATTTTTTAAAAAAAGCAAAGAGTATTATACGGTCGGGCGTGCTCGACTGTACTTTTCTTACTTGTTTCTAAATGATCCTGTTATAACACTAAAACGTAACGTTATCAACATCCAAAAAAAGAAGTGTACTGTTAAACCTAAGCTATATATAATATCTTGTCAGTATTGATAGAAGAAAAAATATTTTCAACGGCGTGTGCTTCCTTACCAGAAAAAAGAACAGATGGGCTACTGACCACATGTCCGAACTAGTGCTCCTTAATTCTATTTTCAACCAATTATTTAATTATTATACATAAATCATTTTTGATATGTAGTTTTATTTACTGTTTAATCGATTGTTTTCATTGGAATAATTGTGAATAATAATCGCTCAGATTAAATTAATCAATTAATCGATTATTGAACTTGTTTTACTAGCCAAACTTAATAGATTTCTGTACTCTGTATTAGAGAGCTTAAAAAAATAAAAGGATCATACGGATCGTAAAATACACCTACCAGTTGAGAAAAGAAAACATACTTAACTTCTCAGGGTGGGTATATGTACATACGTATGTACGTGTATGACAGAGTATATGGGATGATGATCACTATGCTAACATTTGACCATATGATAATAACTAACCTGTAGTCTCTTGTATGAATTTATCAAAGTAGTATATTATTCTTTTTGCTTCGGGTTTGCTGATAGTTGTTTATCCTTTATTAAAGCAACGCCACTGCATGTTCCTACTTCATATGTACATAAAATGTTGTTAAATTAAGATTTATTTATGCATAGTTTCGCAATTACCAGTAATTTTTTTGATTTTATAACACTTATCCTTCACATTGCGTTAAATGTTAAAGTATCTTTATTTTTTTTACACACTGTGTTTATATTCATTATATTTAATTTTGCATTCACCATTTTATTTAATTTACCTAAAGGATTTTGTTTTCTACATCTAAATTATTTTCTTTTGTTGCATAAAACAATGAGCTATGTACTAAGACTTGAGATCTTGAGAGTTTCTATCGAAACATGTAGCTAATTAAAAATAGAATAAGAAGAAAGGAACAGTCGGGCTACCCCGACTGTAAGATACTTTATTAGAAATTTGTTGGGCCAATACAAATTAACATCACACAATTTTTGCAATCATTAATTTTTTTAAATTAGTGTGATTGAAATTAATTGAATTAACTAAAATTTATTAAAATTATGAAAAAAATGTCTGTATGAAAAGCTGGGCAAAGTGCATAGCTTATCGATTATTTAGTATCTTAGATAAAGCTTATTATGAATTTTTCGATAATAAATCACTCAAATGAATATTTTCAGTAAACAATTGTTTATTTTTATTCCCAGATTTATTAATTGACTAATTTAGTTATATACTTTCAGTGTATAAATTTAAACTAAGCTTGATTAACCTGCCCATTAAAGTAATCATTGTATCATATTTGATTTTTCTACTTTTCTGAAATCTCAGCGTTCTTACGGACGTAGAGACGGTCAAGGTTTGTTTAAACAAACGCAATATTTCCTCACGGGCTATACCGTCCCCGCAATTTGTAAAAACCAGTTATCATAACACAATAACTTGCAAACAACTAGAGCTTTATAATTTTTGCGGTACCTGCAATAGTATTATTGTATTATTGTTTAAAAATAGTTTTTTTTAATAACCTTTGATGTCTTATAACTCGTTTTTATTTTTGCATTAAACCGTTATTTACCTTCCGTATTTAATTGTGTATTTATGTCATCAAATATTTGGAATGATATGGTTTTTATAACAACTGCGATTGTTATTTTAAGCAGTTAATTATCGCTTATATATGTAGTAATCAGAATACGTGCCTGATTATTGTGGCACAATGAATCTAATTCGGGCTTGTGAATTGATTTTCTATAAGAAGCGCGCGTTTTACTTACATACATATTTGAAAATTGAATAGTAAATTATGTTTTTGCTGATGTCACTGGTAATTTTATTGAGAAATAAGTATATTATTTGTATTTTTCTTAATTGGATCTAGCTCAAAAGTAACATTGCGTTTAATCTCTTTGCTAGCACCAATCCTCTTCATCAGAATCAGAATGTCGAGTATTAAGTCCACTCTTTGGTTTAAATCCATTATGCACAGGAGATGGCAGGACACGTCCCGTTCTACCCATCGCTAACGCTTGTTCAAATGACAACGGTGCTATATATTCCAGTCTTTAAGCAAGGATAATTTAAAGTAGGAAAACACACAATTTTAATTTTCTAATAATTTGATTAAAAATATATAGTTACCTTTCTCTTTCCATTTCCCGCTTACGAGGGCGATCACACTCATACATCTCTCGCTCCCGGTGCTCATATCGCCGGTCGTACTCATGTAATTGATCACGATACCTGTAGCGCTCACGATCAAATGGTTTTTCTCTTCTACTGAAGAATACATCTCTTGGGTCCCGCAATAGGTCACAGTGTTGAGGCAGTGAATGAACACTGTGCGGCGTTGAATGATGGGTCTAAGGTATAATTAAACAATATGTTTTGAGAAAAAATGGTCTAACCCAAATAATAAAAATAAATTAATTAATTGCAACAAAAACAAGTAAGATTGCTACGAGCGCCTCCGATTTTATAAGTTTGGTACGGATCGGACCATATTATTTAGCTCTTATAGGCCAAATACTAGAAAATTGCTGATTGGCTAACTCACACATTATGTGTCCTCTAGTCGTTAAGAAATGGTTTCTTGCAATTTGTAAGAGGGCGGTTCTGGACAATAAATAGAATTGAACTTTTTCAGTTGTATGTAAAGATAGATAATGTGTAATGTTGATTTATCTGAGACGATTAAGTTCAGGGTTTAAACGAAAAAAATTCGACTATATATTCAACTGTATTAACTGACAGCTACTTTAGACTGACTGCTTCCGACTTCCTTTTTCATAATATAACTTCGATTGTCTGTGTGCTTTTCAACACAGATAATCCAAGGATGGGCGAGTATGCAGAGTATGCACACCACTTCACACTCGGCCACCCTGTTCATCATCTTCTGGCCCAGATGACAGAGTGTCATCGTTGTTAGCAACGAACCTCATATTGTCGGAACTGGTGCTTGTTATAGCGCCTTTGTCTTTTTATCTTCGTATCTTCAGATGGTCCAAGAAACTTTTGGTTTTCTTGACCACTTCTCCTTAAACTGGTGACTTTGTTGTCAATATCAAAACTTGAAAAATTCGTCGCCCATCGCGGTTAGGTTATAAATCGGTTGTGGGTAGCGGCTTTAGTCATCGACATGTTGCATATTTTTTCCAGGCTTAATATAAATCTTGCAAATGCCGCGCATACAAAGTAAACTCTCTTGGTACGTCATTTTTGCGGGTTGCTTTAAAACGGGGAAGTCCGTTACCAATTTAAAATGAATTTCAATAAAATAGTGACGTAACTTCTTCAATACTTAACACATAGCCTTAGATTCTAGTATGTAACTATGGCGTTGATTTTCAGAGGCACACGTCTTTTTACGCCAAAAGTTCACCGGGTGGAGTTTATTGTTAAAAGTTTGAAACAACTCCGCACCAAATCCGATGTGAAAAGCGGCTGTCCGGAATACAGATGTAAAACTGGTTCACTCGTCGGTAGTTCTTTCAACTTCTGCAATGGTATGAGTTCGATTGGGCCAATATGGAACTCTTCATCCATTTGAAGTAGCCTCGTCAGTGGAATTGCAATTGGGTAATAATCTTGAATGAACTTTCTAAAATACCCGGTGAGTCAGATGAAGGACTGTACGGCTCTCACGATTTTTGGCGTTCCAAAACGACTGATGGCATCTGTTTTTTTTGCTGGGTCCAATTATTCCTGCATTTACGTGTCCAAGAAACTTAATGCTTGACTGTAAAAAGCTAAAGTTTTTACAATTGATCTTTAATTTGTAATGAGCAGCCAATATAAATACATTTTCCGTTTTAAACATACATTCTTCTTGCTCTTTAATGGACACCGCTTCGCACGTGGACGATCGTTCAGGCGGCTAACGGAATGACACCATTGTTGGCTCTGTGGTAATCTTGAATTTTACTGGACAATGCATTTCATTGTAAGGCGGCCACCAAATTGACCGCCTTTTATGGTAGTAATATATTTGTTTGTAGAGTTTTAGTATTAAGCATCTGAAGGCCTTTAAGTTTGTAAGCATTAAAAAGCATAGTGAGCTGTTTAGCCTCGGAGCAGTAGCTTTGAATAAATAGGCGGTGCCCTCTGTCGGTTGCACGAAAACTCTGTGGTACAGCAGCGAACGTTTAGGGTATAATATTAACTCAATTAATTAGTAGAAATAAAAAATTGTATTGAAGCTGATTCACTGAATTCTTTCTTCCATTTGCATAACCCCTAACCACTAACTTGTAGTTGGACAAGAATGTAATCCCTTTTGCCGTGTGAACAATCCAGGCACTTTAGTTACTAATTTGTAATTGGACGATGATTTGATCCCGTTTGCCGTGTGAACAATCCAGGCATTTTTTAATTACTAACTGGACGATTGGCGAGGGTCTGATTCCGCCCGCCGAGGGGAAAATCATGGCATGATGCAACACTAACCAGTAGATAGGCATGGATCTGATCTCGCGCGCCGTAGGGATAATCCCGACATGTTATGACACCAAAAAGAAAAACTCCTGTCCAATTTCTGTTGCGACATCGAAAGTACCTCTGAGGCAGCCAGATTACAAAAGGTACTATCCTCCATGGGCTTCCTCCACAGAAATGACAACTCCTGGACTGCGCCTGGACACCAGTCACTGAAATTACTGCTGGAGACCCATTTCCCTGGGTGCTCCAACAGCCCATCCACATCTAACGATGTGCCACTACAAGATGACGAGCGCCCGCCCTCATCCTTATCAAGAAGACTAACATGGGCTGCCCATCTCATACATGCGGGAGACATAGCAACCTCTTGGCTCCAAAAGATTTTCAAGGGTACCCTTATATCGGGACTAATTCCGAAGCCGTGATTACACTCTAAAATAATTTTCATACTCAATGCAGAAAAGACATCTCACTGCAACCCGAAGAAAAAAGAATTCTCCCTCATAGCCTTCCTAGACATTGAGGGAGCTTTTAACAACATCCATCCAGAAACGATAACTGAAGCATTATCACTACTGGGAGTTGGTCCTATGACTACACACCTTACTAACCAACTACTTAGACATAGAGTCGTGGAGGTGTTCCTGGGCAACGCTCACATAGCTAAATTTGTCACTAGAGGCACCCCACAAGGGGGTGTTCTATCTCCACTTCTGTGTGTTAAGTACTCTAAACATGGGAGGGTGTAAGACAGTGGCTTTTGCAGATGATGTGGCCATTGCCTTAATGGAAAATTTTCCAAAACTCTGTGTGATAGAAGGGAAAATCCCTGTTGACACTATCCAAGTGGGCTATGGGTTAACCCCAGTAAAACTGAACTAGTCCTCTTCACAAATAAGCACAAAATCCCGCGTCTCAGACCTCTCTGCACGGTGAGTTACAGAAAGTTAAATTGGAAAGAACGCATCGAAGACAGAGCGAGGAAAGCCTCCATTGCTCTCTTTACATGCAGAAACTCCATGGGCCTAAAATGGGAGCTCAATCCAATCATTACTAGATGGCTCTAAGCCGCTTTTGTCCGCCCCATACTACGCTTTAGAGTTGTAGTATGGTGGCCGGGACTCAAGAAGCAGATAAACCTAAAGAAGCTTACCAAAATTCCACGCCTTGCTGGGCTGTTGACCCCAGGTGCCTTAAACACCACCCCTAAAGAGTCCCTTGACGCCATCCTTCACTTTCACTCACTAGAGATTATAGCCTCTCTCTCCGCTATTATGGAGGTCGAACGGGATAGGACACTCCAATATTCTATCATTACTTCACTTCTCCATCAATAAAACAGATTACTGTTCTCCGAAAGAGTTCACTTCAACACCTCTCAAGGTGGTTTTTTCTCCAAGGGAAACGTGAACACACGGTCCTCCCTACCAAAACTCCTCTCTTCACTTTTACACCGGCGGGTCTCGAGCGGACGGTCGTATTGGTACAGGTTTTTACCCGGAGCCCGGGATTGTAAAATACTTTAGATCACTGTAGCATCTTCCAACGAAAATATGCGCTATAAAAGAAGCTCATAAAACTCTAGAGCGCGAGATCCCTTTTCGATGCAGGATCAGCATCTTAACAACTACAAACTTCCATGCTACAAACGAATGTCGCAGATGTCTCATGAAGATGCTCGATTCGATTTTCACCTCATCTGGGTCCCAGAACACAGCAACATTGAGGGCAACACAGCTGCAGATGAGTCCTGTAGACTTCGAATCAGCAAGCACTTCGAAAGCCTGCTGACCTCGTAAGGAAAAACACACACATATAGAGTACCTCGTTCTACCTGACCTGTTCGGGATGAGAAATGATCGGCCAATTTACGTAGACTGACCCGAAAGGACAGTTCCAACGTTTGCGGAAATGAAGAGGAAGAGGAGACGTTAATGCATTTCCTCTGCCAATGCCCTGCTATAGGACCGCTTAGATAGCGTCAACTTGGTGCTTTTCTCTTTAATGGGTTGTACTACATAGCCGACAAATACCCTCTACAACTAGCCAAATTATTCCAAGTTACTAATTGGTTTCCCACAAATCTTTCCTAAGAGCTACATAACCCCTCCCATTATTGCCTTTCCCATGGTATCACAACAAGCCAAACTCGGCTCATGTATGATGGTGTACACAATCACCGTCAGTCACTGTACCTTACCTAAGGTAACCTAACCTAACCTATGATACCAACGAATAGAAAGAATAGAATTCAGGCCCGTTCACCGCGGGGACCATCCCGGCTCTGGAGGGACTGTCCCCTAGCTGGGTTTCACCTCCACACCATTCTTGCGCATTTCTCTTACAATAACTGCGGCGTTTTTGCATTTAACTAATTTTTCTTGCAAGATCGGACCTAGAACAGATTAAGATCTGTACCCCGGCTGGGAAACGACTGTACATCATGTTGAATTTTCTGATCGTTTACCTATTCAACATCAAAGACGTTATATAAATGCAATTTCATTAAAAGTTATGGGCTACCAGGCCCCCTTATGCCACAAGAAATCAAATAATTTTTAACCTTTAATGCTGTTTTTGAGGCATGCGTTTTTATCGTACAGCATTGAAATTTACTATATAGTTCGTTTGGAGACTAATTAATATCAAACGAGCAGAATGCTAGAAACATTGATAATTAAGCGCAATGCTTATGCAAATAGTATACATATGTACATATACACGAGTAATACACACAGAAAACGCGGTGGCGGTCTTACACTTATTATTTTACAAGGATACTTTTATACTTGTAGAAGGAGGCGGGGCAGACCCCATAAAGTATTTTTTTTCTTGATCAGCATGACAAGCCGAGTCGATATAGCCATGTCCGTCTATCCGTATGAACAAACAGATTTCAGAGATGGCAAGTTTCAACTTAGTCTCAATTGACCACATATTCAGTCAGTCAATACAAGAATCTTTTTTTTCCATTGCCACGGCCCATTCGCCCACAATAAGCAAAAATCCAAGACACTCTTCGGAAAAAATCAATGTTTTCGGCAAATACCTCAGTAACTATGGCACTTACAAAGGTTCCTAAAGACAGATTAAGTGCAACTCAATCAATAATTTTGGACTGCCACGCCCCTTTTCCCATAAGAATTATAAAACTTTTCAAACTTGCATGGCGTTTTAAGAGCATTAGTTCTTATCGTAAAGTATTGTAATTAATAATTCGTGTGAAGAGGAATTATATCAAACTATCCTAAAAGTTGCATACAAATCGGACCATAAACAAGAAACAACACACGTAACAAAGTTTACATTTGAGAGAAATGTCAATGTGAATGCAAGCGAGACAGAAACATACAAGCATATGTTCGAACGTTTTTTCTGTCTGCGTGGCGGTAGCGCCGCCCGCGCTCTCTGACTGTGCCGACCCATGCTACACATACATTCATATATATGTGAACGGATATAATGTCAATCGAAGATAGACAAACAGATGTTTCTTCGATTATAGTTTTTATTTGATTCAACGTCTTTTAATACAAGTATTAGCCATTACCGATTTAATTAACTTAATCGGGAATAAAAGCAGAGAGTATTATACGGTCGGGCGTGTTTGACCGTACTTTTCTTACTTACTCGAATACTCGTGCAGAAAATTTAAAGTAAAAATGTGAACGGCTATTTTTTGCTCGAATATTTTTTTATCCGAAGCTTAATGACTCGGAAGTTTTTTCACTCCTACCAGAAATGTCGAGTATCGTCAATACTCTTTTGGTTTTTATACCCGTTACTCGTAGAGTACAAGGGTATATTGTAATCGTTGAAATGTATGTAACAGGCAGAAGGAGGCGTGGCAGACCCCATAAAGTATATATATTCTTGATCAGCATCAATAGCCGAGTCGATATAGCCATGTCCGTCTGTCCGTCCGTCCGTCCGTCTGTCCGTCTGTATGAACAAAAGGATCTCAGAGAGTATAAGAGCTAGAAAGGTGAAAGGGGTCGCAAATGAAAGGTACAATACCCAAGCAGTACGAGTTTGTTTTTGTTTTTTGACACGCCCACTTTAGGGCGTTCTATCTTCATATAAAGGCAAATGTACAGATAAAACTTGAATGTTTTAGTATAGATAGCAATGCTATCTGATCCAAATTTACACGGAGACTACACGTCTATGAAGTACATGTACTGACCAAGTTTGATCGAAATCGGACAACTATATCGTATAGCTCCCATAGGGCCGATCGGTCAAAAACACGCTCCAAATATAAATTACTATGAAAAAATTTTGCATTGACTCAGCTATCTTAATGAAACTGACACAAAATAAATATATCAATAATATAAATATTCTGACCAAGTTTCATACAAATCGCACAACTATATCGTATAGCTCCCATAGGGCCGATCGGTCAAAAACACGCTCCAAATATAAATTAGTATGAAAAAATTTTGCATTGACTCAGCTATCTTAATGAAACTGACACAAAATAAATATATCAATAATATAAATATACTGACCAAGTTTCATAGAAAACGGACTACTATATCGTATAGCTCCCATAGGGACAATAGGTCAAAAATTTGCATTTCGTATGAATTTGTATGAAAATTTTCTGTGTTTACCAAGCTATCTTAATGAAACTGATACAGAATAAATTTATCAATAACATAAATGTACTAACCAAGTTTCATACAAATCGTTTGACTATATCGTATAGCTCCCATAGGAACAATCGGTCGAACATTGAGTAACGGGTATCCTAAAGTCGCGGGGCGACTGTAGCATTCTTTCTTGTTTTTTTTTTTTTTATTTGGCACGCTTACTTTAGAGCGTTCTATGTTTCTGCAAAGCTAAAAACAGGTAATTAAAGCATATTTAAGTATACAAAACTTTTTGTTAGCTACGCTATCTGAACTAAATTTACATACATGTACATGTCCAAGTTTGATTCAAATCGGGGAATGAAATCTATAGGATCATATTTCCAGAATAGGTAAAAAATAATTCCGAACAACCAACAAGCATGAAAAATTTCTGTATTAACCAAGCTATCTTCATTATATGATACTGAATGCATCGATCGATAATCTACATAGACTGAATCGGACATTCGGATCGGACGACTATATCGTATCGCTGTCATAGGTAATATGCGCTAAAAATGAATTTGCATGAAAATTTTCTATTTAGTGTCCGTTGTTAGTATTAAATTGACATTACGTAATGGGTTTCCTAAAGTCGCAAGGCAATTATAGCATTCTTTCTTATTTATCATCATAAAATGGATTACTTCTAAAAATTATTAAATATTTGTATTTACGTACGTGCGTTGGACTCGCATTTAGTTTTGGAAAATTTATGTTAGATGGCTTAAGTAGGAGGGTTGACGGTTTGCTTGGAGTTGGTGGTAGGCGCCTTCCAATGCCAGCACGACGAGAGGCTAGCGATGGGTAACTGTGCTGCACATGTGTGCCACCTATTATAAATATTAGACAAAAACAATAAGATTAGTATTTCAAAAATGTTTATTTCTTTTTGTAAATAAATTCAAAAGATTTTTAATGATAAAAAATTGAGTTTTTTTGACCTCGTACTCTAAAAAAAGGTAAAGCGATACATTAAGTTTGTCAGAGCGAAATGGGCGTAATATGCATGTAAGTCAGCCAGATCAAGTTTATTTTAAATTGTTGCCACGCCCACTACCGCCACGGCCAATACGGCATAACTTGGAAACGACTATAGCTATCTGGACCAGAGTATGTCTATGTTACTGGGATAACTATCCATACCCAGTTTGATCGGGATCGGACAACTATAGCCTATAGCTTCCATAGAACAAATCAGAAATAAATGGAAAATTTGTGTGAAGTTATGTAGTGTGACTTTGTTTGCGATCGCTCAGCTAATACTACATGTCTTCATACAAATTTTTTTTATTTTTGACCAATTTGTAATATGTTATAGTTGTCAGATCTGGTCAAACCTGTTGAGGATAGTTAATTGGTACCATACACGTACTGTGTGAATAGTTGCTCTGATATCTCTGATAGTATCATAAATGTAATTTAATGAAAATAGTTTTTTTTTAATTTGCGGTGGTGGTAAGGCGGATTTTGATTTCAAATTTGCTCTTTCTTGATCTCTTGTTTAGAAAATCCTTCATAGGGAGGGATAGACGGACTCGCCTCTTAATGCTGATCTAGAATATATATACTTTATGGGTTCGGATAAGCTTCCTCCTACCTGTTACGCACGTATCCCTTCTGACAACCTTAACAGACCCCACTACACTTTTTTAAAGTACGCGGTCGAACAAGAAAGTAAAATACAGTGGAGTACGCTCGACTTTGTATTACTTTCTGCATTTCATTCCCGATTATATATTTGGGAATATGTTAGGTTAAGATTGTTTAACCCTGCTCGATAAACATAAACTAGTAAAATATTTTTTATCGATAACAAAAGTAGTAACCGATAGAAAGGAGGACTGTGTTTGAATGTCAAGTGCGCAAACCTAATTTGAAAGTAAAAAACCACCAATAATTGTTAAGTTGCGAAAGTAAACTTGAATAAAATACTATTATTTTCAAACTATACAAGTTGTGATTTTGAAGGCGTGTAAATATAAAGCAGCGAATTATCGACGTACACACTAAGAAGGTTGCAGTTTCGGGATCGGGGAACACTGGAGTTGGGCTTGGAGTGAAGAAGCACAGGACTGGTAGCAGTATGGATGTTAATGAGTATTTAAACAAAATTTAGAAGGCTTAACGCAAATGCCAACGGAGGTTGGTCTTAGTACTGAAGGTAAAAAAAAGATGAATAATAGAAGATATAAATAGCTTAAAAATAGCAGAAATGTCAAGAAAATAATATTTTGGAGTCTACTACTTAAAATAAAGCAACAGATGTAATGTCTAGAAGCTCAACAAATTGTACACTCAATTAAATTAAGAACAGCGTATCAACCTTTTCAGGTTCTGATTCTGAACACGTTAATCACTGGGTTTCAAAATTGGAATATGTTGCAAAAACTATTGGATGGACTGAGCTACATGCTAAGCAATTGTTTCAAGGTGCATCTAAACTATTTGGCGTGAGTTGTTACAAATGTCCAAATGAAGAACATATTTGAAGTGCGTGTAAAGTTAGTAAGTCTGTCAGAGTTGACGAAAGAAAACAGAAAGATAATTTATGGTGCTGAGGGAATGATAATTTTGAAAATTTTAAAATAGTCAGTATTTAAGAAAACCAAGTAAATGTTCTTATTAATACTGGATGTGACCTTTCTTTACTTAGAAATGACTTGTTACCGAAAATTCAGATAAAAAACGTTAATGTGGTATAGGAAATGGTCAGATATCAACAGTAGGTAGTTGTTTTTTAGAGCTATAAGCTGATGGAATTGCGTTTAAAGTTAATTTTCATATAGTCTTAGAATATAAGGCAATGTTAGGTCGAGACATATTACAGTCAGTTAATATGCAACTCAATAAAAGCGGTGCAAAATTTGTTGAAAAAAAAAACAAGGCGGTAAATGCTTGTGCTGAGTTTAGGACAATGTGTATGGACTTACATACAGAAGCGTCTGACAAAGTAGACTTAACACACCGGTTGCCAGAAAATACAGACGTTTAAACGAGAAAATCATTAAGGATAGGTTCCCAATGGCTTTGATTGATAATGTTTTGGACAAGGCAATAAAATATTTACAGCATTAGACTTAATTAATGGGTTTCTTTCATGTTCCAATAGAAGTTGTAGAAGAAGTACACATTGTTTGTGACACGTAGCGGACAATACGAGTTCACACATGTACTCTTTGGTTTTACTAATTCTCCAGCCGTTTTTTGTTGATGTTGATGAACAGTGGAAAGTTAAACATATATGGATGATATAATTGTCTTAGCTAAGGACAGAGAGGAAGGCATTAAAAACCTAATTTTTTAGATGTAGCTAGTTCAGCTGGCTTACAGAATAAATGCGAAAAATGTCGGATGTTGAGAACGCAATTAAGTTCCTTGGACACGTAATTAAATGTAAAAGTATATCACCAACTGAAGATAAAATCAGGACTGTGCAAAAATGACCAGTGCCGACAACAATAAAGGCATTACAAAGATTTTTAAGGTTAACCTCTTATCTTAGACGATTTGTTAAAGATTATACAGTAGTAGCTAAGCTGCTAAGCGAAATAATGCGAAAGGAAAACAAGTTATTAAAAAATGAAAACAAAAACTTGACACACGAAGTAATGCTACCTTTTCACCTTTCAACAAATTTTACCAAAGCCACCAGTTTATGAATTTTTTAATCCAAGTGCACTTACAGAAGTTTACATTGATGCATCGAAGTCGAGTTCTTATGCAGAGAGACACAGAGGAATAGTTGTTTCAACCAATAGAATATATAAGCATGAAAATGCAAAAATTTACTGGCAAATTTATTTACTAGGAATCCAATTCCAAATCATAACTGATTGTAAAGCGATCACTTTATCAGATAAAAAAGACGTCTTTCAAAGAACTTCAACGAAGAACTTTTAGTTATACCAGGAATTATGGTAAATGAAGGCATAAAATTTGCGCATGAAAAGGGTCATTTTTGTTAAAAACATACAAAAGAAGTTGTAGAGCAACATTTTTTTTTACCAGACTTACAAAGAAAAGTTGTAATGTAGAGGCGGGCATGGGCTTGGTTTCTGACGGGAACCCGTGATTATGGGCTAGAAAAAGAAATTTCGAATTCAAACTTTTATTTTTCATTACAATTTTTTTTTTTTTAATTTTTTCTTGCGGGCGGGTTTGGTTAGGGTTGCTACATTTTTTTTAGGATTCGGGTGCCGGCAAAGTTTTGCTTTTCGGGCCATGGGCTGGGTCAGCTTGGGTGCGAAATTTTGGCCCATGCCCACCTCTAGTACAATGCTTAATAATAGAATCAAAGCAAGGAACGAAAGAAGATTTACATCAACCGATAAACCCATGGATTCTTTAGGTACATATGTATCAATTGATAACGTAGGACCAGGGCCGGATTTACAGGGATTTACGGAAGCCAGGGCCCCAGGGCCTCCACCAAGGGAGGGGCTCCACCACACGGAATAAGAAATGTTGTAAATCGCTGCTTTATACTAAACTAATGTTCAAAGAAGTTGGAAAAAAAAATGCAACCGTTCAAGCCAAGATTAAATGAGTTAAAATTATTTCGATGGAGCCAATGAAACAAAATAGTACAAATATTGTCCACAAACAAAAAAGCTACCAAATTAAATGCCGATCAAAGTAACATCGATTATTTTGCTTCTTAGCTTTAGCTCGTTATAAATTCATCGTTAAAAATCGTTCAAGTGAACAAGAAAGAACTTGTAACGGTAGAAAAATAAACAAACTAGACTTTTGTTCGTTTCAACAAAGTGCGGTTAAAGACGACATGGGTGAGCGAAAAAATGATCGACACAAAACTCAAGATTTCAAAAATGCCACCAGGAAAAAAGAAAAATTGCTGCAGAAAAGAAAGCTGATCTTGACACAGTATTATCAAAGACACGAAAATTGGACACTTTCTTAATCGCTCCTCAAAACAGCTAAGAAACCTACGGTTCCCGATTCCACTTGTGAAACAACCAAAATTTCTATAAATAATTTTGTAAGTAATAATGAACCATCTGCAGGGAAAATGAAACGCTCCGTAATCTGTCTTTTAAATCACTGTTGTTATTTGTGCAGAAAATTCGCTAAGTACACTGGGTACATATCATTCTCAGTAAAATAAAGTACGAGATAAAATTCTTATATAATTTCATTTTTGTCACTAGGATGCCAAGCGCTATTTTGGAGGCCCCCACATTTCGTCCCATGACATAAATATGGTAAATTTTGCCCTGCGTAGGAACTTTGACAGATACTCTTAAATTATATAACCAGATTTTAGTAGTTGTAGATACATTTTTCAAATTTGAATGGCTGTGTCCCACAAAAAAAAAAACAGTTAGGGATGAAGCTATTAATAAGTTAAGTAAAAAAGCAACAGTATTCGGAAATCAAAAAAAATATATATCGGATAGAGGATACGCATTTATCAGTAACTCGTCTAATAAATACTATGAGGAAAAAAACAGTTATATTTAGCACATAGAAGCAGGAGTATCGAGGGGCAACGGTCAAGTTGAAAGAATACATAAAATTGTTGTGTTAATGATTTCTAAGCTGAGTCAAGCCGCTGTGCAGAAAATGTTCAATAATACTCCACCAAGAAGCACCAGGCTAACACATTTTAAGATTTTGACTCAACTAAATATAAGAGTAAAAGAAAATCTAGAAATTAGGAAGTACTTAGATCAATTAACTATAAGTGAAATTGAAGAAAAACAAAATTACATAAGAAGTGAATCGCAAAAAATATATAAATAATTCAAACTGAAAATTGTATTAGTAGTAATAAGAATCGCAAAGAAAGTTTCTTGTATGGAATTGGAGATCTAGTAGCAATTAAGAGAACACAATTTGGAACAGGCATAAAACTTATATCTAAGTATTATGGACCGTATAAAAATAATTAAAAAAATGAACCATAATAGATATAAGCAAAGAAATTTGGTGAACATGAATGTCCAAATGAAAGAACAACTATTGTTGAATATATTAAGAAATGGTTATGTATATCATTCGGGACGAATGTGAAGTCAGGACGGCCGAATGTAGGAATATGTTAGATATTAAGATTATGCAACCTTGCTTGATAATCATAAGCTCGTAAAATATTGTTATTCGATTAGAAAAGTGGATA
Organism: Drosophila acutilabella; assembly: GCA_035046005.1. Taxonomy (NCBI): domain Eukaryota; kingdom Metazoa; phylum Arthropoda; class Insecta; order Diptera; family Drosophilidae; genus Drosophila; species Drosophila acutilabella. Next base: position 540,952 of record JAWNOK010000059.1, read on the forward strand.
AGAAAGGAAGAATGTTCCTGAATATCAAGTGAAGAAAATTTTTGTAAACCCAATTTTAAATAAGAAAGAATGCTACAGTCGCCCCGCGACTTTAGGATACCCGTTACTCAATGTTCGACCGATTGTTCCTATGGGAGCTATACGATATAGTCAAACGATTTGTATGAAACTTGGTCAGTACATTTATGTTATTGATAAATTTATTCTGTATCAGTTTTATTAAGATAGCTTGGTAAACACAGAAAATTTTCATACAAATTCATACGAAATGCAAATTTTTGACCTATTGTCCCTATGGGAGCTATACGATATAGCAGTCCGTTTTCTATGAAACTTGGTCAGTATATTTATATTATTGATATATTTATTTTGTGTCAGTTTCATTAAGATAGCTGAGTCAATGCAAAATTTTTTCATACTAATTTATATTTGGAGCGTGTTTTTGACCGATCGGCCCTATGGGAGCTATACGATATAGTTGTGCGATTTGTATGAAACTTGGTCAGAATATTTATATTATTGATATATTTATTTTGTGTCAGTTTCATTAAGATAGCTGAGTCAATGCAAAATTTTTTCATAGTAATTTATATTTGGAGCGTGTTTTTGACCGATCGGCCCTATGGGAGCTATACGATATAGTTGTCCGATTTCGATCAAACTTGGTCAGTACATGTACTTCATAGACATGTAGTCTCCGTGTAAATTTGGATCAGATAGCATTGCTTACAAAGTTTTCTATACTAAAACATTCAAGTTTTATCTGTACATTTGCCTTTATATGAAGATAGAACGCCCTTAAGTGGGCGTGTCAAAAAACAAAAACAAACTCGTACTGCTTGGGTATTGTACCTTTTATTTGCGACCCCTTTCACCTTTCTAGCTCTTATAGTCTCTGAGATCCTTTTGTTCATACAGACGGACAGACGGACATGGCTATATCGACTCGGCTATTGATGCTGATCAAGAATATATATACTTTATGGGGTCTGCCACGCCTCCTTCTGCCTTTTACATACATTCCAACGATTACAGTATACCCTTGTACTCTACGAGTAACGGGTATAACAAGTAAGAAAAGTGCAGTCGAGCAGGCCCGACCGTATAATACTCTCTGCTTTTATTCCCGATTAAATTAATTGAGTCGGTATCCGCGTCTTACAAAGTTGAAACAAATAAAATAATAGAAGAAACATATGTTTGTCTGTATGCACATACAAATTAATTTGACATTATATGTGTGCATATATATATGTATGTATGTGTACATGGGGTCGGATCAGTCAGCAAACGCGGGTAGCGCTGGCGCCACGCAGACAGAGAAAACGTTCGAACATATATTTGCATGTTTCTGTCTCGCTTGCACTCACATTGACATTGTGCTCAAATATAAACTTTGTTACAAGTTTTCTTTCTTGTTTATGGTCCTAATTTTATGCAACTTTCGGGATAGTTTACCATATGAGAAAATGCCTTAAATATGGCATGCAAGTTCGAAAAGTTTTTTATTTCTCATGGGAAAAGGGGGCGTGGCAGTCCAACACTTTTTATGGCATTGCATTTATGCTGTCTCTAGAAACATATGTATATAAATCAGTGTTTCTAAGTGCCATAGTTACTGAGATATTCGCCGAAAACATAGATTTTTTTCAAGATGTGTCCAGGTTTTGCCTCATTGTGGACGAATGGGGCGTGGGATCAAAAAAAAAAACAAGAAAAGACGGTTATCTTCGGCTCGGCGAACATTATATACCCTTTCAGTCATGCACATTGCGTTAATTTGGTTTAAATCACCAATTCTTCCTATGGTAGCTATAGGATATTGTAGTCCGATTTGGATGAAATTTGGTCAGCGCATTGAAATTTATAGAAAACGTGTATTGTGTGAATTTGATTTGAATCGCTCAATCGACAAAAGACGCTCAGAAAATTATCATACTAAACATTCGAACCGATTGCAGCTATATGATAGAGTTGTGCGGTCCGGATGAAATTTGGTCGTCAGATTTAAAATGATAACAAATGCATTGCATGAATTTGGTTCAAATCGTTCAAGAGACACAGAAAATTTTCATTCTAAGCATTTTCTGCATTTTCAACTGATTGTTTCTATGGCAGCTATATTATATTGTGGACCGATCTGGATGAAATTTGATTTGGACATGGGATTTACCAATGCTAATGGAGCGAATTTGGTTGAAATGGCTCAAAAACTTTTTTTTTTTCATCCGATTGTCCCTATGTGAGCTATATGAAATAGTAATCCGATCTGGCCGATGTTAACACGTGAACTGCGTGCAGAGAAAATACACATATGTACCAATTTTCATCAAGATAGCATTAGAACCGAGAGACTAGTTCGCTTATGAACAGACGGACATGGCTATATCGACTTGGCTGTTGATGCTGATCAAGAATATATATACGGTTACAAACGCCTCCTTCAATGCGTTAAAAACTTCGTGAAAAAAACAATTGACCCTCTGCAAGGGTATAAAAAGGATTCTTGTATTGACTGACTAAATATGCAGTCGATTGAGACTAAGCTCGAACTTGTAGCTCTAACCATCTGTGAAATCTGTTTGTTCATACGGACAGACAGACAGACGGTCAGACGGACATGGCTATATCGACTCGGCTTGCGATGCTGATCAAGAATGTATATACTTTATGGGGTCTGCCACGCCTCCTTCTGCCTGTTACGCACATTTTGCTTCTGAAAAACTTAATACACCCCTCTACTCTTTTTAGAGTACGGTGTCTAAAAAGAAAAATTGGGTCTGTTAGGCTCTGTATTAATTATAGAAAACTAAATAGTGAAATCGTCAATGAAAGGTTACTAATTCCGATCATTTCCGACCGAATAGTTAGCTTATGGATATGATAAGGTGCCATGAAGACTATATAAAATACACAGTGTTTGTCACCCTTGATGGGAAGTTTTTATTTACAGCCGTGCTATTTGGCTTAAAGAATACACCATCAGTATTTTGAGAGCGGCAATTAATATCGCTTACTCTTACGATATCGTTTATATTGACGATATAATGAAAGAAGTGTTTGAAAGACTAGACTAGACAGTTGTGTCAAATGCAGGCTTTTCATTCAAAACAAAGCATAAGTCATAGAATATTTAAGCAAGACTTCTAGTACATAAGATATTTGCATGAATGTATTCATTTCAAACATTATAGTACTGAACAGTAGTATAGTGTTCTCAAAAACACAGTACTCATAGTTTGTTATACAGTGGTTTTATTGTGTCAAAAACAGTGGGTACAACATTTTTACTGACTCACTCGGACTGAATGAAACTGAACTTTTTCTATAAATGAGTAGGCACAGAATTTTTTATGTTTCCAAGTTGTATACCAGATAGAAATACAAGCACTCACCAGTTCAATTGTTGGCACAGTACAAACGTAAGAATTGAACAGAAAAAACAATATACCCTCTGCAAGGGTATAAAAAAATGGAATTTGAAGAGAACAAAATAAACATTAAAAATGAGGAGGGGATGTAAGTTGTTAATAATAATAATAATTATAAAGAGCCTTTTCTGTTGCAAAAACTTAATTAATTAATAACGCTGAAAATTAGCCACAACTTCATTTTTATTATTTTCATTTCATTATAGATTAAAAAATTAAACAACAATAACTTATAATACGAAATAACAAGAAAGAATGCTGTAGTCGCCCCGCGACTTCAGGATACCCGTTACTCAATGTTCGACCGATTGTTCCTATGAAAGCTATACGATATAGTTGTCCGATTTTTATGAAACTTGGTCCATATATTTATATTATTGATAAATTTATTTTGTGTCAGTTTCATTAAAATAGCTTAGTAAATGCAAAATTTTTTCTTACTAATTTAGCTAACAAAAAAGTTTTCTATACTAAATCATTCAATTTTTATTTGTACATATACCTTTATATGAAGATAGAACTCCCTAAAGTGGGCTTGTCAGAAAACAAAAACAAACTCGTACTGCTTGGGTATTGTACCTTTCATTTGCGACCCCTTTCACCATTCTAGCTCTTATAGTCTCTGAGATCCTTTAGTTCATACAGACGGACAGACGGACAGACGGACATGGCTATATTGACTCGGCTATTGATGCTCATCAAGAATATATATACTTTATGGGTCTGCCACGCCTCCTTCTGTCTGTTACATACATGCCAACGACTACAATATACCCTTGTACTCTACGAGTAACGGGTATAAAAACATGTCAGAAAGGCTGCAGTCGACCGAGCCGACTGTAAATGACCCCGTACTCCCATAGTACTGCGCGTTTGTATTCAATTAAAATTAAAATTTTAGAAAACAAGTAAGGAAAGTACAGTCGAGCAAGCCCGACCGTAAAATACTCTCTGCATTTTTTACCCGATTAAATTATAAAAACGGTCAAGAGTTATTATAAAATGTGTAGTACTTGCATTAAAACATGTTGAAACAAAAACAATCCAAGCATAATCAAACACACATCCGTTTGTATGCGAATACACATACGAAAGACAATATATGATGCATATATGTATGTAAGTATGTATTCGGCGCGGCCAGCGACTGCGGGCAGCGCTGCCGCCACGCAGGCAGCGAAAACATTCAAACATGTGCTTATATGTTTCTGTCTCGCTTGCACTCATACATTGATATGAATGCGGCAGCGCTGCCGCCGCATGTGCTTGTATGTTTCTGTTTCGCTTGCACTCATAAAAGATATTGCATTCAGTTATTAATATTGTAACGCTTCTAGTTTTCTTGTTTATAGTGCGATTTCAATGCGCCTTTCAGGATAGTTTGATATAGTTAGCCTCCATAGGAATTATAAACAAGAAAGAATGCTATAGTCGCCCCGCGACTTTAGGATACCCGTTACTCAATGTTCGACCGATTGTTCCTATGGGAGCTATACGATATAGTAGTCCGATTTGAATGAAACTTGGCCAGTACATTTATGTTATTGATAAACTTATTCTGTGTCAGTTTCATTAAGAAAGCTTGGTAAATACAGAAAATTTTCATACAAATTCATACGAAATGCAAATTTTTGACCGATCGGCCCTATGGGAGCTATACGATATAGTTGTCCGATTTGTATGAAACTTGGTCAGTATATTTATATTATTGATAAATTTGTTTTGTGTCAGTTTCATTATGATAGCTTAGTCAATGCAAAATTTTTTCATACTAACTTATATTTGGAGCGTATTTTTGACCGATCGGTCCTATGGGAGCTATACGATATAGTAGTCCGATTTGAATAAAACTTGGTCAGTACATGTACTTCATAGACATGTAGTCTCTGTGTAAATTTGGATTAGATAGCATTGCTAACAAAAAAGTTTTCTATACTAAAACATTCAAGTTTTATCTGTACATTTACCTTTATATGAAGATAGAACGCCCTAAAGTGGGCGTGTCAAAAAACAAAAACAAACTTGTACTGCTTGGGTATTGTACCTTTCATTTGCGACCCCTTTCACCTCTCTAGCTCTTATAGTCTCTGAGATCCTTTTGTTCATACAGACGGACGGACGGACGGACGGACAGACGGACGGATGGACAGACGGACATGGCTATATCGACTCGGCTATTGATGCTGATCAAGAATATATATACTTTATGGGGTCTGCCACGCCTCCTTCTGCCTGTTACATACATTTCAACGATTACAATATACCCTTGTACTCTACGAGTAACGGGTATAAAAATGAAATATCTATAATATATGTGCATTGATTTTACCATGTACACATAAGTAAAGGCTAGATCAAGCGGGAAACAATTTAGAGAGCAACACTGATGGCACGCGCAACACGCTGAGGGTTGTTTTTGTTTTGTGTGGATTTGTGCGAGCAAGTATTGTTATGTTTGACATACCACGCATTTCGCTAATTTTTTTAAGACAGAAAAACCCAAATGGAAGAGTATCTACCTGCTGCACATATTGCGCTAAATGCAAAACGCCCCCTTTAACAAAACTCATAGAGTCATACTCTTGCCAAACAAGGGAATTTCCAAAAGGTCAGCCCATCTACGTTTAACTGTTGAGCGCTAGAAAAGGCTTCAGCACATTTTAATTCTGTAAAAATCTTATGAATGAACAGAGTATTTAAAACAAAATTGCATTTATTATTAAATGTCAATTTATTTAAAAACAAGTAAGAAAGGCTACAGTCGATCGAGCCGACTGTAAAAGACCCCGTACTCCCATAGTAGTGCATTTTATTTAAATTAAAATTTTAAAATGATATTTAAAAAATTAAAATGAAATATTTACATGTTGAATTAAAATTAAAAAATAAATAAATTAACAATCGTCATTGTCAGCATTCGAACCCGCGATCCATACGAAGGTTCCATATTGCGCCGCAACTCTACCAGTTGCACCACGACCCTCTTCTATCATTCTTCCGATTATTTGCCAATATGTATGTGTGCTCATACATATGTGTGTATGCATAGCATTGTTCGGCGCGGCCAGTGGCTCCGGGCAGCGCTGCCGCCAAAGCAGGTAGAGAAAACGTTCGAAAATATGTTTGTATGTTTCTGTGTTTGTTTGTATGTGTTCCGCGCATGCAGTGATTTTGCAGTAAAATAACATGCACTTTGAACCGAAATTTCTCTCTTGTTTGACATAGGATTTTGATGCCACTTTCAGGAAAGTTAGAAATAGTAATTCTCTAAGCGTATGTTAAATTACAACACTGTACTATTTGATTTAACGCCTTCAAAATGGCATTGAATCTGGAGAGTTTTTTAGTTCGTATGAGCAATGGCGTTATATTAAGGCTGTCTCTAGGAACCTGTATACCAAAATTGGTGCTCCTAAGTGCTATAGTTACTGAGATATTCGCCTAAAACAAAAATTTTCTCGAGGTTTGTCTGGTTTTTTGCTCATTGCGGGGGCGGTAGGGGGCGTGGCAACAATTTGAAATAAACTTGATCTGCCTGACATAATAACGGACTTTCATTGTGAATTTCATGGTTCTAGCTTTTGTAGTTTAAAAGATCCAGGTGTTCATACGGACAGACGGACATGGCTATATCGACTCGGCTGTTGATGCTGATCAAGAATATATATACTTTATGGGGTTGGCCACGCCTCCTTCTGCCTGTTACGCACATCTCGCTTCTGACAAACTTAATAGACCCCCTTTACTCTTTTTTAAAGAGTACGGGGTCTAAACATTCTTTAACGCCGTCAAATCATTTTGTGTAGTACCACCGCTGAGAATATTTCATGCAACATTTCTAAATTTCTATTTGGCTTGCTTGCAACATGTTCCATATAACGGCATTTTACTCGAGTAAAACGAGTATAAGCAGGCCCGCGGTACGCACACAAATGATCGAGTATCAAATTTGTTCGAACAAAAACGATCACGAGTAAGCGTTCGAGTGTACTCGTTGCAGGTCTCTGGTATGTATGCACATATATATGTATGTATGCGCATATATATGTATGTGTGCACATATATATATGTATGTATATATATATATATATGTATGTATGTGTAGCATTGGTCGGCGCGGCCAGCGACTGCGGGCAGCGCTGCTGCCACACAGGCAACAAAAACGTTCGATCATATGTTTGTATGTTTCTGTCTCGCTTGCGCGCATGGTGAATATTGCAGTAAAATAACATAAACTTTGATACGTGATGGGTCTCTTGTTTAAAGTAGGATTTTTATGCAACTTTCAGGATAGTTTGATATGATGTGTCTCTAAACAAATGTTTAATTACAACACTGTACTATTTGAACAAATGCCTTAAAAAAGGCATTGAAGTTGGAAAGTTTTTTTAGTTCTTATGAGAAAAGGGGGCGTGCTGTCTCTAGGAACCTGCATACCAAAATTGGTGCTCCAAAGTCCTATAGTTACTGAGATATTCGCCTAAAACATAGATTTATGTTTTTTTTTTTTTGGCTTTTTGCTCATGGCTGGGGCGGTAAGGGGCATGGTAACCATTTGAAATAAACTTGATCTGCCTGACATAACGACGGAATTTCATTCTAAATTTGCCAGACATTTCGTCTATAATTTGCAAACTAAATGATGGAGGGCTGTCGGATGATCTAGCTTTCAAATAAAAAAAAATTAAAGCTTAAGCTTTTTGTATAGAAGATCTCTACGTCATTTCACGACCCTTTCGTTGGTCGATAATAAATTTAGTCTCCGAATGAATACAAACTCAAATCCATGACAAACAAACAACAGTATAACTATTCATATTTTAGGTTACAAAGAATGTCATGGGCAGGTACGAGCTGGAAATCGACAGAGATAAAATGGGATCATGAAACGGATGAGACAGATTCAAAGGTGACCCTTGAAACAGACACAGTGTGATAACACTGTGTAAAGACAGGGGATAAATGTATGTTTGACTTAGAATTCTTAAGACGAAAACGATTCGAAAGATAATTGATTATGGGGTTAAGTGGGCTTCAGAACTGTAGACACTCGATTTTTTTTTTTGCTTATTAATTAATTTAATATGTTTACTATATTTTCCAAACATTTGGAGCCGATCTAATAAAACTGTAAGAGAAAAAAATCATTTTCTTCTGAAGCGTCGCAGTTAATCACGGTTTTCTCGAAAACGTGTTTTTTAAGTTATTTGACTAATTCAAATTTTGAACTCTTGAACACACGTGATCTAGTCACTTATGTGATCGAAGTATTTTTTTCAACATTCATTATTTTTTAAGGACATTTTAAGTTCGAATCATCCTCAAAAAAATTTAAAACTATGTCAAAAATTCAAATTTTAAAATTTTATATTTTCTTTCGTTCACCTGATATCGTGTCAAATACAAAGGTCCCTTTTTTAGGGTCTCTGGACATTGGCTCCGGTCGGCCCAATATTGAAAATTTTTTTATGGAACAAATTTAAATTACAAAGGAAATCTCAATCATTTTATCTGTTTTTTGTTTAAATAAAATATATTACAGCAAACATATGAAAATTTTTTTTAAAAAAGTTCTCAACTTTTATAAATGACCTCCCTCTTCGCTAATTCATTGTCTTATAAGTATTCAACAGATCATACGATTCTTCAAGATGATTTAAATTCAATTCACAACTGGAGCTTAACTAATTACTAATCACACGTACATTGTCAGTTGATGCAGTTGGTGTTTTTTTTTGATAATAAATTAAGTCTCACACATCATATCTACACAATTGTCAATAAAGCCATTTTAGGATTGTAATGATCCCTTTGTCACCAAACTGTTTTACGCATCCCAGGTCCGGCCCATTCTTGAATATTGTTTATGTGCCTGGTTTCCTTAACATGCTCATATTAAGTCTAGTTTTAATTGTGTCACTGCAGAAGCAGTTTGTACTCTTCGGGCTTCAAGGGCTTAATTTGGACACTAATCTTCGCCTTCCATCTTACACCAACAGTCTTGCTTCTGAATCGTTCATCCCTTACTAATCGTATGAGAGTTATTATACCCGTTACTCGTAGAGTACAAGGGTATATTGTAATCGTTGGAATGTATGTAACAGGCAGAAGAAGTATATATATTCTTGATCAGCATCAATAGCCGAGTCAATATAGCCATGTCCGTCTGTCCGTCCATCCGTCTGTCCGTCTGTGTGAACAAAAGGATCTCAGAGACTATAAGAGCTAGAAAGGTGAAAGGGGTCGCAAATGAAAGGTACAATACCCAAGCAGTACGAGTTTGTTTTTGTTTTTGACACGCCCACTTTGGGGCGTGCTATCTTCATATAAAGGTAAATGTACAGATAAAACTTGAATGTTTTAGTATAGAAAACTTTTTTGTTAGCAATGCTATCTGCAAATTTACACGGAGACTACATGTCTATGAAGTACATGTACTGACCAAGTTTGATCGAAATCGGACAACTATATCGCATAGCTCCCATAGGGCCGATCGGTCAAAAACACGCTCCAAATATAAATAAGTATGAAAATATTTTGCATTGACTAAGCTATCTTAATGAAACTGACACAAAATAAATTTATCAATAATATAAATATACTGACCAAGTTTCATACAAATCGCACAACTATATCGTGTAGCTCCCATAGGGCCGATCGTTCAAAAACACGCTCCAAATATAAATTAGTATATATATTTTACATTGACTAAGCTATCTTAATGAATCTGACACAAAATAAATTTATCAATAACATAAATGTACTGAACAAGTTTCATACAAATCGGACTACTATATAGTATAGCTCCCATAGGAACAATACGGCGACTATAGCATTCTTTCTTGTTTTTCTTTATAAATACCTACAAAATCGGTGTCATTTGCTCCCCATCTCTTTTAGAATGCCTTGTATTCAATATTTTTACTGAGGCAGCCAGGTACTACATCCTTTTATTTTGACTACGGTTTGCACAATTCGGTAATTATACTCTTATTATAATGAACACTACAGATTAATTAAAACATCTCTCTTACATCTTAAAGCTTCTCTTTAAGAATTGAGTCTCTTCCATTCATTCATTCCAAATTAAAACTTCACAGACCTTTCCAGTTTCCAGCAAAAGTCGCAGCCCATGGGGAACATTTTTGGCTTTGATTCAAAAAGTTAAACCATGATTACCCCCTTTTATATAATTTGTCACTTCGTTGATTTGCTTGCATATATATTCTTGATCAGCATCAATAGCCGAGTCGATATAGCCATGCCCGTCTGTTCGTCTGTATGAACAAAAGGATCTCAGAGACTATAAGAGCTAGAAAGGTGAAAGGTGTCGCAAATGAAAGGTACAAAAACCAAGCATTACGAGTTTGTTTTTGTTTTTTGACACGCCCACTTTAGGGAGTTCTATCTTCATATAAAGGAAAATGCACAGGTAAAACTTGAATGTTTTAGTATAGAAAACTTAGAAATTAGTTTTCATTAATTTTGAGGGTATTTTCTAGAAGGGGTACAGTTTATTACTTCCTAAGTTTGTTGTTACTAGAAACAAAAATTCAAGCTTAGTTTCAAGCTGTATGTTGTTTTAAGATCTTACAGTTACAATTAAAAATACATATGCAAAATATACTTTTAACAAATTTTGTCATGCAAGCGTACTGTAGTATTAAAGAAAGAATTTAACAAATCTGTGATCCATTGTTAACTTCACTTAATACTTATATAACTTTTATGGCTGGGTAAAAACCAGAACAAGTTTCAAAATTGGATTTAAAAAATAAATGCTACAGGAACAAAATTGATGAAAAAATAGTTTTTTCAATTCATGTGTATATGAAAAACACGAGTGCCTGAAAGTATTTTGTGCTCATTGTATATGAGAAGCAAATATTTGGTTGTTAAATGCTTTTGAGAGAGTGACATGGAATTGTAAATCATGTACTTCTTAAGCTATATGACCGCTATGTTTGAAAAAGCATTTCTGATATTTTTAAAATACTTTTTAAATAAGAAGATATGGTTGAAGAAGATGTTTGTGTAGAACAAGGTACAAGCAAAATGCGTATAAAGAGAACGTGGATTATGTAATTAGTTTTAATGTTATTATTCATGTTGCATTTGATTTTACGTGCTTTTTTATTTTTAGTTTTTTTGTTAGCTAAGAATGTACCCATATCAATCCCATAAACAAGTCTGTTTTGTTCTCGCATCTCTTGAAGTCGAGCGGGACTTGGTGACCGTGATCTTTGACATAAACTTGTAGTCCCATATGTGGGAAAAGGCAGTCGAGTTCGTTTACTGCGAGACAATTGACCACCATACCGCGAAGGCGAAGGCGAACGTGCTGGACTTGTCGATGCTGACCATGAACCTAAATAGTACATATAACAACAATAATAAAGAAAACGGCAATAATTAAGGATGTTGGGAACAACAAATTACTTATTTTAATAGTTGATTTATAATATCAATAAAATTAATAATGACGTAATCTGATTATTAAAAGAAACTATTAAAGAAACAAAGAATATTTACATCATCTTTATAAAATAGAGAAGAAAAGAAATTTTAGACACATTAGGATTAAACTTATTTCGCTGAAGAAATGCGAAAATTTTAAAAAACAATTTTATAAATGCGATTGAAAATTTATCTCAGTTTTCTTAAAACACGTCCTGATAAAAAAATAACAATAATTAGTCCAGCCCAATAGAGACATTTAACAAGTGCGAATTATAATAACGCCAATGAAAACTACGCATTTTTAGCTGACATTACATGTGTCAAAGACAGGAAAACTTTTAAATGGGACAGATTATTATCAGTAAAACATGTTGATTTAATGACCGAACCACACATGCAAGTGCATGGATTACATATACAGAATAGTCGATAAATACAGTTAAGTTTAAAAAAAAAAAACAAATAGTATTTGATAATTACCTCTCGGGTACCGGGTATAACTATTACCATGCCTTGGATGACGCGTTTCTTTAACCATCTCCACAACATTAGATACTGTATCAGAAAACCCGATATCATGATGTATGCATTGATGAACGCGCCGTCTTGGACTTGGTGATCGGGCTACAAGAGAACTGTTGTTTCTAAGATTGAACGGCAAAATTAATTGTTAAAGAAAAGTTTTATTATTATTCTTTGGATTCGAAAAGCATCCATTTACCTTAAACTTGGTGAATTACGTTGGTCATTAATATACGAATGTCCAGGATGTAAGTGCCCAGTCTCTACACATGCAAGCGATTCTTGTGATGGATGTCTTGAAGCATCTTGTAGTTCCAGCATCTAATCCAAAATACATTGGTTTATATAAGGTTTATGAATTCGAAAAATAAATGATTCGCCTTAAAACCCAAAACGACAGAAATACATAACTATTTTAAGTTTTTAAGATTATATTCATATATATGTCCCTGCGCTAATGCTCCGACTGATACATTTTTGGCAATATAGACATTTTGCTCGCTGCCCACTAAGCGAAATCACCAAATAAGTGACATAAAGATCAAAATTTGTAACGAAAATTCCTAACATAAAAAATAATCAAAGTACAGTCGGCTCTCCCGACCGTAAGATACCCTATGAGAAGTCCGATCCCGACTTGAGATTATAGAAATTTTCACTTATTGTGTTAATTCAATTGTATCAGAAATCCAATTAATTTTAGTAAACGCAACTCGTTCGACACAGCTAAACAGCTGATCAAAGTCGATTATTCAGTGTCGTTGTTCAAACTCATAAATTTATCGATAATAAATTGCTCATGTGAACTAAAGAACTGGTATCGATATATGCTTCATAAAACTTCGTGGCAAAGCCAGAAGAAGGAGCACGCTCTGTTCCGTTTGTATTTTTCAAACAAATGACCTATTTTCTTCAGATTTGGCCTATGGGATATGGATATGGATATGGTTGTCCGATCCGGACCAAACTTGGTATGGATACACATAATTTGGTTTCGATACTTTTATAAGTTTTCAAGTTTTCGCGTTTTCAATATGTTTTTTACAATTTGCTGACGCGGTAGGGGGCGTGAGAATTGGAAATTGTCTAATATATATATACCTAAGCCCCAAAAAATTTTGAAAAAAAAAATCCTCCACAACTTTTGCCGTCGAACCTTATTAAAAACTTTTGGGGGTCTCTCATGGTTTTTTTTAAATCGGTTTCAAAGTTTTTGAAAATACAATTTTCTTAATCTAGTTACCTTTTAAAATTATGAGAAAACGCTTTAAATCTAGCAAGCTTTTGAAAAAACATGGACTAGTAGTAATGCACTTGTCAAAATGTTGCACTCAGACATCTTTAACACATCATTAAATACAAGTAAGAAAGGCTACAGTTGCTCAAACCGACTGTAAAAGACCCCGTACTCCCATAGTAGTGCCCATTTGCATTTTATTTAAATTAGAATTTTAAAATGAAATTTAAAAATAAATAAATTAACAATTGTCATTGTCAGCATTCGAACCCGCGATCTATACGAAGGTTTCATATTGCGCCGCAACTCTACCGGTTGCACCACACTCCTCTTCTATCATTCTTCCGATTATTTGCATATATGTATGTACACACATATATATGTGTGTATGTATAGCATTGGTCGGCGCGGCCAGCAGCTCAGGGCAGCGCTGCCGCCAAAGCAGATAGAGAAAACGTTCGAACATATGTTTGTATGTTTCTGTGTTTGTTTGTATGTGTTGCGCGCATGCAGTGATTTTGCAGTAAAATAACATGCACTTTGAACCGAAATTTCTCTCTTGTTTGACATAGGATTTTGATGCCACTTTCAGGAAAGTTAGATATAGTAAGTCTCTAAGCGAATGTTAAATTACAACACTGTACTATTTGATTTAATGCATTAAAAACGGCATTGAAGTTGGAAAGAGTAAAGGGGGTCTATTAAGTTTGTCAGAAGCGAGATGTGCGTAACAGGCAGAAGGAGGCGTGGCCGACCCCATAAAGTATATATGTTCTTGATCAGCATCAACAGCCGAGTCGATATAGCCATGTCCGTCTGTCCGTCTGTCTGTCTGTCCGTCTGTCCGTCTGTCCGTATGAACACCTGGATCTTTTAAACTACAAAAGCTAGAACCATGAAATTCACAATGAAAGTCCGTTATTATGTCAAGCAGATAAAGTTTATTTCAAATTGTTGCCACGCCCCCTACCGCCCCCGCAATGAGCAAAAAACCAGACAAACCTCGAGAAAATTTTTGTTTTAGGCGAATATCTCAGTAACTATAGCACTTAGGAGCACCAATTTTGGTTCCTAGAGACAGCCTTAATATAACGCCATTCAAAATTTTGAGCTGCCACGCCCCCTTTGCTCGTCAGAATTAAAAATCTCTCCAGCTTCAATGCCTTTTTGAAGGCATTAAATCAAATAGTACAGTGTTGTAATTTAACATACGCTTAGAGAATTACTATTTCTAAATTTCCTGAAAGTGACATCAAAATCCTATGTCAAACAACAGAGAAATTACGGTTCAAAGTCGAAGTTATTTTAAAGCAAAATCACTGCATGCGCGCAACACATGCAAACAAACACAGAAACATACAAACATATGTTCGAAAGTTTTCTCTACCTGCTGGCGGCAGCGCTGTCCGGAGCCGCTGGCCGCGCCGACCAATGCTATACATACACACATATATATGTGTGCACATACATATATGCAAATAATCGAAAGAATGATAGAAGAGGGTCGTGGTGCAACTGGTAGAGTTGCGGCGCAATGTGAAACCTTCGCATGGATCGCGGGTTCGAGTGCTGACGATGACAGTTGTTAATTTATTTATTTTTTTAATTTTAATTCAAAATGTAAATATTTAATTTTAATTTTTTAAATTTCGTTTTTGGCTGGCACAAATCCCCTAACTGAACCCTCCCCGAGGGTGCCGGCTGGGCAATGGACACTGCATCGTCCCGGGGACGGGTTGATGCAATGTCACTTGCCCCCGAGGCGATGCAGTGTCTAGCTGAGGTGTGGTCCTGTACCCTGACATGCTGCGGCATGGCTAGGGGTAGCCTTGGCGGCAGGCTCTAAAAAACGCTAGGGGTGGCCACCTGAACAAATGAGCCGGATGGAGGAATTTTTCAGCAATATGGAAGGTCTGAAAGGAAAATCAACTCGGGCTGGGATGTCAGCCCAAACGTCGGTGGAAGGAGTGACTGCTACCACCGGCGGGCACGGGGGGAGCAATCCTCTCTGCGTGTCGCCAGTGGTCACACCTCTGACTTGGCGGGAGCAGGCCAAGTCAGTTGTACTACGACTGCCAACAGACACCAGCTGACACGCTCGGGTACCATAGTCCTAGAAGACTCGGACCTTGAGAGCGTTTTGTCAGTGAAGAAGACTGAGGAAGAAAGCTTGCTGCGCTCTCCGGTGCAAGGTTCCAGCTCCCTGCGTAGGGAAGGGCCTAAACGCACCAGGCAGGGGCTCAAGGCGAAAGCGCAGTATAAGGCGGCGCTGAAAATCCACAGTCGGCTCCATGGCACAGCAAGTCTGTCTGAACAAGACAAGGCTAAGCTGGCCTGGGCCGAGGAAAGGATTGAAGAAAGCCGCCGACACTTCACCCAGTTGCCGCAGATGCAGGCGACAACGAGCGGATTCGCCAACAAAATGGAGGAGATGCTGGCCGAGAAGAGGCAGCGCTCCGCCGACAGTAACAAGAGTGCGGAAGCCCCAGTCCGCAAAAAACAGCGAGGCCCAAAAGGAGCGATCCCAAGAAGGCACGCAAAGCGAGCCACGATGACAGATGTTGCCAAACGACACCTCATCGTGGCTCTAATCGACAGGAGCGACGAGAACGGCAAAATCTCGGAGGATCGTTGGAAGATCGTCCATGAGAGGTTGGTCGGCCTGTTGTTGCAAAAGATGGACGAGGACCCGGAGGCCCCCATGCCTACCTTTGATGGTGCTGGGTGGCTTAATGGAGCCAAGATCCTGAAGTGCAACGACGAGCCGACACTCGTCTGGCTAAGGCTGATGGTCCCGACACTGGGCGCAATCTGGGAGGGAGCCCAGCTGGAGGCGGTGGACAGGGAGAATATCCCGTCCAAACCAAAGGCGAAGGTGCTATTCCCGATTGCCGTCCAAGGAGACCAAGCCTTAAGATTGCTCCAACGGCAGAACAAGGATGTGCCTACCAGCGACTGGAGGGTGTTACATGCGGGTACCTTCTCCCCATCAGAGGGGGGCCAGCATGTAATCCTCCAGATTAACAAGGAAGCGGAGGACATCTTGTACGCGAGATTCGGGAAGATGGCATGGGGTGTAGGCAGTGTGTACCTGCGCCTTAAGAAGCGCCACCCCGAGGATAAAAATGCGCACACACTGGAAGCTGGGGAGGTGGAGAGAGACCTTGGCCTTGAGTCACCCAAACTGAGGGTACTGCAGATAAACCTGCATAAAAGCAAGTTGGCATCGACGGAGCTCCTGTTGGCCTTGGAGCAAGGGCTCGTCGATGTGGCCTTAGTCCAGGAGCCATGGATTGCCTCTGGCAACATGGTGGCTGGGCTGAGGTCCTGCAACTACAGTGCGTTTTACATCTCTACGGTAAGCAGAATAAGAACCGCCGTACTCGTACGGAAGGGCCTACATGCTTATCTTATGACTAATTACAGCACCGAAGACCTAACTGCAGTCAGGCTGGAAGAAGATGAAATGCACCTGACGGTGGCATCGTGCTACATGGCGCATGACCAGCCGGCTCCACCCGCAGAACTGGCTAAACTGGTGGAGAAATCCAAAAAACTCATTGTCGGAACAGACGCCAACGCCCACCACTGCGTTTGGGGATCAACCGATATCAACACCAGGGGTGAGTCACTCTTAGATTTTATCCTAACAACAAACCTAAGTATTGCTAACACGGGGGAAACACACACGTATGTAGGACCAACTTCCTCCAATGTCCTTGATCTTACACTTGCAACAGGTGTAAGCATAACGAACTGGCGAGTGCTAGACAAACCCTCCTTCTCGGATCATAAGTACATTCAATTCGAATGCAACTTTGATTACACCCCTAAAGAAAACAGATCCAAAAACCCTCGTAACGCCGATTGGACCAAATTCGAGACCCTCGTGTCTACGGCATTAGGCCAACCGGGTGCGATCGAGTCGGTGAGGGACATTGAACAGTCACTCTCACTGCTAAACACCACTCTGCTAGACGCCTTTAATGCGTCATGCCAACCGTCTAGACGGAAAGTCAAGTCCAAACCACTATGGTGGAATGCTGAACTATCCGCTCTAAGGAATGATGCTAAGGCTCTGTTCAAGCTAGCCAAACAGACCGATCTGAGAATGGTTTACGAAGAGTACCAGGCTGCTCTCAGATCATACAAATCAGCTATTAGGAAGGCCAAGAGAAGCTCCTGGAGGAGTTTCTGCTCCAATCTAGAGTCAGTACCCGAAACCGCCAGGCTAAGGAAGCTACTGTCTAGACAGCCGCCTATTCACAGCCAACTGAGACTAGAAGACGGATCATGGACAGAGAGCAGTGAGGAAACTCTAGAAGCTCTAATGTCCACCCACTTTCCGGGCTGCGTGCCTCCCACAGAGGAGGTAATGCAGGATTCCGTGCGTCATGACCTTCCAAATGAACTAATCACATCGCATAAAGTACTGTGGGCAGTCAAATCCTTCTCAAGGATAAAGAGCCCCGGTATAGACAAGATCATTCCAGCCATGCTACAGACCACCAACAGCGTGGTTATCCCATGGCTAGTTAAAATATTCGAGGCCTGCCTTAAAACGGGCCATATCCCAACTCAATGGAGAACTGCACGAGTGGTATTTTTGCCCAAAGCAGGCAAATGTAGCCACAGCAGCCCAAAGGATTACAGACCAACCAGTCTCACATCCTTCCTACTGAAAACAATGGAAAAGCTGCTGGATCTCAGCATAAGAAATTCGGCTGAAGACTCTCTGTCAGCCAATCAGCACGCCTACATGAAGGGAAAATCCGTCGAAACGGCGCTGCATTCACTTGTCGCCTCCATAGAGAAGGCGCTTCACAACAAAGAATACGCACTAGGAGTCTTTATAGACATCTCAGGTGCATTCAACAACGTCCGCACTAACACTATTATCGATAGACTCCGGGCAATCGATACACACCCAACCATCACGAACTGGATTAACAACCTGCTAGGCTGTAGGAAAGTTCAGTCGGAATGGGGGGTAACTAAGTCTACAAAGAGCGCAAAGAGAGGCACTCCCCAGGGAGGAGTCCTGTCTCCGCTTCTGTGGAACTCAGTAGTAGATGACCCCCTGAAGAGATTTGATAGAGGAGCCCTAAATATAACTGCATATGCGGATGACAAATGCATAATTATTACAGGAGTCTGCCCATCGACTCTCAGCTCCATTATGGAACGGACACTACGGGAAGTATGTAACTGGGCGGAAGAAGCCGGGCTACATATCAATGCCGAAAAGACGGACCTCATCCTCTTCACCAAGAGGTACAAGGTACCGCGATGGCTCCCACCGATGATTCACGGTAAGCGCCTACAACCAAGCGCCCACGTGAAGTACCTCGGCACGGTGCTGGACAGCAAACTGACCTGGAGAGCCAATGTGGAGGAAAGGGTGAAAAAGGCAACCATGGCGCTGTATGCATCCAAGAAGATGCTCAGCTGCTCTTGGGGTCTGTCGCCCAGACTTATGCATTGGATCTATATCTCAGTTGTTCGTCCGACGCTGCTCTATGGAGTTCTCGTGTGGTGGCAGGCTACCGAAAAGAAAACCTATCTTGCCTTAATGGAAAAGGCACAACGCCAAGCGCTCATATGCGTTACAGGCGCTCTCCGCACTACCCCAACCAAAGCTCTAGAGACCCTCCTGGGTACACCACCGCTAGACTTACATGCGAAGCTAGTGGCAGCCAAGTCGGCCCAGCGCCTCACAGCTCTAGGCTACATGTCACTGCAGGGCTATGGTCATAGCTCCATAGGGAGGAATATGACCACAAGCTCGGACTATCTCAAACCTACCAACTGCCTTAAAGCCAGAACCCGGGTGCATTTAGGGCCCAATGACTGGAAGGATTGCCCTAGTCGGCAAGAAGGTAACTTTTGTATTTATACAGACGGCTCCAAGATGGCAGGTGGAGTAGGAGCTGCTGTATATTGTGAGCGCACCAACACCAAGCTCATGTACAAGCTCCCCGACCACTGCAGCATATTCCAGGCAGAGGTCTTTGCTATCGGAAAAGCAGCGGAGGTTGCGACTCTTCTAGCTACGGACAGTCATACAATCAACCTTATGGTTGACAGTCAGGCAGCCATTAAGTCTATGATGTCGTCTACCCTCAGCTCCAGAACGGTCAAGGCGAGCAGGGAGGCAGTAGATACACTAGGTACGACCAAGTCAGTACATATCTACTGGGTTCCCAGCCACCAAGGAATCCCTGGAAACGAGGAGGCAGACACCCTAGCGAAGGCTGGTACTGAACTACCTGATAGTAGAACAGAGCAGGTGGCATGGTCCCTAAGATCGCTGTATAGCGAACTTGAGAGGAGCACCACCAAACTAGTAAACACAAGGTGGCGTAACACCAACTCGTGCAGAACAGCGAAAATAATGTGCAGCGAATTCGATGCTAAACTTAGCCGATTCCTACTGCATCTCTCTAGGAAAGACTGCAGAATGCTAACCGGTGTGCTCACTGGTCACTGCCTAGCGGCTGTGCATGCGGCCAAACTGGGTATTACCACGGACACTGACTGCAGGAAATGTAAATACCCGAACACTCCCGAAACACTAGAACATCTACTTTGCCATTGTCCTGCCCTAGAGCGAACACGGCTAGTATGTCTAGGTGCACCGCAAATTCACTCTATAGAAGAGGCATCAAAGCGCTCACCAAAAGAGCTACTGAGGTTCGCGAAACGCTCCTTAATTCTCCTGGACTTTTAGCCTGAACAACCTCCGCGCCCGGACTACTAAGGGCCGCTTACGGCCTATGTACAGTACCCGCGAGGACGTCCGGCTTAACCTAACCTAACCTAACCTAAATTTCGTTTGAAAATTTTAATTTAAATAAAATGCAATACTATGGGAGTACGGGGTCTTTTACAGTCGGCTCGATCGACTGTAGCCTTTCTTACTTGTTTGAACTACAAAAGCTAGAACCATGAAATTCACAATGAAAGTCCGTTATTATGTCAAGCAGATCAAGTTTATTTCAAATTGTTGCCACGCTCCGTACCGCCCCCGCAATGAGCAAAAAACCAGACAAACCTCGAGAAAATTTTTGTTTTAGGCGAATATCTCAGTAACTATAGCACTTAGGAGCACCAATTTTGGTATACAGGTTCCTAGAGACAGCCTTAATATAACGCCATTCAAAATTTTGAGCTGCCACGCCCCTTTGCTCATAGGAACTAAAACACTCTCCAATTTCAATGCCTTTCTGCAGGCATTAAATCAAATAGTACAGTGTTGTAATTTAACATACGCTTAGAGACTTACTATTTCTAACTTTCCTGAAAGTGACATCAAAATCCTATGTCAAACAAGAGAGAAATTTCGGTTCAAAGTGCATGTTATTTTACTGCAAAATCACTGCATGCGCGCAACACATACAAACAAACACAGAAACATACAAACATATGTTCGAACGTTTTCTCTACCTGCTTTGGCGGCAGCGCTGCCCGGAGCCGCTGGCCGCGCCGAACAATGCTATGCATACACACATATGTATGTGTGCACATACATATATGCAAATAATCGAAAGAATGATAGAAGAGGGGTGTGGTGCAACTGGTAGAGTTGCGGCGCAATGTGGAACCTTCGCATGGATCGCGGGCTCGAGTGCTGACAATGACAGTTGTTAATTTATTTAGTTTTTAGTTTTAATTCAAAATGTAAATATTTAATTTTAATTTTTTAAATTACATTTTAAAATTTTAATTTAAATAAAATGCACTACTATGAAAGTACGGGGTCTTTTACAGTCGGCTCGATCGACTGTAACCTTTCTTACTTGTTTTTTTTGAAACTTTTTTTAATGAAAATGTCGGGGCTTCCTTTTCGTTAGAGTTTGTTGTTGTTTGTTAGTGTAATCTCCAATCTTCTTAAATGCCAAAGGATATTTTTGAGACCTAACCTTTTGTGTAGTGTGAAACTGTGCGCTGGTGCCGTCAAAAAGTGACCGCCATTGCGATTTTTCTATCGATCGGCCATCACAGGCAGAGTCAAACTCGGCGATACTTGTTGAAGTATCACCACACTGTAAAGCAATACTGTTTCAAGGCAACTCTTATCGCATCAAAGGGGCTTATTCAAATATAATAATCAAAATTGTATTTACTCCGAGAAGGCCATTCTGACATATACACGTTCTCGTGTACTCAACAGCTGTTAACATTTTTAACGTTTCTTTCATACAAATTTTAACCTTTATTCTTAATGTTAACATAGTCATATTTTAACATTTAACTTAGTCAACTTTACATAATCATATGTCAATCAATTTTTTTTTTCTTATGACTAAAGTTTCACACTCAGTTCATTATTTCAATTGTCGTCTCACTTGGACAGATAACCATCGTCTCACTTGAACGGATAACCATCTTCTTACTTGGATGGAAAACCATCGTCTCACTTGGATGGTTCAATTTCAGTCTCCGCTTGACCCATTGACGAGCTTGAATCTTCACTATCAATGTCCAACTCTTGAGGAATACTTCCATCTGGAAGTTATCTAATATCTTCATGACAATATTTAAATATTCGCTTGTTTGATATCGACTTCAGCCTGTATCTGTCACCATCCACAACCTCTATTATCAAAAATGGTCCCTTAAATTTTGGGTCTAGTTTAGTTTGATGTCTCTCCTCGTTTTTAAGAAGAACATAATCACCAACACTGTGTCTTACAACGGCCGCGTTGCATTTGTCGAATCGATATTTATCGCAAGAAGCTAAAGAACTCATGGTGCTTCTGGCTCTAGCCCGCGTAGAGTCTAAGTCCACTTCCAGCTCTGTATCCAATGGAGGGACCAATCCGAGAGGACGAGTTTCTTTCCCTATCAACATCTCTAAGGGACTTGCATCAGTTGAACTTAGTCAGTCGTAATTAAATGAAGTTTAATATTGTTTGAGCACCAAAAATTCCGAGAAATGTGTGCTTGAAAAACATCTACCCTGGTCAGCTATAATGCGAGTTGGTACGCCAAATAATGAAATTGTAGACTTCATGCTGTTCTACAGGCTATGCAACTGTCAACTAACTTACGAACATATTTATTCATTTTATCAAACCAGTAGTATTCACGTAATTTGTCAAGGGTCTTTTTCCGTCCTAGATGCATGATTGACTCATGTTCCTGGTTCACCACTGACCATCTAAAATTTCGGGGCACGACTGTAAATATCGTGCTTTACCCATTATCTGCACTTTGCGAAACAACACCCCTTTTCTGAAATCGTATGTTTTAATTATATCGTCTGGTAACTCGTCGAACTTCAGTTTACCAACAATATTAACGATATCTGGATCTAGTGGCTGTTCGGCCAAAAGTCAATTACTTGATAGTACTTGTTTATTCGCTTTTCAGGTATTTTTTCCAAAACTAGCTGTGCCGTTGAAGGTACTGGATTTCTGGATAGAAAATCTACAAGTGCCATAAGTTTCCCTTCTCTATATTGTATTGTGAAATAAAAGCTCGGTGTACTTTAGGGGTTAGGTCTCTTTTAGTGCTTGATGCCTTCAATGAGTTGCAATCAGTATATATTACGAATTCTCTTCCAACCAGATAGTGACGAAAATGTTTGACGGACTCAACTACCGCCAAAGTTTCGAGCTCATAGGAGTGGTATCTAGACGCGGCGGCGGAAGTTGATTTGCTAAAATAATCCACAAGTTTGTTGTTGATACGAAGTAACAGCATGGCACCAAATCCGATCGAGCTAGCATCAGTGTGCAATTCTATTGCGGGTCGAATATTACCAGAACCGGCTCATTTGTAAGGATGCTTACAATTCTGTTTCGAATATTTTCAAGCTCCGCATTCCAAGCAAAACTCTCTTTACCTGATGTTAGAGCGTATAATGGCTTCATTATTTGGGAGAAGCCAGGTACAAACTTGCGGAAATACGATGCAAGACCAATGAACTATCGCACGCTAAAAACTGTCTGTGACTGTGGCAAAGAGATCAATGCACAAATTTTTCGCAAGTTTGGTCGAGTTTTCCCTGCCTTTATTTCGTGTCCTAGATACTGAACGGCTGTTTTCAGAAAACTACATTTGTTGATATTAAAAATAAACCCAGCTCCTGTGAGAATGTCTAGCACCGTTTTTAACCTTTCTCAGCCTAACTTTATTGTTGGTGACACAATCATAATGTCGTCTATGTAAACGATCACATACAAATAGGCCAAAACGCCTAAAGCTTGCTTAATCACCCGTTGGAACACAGACGGTGCATTCTTCAGTCCGAATGGCATAGTTAAGAACTCATACTGGCCATCCGGAATAACAAATGCAGTATATTCTATTAAATCAGAGTGAATTGAGATCTGGTGAAAACCACTTGTCATGTCAAGACAGGTGAAGTAATTCGCACCCCGCAACCTAGCAATCTTGTCATTTATCAATGGCAAAGGATTCTTGTTGGCTATGGTATTGGAATTCACCTCTCTGTAATCCACACAAAGTCGATCTGTCCAATTTATCTTTTTGACGAGTAGCATGGGACTTGCAAAAGGGAGAACTTACTGCTAATTTTCTCTGTTATAAGAGAACATTCTGCACCGGAATCAAAAAAATTGGGTAGATCTCACCTCGCTGCACCATACTTCCTGTTGGCTCTGGCACGTAACACTGGTTCACGGTCATCTGTTCAAACAATCACTTTCTGCTTGTTGATGCATCTTTTCAACATTGATTTGCAAAGTGTCCAGGCTCGCCACACTTAAAGTCGGTAACTGACTGCTTATCTCGCTGAGGAGTCGCATCGGCGTTTTGTTGTAGTTTCTTTCTGCACTCAGCAATTTTGTGTACTGGTTTTCTAAAGAAATTGCATACGATTGACATTCTCCTCTTCTTGATGTCTGGATCATCATCGCGGTCAACATAACGATGTTTTTGGAATGTGAATGCACCAAGTTCAGATTGTAGCTCGCTTCTAGTTTACAACTTGGAAGCAAAAGCATTTCGTTGCAAACTGTTGCCCACATTTTCCAAACTCGCGAACACAGACAGACAGACGGACATGGCTATATCGACTCGGCTTGTGATGCTGATCAAGAATATATACACTTTGTGGGGTCTGCCACGCCTCCTTCTGCCTGTTACATATATTTGCACAAGCCCCATGTACTCTTGCAGAGAGTATAACAAATACCTTAAAAATGGGTACTTAAATTTTAAGAATGTTATATTTTCTTTGCAAAATGGGGAGTGGTTGCCCAGATTAACGGACATAGCTATAGCGACTCGGCTTGTGATACAGATCAAGAATATACAGTCGACTTTCGAACCTCTCATTAATTCAAAATTATCACGAGTCCTACATTTTCACGCACTCAGTAATCCAAACTAAAAACCTTTGGGTAAAACGCGGTAATTCTTACTCATATTGTCAAGCACTCGACGATTCAAATTTGCAAAAATTTGTTGGTGTAATACTAAGAACTCTAAATTTCCTGGAAATACATTTTTGTGCGTGGTACGCATAAAAAATACATATGTACATTTTGATGATCGCTTCCGCACGAATCGCCTTGTTAGTATGAAGATTAAATTTTTTAAATAAATATGAGTCCTAAATTGATAGTCCTGAGCGCCATAGTTACTGAGATATTCGCCGAATAATACTCTCTGCTTTTATTCCCGATTAAATTAATTAAATCGGTATCCAGGTATTACATTGACTTATACTTGTATTAGAAGACGTTGAAACAAATAAAAACTAAGTATAATCGAAGAAACATATATTTGTCTGTATGCACTTACAAATTCGTTTGGGTTAATATATATGCACATACATGTATGTATGTATGTAAAAGCGCTGGCAGCGTACAGTATTGTAATTTATAATTCGTGCGCAGACTTGTTTTTTCAAACTATCCTGAAAGTTGCATTAAAATCGGACTATACACAAGAAAGCTAGAAACGTAAGAAGCTTAATAAATAAACGCAATACCAATGCGTGAGGTCATGCTAAGGTCATGTCTCTGCCATGGATGCTGACGAATGGTAGTGAGGCTAGAAGTAGAATACTTCTCTAAAAAGTCACCCCAATCCAAAGGTGGAATAGCATATGCCCACGGATGCATGGTCGAGGGGTTGCTCGATCGCTAGTATGCGGACTCTGGGTACTTGCCGACACCAGCTTCATTCAGGCTTACCACGTTATAGCGGGCTATGACGTAGCGGACATCACTATCCCGCACACTCGTGGGATCTAACATATGGACAACTCAAAGAAAAAAGGAGCCCGGCACACCTCTAAAAAGTCGGATGGGACAAGACCATCCCTCAAATAAAACAGCGAAGGACAAGCCAGTCCCTAGATCAGGCGCTAATAGGGTGGTACCGGCAAGCCAACCGGCTACCAGCCTGGGGGTGACACTGCTAGGGGCTTTGGTAGGCAGAGCACTAGTGCGGCGGCCATGCCTGGAACAGGAAAGACTCTCGAAGGCGTCGCCGCCAACAACACCAACAAACAGGATAAGAAAGCGTCCTACCAAGAAAAAACGTAGGGCGGCTTTCATCCTATCAAAGGAAGGCGACAATGGTTCCGCAGAAACCGAGGAGCTTATAAACTGGGTCCGATCAATCTTGCCAAGCTTCCAGCCTCCCAAGACAGGGAAGAAGAAGGCTGGAAGCAATAAACGTCAACGGTTGGCTAAAAAAAATGCGTCACAAGCCAAGCGATCCACGGTAGCTCCGACCCGCTCCATCGCAGATGTTGCGAGAAACAAGATTCTTGTCGGAGTCCTAGACCGGGGCTCTTCTGATGGTCTTGTTCCTCGCGACAAATGGAGGATGGTGGAAAATGATCTGCAGGACAAATTCCTCAGCATCCTCGAGGAGAGTGGGGGCGCCCCGCCCACCTGTGAGGACGCGGGGTGGCGTGTCTAGATGCTCGCTCCGTGGACCTTCACAGGAGTGCGGTCGCCTCTCTCGGGGAAGTTAATCCAGGCGCAGAGCTCGAGGTTGTCGATTGGGACGAGGTTCCCAGCAACCCAAGAGCGAGGATATGGGTCTCTGCCAAGCCAGCTGAACCCGAGAAGATCCAGCGGTTGCTTCAGGTCTGTAACCCTGCACTTCCTACGGCAAATTGGAAAGTTGTAAGGGTGTAAGAAGCAGTTGGCCTCTCGAGACTGGTAATTCTGACTCTCGATGGGGCCTCCGCAGAGGCACTAGCCAAAACTGACGGTACCGTCACGTATGGCTTTAATAAGGCGCATATCCGATTTGAAAAGGCGGAGCTGGTTCTTTTTACAAATAAATACAAAATCCCACACCTCAGACTTCCCTCTCTTCGGGGGAACGTCTCAAGTTAAGCGACAAAGCCAAATACATTGGTGTTCATCTTGACAGAAAGCTAAGCTGGAATGGATGCATAAAAGACAGGGTAAGGAAATCCTCCGTAGCCCTCTTCACATGCACTAAGACAATAGGTTTAAGATGGGGTCTGAATCCCCACGTCACCAGATGGCTATATACTGCCGTTGTCTGCCCTATTTTTTTATACGGCGTGGTAGTGTGGTGGCCGGCACCCTGGGCGCCCTCCGCTCTACGCCAGAAGAGGCCATCGACGCCATCCTAAATCTCCCACCACTAGACATAATGGGCGGGAAATCAGCCACCCTCTCTGCCATCAGAATGAGAGAGGCTAACATCTGGAGCTTGAGCAGGATAGGTCACTCAACCATCATGTCTGAGCTTCCTTTCGAACTCTCAAATACTGACTACTGTATCCCAACAGAGTACATTAAAACCCCTTTCAGGGTGGTTTTCCCTTTGAGGGAGGAGTGGAATAATGGCCCTCCTTACTTAAACTCCCTCATCCATTTTACACCGACGGCTCGAGAACGGAAGGCAGTACAGGTGGGGGAGTTTATTGCGCAGAACTCGGTATTGCCTGTTCGCTCAGACTACCAAATCACTGCAGCGTATTCCATGCGGAAATGTTTGCCATCAAAGAAGCGCTTGAGACTGCAAAACAATGCATACCGTACAGGTGCAGAATATGTATCCTATCAGACAGTCAGGCAGCACTTAAATCACTTAAGTCTGTCTCCTCCAATTCCAAAATCACCAACGAATGTCGCAGATCTCTGACGGAGACGGCGGAACAATTCAAAATCCACCTCATCTGGGTCTCTGGCCATAGTGACATAGAGGGAAATCGCGCTGCTGACGAGATCGCTAGGATGGGCACAGTCTCCCCTCTTGGAAATGAGAGAGGCCAAGTATCCATGCCATTGGCGACTTGCAGACTTAACATCGATAAACACTTCGAACACCTAGCTGACCTGAGGTGGGAATCCACCCCGAGGTGCAGGATATCTTGCAGCATCTGGCCTACTCGATCAAATGACCGATCTGCAGGCTGACTCGAGCAAACTGCTCTGCTGTCTTCCGTGCAATCACTGGCCACTGACTTGTGGGCATAAATGTCTATAGACTGTCGGCAAATTACCATGACTTCTGTGGAAATGAGGAAGAAGATGAAACTGTGGCACACTTTTTCTGTTATTGCCCAGCTCTCAGTCATCATAGGCACCGCTAGCTCGGTTCCTACCACTTAAACGATCTGTCGGAACTATCCCAAGTTCAGACAAATCTACTCTCTCGCGTCATTCACGCCTCTGGATGGAGCACTACAGATGCTGGCTCTTAGCTCCCATTAGCTTTTGCTTCTAACCCTCCTCGCAGATCCCCTCAGGTATCACAACGGGCCGGTAGTGCCGACCAATGCTACACAATGTGTAGTAAACATAAATTCATTCATACATACATATATATGTGCGCACATACATATAATTTCAAACGAATTTGTTTGTGCATGCAGACTAATAGACTTATGTACGATTAAACTTCGTTTTTTTTGTTTCAACGTATTCTAATACAAGTAGTTACTTTCCATTGTAAGACCTAGATAGCGTTTTAATTAATTTAATTGGGAATAAATAATTTCAATTTAAAATGTAAATATATTTTAATTTTTTTTTTTTAAATTTAATTAAATACAAATGCGCACGGGGTCTTTCACAGTCGGCTCGATCGACTGTAGCCTTTCTTACCTGTTTTGGCATAAATTATATTTTTACATACCGGCATTCCTGAATCTATTTGACCGAATCTCGTATTTCGCCAGGATTCCAATACAAGAAAACCTGCATAGATTTTACCCACTGACAATTTCCCTTTGTTGAGTTGATCAATCGGTGGCACCAGTAAGTAAAGAATTTTCTTGGCTTGTAATGGCCAAATATTAGTTATAGTTTCCCTGAGTTCAATATCAGCTTGATCCATCTCCTCAGCTATTTGGTAAGACATGTAAGATAAAAAATAATTAGTTTTAAAAAGACGTTAAACAATAATAAACTTACGGGCTCGCATTTTAATGCTTAGGTTCTCTCGAATTAAAGCAAACAAGGTTGTAGTAAATTGAACTCTTAGTTCATCGTCCAATGGCATGTTCATACGTATTAATTTCTTGTATGCAAGACGGTTGGGACACTTGTTACCGAATCCCAAAGGCGGATCCATATTTTTCAGCATGTCGTACATTTCTGTGTAGTGTATTTTACCACTGTCATTGGCAAAGGATAAATATATTGTAAGATAATTGTTCCGAATAGTTATTATAATTAAAATTAAGAAATTATATTATATTTTAACCTCCTCAAGCCCACAAGCAGCTTGCTCATTAAGCATTAATCAAAAGTATAAGCTGTCTTATTAATATAGCTAGATTAGTCTGTAAATCAATCTGGACATTGCCAATACAGCCCGTGACTTTAATAATATTACGAAGCAGACTATCACCGATGAAAATAAAATGAGATGTGTCAACCAAACACACATTACATATATGTATAGTATTATTTAATATATTGGGTAGAAATTCTTTTAGGGTGTATCAAAAACATCTCACAGTTCCCATGTAACTTTTTGGTCAAAATCAGTGATCAATATGTAAAATATACAACCATCCTCTATCATTTTAGAAATAAGATAAAGTTTTGTTTGTGTCGAACTTGACAAGAAAATGCAATTCTTAACATTAAGCTATCGTAGAACTAATCGTTCGGAAGTTAGTGTTTATTATGAAAACTTTATTTGTTAGCTCTCTATAAAATTAATGATCTTTTACAGTCAGTTCTTTTTCTGCTTTTCAACAAAATAAAGTCGGATAAAGTCATAAAAATCAAGGTTTTGAATAATTTGGAAAAGTAATTTCAATATTATATTGAATAAGTGTGCTTACATACTACACATTTTTGCAATTTATCAATTCTTTATGAATTTCAGGTTTGATGAACCTTGTTTCAAAGATTATTAAGTACATACTGAAAGATCTATATAACTACATCTATATTAACATTAATTTGTGTCTAACTTCATTTTCATGAACATTCAAGGAATTTCCATAAACAGTTTTGTACGATAATAATGTAACTTAACATAATATAATAGTTTTTTTTTTAAATTTAAATTAATTACGTTGCATTTGGATCATATTCCGCCCATATACGCACAAATTCGTCTAAGTGATGAGCACCCAATATACTGGAGTCCCTTGTAAGATAATCAAAATTGTCCATGATCACGGCCACAAACAGGTTCAGCATTAAAAATGAACAAAAGAAGATAAACGATACGAAGTATGCGTATGCCAAGGTCGAACCGCAGTATTCCCCGGGGCCCTTCTCGGCATCGTCGTCGCAAGCTTTGCCCTTGAGGCAAGCTAGCATTATGTTAGGCCACGCTTCGCCTGTTGCACATCTTTAAAGGGGTTCAGGGCAATGAAAACATATTAAAGTAATAACATTATAAAGCTAATAATTTTCGGTTTACATTACATAAATGTGCATTTAATTTATATTTTTAAAAGAAAAAAAATTTAATATATGTGTTAGTATGTTTAAAGGTGTTAGAATAAATAGTTGATTTATTAATGGAGAATAATAGAAAATTTCAAGAAAATTCATACTTAATTAATTAGGAGTTGGTGTTCAGGCGAAAATACTGGCGAATGACTAAGTAATTTAAAGATATACTCGTAAATAGTATCTTAAATTTATCTCTAAAGTTTTTAAACAATTTATTTCAATTTATTTTAGCATTATTTTTCGACAACTATTTGTATAAAAAAATTAAATTTTTTTTGGGTGCAACTTTAATATCATTTTATAGCAACACGGAGCTATTTTCGTTACAAACTAATTTAATCATCTAATAGCACTACTTTTTTATTTATTTTATTCAACAATTAAACTCAAAATTGCGAACTTGTTCTTTTAAAAACCGGGACAATTTCGTGTCAGGTCGCGACACCGGGACATTACCTTCAAAAGCGGGACATGTCACGGAATTCCAGGACGGATGGCAGCCGTAACATATATACATAATTTATCGTATGACATTATGTTCTTTCGCACAAACATACACTTTATTGACAAATCTTTTCCAGGATTTCACAAAGCTGGGGTATATATAAATTAAACGATACCTACTTAATACAGACTAATTATACCTTTATCATTTGTCTTATTCACGAATATGTGTGTATTTTAACAATTCCATTTTCGTCCACACCATAAATGATAAACATTAAGTTACCAATGCACTATCATCCGACTTTTACTTTTCCCGCACTTTTATAAATTTTATCTGTTAAATTCAATTACAATTTTATTACAATTGTGCGTCACATTTGCTGGAGTGATCTCATCTGATCTTTAGTAAATATAACGTAATGTCTTCTCTCTACTTCCCAAGACTGCCAACAGTCTCAATATGGTTTTAAATACTATATTGTTCAATTTTTTATACTCTCTGCAAGAGTATATTGGGTTTGTGCAAATGTATGTAACAGGCAGTAGGAGGCGTAACAGACCCCATAAAGTATATATATTCTTGATCAGCATCATAAGCCGAGTCGATATAGCCATGTCCGTCTGTCCGTCTGTCTGTCCGTCCGTATGAACAAACAGATTTCACAGATGGTAAGAGCTACAAGTTCGAGTTGGTCTCAATCGATCACATATTTAGTCAGTCAATACAAGATTCATTTTTTTTTTTTTTTTTCGATGCTACGCCCTATTCGCCCACAATAAGTAAAAAACTAGACACACCTCGGAAAAAATTGGTGTTTTGGGCGAATATCTCAATAACTATTGCAGCTAGGTTCACCAATTTTGGTATGGAGGATTCAAGCGACATCCTAAATGCATTGACATTTAAAATTTTGGACTGCCACGCTCCTTTTTCCCATAATTAAAACAAATAAGGAAAGTACAGTCGAGCACGCCCGACCGTAAAATACTCTCTGCATTTTTTTCCCGATTAAATTATTAAAATCGGTCTTAAGATATAAATATGTGTAGTACTTGCATTAAAACACGTTGAAACAAAAACAATCTAAGCATAATCAAACATACATCTGTTTGTCTGTATGCGAATACACATACGAAAGACAATATATGATGCATATATGTATGTGTGTGTGTATTCGGCGCGGCCAGCGACTCCGGGCAGCGCTGCCGCCACGCAGGCAGCGAAAACATTCGAACATGTGCTTGTATGCTTGTGGTACAGTATTGTAATTTTGTAATTCGTGTGGAGACTAACTATATCAAACTATCCTGAAAGGTGCATCAAAATCGGACTATAAACAAGAAAATTAGAAGAGTTACAATATTGATAACTGAAAGCAATATCATGTATGAGTGCAAGTGAGACAGAAACATTCAAGCACATGTACGAACGTTTTTGCTACCTGCGTGGCGGCAGCGCTGTCCGCAGTCGCTGGCCTCGCTTAATACACACATACATACATATATGCATTTAATCGGGAAAAAAATGCAGAGAGTATTTTACGGTCGGGCGTGCTCGACTGTACTTTCCTTACATGTTTGTTTTAAGGAAATGCCAAATTTTCATCTGGTACCTTTTGCTGTTCACAATTGAATTTAAATCGGCTGTTAGAACCATCGTTTGCAAAAACTACTCCGTAGCAACAAGAGCAAAAACAAGAAAAAAAGTTTATCTTCGGCTAGCCGATGATTATATACCCTTGCAGTCATGCACATTGCGTTAATTTTTTTTCAATGACCGATTGTTCCTATGGCAGCTATATGATATAGTAGTCCGATCTAAATGAAATGGTGTACACATAGGATTTTATGCCAAATGCATATGGAGCGAATTTGGTTCAAATCGTACAAGAGACACAGAAAATTTTCATACCAAGCATTTTTAACCGATTGTTCCTATGGCAGCTATATGATATTGTTGTACGATCCGGATAAAATTGGTCGGCAGATGGATAATGATAGCAAATGCGTATTGCGTGAATTTGGTTCAAATCGCACAAGAGATACAGAAAATTTGCATACCAAGCATTTTCACCAGTTTTAACCGATTGTTCCTATGGCAGCTATATGATATAGTCGTTCGATCTGGATGAAATTTGGTTTGCACACGGGATTTTATGCCAAATGCATATGGAGCGAATTTGGTGTACATAGCTCAAAAAAAAATTTTTTTTCATCCGATTGTTCCTATGGGAGCTATATGATATAGTGATCCGATCTAGCCGATTTTAACAAATGTTCTGCGTGCAAAGGGAATACACATCTGTGCCAAGTTTCATCAAGATAGCTTTAAAACTGAGAGACTAGTTCGCATAGAAACAGACGGACAGACGGACGGACGGACAGACGGACGGACGGACAGACGGACAGACGGACATGGCTATATCGACTCGGCTGTTGATGCTGATCAAGAATATATATACTTTATGGGGTCGGAAACGTCTCCTTCAATGCGTTACAAACTTCGTGACAAAAACAATATACCCTCTGCAAGGGTATAAAAATTGTGCTATGCTCTGGCTCATGATACAATAATCTAAGGTAGTCTCGTCGGCAGCAGAACTCGTCGTTTTTAATGTCTTAGCTTCAGTGCGTTCGTGCTTGTCATAGTGGAAGGTTGTTTGCGGATACATTTTTTCAAATTTTTTAACCCTTGTGTGACCAAAAAAAAATGATTTAGTTAAGGCTTTTTATTTAAAGATACAAATCTACATGAGAATTAAGAATTTTAACAAAAAAATAAGTATACATCAAAATGCAAAATTATTAAAAATTAAACTTTGAAAAAATACTTAATCTATTTGTTTATTTGTATTTTTGGCCATTTTAAACCCCAAGGACCAGCCGAGGGTTAATCAACACACTGTACAGCCGTTTCATTCGCACTCACTATAAAAAGTGCCTTTCACTCGCACTTATTGCAAGCATAGCTAAGACAGTTCTGCTGCCGACGAGACTACCTTATATTATTGTATCATGCTCTGGCTACCGCTCTAAATTTTGCCGAGAGCCGTAGCTTATCAATCGAAAATATGTGCTCTGCTATGCTCTCAGCTCTGTCACGCAAGTAGCAAAAAAAGACAAGAACAAGTGAGAAAAGTACAGTCGAGCACGCCCGACGGTAAAATACTCTCTGCATTTTTTCGCGATTTAATTATTAAAATCGGTCTAGAGATATGTCCAATGCGAAGTACTTGCATTAAAACACGTTGAAACAAAAACAATCTAAGCATAATCAAACATACAGATGTTTGTGTGCATGCGAATACACATACGTTTGACAACATATGATGCATATGTGTGTATTCAGCGCGGCCAGCGACTGCGGGCAGCGCTGTCGCCACGCAAGCAGCGAAAACATTCGAACATGTGCTTGTATGTTTCTGTCTCGCTTGCACTCATACATTGATATGAATGCGGCAGCGCTGCCGTCACATGTGCTTGTATGTTTCTGTCTCACTTGCACTCATACATGATATTGCATTCGGTTATCAATATTGCAACGCTTCTAGTTTTCTTGTTTATAGTCCGATTTCAATGCGCCTTTCAGGATAGTTTGATATAGTTAGTCTTCACACGAATTATAAATTACAATACTGTACTATATTAAAAAATGCCTAAAAACGGAGCAAAAGTTAAGAATTACTTTTATTAATTGTGGGAAAACGGGTCGTGGCAGTCAACAAATTTAAATGTCAATGCATTTACGCTGTCGCTAGGGACCTCCATACCAAAATTGGTGATCCTAGGTGCAAAAGTGTTTGAGAGATTCGCCAAAGGAACCAATTTTATCCGAGGTGTGTATAGTTTTTTGCTCATTGTGGGCGAATGGGGCGTGGCATCGAAAAAAAAAAAAAGATTCTTGTATTGACTGACTAAATATGTGATCGATTGAGACCAAGCTCGAACTTGTAGCTCTTACCGTCTCTGAAATCTGTTTGTTCATACGGGCGGACAGACAGACGGACATGGCTATATCGACTCGGCTTGTGATGCTGATCAAGAAAATATATACTTTATGGGGTCTGCCACGCCTACTTCTGTATATATACTTCTATATATATTCTTGATCAGCATCAATAGCCGAGTCGATAGAGCTATGTCCGTCTGTCCGTCCGTCTGTCCGTCCGTCTGTCCGTCTGTATGAACAAAAGGATCTCAGAGACTATAAGAGCTAGAAAGGTGAAAGGTCGCAAATGAAAGGTACAATACCCAAGCAGTACGAGTTTGTTTTTGTTTTTTGACACGCCCACTTAAGGGCGTTCTATCTTCATATAAAGGCAAATGTACAGATAAAACTTGAATGTTTTAGTATAGAAAACTTTGTAAGCAATGCTATCTGATCCAAATTTACACGGAGACTACATGTCTATGAAGTACATGTACTGACCAAGTTTGATCGAAATCGGACAACTATATCGTATAGCTCCCATAGGGCCGATCGGTCAAAAACACGCTTCAAATATAAATTAGTATGAAAAAATTTTGAATTGACTTTACTATCTTAATGAAACTGACACAAAAAAAAAAAAACCAATAATATATATATACTGACCAAGTTTCATAGAAATCGGACAACTATATCGTATAGCTCGGGACAATCGGTCAAAAATTTTGCATTTCGTATGAATTTGTATGAAAATTTGCTGTATTTAGCAAGTTATCTTAATGAAACTGATACAGAATAAATTTATCAATAACATAAATGTACTGACCAAGTTTCATACAAATCGTATGATTATATCGTATAGCTCCCATAGGAATAATCGGTCGAACATTGAGTAACGGGTATCCTAAAGTCGCGGGGCGACTATAGCATTCTTTATTGTTTTAATACTCTCTTCAAGAGTATATTGGATTTGTGCAAATGTATGTAACAGGCAGAAGGAGGCGTGGTAGACCCCATAAAGTATATATTTTCTTGATCAGCATCACAAGCCGAGTCGATATAGCCATGTCCGTCTGTCCGTCCGTATTTCCGTCTGTCTGTCTATCCGTATGAACAAACAGATTTCAGAGATGGTAGGAGCTACAAGTTCGAGCTTTGTCTCAATCGATCACATATTTAGTCAGTCAATACAAGTGTCTTTTTTTTTCGATACCACGCGCCATTCGCCCACAATGAGCAAAAAACCAGACACACCTCGCAAAAAAACCGGTGTTTTCGGCGGATATCTCAGTAACTATGACACCTAGGATCACCAATTTTGGTATAGAGCTTCCTAGCGACAGCGTAAATGCTATGATATTTAAAATTTTGGATTGCCACGCCCCTTTTTCCCACAATTAATAAAAATAATTCTCAACTTTGTTCCGTTTTTGGGCGTTTGTTAATATAGTACAGTATCATAATTTATAATTCGTGTGGAGACTAACTATATCAATCTATCCTGAAGGGCGCATTGAAATCGCACTATAAACAAGAAAACTAGAAGCGTTACAATATTGATAACTAAATGCAATATCATGTATGAGTGCAAGTGAGACAGAAACATAAAAGCACATGTTCGAATGTTTTCGTTGCCTGTGGGGCGGCAGCGCTGTCCGCAGTCGTGGCCGCGCTGAATACACACATACATACATATATGCGTCATATATGGTCAAGCGCATGTGTATTCGCATGCAAACAAACAGATGTATGTTTGATTATGCTTAGATTGTTTTTGTCTTAATGCAAGTACTACACATTGTAATATCTCGATACCGAGTTTAATAAATTAATCGGGGAAAAATGCAGAGAGTATTATACGGTCGGGCGTGCTCGACTGTACTTTTTTTACTTGTTTTTCAATGACCGATTGTTCCTATGGCAGCTATATGATATAGTAGTCCGATCTAGATGAAATTTGGTGACACATAGGATTTTATACCAAATGCATATGCATTGGTTCAAATCGTACAGGAGACACAGAAAATTTTCATACCAAGCATTTTCACCAGTCTTAACCGATTGTTCCTATGGCAGCTATATGATATAGTGGTCCGATCTGGATGAAATTTGGTTTGCACACGGGATTTTATGCCAAATACATATGGAGCGAATTTGGTTAACATAGCTCAAAAATTTTTTATTCCGATTGTTCCTATGGGAGCTATATGATATAGTGATCCGATCTGGCCGATTTTAACAAATGTTCTGCGTGCAAAGGAAATACACATCTGTGCCAAGTTTCATCAAGATGGCTTTAAAACTAAGAGACTAGTTCGCATAGAAACAGACGAACAGACAGACGGACATGGCTATATCGACTCGGCTGTTGATGCTGATCAAGAATATATATACTTAATGTGGTCGGAAACGTCTCCTTCAATGCGTTACAAACTTCGTGACAAAAACAATATACCCTCTACAAGGGTATAATAAAAAACCATTTGCTACGCGTAGCCGTAGTTGTAGCAGAAAACAGAGAGAAAGGTGAGAGCGGAGCAAATGCTTTTTTTTGTGCTACGGCTCTCGTGTGTGTTTATGCTCTGTGGTTGTGGTTTATGCGGTGGTTAGAAACATTAGAATGTCAATTTTGTGAAAGTAACAGAAAATAATTATTTTTTTCAAGCCAACTTAAAAAAAAAAAAAAAAAAAAAAAAATAGATTTATTTGTCGTAACTGACAAACAAATTGTATGTGTATTGCTGCATTTTTAAACTTATAAAACAATGGATTAATCTCGGAAGAAAGAGTGTCCTTAAGCTTTTTATTGGAGGTCAAAGTTTCAGGCGGGGTCATCGTTTGACCCTATAGACCCTGAATTTGTACGATTCAAAAATTTTTCAGAACAAAATTTTTTTGTTGTTGCTTATAAATTTATTCAATATGTTTACTTTATTCTCCCAAAACTTGAAGCCGGTCCGAAAAAATTGTATGAAAAAGAGCCTTCGGAAATTCAGCTAATTAGAGTATTTCCTGCTGAAGCGTCGCAGTTAATCACGTTTTTCTCGAAAATGTGTGTTTGAAGTCATTTGACACGATTTCTCCAGAAGTTTTGAACCGATTCTTTTCAAGTTTTGGGCACATATTCAACATGATCTTTTCAGGATTCTTCTTCTCTTGAAGGATTTTTTTTGTTTTTAACATTTACCATTTTTTAAGGATATTTTAAGTTCGAGTTTTCGTAAAAAAATTCGAAATGCTGTCAAAAATTCAAATTTCAATATTTTGTATTTTCCTTCGTTCAAATTTAAGACTCAAGTATCTACTATATCATCTATTATATCAGATGAATCGTTCATCTGATATCGTGTCGAAAACGAAGGTCCTTTTTTTTAGGGTCTCAAGACATTGGCTACCGTCGGCCCAATAATGCAAATTTCTGTATGGAATAAAATTTAAATTACAAAGGAAATGTCAATCATTTTATCTGTTTATTGTTTGAATAAAATATATCACTGAAAATATTAAAAAGTGCTTAATTTGAGCTTCTGAACACCACTTAGCCCCTTAAAGCATTACCAATGCAAAAAAAATTTGTTTTTTTTTCAAAAAAGAGCTTGGAAAAGTAGAGCGTTTACCATCCCTACCTAACAGAAACTATTTATACAACACTTGTACACCCTGTGATGATGACGTAAAATTATACATCAGGAAAAATTAGAAGCTGTTCAAAAACACTTTGCACTTAGAGGTCTTAACTGGAATGCTACTATTCGATTACCTTCTTATCCTAGTAGATTTGCATACTCTCTGCACGAATATATTTGGTTTCTAATAAAGTATGTAAAATTCTTGATCAGCATCACAAGCCAAGTCGATATAGCCATGTCCATATGTCTGTCCGTCCGTTCGTCTGTCCGTATGAACACACAGATTTCAGAAATGGTAAGAGCTACAAGTTAGAACTTTGTCTTAATCAACTACATATTTAGTCAGTCAATACAAGAATTTCTTTTTTTTTATTTTGATGCCTGGCCCCATTCGCTCACAATGACGCAAAACCTGGACACACCTCGGAAAAATTCAATGTTCTCGGCGAATATCTCAGTAACTATGGCACTACAGCTCTCATGTAGTCAATTATCAATGTTGTTACGTTTCTAGCTTTCCTGTTTATAGTCAGATTTTTATGTAAATTTCAGTATAGTTTTAAAAAGAAAGAATGCTATAGTCGCCCCGCGACTTTAGGATACCCGTTACTCAATGTTCGGCCGATTGTTCCTACGACAGCTATATGATATAGTAGTCCGATTTGAATGAAACTTGGTCAGTAT
This sequence comes from Drosophila acutilabella, assembly GCA_035046005.1. NCBI lineage: Eukaryota > Metazoa > Arthropoda > Insecta > Diptera > Drosophilidae > Drosophila > Drosophila acutilabella. Next base: position 580,182 of record JAWNOK010000059.1, read on the forward strand.
ATTTATATTATTGATATTATTTATTCTGTATCAGTTTCATTAAGATAGCTTGGTAAATACAGAAAATTTTCATAAAAATTCATACGAAATGCAAATTTTTGACCTATTGTCCCTATGGGTGCTATACAATATAGTAGTCCGATTTGGATGAAACTTGGTCAGAACATTTATGTCATTAATAAATTTATTTTGTGTTAGTTTCATTAAGATATCTTAGTCAATGCAAAATTTTTTCATACTAATTTATATTTGGAGCGTATTTTTGACCGATCGGCCCTATGGGAGCTATACGATATAGTTGTCCGATTCCGATCAAACTTGGTCAGTACATATACTTCATAAACATATAGTCTCCGTGTAAATTTGGATCAGATAGCATTGCTAACAAAAAAGTTTTCTATACTAAAACATTCAATTCTTATCTGTACATTTTCCTTTATATGAAGATAGAACGCCCTAAAGTGGGCGTGTCAAAAAACAAAAACAAACTCGTACTGCTTGGGTATTGTACCTTTCATTTGCGACCCCTTTCACCTTTCTAGCTCTTATAGTCTCTGAGATCCTTTTGTTCATACAGACGGACGGACGGACGGACGGACGGACGGACGGACGGACGGACGGACAGACGGACATGGCTATATCGACTCGGCTATTGATGCTGATCAAGAATATATATACTTTATGGGGTCTGCCACGCCTCCTTCTGCCTGTTACATACATTCCAACAATTACAATATACCCTTGTACTCTACGAGTAACGGGTATAAAAATTAGTCTCCATTGTAAATTTATTTCGAGGTGTGTCTGGTTTTTTGCTTATTGCGGGGGCGGTTGGGGGCGTGGCAACAATTTGAAATAAACTTGATCTGCTCGAAAAGATAATGGACTTTCATTCCACATATTTAGTCAGTCAATACAAGAATCTTTTTTTTTTTTTGAGATGCCATGCCCCATTCGCCCACAATGAGCCAAAACCTGGACACACCTCAGAAAAAATCAATATTTTCGGCGAATATCTCAGTAAGTATGGCAGTTAGGAACATTAATAGTGGAACGGAGGTTCCTAGACACAGCATAAATGCAATGCAAACAAAAATTTTTCTCATGAAAAAAAAACCCAAATTGGCATGCCGTATTAAAGGCATTAGTTTTTATCGTACAGTATTGTAATTTATATTTCGTGTGGAGAATTACTATGTCAAACTATTCTGAATGTTGCATAAAATCCGACTATTAACAAGAAAAACAAGAAAAAAAAGTACAGTCGAGCACGCCCGACCGTAATATACTCTCTGCATTTTTCCCCGATTAAGTTATTAAAATCGGTCTAGAGATATAACAATGTGTAGTACTTGCATTAAAACACGTTGAAACAAAAACAATCTAAGCATAATCAAACATACAGCTGTTTGTCTGTATGCGAATACATATACGAAAGACAATATATGATGCATATATGTATGTGTGTATTCGGCGCGGCCACGACTGCGGACAGCGCTGCCGCCCCACAGGCAACGAAAACATTCGAACATGTGCTTGTATGTTTCTGTTTCGCTTGCACTCATACATGATATTGCATTCAGTTATCAATATTGTAACGCTTCTAGTTGTCTTGTTTATAGGGCGATTTCAATGCGCCTTTCAGGATAGTTTGATATAGTTAGTCTCCACACGAATTATAAATTACAATACTGTACTATATAAACAAATGCCAAAAAAACGGAACGAAAGTTAAGAACAATTTTTATTAATTGTGGGAGAAAGGGGCGTGGCAGTCAAAAATTTTAGATGTCATAGCATTTACGCTGTCACTAAAAACCTTCTAACCAAAATTGGTGATCATAAGTACCATAGTTACTGAGATATTCGCCGAAAACACCGATTTTTTTTTTGAGGTGTGTCTAGTTTTTTGCTCGTTGTGGGCGAATGGGGCGTGGGATCGAAAAAACAAGATTCTTGTATTGACTGACTAAATATCTGATCAATTGAGACCAAGCTCGAACTTGTAGCTCTTACCATCTCTGAAATCTGTTTGTTCATACGGACAGACAGACAGACAGACAGACAGACAGACAGACAGACGGACAGACGGACATGGCTATATCGACTCGGCTTGTGATGCTGATCAAGAATATATATACTTTATGGGGTCTGCCACGCCTCCTTCTGTCTGTTACATACATTTGCACAAACCCAATATACTCTTGCAGAGAGTATATTAAGTGAACATATTTTTCATTATTTTGTAAGATGCTTGTTGAACTAAGCGACTCAACTAAACAGCTGCTTTAAAAAAAAAAAATTGGGACACGACATCTGAAATTGGCGCAGATGGACTTGCCAAAGCAGAAGATGAACCTGATGGATTTATATCACTGGAGCAAATTTTTGAAATGCAAAATTCTTTAATTTCTATGAGTTCGGTTGATTGCATGTTTAATGCAGGCGGAAATAATAAACACGCTGCTTTATGCCATAGATCAATATTTGGGACCCAGATTTTATTAACATTACCACGAATTTTTTCTTTTAGGGCCAATATAGGACATACATCTGTCGCTTGTGGTTCACATATAAGCCGCATTTTGTTTATAGACGGCATTACGTAGTATAATGAAGGCGAACTAGAGAGTTGTAGCTTTTTAAATATTACTTCGAAGTCACTGCATAAATCGACTAACTGATGAAGCGTTGTTATATTAATAAGCAGTAGTCGTTGAATTTCTTGCATCTCTTTTAAAATTTCGTTGATATTATACCAATTATCGACAATGGACTTAAACATTGCGAAGCTTGAGTTCCATCTTGTCGTGCAATAGTTTTTCAATGAAGTTTGGAGTTGATGCTGCAAGTTTGCTTTTTTAAAATAGCGAACAATGTTTTTGCATGCCTCTACAAGTTCAGCTACCTTCAATGAATCATTAAAGGCGTGTTCCAAGACGTTGGCTAGCAAATGACTGCTGCAGTTAAATCGAAAGTTTCCTTCCAAAGCTTTTAATATATTGCTGCCTCTGTCCGTTACAAACTTAATTTTTTCTAAATTATCAATCCCGAACTCGCCGAACAGTGTGTGTAATTTGATCAATACGTTTGTAGACGTTAAGCGTTGGAAATCCATGGATTTGAGGCCCAATATTAAGTCGAAAAGCTTTTGGTCCTTTGGAAGTGCATAGTCACTCCTAGAAAGTTTCTATGCACATAGTTGTCAGACCATAAATCAATGGTAGCAGTTGCTCCACCATTATCCACAATGTCGGCTTATTCATCCTTTATTTTAAGTTCTTTGTCATCCGCGATCTTGTGCGTTGTTCGCGACAACGTTGTTGCATCAGGCAGCATGTCGTCTATGTCCACATCTTCCCCATACTTTTCTCCAATCTTAATTAAAAATGTTGCAAGTTTTGTAAAGCCGATTCCATTTATGGCTGAAAAGGGTTGGCAATCCTCAGTTACCCAATCTACACTGGCATCTATAGCTGCTTTTTTTTCCTCAGGCGTTACAGTTTTCAACAGCTTGGTTTCTTCAAGCGACTTGCAGCACTTATGTCGCGTTAAATTAGATGACTGTTTTGCGGAATATTTACAAATATTACTGCACGATCGACAGTACAAAAATCCATCTAAAATTGTGCCATCCTCCTTTATAATTTCGTTCAAAATATTCAAAACAAAGCTTCTTCCCTTTTTGTCGGGCCGCTTAAGTATAGGCATTTGTGCGTATTTTTTCTAGGATCGACTGCTCCATAGTGATTTGAGGACAAAATGAAACTAATTACACTTGTTCATTTTCTAACCTGCTACTGTGAGCAAATGATCGGTTTGCAAATGAGCGTGAATATACTTAGTGAGCAAAAAATATGTATACATTTAAGTGAATTTAACTCAACAGTGAGTTCGTGTGTATATGCAAGCTTAATCGGTTGAGCCGAAAGGCACGATTATTCGACTATTTTTGTGTATTAACGTTTTTGCGATCACGACAAGCCGTTCTCTGTTTGGCGGCAACGTTGCCCGCGATCGCTGGCTGTGTCGACTAATGCTAGACATACAAACCTACATGTGTGCACTGCTTTGACGTAAACAAACACACTCGAAAGCAGAATTCGCTTGAAATGCAAAAACAAATGTTAACAAAACAGTTATACAATAAATGCAATGCGTGGACGCAAGCATAAGATAATTGAGTGCAAGCAAAAAAGCACACAAACTTATGATTGCTCAGCGGAGCAACAAAAATGGTGCAAAGGTCACAGCACAATCAAAATCACAGTTGATTCGCTATATTAATAATTTGCAATTTTGCTACTATGCACTCTGAAATGGACGATACCAACGAAAACAGACTGTATGGTGGCTTAATCAATGCAGGCTCGAACCTAGCTAATTGTGCCAAATACAGAGAAGGAGAGTTTTTGCGTTCCCCTGAACGTAGCTTCATCTCCCCTGCAGAAAAGGGTCAAAGCATTCGAGTGACTGACTTAAGGCTTAAGTTCAGAACAAGCCTATCTTGTATATTAAAAGCCGGCTCAAAGGTGCAGTAGACCTGTCCGCAGAGGATAAAGCCATACTCGCCAGGACAGTGCAAGGAATTGAAAAATCAGGCGTCACTTAAGGGAAATTTAAAAGTTATAAAGTCCGCTCGCTTCTAAGAATTCTAGGAGCTATTGGATGAGACGAAGCATGAGAACATCTCTTGTTGTGAATACCAACTCCCAACAGAGGAATTCACAACACAATATAAGTAATAAAGGCTACAGTCGAGCGAGCCGACTGTACAAGACCCCGTAATCCCATAGTAGTGCGTATTTGTATTTAATTTAAATTTAAATTTTAAAATTAAGTTTATAAAATTAAAATTAGCTCTTGTAGTTTAAAATATCCAGGTGTTCATTCTGACGGACGGACGGACGTCACTATATACTTTATGCCCATTGCCTGTAAGCACACTTCGCTTCAGACAAACCTAAGAGGTAGAGTGCGGTATCTAAAAAAGAATCGCCATTGAGTTCTTTACGAGTACTAAAAACCCGGTCCCGACAGTATTATTGCAGTCATGATATAAACCAACCAACTAGCATGCGTGTAAAATAGGGAAATCAGTGGAAACAGCAATGCTCTTGCTAGTGACGCTAATTGAAAAAGCCGTTTAACATCTGGAGTGAGCGCTATGTGTTTTCTTATACATTTTAGAAGTGATCAACGATGTAAGCACAGAAGCCATCATCAATCAGGCAGAGTCAATAGAGTAACACCCAACCATCTCATACAGTAACCAACATCTCCTAAGCTACAGAAGTGTTCAGTCGGAGCTTGGAGCGGCCACAGTGATCAGAGCTATGAACAGGGGCATCCGGACAAGGTGGAGTCATACTCCCTTTCTTGCGGAACTTGATGACAGACAATTTACTTCAGGACTTTAAGAGAGAGAAGCCCCAAAAATAACTTCTTACCCCAATGACACAAGCATACCTTTGACCTGGCTCATTCGCCCATTAACTCTCAGCTCTTATGAAAAACACTCTCTGGGTGTTTTATGGAAGAGCAGGTAATGCCGGACTACATACCACTGCAGAGGAGACGGACCTCACTAAGAAGTACATAGTACAGCAATGGATCCCCAACTAAACGGTACATAACTTAAGCCAAGTGCGCAAGCTAGATACCTAGGGATGATGATGGATAGTAAACTGAGCTGGTTGAACAATGAATGGGTAAAGAAGGAAATTGTTGCGCTTTACACATCCATGAAGATGCTAATCTTTACATTGGGCTTGTAACTCCGACTATAGCATCGGATCTATATTTTTGTTGTGCGTCCGAAACTACACTACTGGGCTCTAGTATGATGGCAACAAAAAACATACCAGATCACAACATTAACATATTCGTGAACAGATAAACAGTAATCAAGTCTATGATGTCGCCAGCTCTGATTTCCACAACTGGATTCCAAGCCACCGAGTAGCAGTATCTGCCGATCTAAGTTTGTAAAGTGAATTTTAGCGGAGCCTCGAAGAAAGCATCAACATCAGGTACATTTCCTTCCTCAAAATCTCTGGCACTACATACATGGTGGGTATACTCCACTCAAGTCCGCGTGAGGCTTTAATGCTTGGAAGCGTCATTACTATAACCACTACAACAAAAACTCCAAAAGAGCGCCAAGAGCTTTTCTAGGCCTTACCAAAGAGCCCAGCATCGCACAAGATTTGTATGAGAGGTCTGCATGGCTGCACTCTGTACACTAGCGAAAATGAATAGATTCGTATTGAATTGAGTTGAGTGAGTTCGAAGCATCTAATAAGTCGAAGTTGTATGAGTATGAGACCAGCTGTGTCTCACAACATACAGAATTCTATGAAATGAGTGCGAGCAAATAAACCGAAAAAGTAGTGAAGGATGTTGCGAAGCTGAATTCATTCGAATGGACTCGAATTGCGGAATACATATCAGCCGAAAAAAAAGCCGATGCGCAGTTTGGCAATAGTAACAAATATAAAAAAATAATAATTACAAAGAATTTTGAACATTGTGCCTCTGAGTCCGACGCTAGTGCAGTCACTCACTCAAACTTATTCTGCTTTGCATTCACATTCACTCAACTCATTTTGAGCATTGTTCACTTGATTATGCTTTTCTGCTATTCATGCAGACCTCTAATTCGTATGCAATAAATTCCTGAGCGAAATGAATATAAAGGGCCAACACGTGACCCATTGCGTTTATTCAGCTTTCTTTATCATTATCACCGGAATCAATCATCCAAACAATCACACTAATATTTTTATCACAGTCAGTTCTTAATAATATATTTAAATTGAATAACGGGTATTTAATGATTTAAATGCAATTTGGTCAGTATGCTTACAATTTTGTGAAATGTATGCTTTGTGAATTTAAATAAGATAGCTAAGTGAAATGAGAAATTGTTAACTTTCAACATTTAGATTTAATTGGTCAATTAATGTTCATGTCAAAAATTCTTTTTTCAAAATTTGGTTTAGATATCATAGTAAAACAACTTTCTATTCTAAAATAAGTAAGAAAAGTACAATCTAGCACACCCGATCGTATAATACGCTCTGCTCCCGATTATATTGTTAAAATCGGTATTTGAAACAAATAAAAACTTTGTAAAATAGAATAAACCTCTGTTTGTCACATAAAAATTCGTTTGACATTGTATACAGTGTTCACATACATATGTATGTATGTTGTCATCGGCACGGTCAGCGTCTGCGGGTAGCGGTGCCGCCAAACAAGCAGCGAAAACGTTCGAGCATGTGTTTTGAATTGAATGAATTAATTGAATTTGCGATCAAATGTAATCTTTGTTCCGTGCTTTCTTTTTTGATTATAGTCGGATTTTTATGCAACTTTTGTGATAATTTGACATAATTATTCTCCAAACGAATCTCAAATGTTAACACTCTTCGATAAGAACTAACGCCTTTTAAACTGCATGCAAGTTTGAAGAGTTAAATATATCTAATGGGAAGTTGATAACATTGCATTTATGGTGTGTCTAGGAACCTGTGTACCAAAATTGGTATGCCCAAAGGCCATAGTTACTAAGATATTCGACAAAAACATCGATTTTTCCCGCTGTGTGTCAATGAGTGAAAATGGGCCGTCGCACCAAAAAATAAGTAAGAAGGCTACAGTCGATCGACTCGACTTTAAATGCGCATTTGTATTTATTTAAAATTAAAACAAGAAAGAATGCTATAGTCGCCCGGCGACTTAAGGATACCCGTTACTCAATGTTCGACCGATTGTTCTTATGAGAGCTATACGATATAGTAGTCCGATTTGAATGAAACTTGGACAGTTCATTAATGTTATTGATAAATTTATTCTGTATTAGTTTCATTAAGATAGCTTGATAAATACAGAAAATTGTCATACAAATTCATACTAAAATCAAATTTTTGACCGATTGTCCCTATGGGAGCTATACGATATAGTAGTCCGATTTGGTCAGTATATGTACGCCATAGATGTGTACATCCTATGTGAATTTGGTTTGGAGAACGTAACTAACAAAAAAGTTTTCTATACTAAAACATGCTATTTTCACCTGCTTTTACCTTTATATGAACATAGAACGCCCTAAAGTGGGCGAGACAAAAAAAAAACAAATTTGTACTGCTTGGGCATTTTATCTTTAATTTGCGACTTCTCAGGTCTTTCTAGCTCTTATGGCTGCTAAGAACCTTTTATTCATACAGACGGACAGACGGACGGACGGACGGACGGACGGACGGACAGACGGACATGGCTATATCGACTCGGCTTTTGATGCTGAACTAGAATATATATACTTTTTGGGGTCTGCCACGCTTCCTTCTGCCTGTTACATACATTCCAACGATTACAATATACCCTTGTACTCTACGAGTAACGGGTATAACAAGTAGGAAAGTGCAGTCCACCACGCCCGACCGTATAATACTCTCTGCTCTTATTCTCGATTTTATTAATAAAATCGGTATCCGCTTATTACAATGGATAGTACTTATATCAGAATACGGTGAATTAAATAAAAACTAAGTATAATAGAAAAAACATCTGTTTGTCTATATTCACATACAAATTCATTTGACATTATATGTGTGCACATATATATGTATGTATGTTTACCACCTTTCAGGAGAGTTTGATATAATAAGTCTCCACACTAATTTATTAAAATACTTTACGATAAGAACAAATGCCTTAGGCGTGGAGGCGTGGCCGACCCCATAAAGTGTATATATTCTTGATCAGCATCAACAGTCGAGTCGATGTCCGATGTCAATGTCCGTCTGTCTGTCTGTCCGTCCGTATGAACAGCTGGATCTTTTAAACTGCAATAGCTAAAGACATTAAATTTGGAATAAAAGTCCATTATCTTCTCGAGCAGATCAAGTTTATTTCAAATTGTTGACACGCCCCCTACCGCCCCCGCAATAAGCAAAAAACGAGACACACCTCGAAAAAATTGGAGTTTTGGACGAATATCTCAGTAATATGGCACATACGAGTACCAATTTTGGTATGCGAGTTTCTAGAGACAGCCTAAATGCAATGCCATTAAAAATTTTAAGCTGCCACGCCTCCTTTTCTCAAAAGAACTAAACGTTTCCAACATCAATGCCGTTTTTAAGGCATTTGTTTAAAGAGTACAGTGTTGTAATTTAACTCTCGTTTGGAGACTTATCATTTCTAACTATGCTGAAAATTACATTAAAATCCTGGGTCAAAAAACGAGAGAGCTATCACGGTTCAATGTTTTTGTTATTTAACTGCAAAATCACTGTAAGCGCGCAAGCGAGACAGAAACATACAAACATATGTTCGAACGTTTTCGTTGCCTGTTTGGCGGCAGCACTGCCCGGAGACGCTGGCCGCGCCGACTAATGCTATACATACACACATATATATGTGCACACATACACATAATTTCAAACGAATTTACCTATTTAATTTGTAGCATGTCAATGCAGATAATAGAAAGAATCCTAAAAATGGGCCGTGGTGCAACTGGTAGAGTTGCGGCGCATTAAGGAAACTGAGATCGTGGATTCGAATGCTGACAATTGTTAAATGAATTTTTTAAATTTCACTTAAAAATGTAAATGTAAAATTTTAATAATTTAAATTTAATTTTAATTTAAATTAAATACAAATGCGCACTACTGTAGGAGTACGGGGTATTTTACAGTCGGCTCGATCGACTGTAGCCTTTTTTACTTGTTGTCCCTGCAGTTTCGTAGAAATCGAAGGAACGTCTCTTGTACGAAACAAAAATTTTAGGTGAGTCGAGTGATTTTACAGCTGTATTAAGAATCATTGTTGACTTTGGCAGTACTGGCTAATTGCATCGAATCTTTCCAAAATGTCAGGCCAAAATACTATGTAAATGGCTGTTACAAAACGAGATATGATTTTCTTACTAGCAACTTTAAAGCTTCTTAGAATTTTCGTAATCCTAACTGGTAACTCGTTCACCATTAAATCGAACTTCGCGCTGTATTATACTCTCTGCAAGAGTATATTGGGTTTGTGAAAATGTATGTAACAGGCAGAAGGAGGCGTGGCAGACCCCATAAAGTATATATATTCTTGATCAGCATCACAAGCCGAGTCGATATAGCCATGTCCGTCTGTCTGTCCGTCTGTCTGTCCGTCCGTATGAACAAACAAATTTCAGAGATGGTAAGAGCTACAAGTTCGAGCTTGGTCTCAATCGATCACATATTTAGTCAGTCAATACAAGAATCTTTTTTTTTCGATGCCACGCCCCATTCGCCCACAATGATGAAAAAACTAGACACACCTCGGAAAAAATTGGTGTTTTGGGCGAATATCTATATTTTGGTATGGAGGTTCCTAGCGACATCCTAAATGCATTGACATTTAAAATTTTGGACTGCCACGCCCCTTTCTCCCACAATTAATAAAAATTGTCCTCAACTTTCGTTCCGTTTTTTGGCTTTTGTTTATATAGTACAGTATTGTAATTTATAATTCGTGTGGAGACTAACTATATCAAACTATCATGAAAGGCGCATTGAAATCGCACTATAAACAAGAAAACTAGAAGCGTTACAATATTGATAACTCAATGCAATATCATGTATGAGTGCATGCGAGACAGAAATATACAAGCACATGTTCGAATGTTTTCGCTGCCTGCGTGGCGGCAGCGCTACCCGCAGTCGCTGACCGCGCTAATACACACATACATACATACATGTATATGCATCATATATTGTCATTCGTGTGTGTATTCGCATACAGACAAGCAGATGTATGTGTGATTATGCTTAGACTGTTTTTGTTTCAAAGTGTTTAAAGCAAGTACTACACAATGTAATATCTCTAGACCGATTTTAATAATTTAATCGGGAAAAAAGGCAGAGAGTATTTTACGGTCGGGCTTGCTCGACTGTACTTTCCTTACTTGTTTTTTAATATTTTTGTGTATTTTACATCATAAGTTTCCTTGTTAAAAAAATAAATAAAATTATTGTGTTTAACATAAAACGAGTTTAACATGCAAAAGATTAAAAATAAGACAACAACAAATAAAAATGGCTACAGTTAATTGAGCCGACAGTAAAAGACCCTGTACTCCTTCTAACGTGTATTTTCGCATACAAATTTCCTATTGTTTAACGATTTGTGCAATGACAGTTACAGTCTAAACCATAGTTTTCCCATTCGGCACAAACTTGGTGACGATACTCTGATGGCATTATCCATGTATTGTTATTTGGTCACGATAGCACGATAGTTTGGAAGTTGTAGTGTAAAGAAATTTTAAATAAACTTAACCTGCTGACATATAGACGGATATAGAAGGAGTTTAGGGTCGTTTACAGCCGGCTCGCTCGACTGTAGCCTTTCTTAGTAGTTTTTTCGAATTAGTATCAAATAATTTGTTTTATAATGCTTCCGCTAATTAAATATTTTAATAAAATTGAATAATTTATTTTTGTTTTAAATAATAACAAACTTTGTAAACTTTATGCAGTGTACATACCTGAAAAGCAGCATCACTCCTTGAATAAATGATTGGAAGTTGTTGTGCCTAGTAATTGAATTTTCCACCGTACCTAGTTTAATATTTCCAAACACCTATACATGATTTATATATTGGTAAATAATAATATAATAAAACATTTATACTGTTATATCGTACCTTTTTAATTTTAAACATTAGAAAAATGGTTTAACCATTAATTCAATATTAAAATGAGTATTTGTAAGTATAGGTTTATACACAAATATGACGTGGAACTTTGACTTTAAATTGTGTTAAAAATAAGATAAAGGGCTTTAGAAAATCGCGAAAGCAATTACGACAGTGAAGACTGTTAAAAGACTTAACTAATAAATGAATATAATTTGTCCAATTTAAGGCCATTCCGTTCCGTATTTTTTACTGGCTCTTAAAACGGTATTTTGAAGATATCAAAGTAAAAAAATAGGTAAGTATATATTCTAAGACCATGTCATATTTGCATAAATAAGTATTCTTATTGTAGTAAAGCTGGCAAGCTCTCGATGCTGTTAATATTAGGTATATATTAGGCGTAATATAATATTTCCTTTAATTATTACTGTTGTATTTCGCTAGTAAAACAATTATAAGACGCATGGAACACAGAAGTTAAAATATTAGTGTATTAACCAGCTCATAATCAATTGCTAGACTCTGATTTAAATTTGAACTAAACAATTTGAGAATCAACTTATTATATATAATGAAAATTTTTTCGTAAACGAACTCATCGATACATACATAAACCGGTAATCTGAGAAATGAATATTTTTTTTAAAATTATATAATATCTTAGCTTAAAGTTATGGAGGCGAAGAGCAGTTACTTTTTACAATGTATTTTATAAATTTTAGGGAAGAATACTAATTTCGCTTTTGTTTAAATTAATAAACCACTTTTGACATGCAGCTTCCAGATGACTCTTGTACGCGAGAACTAAGAGAACTCTGAGTACATCGCACAACACCGAAAACAAAAAATAACGGTTATCTTCGGCTCGCCGAAGATTAAATACCCTTGCAGTTATGCATACTGCGTTAATTTGGTTTCTATCACTAATTGCTCCTATGGCAACTTTATGATATAGTAGTCCGATTTTAATGAAACTTAAGCAACTCATTGGGATAGATAATGCATATTGTGTGAATTAGGATGTAATCGTTCAATAGACACAAATAATGTTCAAACTAAGCATTTTAATCGATTGTTCCCATGGGAGCTATATGATATAGTCATCCGATCTGGCTGATTTTAACAAATGATGTGCGTGCAAAGGGCTTACAATTGAGAGACTAGTTCGCATAGAAACAGAAACGGACAGACGGACATGACTATATCGACTTAGCTGTTGATGCTGATCAAGAATATGTGTATATACTTTATGGTGTCCGAAACGCCTCCTTCAAACTTTGTGACAAAGACAATATACCCTCTGCAAGGGTATAACAACAGCTACTTAGTATCGATTCGCTTTCGTTAAAGGACATGATTTACATAGGTTCTAACTTTTTCCTGATTTCCCCGTTTAAACCCTTTTCGGTCCGCGACCGCGCATATTTTGTCATTTTATTAATCATTTTAACTTATTTTATAATCAGTGCTTATTTGCTTCTGCAAATACTTTTTGATTATATTCTTATCTTATATTATTACTTAATGAACTCCAATATGTTTGTCTGTTATAAGTTTTTCCAATTGCCAGGTTTGAACAAACGTTAAGGTGGGTTTTGTTTGCTGCTGGCTATGTGAAAATGTTTCACATAGATAATGTGCAGGCCTCAACAAGTCAAAAGCCGGTTAAGAGTGGCCATGTGAGTCTTGTAGATGTCAAAAGGGACATGATGAGCTTCATGAGACATACTAGAAAAGGATTTGGATTTAAAAGTCTGTCCGATAGTTTCTCACCTTGGGGTAAGGAATTCAAAGATTTAACGGTCTTGAATGATTCTCCAAAACGCAAAAAGGCCAATTTTAGATTGTCGATTGAACTTTCGGTCCCCTTCACTTGCTCACTTTGTCCGCATCTTTGTCCACATCGTCTATAATATTCATCCCCATTTTCAAATACTATAGTTTCTAGGGATGACCATTACAGTCATTTTACAGTTATTTTACAGTCAGAAGTTGTCCCTACCAACCCCGAAACAATAGTTTCAGATTCGTTAGTTGTCAATACTGTTGCAGTTGGCGAATCAAAGGCCAAATCAGAAGCTGTGGAAAAATTTAAGTTCCCATGTCTTCAAGAAATTTCATCATTTAAAGTTAGTGTCCCTGCCAAATATTTTAGCACAATCTGCTGTAAAGATTTTTGGCCGGAACTTTTAATAATAAAAAAATATACAACGATGAAAAATAAATCGGACTCCAATTGCATTGCCTCTTAACCCTGTGGCCTCTGATGCCGGTAAATCTAAGTTCCTCCCTCTCATTTGCCTATCAAAATGTTAGAGGTCTTTGTAACCGTATTAATCTTAATTGAAATAATCGATAATTTCAATTTCATGTCTATGGCCCGATACTCTAAACTCCTAAACTCTTAAATTCTTTCCAATTAATTTCCTATCTATAGAAATGATCGTACATCTCGCCGCGGTGGGGGTATACTAATGGATGTTGATGTTAGCATATCCTCAAAAGAAGAAATAATAAATTAAATGTGTTGTTATACCAGACTGTCTGGTCCCGGCAGTTCACGTGTAGATGTGTATGAATAGTGCAATCACAACTTTAAATTATACGTTGAATAACTTTATTGATGTCTGCGTTCCGCTTAGTGTTTCAACCAGGTCTAACAATCCTGTTTGGTTTACCCGTGAGTAAACATTGCTTAAAAAATAGAAAGTCGAGGTTTTATAAAACTTCCAGGGAAACTGGTTTTTCTTTGTACCTCTCCCGCTATCTGATTACTCGATCTGAATTCTGTTTTGAATGACCGAACTTATAAGGAACACCTTACCAATTATGGGCAACAGTTCTGAAGGGATTTCAGACGGTTTATAACTTTGTTAATTCGAAGCGTAAATCATCAACGCTTCCATCTAGTACATTCTTTGAATGAGAAATCGCTAATTCGGATCAGACTAACGCCGATTTTTTCCAAACGACTTATTGTAAGCTGGATTGTAATTCTGATTCACCATACTCTTATTATGTAATTTCTTTAAATTGTAATTTTAATTTCCAGTAATCACTGTGTTGGGCTACCAAGCTTTTTTGATAGCACTTAATTTCAAATTTATTAAGTTTATTAATATACATATATGTACAATGTTTATATACCGAAATAAGTTTGCGTAATAACAACCGAAATTTAGAAACTTCTTAGAGAAGTGCGATGTGAAACTTCTATATTGAAGTGCGAATGAAAGAAGACTAACTCTTGTGGCTCAAACAATGATGCGCGAGCCGGTAAGAATATGGATGCAAAAGAACAAATGATAAATGTTATAAAAACAATGATACAAAACGAATTGCGATAAGCGCCAATGCAGGCAACAGATGATCGATATTACCTCGCAGGGCTATTTACAAAGATCATAATAATTATTTCAATGAACTATTTACTGCTGAGCCAAACACACTGAAGTTCGCTTTTACTTTAAACCAGAACCGGACTGGGTCCCAGGCTGTGTGCCAAGAAACTGTGCAGACGGCCTTTTAAAGTCCATGTATAAACTATTTGCTTTGTCCGTAAAATCACGTTGTTTCCCTGATGTTTGGTAATTCCCTTACATTATTCCTCTTCACAATCTGTCTGCTATTCCCAAGGCTTTTAAGAAATTAATAACTTCTTAACTGCAACATTTCTGTAGATTCATGATTTCACCCTGCCACTACCATTATCCTGTTAGAATTCACATCATTTGCACTGACCAGTTTTTATAAAAATTTACAAACTAACGTCATTCATACAGATTTCAGCAAGGCTTTTGACTTTACGAACCACATCATCTTAATACATTAACTCAATCTTTTGGGGTTTTCCTAAAATTTTATTCTTTGAATTTCGAATAATTTAAGTTCTAGAATACAACAGGTATTTTTTAAAGATACATTATCGAAATGAGTTCAGGTTACTTCGGGCGTCCACAAGGAAGCCATCTCGGTCCTTTGCAATTTATATTGCTCATAAATGATCTGCCATCTGCAACACGACGACGTTAAACTCTGTGTCTCAGCTACTGAGTCTTTTCTTGGAAGCAGGTTACAATCTGAACTGTACAGCTTTCAAACCTGGTGTCAAGCCAATTTATTTAACCCTAACTATAACGTAATGTCCATCAGTAGGCGAATCCCCTATTGTATTCTGAATGACAACTCTCTTCAAAGAATTGAGTTGGTCACAGATTTTGGTATCCTTATGGATCCAAAGCTTTAGTTTGATAACTAATCGTTCTTTTGGTGTCCCGGGCTTTAAAAAGCGCAGTATTCGGTCTTCCCAATAGATAAATAGAATTAAAAAAAAAAACAGTTCCTTCTGCTGGCCCTAATTGCCCTCAACTGGAACGCAAAAATACCCTCGCCATCTTATCGTAGTAGACTTTTACTGATATATCTTCTTGTTTGTCTGACAGTGCTCGAGGTTATCTTCTTACATAAATTAATCAAGGAAATTAATTCTTCCGAATTAATCAGCCAACTTCGCCTTTACTACTAGCTTTGCTATCCATAACCCTTTCCGAATGATGTGTAGGTAGTTCTACTTTAATTAGAATTTCTCTTCTTTGTCACCAGTCTAGTTTTCAATTAATATAGTTTAAATTAGTAAATTATGGTGTATTGCAATGTTTTTTTTAATAAATTGTAATCGTTTTAACTAAGAAATTCGTTTTGGGTTTTTCGTTAGCCGTACGTTATGCGGTGTGCCCCTCGACCGGTTGGGCGGAAGGTGGCTGCATTGTCTGCAGGGTTCCGCGTGCTAACAAGCACGTTGCTTAGTGTTGCTGGGCCACTTCAATGTACTGTCTCGTTAGTACATCAACGTCAAAATAAATATAATATAACCTTGATTTTTTAGCGCCTTTAAAGTGGTTCAATATGCAAGTTTTCATGTTTTGCGAGGAACGTTCTACTGATTAAGTCATACATGTGCTAAATTGGATATTGATGTTCTATTCGTACCAAACCAAGTAAGAATCGTTATTGTGGTACCATACATTCCCAATATTTGGTCTCGTAGACTCCAAGTTATGGTGATAAAAATATGCCTTTTTATATTTTTTGCTTTCGATAAGGATTATGCCAAATATTTAAAATAGTCCATAAAATAATATATGTATATTTGACATTAAGAAATACAGGATGAAAATCTTGTTGGAGCACTTTAAAAAAAAAAAACCAAAAATAATTGTCTTAAATATTCTTACAATATCAATAAAACTAATATTATCAATATTTTAAATTAATGACATCAACAAACCAAATAATTAAAATTAAATAGCGCTTAATAATTATTAATAATAATTAGCTTTAACGCAGAACAAACAGTTCAATAACAGTTTCAAACCCCATATTTATCAACAAAAAAATTGTATTTCTTCAACTTGAATTTTTATTTTGCCGAGCATAGCTAATTTATGTTCTCAACTCATGGGTTAACAACCTGATACCATACTTATATGAGCTTAAGCATTCACAATTATATTTTAGAGCTAGGAATTATAAGTATTTGGGTATGGTTTGCTGACACTAGGTACTTAAAAATGTTCTTTACCGAAAGAGCAACATGATTCCTCCAGAGAATGATTGGAAGTTATTGTGACGATTAAGTTGCGTATCCGGGTCATATTTTATGTTACCGAAAACCTTTTTGTTAAATGAAATAAAATTGTTTAGTATTTTATTTATATTAGCATTTCAGTTTTATTGGCGCCATATATACATATACATACACTTACAGAGTGTATTGTGCTTGACAAAAAGAACGTAGTACATTGACTGCGACGTGAAAGACCCATCAATTAAATACTATATATTCTTGATCAACAACAGCGCGTCAATATATATACATGCATAGTAGTCTTCTGGTTTAAAAGTAATATTGATAAAAGATAATTCTAATAAATGAATACTATTTTGATAGGAACAAAGACCTTAAAATATTATGGTATTGCCAGGATAGTAAACCCTCTACATGGCACTATAGGATATTTGTCCCTAATTTGTGCGCTTAATTAAACGTTCTCTAAATCGAATAATTTAAATGTTAATTATTACATAAAATATCAAAACTCATTACTGCATACTCACTGATAAAAAAGCGAATGTAAAAGGACACGTAATACACAAAAAAAAAACAAGTAAGAAAAATACAGTCGAGCACGCCCGACCGTATAATACTCTCTGCTTTTATTCTCGATTAAATTAATTAAATCGGTATCCAAGTATTACAATGGCTAGTACTTGTATTAGAAGACGTTGAAACAAATAAAAACTAAGTTTAATCGAAGAAACATCTGTTTGTACGCATGCACGTACAAATTCGTTTGAAATTATGTGTAAGTGTGCACATATTTATATATACGTCTCGCTTTCACTCACATTGACATTGCGCTCAAATGTTAATTTTATTACGTGATTTCTTTACTGTTTATGCTCCGGTTTTTATGCAACTTTTAGGATAGTTTGATATTATTGGTTTCCAAACTATTTTCACTTAACATACTGTACCATATGATAAAAATGCCTTAAATAGGGCATGCATATTTGAAAAATTTTTTATTTCTCATGAGAAAAGGGGGCGTGTCAGTCTAAAATTTTTGATGCCATTGCATTTATGCTGCCTTTCTCAGTAAATATGGCACTTTAGAATAGCAATTTTGGTACGTACGTTCTGAGATGCAGTATAAATGCTATGTCATTTAAAATTTTGGGTTGTCACGCCCCTTTCTCCACAAGAAATAAAATATTTTTAATTTCCATACTATAAGGCATTTGTGTTTATCGTACAGTATGGATAGTTATAGAATGTCAGATATTTCAATAATTTGTTCACTATATCCAGTTCCTGGCAGTAATTTTAAGTCGAAATATCATGCGTGTATTTAATATAACTTATTAAACTACATTTGTATAATTATACCCGTTACTCGTACAGTACAAGGGTACAATGAAAGGTGCAAACGCAAACAGTTCAAATTTCCTTTTGTTCTTTGACACGCCCATTTTAAGGCGTCCATTATTCATGGAAAGTTAAAAACAGGTAACAATTGCATGTCTTAGTATAGAAAACTTTTCTGTTAGCTACGCTATCTGCCAAATAAACACACGATGTACATATCTACGACATTCATAAGATAATTTTCAGTATTAACAAAACAATCTTTGTAAAACTGACGCAGGATACATTGATCAAGAATCGATCAAGAATCGGACTACTTTATCGTAAAGCTCCAATAGGAACTATTGGTCACAATACGCTCTTAATATGAAATTGAACAAAAAAAAAACTTTTGGGCTTAATAAGTTATCTTGACGAAACAGACACAGAATACATTCATCAGTAATTTAAGCATATTGACCGAGTTTGTTCGGATTAAAGATTTATATCATATGCTCTAAATATGAATTTATATGAAAATTTGTTGTGTTTACAAAGCTACCTTATGGCCGTCAGCCATCGGTTATACAGGGGGAATAACAGTGCAACTCGATCTAACTGCCGTTACTGTATCTTCCGATAGAAGCGCGACAATCCTCTCCTTGTGAGGGCGGCTGGAACCAGACCCATGGTACGGTCATTTCTCTGCCAAATGCTGACAAATAGTAGTCGGGCTAGAAGTAGAACACTTCTTTAATAAGTAACCACAATCCCAAGGTAAAACAGAGTGCGCCCATGGATGTGTGGTCGAGGGGGAGTTCGATCGCTACTATGAGGACTCTGGGTTCCTGCCGACCTTTAGTTTCAGCAAGGCTTAGCATGTTATATCGGGCTAAGACGTGGCGGACATCCTTTACCGCAAACTCGTGGGATTTAAAAATTGGATTGTAATTTTACTCAAATAACATTTCATAGGATAATCCAATCCTGAGCTTCTGGTTCAAAGGTGACAGCAAGACCACCGGCTACCGAGTCAGCATTTCAGGCACACCCCTACGTACTTTCCCTGTCAAAGAATCCAACATGCAGGGCACAAGTCCGGTTGCTGTGTCGATGGCACGCATTGTATATGACCAGCAACCCACCAAATATCAATAAAGAGAAGAAAAGGACACCCTTTCAGGACAAGCGAAGGGCCGCCTTCATCTTGTCGAAAAACAGCGCACACC